>JARQOD010000003.1:9302289-9362740 GCA_033576555.1 Oophaga sylvatica | reverse complement strand
ATCAGTCCATTATCCTATTATGCACACATATTATTCCAAAACAAAGTGGCATGCTGTAAGCAGAAAAAATACAAGCAGAGTACATACAAGCATGAATACACCCCCATTTCATAAAAGCAATGTTGCCGTCAAATAGTGGCGCACATGAAGGTACATGCTAAGTTGCAATGGATAAAAGAGTATACATACTAAACCCTGATAGTAGTATTGGACACACAAATATGTCAATTATAGGTACACCATAGGAAAATCACATAATCACATAGTAACCATAGACACGTACATGGTATGATTGCCTGAGGAAATGAGAACCGGGAAACCCACCACACCATGGGTCCTTGTTGGTTTGTGAGGATAACTACATATATTCTCAGGTGTACCCACCTTTTTCTTGTACCTGTGGTTACTGTCTTACTGCTTTTTAATAGAAAAATATTTAGAGTTGAGAGTCCTCAGTGGTTGATACCTTTTAGTGGCTAACTGAAAAGATGGTAACAAATTGCAAGCTTTCAAGACTACTCAGGTCTCTTCATCAGGCTAGACTAAAACTTTTTAATATACATTTTTTATGTGTGTTTTCAATAAAAAAATTTATTTTAACTAAATACATGTCATCTGTAAAGCTTTTTTCTGGGTGTTTTTTTCTTATTTAGTTACAGGAGGGTTTTTGCTTATTTTGTCTCTAGTAGGCTTTGTGTGTTTCATGGCCAATGTGAACATGCGTTTATGTGCAGTATGTATACCAACTCAAACCAAGCTCAAATTTTGTGTTTTTTTCTCACCTGGGTAGTCATATGTAGGAATCTCCTCTTTACACCGCTTATCACCCCTCACATATGTCTCTGCAGTATTAGTATGGATCAGATCTTCACCCTGAAACAAATATTGTAAAAGTCACAGACAGATGGAGAAGTCACATCTATGATCAGTTATAATCCTGCCATCTCCACCGTTCTCATTACACAAGTATAAAACATATAATACTGGTGGATAAAACAAGACTGAGCACAAGATCTTCACAGCCGTCTACACATCATAGTTGATATCTCATGACACCTTCTCTTCATCTACCTGATGATCCTGAGGAACATTGGGATCTTCTTGTTTACAGTCCTGTGGAAGAAGAGGACGGGGACATCTCTCTGGTGTTGTCCTCTTACTGGATAGATCTGGAGGAAACACATACAGGACTGAATTCATTCTTTACATACAGATAATTATAGGCCGTGTGTATTTAGTGCTGTCTATTACCTGGTGATGTGAGGGGCTGGGGAACCTCCATCATGACGTCATTGTACAGATCTTTGTGTTCTTCTAAGTACTCCCACTCCTCCATGGAGAAATAGACGGCGACATCCTGACACCTTATAGGAACCTAACACATAGAATGATACCGTCATCCCCCGATCCCTTCATAGCATTACTGTATAATGTCCCAGCAGTGTCACCTCTCCAGTCAGCAGCTCAATCATCTTGTAGGTGAGTTCTAGGATCTTCTGGTCATCGATGTCCTCATGTATCAGGGGATGAGGTGGAGGCTCAGTGTTTGGGCTCAGGGGTCTTCTCCATCCCTCAGACACAGGGTCCTGACAGCGCTCACTAGAGGTCTTCTTCACTACTGTGTAATCCTGGTTATGGAGAGACACATTAATAAATCTCACTACAGACATTTCCAGAGTCCTCACCTCTCCAGTTCTGTCCATCTGTTATTCCCATAGATAAGAATGATGTAATGTGACGTCATCAGAATCTCTCACCTCTCCAGTAAGACGGAAGAGGATCTCTAGGGTGAGGTGTAATATCCTCTCCGCCATCTTGTCCATATCCACCTTTGATGTGTATATCAGGAAAATTCTCTTCTATAGATCTTCACTGAGAGGATCCGATATTGTAGAGACCTGAAAGAGAAGAAGTTGAGCTGATGTAACATCATAAAAATCATGAAAAAAAAGCCGATGGTCTTCTTTAGTGTGTGATCAGTGATCCTCGTAACAATTTGCAATATCCTCAAGCTTTCGTCACATGTATACATTACATGTGACATGAGAAATAACTACTTCATGATGAGGATGACATCTTCATCTTCTACTACGCCTCTAGAAACATATTTGTCGAGAGTCCGTCACTGACTCCATCACCACCGGCGTCTATATGAATGTTTCCCGTCTTCCCGCACTGTAATCTTCTATCACGTTCGATCTCATGTCAGAATCACACACAGAAGTTTGAGGCTTTTATTAAAGCTTTTTTTGTAAGAACAACAAGACAAGAGATATTTGATGCCAGTGCCTCCATGTACATTTTTTTTTCTTTCCTCTGGATATGATGTGTTTTAGGAGAAATTTTCCCATCCTTAGACTTTCATATAATACTTGAAAATCACCCAAAAAAATGTTAAAATGTTACAAAATAAACTTGATGATGGAGGTACTGAGGGAACATTATACTGTGTGGGGGGATGGCGATACAGTGAGAACATTATACTGTGTGTGTGTGAACCAATAAAGGGGCACTGTACTACATCAAGACTGGGGATAAGTGAGAAATCATTTTCTAGTGGTTTGGGTGGTAGCATATTATGTGGTGCATATTGTGTTATCATAATATGTTTGAAGGTTGGCAGTACTGTGGTAACATTATACTGTGTGGGGGTCAAGAAAGGGGCACTGTACTATGAGAGTAATACATGTTCCCTTGGTTCCCGTCTTTCATAGTTGGGTCGTTAGTATCTATCAGCAGAAAAGGAACAAAACCATTGTGATTCTTATAAGGCGGCAGCACAAAAAAAAAAACTAAACATAACATTTTATAACAACCCCACAATTTGTGACTCTTCAGGGTAAATCGCTCTCTCACCATTGGATTAGAGCTGATACTATGAAGATAAAGGGACTAAACAGACTTTCTGTCACCTCCATAAAGGGGCACTTTTCCGTGATTGTCAGAACGGTCCAAGGATTATTAGAGGTGACAGTTTCCCCCAATTAGAAGGGACACCTGTGGATATTGGGGTCTTTACCTGCTACAGTTCTGGGGGGATTTACTCGGCAAAGTGCTGAAATCACTTTCTCCCAAAGGGTTAAATGGCGTCTGTAACTTCAATGTCTTTCTATGAAGCTTCTTCTCTGAACTTTCTTCCTGTTTTCTGCCGTATTTCTATTACTCCCCGGAATCAGGAATGTATTAACTCCTATAGAAACTGCGGAGAAAGAATCATTTCTAATTCTGTGTTTCCAGGATTCTTCTTGTGGGAATTGGCTGCGATATCCCCTGTGCAATAGATTTCTAGTATTAATCCTGTCACTCTATGGACGTGCGGTGGTTGGTTGTTTCTTTCCCTTTGTTTTTGTTTCTTGTGTCATTTATTATCTTTATGTCTTGTATGTGTATTGGTTCTGACATTTGGTATCCTCTTGTCATGTGACAATCACTATATAAGGAACTCCCAAGGGATATGACACATGCTTAAAAAAAGTGGCAACAGGTGCATTTTCACACTTTAGCTCCCTTTTCATGATGTCTCCATGAAACGCTGTTTGTGCTGTAGTGTGACTAATGGCCTCAATTAATGGGAGGTATGTATCACAGGGATGGCTGCTCCCTGTGATGTAACCCAGAGTATTTTTTCTTTAGTGTATGTAAGCACTAAGTAGTTGTTGTTCACACTTGTGTCCGGGTTATGGGTAGCTCTGAGAGATGGGAGGGTCTGACTACCCATATACCTCACACCAAGGAGAGGGTGCTCACTGTACTCCTTTTCCCTGTGTGTGTGGTTGTGAGTTTGAGGGTCTGCAGTGATGTCACAATCACGTGACTAAACATGTGATAGGTACCTGGGTGTGGTTACATCTATGTAATGGAGGTGTGTTTGGGACATGGCAGTGAGTGTTTGGGAGTCTGTCAGTGTGGACAGATTTCCATGTGTCCAGGCTGGACACTACAGAGTGGTCTGTGTCTTGAGAGGGAGAAGTCTCCCTATGTGTGTGGCTCCATACCGAGCCTGCATGCTGGACATTGCAAAGCCTGTGTGCCCACAGGACAGAGAGAAGAGCTTCGCTATGGACTTTGAGGTTTTGTCTGCATGATGTAAAGACTGTTTATCTTTTGTGGGTGACTTGATGGTTTATGAAGCAAATAAACCCACATGGATTTGCAAGAGAATGTGCCTCCTGTTTCCTCCTACGCACTTGAGTGAGTACAATCCTTACAGTGCCTACAGCTGATGGATCTCACATCACGGTTCTGACAGGATCTTCTCCTGGATTATTTAATAAGACTTACAGGTGGAACTAGTCCAGAAAGCAGAATATCCAGCGAGTATTTGCCACACATTTCCCTGAAGTGTTGTCAATTGTATCCACTAGTGATGAGCGAGCACTAAAATGCTTGAATGCTCATTATTCGAATCAAGCAGGTTGGATGCTCAGACTCGAGTACCGAGTATAATGAAAATCAATGTGAAAGCATTTTACCAGAAGACCCTAACAGGAGGGCAGGAAAATTCTGAAAAGTCTGGAATCACTGTACAAATAGAATGGGAACAGCATGGTGAAGACACCTGGACACATATCAGACTGGTTACTAAATAAATAATTTAAAAAAAATGACGGGGACTCCTTTTCCATTTTTGATAACTACACAGCTGACATCAACCCTCCAAAATATTACCCCGATTGCCCATGCACTCGGAAAGTGCCAGACAAAATGCCAGGATTGATGCATCTAATGTAATGCGCCAATTTAGGGGCTGCTACAGGCTGGTATTTTTACGCTTGAAAGGGGCTTTTTTAAAATTATTGAAAAGGTTAAAAAAAAGTTAACCCCTTCCCAACATGCGCCGTATATATACAGCTCTGCAGGAGCTGCGTTCCCGCAAAGCGAAGTATATGTACGTCGCCGATATTTCTGGTCACCGTCTTGCATCATGAGGTGACCAGGTTAAAATGGGACAGCAGACCATCTCTGCACGTTGCTACAGGGGTCTGTACCCCCCACACACATCAGCACTGTGTCAATAAAGTTTAAAAAAAAAACAAAAACATGCCACATGCTGTTTCATTTTTGGCCGGTGTGATTCCCCCTGTGATCTGTGCCTCCAGGTGCCGCGTCCTCCTGTGTGAGATCCTCATGTGATATGACTGCTCTGCTGTGTGCTGGCTGCTGTGTGACTCATCTGTGATCATAGCAGCAGCAACTCACCATCCCTGTCCAAGTCCCCACCATCCCAGTTCCAGTCTCCTCATCCCTGTATCCTACAAATTTAATTTTTAGTGCACTTTTTTGCGCCTTCTTTTGTTTTTCTGCGGCGTCCTGCGCTGAGCATTCGTGCTCTTCCCGTGTAAGTAGTGCTCTGACCAGTATCACCGCTGATCAGAGACTGCTCAATGGACTTTTATTAGTTACTGAGCGTAGCAGACGTCGCAGTGTAAGTGACTTCCGATTGTTTTTTTTAGAAAAAAAAAGCATAATAGTAGTTAGTACAGTGTAATTTCAAAGGTAGAGGAGTTGCGTTTTAATGTAGCAGGCATCACAGTGTTTGGTGACGTCCAATCTTGTTTTAGAGAAGAAAAAAAATTGTACAGAGTAGTTTCATAATAAGCAAGGTAGCACATTAGTGTAGCGGATGTCACATTGCTTGTTGATGTCCGATTTTGTTTAAAAAAAAATCGTACACAATAGTTTTATACGTAAAGTGTTAGTGTAGTGGGCGTCACAGTATTTGGTGATGTCCGATTTTGTTTTAGAGAAGAAAATAAAATTGTACAGAGTAGCTGTATAGGTAGGGAGGTAGTGTCTTTCTTTTGTACTATAAAAAAATTGTTATGATTGGGTAATTTCTAGTGCTTTAGGGGAGCATAAGTTGCTTTGTTAGTGACGTTCCATTTTCTTTTGCACAAAAAATAATTCAGTGGGTATGTAAAGTATTCAGACCCCTTTAACCCCTTCAAGACCAAGCCTATTTTGACCTTAACCCCTTAATGACCAAGCCATTTTGTAGGTTAAAGACCAGGCCAATTTTTACAATTCTGACCACTGTCACTTTATGTGCTTATAACTCTGGAACGCTTCTACGGATCTTGGCAATTCTGAGATTGTTTTCTCATGACATATTGTACTTCATGATAGTGGTAAAATTTCTTCAATATAACTTGCGTTTATTTATGAAAAAAACGGAAATATGGCAAAAATTTTGAAAATTTTGCAATTTTCAAACTTTTAATTTTTATGCCATTAAATCAGAGAGATATGTCACAAAAATTAGTTAATAAATAACATTTCCCACATGTCTACTTTACATCAGCACAATTTTGGAATCAAAATTTTTTTTTGTTACGAAGTTATAAGTGTTAAAAGTTGACCAGCAATTTCTCATTTTTCCAACAAAATTTACAAAACCATTTTTTTTAGGGACCACCTCACATTTGAAGTGAATTTGAGGGGTCAATATGACAGAAAATACCCAAAAGTGACACCATTCTAAAAACTGCACCCCTCAACGTGTTTAAAGCCACATTCAAGAAGTTTATTAACCCTTTAGGTACTTCACAAGAATTGAAATCATAAAGAAAACCCAAAAATTATACTTTATTAATCATATACTATAATAAGTAGCACCAAAATTGACTAGGTTAACAGAAATTGTTCAGAATTAAAATATTGGGCCCATCTGGATGTCCCTAGTATCCTGCTAGGCTGACACCTGCCTTGCCGCGGAGGTTGGCACCCTAGGGGGGAGCGTTGTGGCGCCCCCGCTCAACGATGGCTCACCCTAGTGGCCCTGATAAACCCTGCGGCTAAAGTGAGTCCCACTACCCGATAACTAAGGGGACCCCTATATCTAGACAGAGACCTGCTGTACTAGTACATCCCTATGTCCCAATAATGTAAAAACAGAACACAGGTCGTATAAGTATTGTGGTGGCTGCAGGTTATGACCTGTCATGTATCACCCAAGTTCTTAGGGTTAATAATGTATTGCCCAGTTTTTTACTGGCTTAGAGAGCAAATAGATAAAGAGATACAAATACAAACTGCTCTCAATGTAAGATACCTCTGTCTGACCTCAGTATAGATTATTAAAGGTCATAGATAGGTAAAGTCTCAGCCCTACTTGGTGTTCTATGATCAGTAAAGGTCTAAGTAAAGATGTTCCAAGTATTACAATGAAAATATGCCATAAATTGGGTCCTGGTACAAATGATTACGGATATATAACTCAGGTCATCCTGCGGTGTACAAAACTCCTATACACAGATAAAGACCAATAAAGCATTTGACCCTGCACGGCTGATAGATGCACCGATATAGCAATACTTAGCTTGACACTTAGACTCGGCAGCCACCACGATAACGACCCCTAGCTTAGCGCCTCAACGCGTTTCGCCTATGTAGGCTCATCAGGAGGCTAGATGAGACAGATCAAAAGTCCTGTGCATGGTGCGGTAGCTAACCTGCAATGCGTTACTGTTCCCCATTTATACAAACCGCCAGACAGCAATATCCGGCGCTGCCAGCATAGGGCGGAGCAACATGGCCAGCGTCATCTGCCGCCCTCACTAATAGAAGTAGTGGATTGGTGCAAATCCCTCCACCACGTGAGTGCCGCCCCCGTATCACTGTTCAGCCCATAAACAGCAGGGTAAAACGGGGGATGATACGTCATGCAGGCACTGCCCCGCCCTGTCTATGTCGTGGGCAGATACATCATCTGGCTCCGCCCACCAGCGTCACATTCTCCAGAGGGAGGGAGTGAGCAAGAGAAAGCGACGGCCCAAAGCACTGCCGCCTTCACTCCTCCCCTCCAGCCGACAAGTCAAGGAGCAAATGCGCATATCAAAGATCCATATAGCGCCGCCTCCAATGTGTAAGTCATATGTTATTTTGAGACCGCTCCCATTTTTATAGAATATAGCCCGGGGTTTCATAGATGCCCGAATAGAGGCCGGTAGTAAATGTCCTCCTAGGCCTGCAGTTGTTGCTATAAAGCAACTTGTTCATTTAAAGAGATAAATATCCCAATGTGTTAATCAAGGATATCTAAATTCCCATCTCACGGACAGGGTGTTAATGATCCACAATACCACAATATATTGGAATCTCTTGTTTCGCGGCTCTTATGGAGCAACAAATGAAAATGGGAAACAGGTTTAAAATTGATATGCATACCGAGCTATGCGGATCTCAATTTAAGAGATCTTTCAACATGGAATCGTCTGCAGTAGTTTCCTTTCTGGACCCCAAAGGTTAGTAGGCTACAAGAAACAGGCAAAAGAGTTGAGTTCATTCAAACCGAAGGGTTCTAGGGAATTCATTCTAAAAATCCATTCACATTCCCTCCTGAGGATCACATTATCAGCATCTCCGCCTCTAGGGTTGGTATGTACCACTTCGATAATCATGAAAGATATGTCACTCAGGTTGCCATTGTGAATGGCATTCATGTGTCGTGCTAGGGGGGTGTCTCTATTGTTGCGGATGTCTCCCACATGTTCCCCAACCCTTCTTCTAAATTCCCTTTTGGTTTTCCCTATGTAATCTTTGGGACATGAGCACGTACCTTTATAAACCACAGCCGTGGTTTTACAGTTGGAGAAATCTCTAAGGAAGAATCTATTGCCTGTGGAAGCACTGGAAAAACTTTTTGCCGTTGACATCCATTTACACAAAGTGCAATTCCCACATTTGAAAAATCCAATTGGCTTCCTCTCTAGCCAAGTGCCTTCCCTTACCGGTCTCCTATATTGGCTGTGCACAAGGAAATCCCTAATCGATCTCCCCCTCCTGAATGTGATGTTCGGTCGCATGCCCACCACATCTCTGAGATCTGGATCCATTCTCAGAATGTCCCAGTGTCTTGATAGGATACGTCTCACTTCTTCATGCCCATGATCATAGGTGCCTATCACCCTGGTGACCTCAGAGGTTTCCTCTCTTCCTCTTTTGTGTAACAGTTGATTTCGGTCTGCCTTTTTTGCATGTTCGAAAGCTGTTACAATCACATGCTCAGGGTATCCCCTCTCCCTAAATCTATTCTGCATGTCCCTTGATTGATTCATAAAAGTATCATTTCTAGAGCAATTCCTTCTAACCCTTAGGAACTGTCCCTTGGGGATCCCCCTTTTCAGTGGAACCGGATGGTGGCTCTGCCAATGAAGGAGGCTGTTAGTGCTGGTGGGTTTGCGATATATCATAGTGGAAATGTTGCCCTCTGGCTCTTTTTTGATCCTGATGTCTAAAAAGGATATTGCATCCTTGTGAATCTCAAAAGTGAATCTCAGATTAAGTTCATTTACATTAAGGTCTTTGACGAAGTTTTCAAATTCCATCTTCGTACCTGACCAGATTATGAAGACATCATCGATGTACCTGTACCACATTGATATTTTGTCTTGCCACCATTCTACTTGATCCTTAAATACCACCAGCTCCTCCCACCAGCCCAGGAACAGATTGGCATAGGATGGGGCACAGGGGCTCCCCATTGCGGTGCCCCTGAGCTGGTGGAAGTGTTTCCCATCAAAAGTAAAGGTATTGTGGGTTAGTATGTATTCCAGGAGTGATATGATAAAGTTGTTATGTCCCCCACACGTGATAGATCTTTGTTGTAAAAAATGCTCCACTCCTTTAATACCAAGATGATGGGGGATGCTGCTGTATAACGCCTCCACATCAATTGACGCAAGCCATGAATTTGCCTCCAATGAGATACCATCCAGTTTCAACAGCAGATCAGATGTATCTCTAAGGTACGAGGGTAATGATGTAACAAAGGGATGTAGAATCTCCTCAATGTAGAGGCCACAGTTTTGAGTAAGTGAGTTTACTCCTGATACAATGGGTCTCCCCTTCAGGGGGTCCAACCCCTTATGTAACTTTGGTAGGGCATAAAACGTCGCCTCTACTGGGAATTTAGGCAAAATGAAGTCATATTCTGTTTTGGAGATAAGCATGTCTAGTAGTGCTCTGTCAAGGAGTCCCTTAAGTTGATCTCTGAATCTATTAGTTGGACTCCCTGACATCATCCCGTACGTATTAGTGTCTAACAGAATGTCAGTACACATGGTCCTGTACTGTCCATGGTCCATGATGACCAGGTTACCCCCTTTATCAGATGGTTTAATGACCAATTGATCATTTTTCTTTAGTGTCTCTAGGGCTTGTCTCTCTTTCATTGTTAAATTATCTAGTGTCAAAGAGTCCAAATTCCTTATTTTCTTAAGGTCCCTTTCTACCAGTGACAGGAACATATCAATATTGCCCGTGTCCCCAGGGGGTGGCATGCGTGTACTCCTCTTTTTGAGTGTGGTGAATGGCCCTCTATCAATATTCCCAGCACGCTCATTCTCATCAAGAAGATCTGCCAGTGTTTGATACGTTTCTAGATCTTCTTCCTCTATTCCTTGTCTAAGACACTCTTCCCTATTGTGTTGCTTGAAAAACTTTTTCCACTTCAGTTTTCTACAGAATAAGTTCATATCCTTGACCCATTCAAAACAGTTAAATTTATTGTTTGGAACAAAATTGAGACCCCTTGACAGTAAAATTGTCTCCTCTCTACTGAGTGGGTGCGAGGATAGGTTAATTATTTGACCCTTAATTAGTTGTACCTGGTCCTTAGGTGGTAACCCATCCTCGCACCTTGTTCCAAAAAAGAGGAAGAGGAGGAAGAAGAAGAAGGCAAGGGAGAGGGTGCGGAGGAAGGTTGGGTGGTAGGCCCCATCTGAAAACCCCTCTTTGCATACCTCTTCCCCTTTTGCCTCCTCTTGTTGATCTCCCTCTTGTATTTTGCCATTTCGGTCTATGGAAGGTACTACCGAAGTGTATACCTCCCAGGTTAGTGTCTGATCTTTCTGTATCGGAGGTATCTATATCTGAGGAGGACGCCTCTTGCTGTCTATCCCTCTGAAAATTGAATATATGGTTGTCACTGAAGTCTTTGAGATCACGTTGAAATTGTAACTGTTTTCGTTCTTTTAATAGGGCTTGATATCTTTCAACTGAAGTTTGAAGTAAACCTTCCCTTCTGTTGAAGTCTGGATCAGTTTTGAATTTAAGAATACCTTCAATAAGCTTATTCAGTTGTATAGTGGATTTTTCAAACACCTTCTTCTCCTCTGTCAAAATAATCTGCATAAACCTGATTGATGAATCTATTGATTCTTTGAGCCATAGGCTCATTAACTCTTGTGATGCTATCCTCGGTGAGGGATTAATATTAATTCTAAGTCCTCGGGGGACTATCCTATTTTTCAAGTAGTTTTCTATAGTCCTGATTTCCCACCAGGACTTAAGATGTTCTTTATATGCACCATAAAGATCGCCAAACAAGTTTTTGAGGGTTAGAGGACCTGTGTACGTGCAGCTTGCTCCTCCTACACTGAATGCCTGATTTGCATCTTCAAGCCAAACATCTGGGTTAATGGGCCCCACTAGGAAACTCGCCATAACAATCCAGAATTCAAGGCAGAATCAAAGTCAAAATCCAAAAAGGGCTATTTAGCCAAAATCATAAAGAAAACCCAAAAATTATACTTTATTAATCATATACTATAATAAGTAGCACCAAAATTGACTAGGTTAACAGAAATTGTTCAGAATTAAAATATTGGGCCCATCTGGATGTCCCTAGTATCCTGCTAGGCTGACACCTGCCTTGCCGCGGAGGTTGGCACCCTAGGGGGGAGCGTTGTGGCGCCCCCGCTCAACGATGGCTCACCCTAGTGGCCCTGATAAACCCTGCGGCTAAAGTGAGTCCCACTACCCGATAACTAAGGGGACCCCTATATCTAGACAGAGACCTGCTGTACTAGTACATCCCTATGTCCCAATAATGTAAAAACAGAACACAGGTCGTATAAGTATTGTGGTGGCTGCAGGTTATGACCTGTCATGTATCACCCAAGTTCTTAGGGTTAATAATGTATTGCCCAGTTTTTTACTGGCTTAGAGAGCAAATAGATAAAGAGATACAAATACAAACTGCTCTCAATGTAAGATACCTCTGTCTGACCTCAGTATAGATTATTAAAGGTCATAGGTAAAGTCTCAGCCCTACTTGGTGTTCTATGATCAGTAAAGGTCTAAGTAAAGATGTTCCAAGTATTACAATGAAAATATGCCATAAATTGGGTCCTGGTACAAATGATTACGGATATATAACTCAGGTCATCCTGCGGTGTACAAAACTCCTATACACAGATAAAGACCAATAAAGCATTTGACCCTGCACGGCTGATAGATGCACCGATATAGCAATACTTAGCTTGACACTTAGACTCGGCAGCCACCACGATAACGACCCCTAGCTTAGCGCCTCAACGCGTTTCGCCTATGTAGGCTCATCAGGAGGCTAGATGAGACAGATCAAAAGTCCTGTGCATGGTGCGGTAGCTAACCTGCAATGCGTTACTGTTCCCCATTTATACAAACCGCCAGACAGCAATATCCGGCGCTGCCAGCATAGGGCGGAGCAACATGGCCAGCGTCATCTGCCGCCCTCACTAATAGAAGTAGTGGATTGGTGCAAATCCCTCCACCACGTGAGTGCCGCCCCCGTATCACTGTTCAGCCCATAAACAGCAGGGTAAAACGGGGGATGATACGTCATGCAGGCACTGCCCCGCCCTGTCTATGTCGTGGGCAGATACATCATCTGGCTCCGCCCACCAGCGTCACATTCTCCAGAGGGAGGGAGTGAGCAAGAGAAAGCGACGGCCCTGCTTCCACAGGCAATAGATTCTTCCTTAGAGATTTCTCCAACTGTAAAACCACGGCTGTGGTTTATAAAGGTACGTGCTCATGTCCCAAAGATTACATAGGGAAAACCAAAAGGGAATTTAGAAGAAGGGTTGGGGAACATGTGGGAGACATCCGCAACAATAGAGACACCCCCCTAGCACGACACATGAATGCCATTCACAATGGCAACCTGAGTGACATCTTTCATGATTATCGAAGTGGTACATACCAACCCTAGAGGCGGAGATGCTGATAATGTGATCCTCAGGAGGGAATGTGAATGGATTTTTAGAATGAATTCCCTAGAACCCTTCGGTTTGAATGAACTCAACTCTTTTGCCTGTTTCTTGTAGCCTACTAACCTTTGGGGTCCAGAAAGGAAACTACTGCAGACGATTCCATGTTGAAAGATCTCTTAAATTGAGATCCGCATAGCTCGGTATGCAATATCAATTTTAAACCTGTTTCCCCATTTTCATTTGTTGCTCCATAAGAGCCGCGAAACAAGAGATTCCAATATATTGTGGTATTGTGGATCATTAACACCCTGTCCGTGAGATGGGAATTTAGATATCCTTGATTAACACATTGGGATATTTATCTCTTTAAATGAACAAGTTGCTTTATAGCAACAACTGCAGGCCTAGGAGGACATTTACTACCGGCCTCTATTCGGGCATCTATGAAACCCCGGGCTATATTCTATAAAAATGGGAGCGGTCTCAAAATAACATATGACTTACACATTGGAGGCGGCGCTATATGGATCTTTGATATGCGCATTTGCTCCTTGACTTGTCGGCTGGAGGGGAGGAGTGAAGGCGGCAGTGCTTTGGGCCGTCGCTTTCTCTTGCTCACTCCCTCCCTCTGGAGAATGTGACGCTGGTGGGCGGAGCCAGATGATGTATCTGCCCACGACATAGACAGGGCGGGGCAGTGCCTGCATGACGTATCATCCCCCGTTTTACCCTGCTGTTTATGGGCTGAACAGTGATACGGGGGCGGCACTCACGTGGTGGAGGGATTTGCACCAATCCACTACTTCTATTAGTGAGGGCGGCAGATGACGCTGGCCATGTTGCTCCGCCCTATGCTGGCAGCGCCGGATATTGCTGTCTGGCGGTTTGTATAAATGGGGAACAGTAACGCATTGCAGGTTAGCTACCGCACCATGCACAGGACTTTTGATCTGTCTCATCTAGCCTCCTGATGAGCCTACATAGGCGAAACGCGTTGAGGCGCTAAGCTAGGGGTCGTTATCGTGGTGGCTGCCGAGTCTAAGTGTCAAGCTAAGTATTGCTATATCGGTGCATCTATCAGCCGTGCAGGGTCAAATGCTTTATTGGTCTTTATCTGTGTATAGGAGTTTTGTACACCGCAGGATGACCTGAGTTATATATCCGTAATCATTTGTACCAGGACCCAATTTATGGCATATTTTCATTGTAATACTTGGAACATCTTTACTTAGACCTTTACTGATCATAGAACACCAAGTAGGGCTGAGACTTTACCTATCTATGACCTTTAATAATCTATACTGAGGTCAGACAGAGGTATCTTACATTGAGAGCAGTTTGTATTTGTATCTCTTTATCTATTTGCTCTCTAAGCCAGTAAAAAACTGGGCAATACATTATTAACCCTAAGAACTTGGGTGATACATGACAGGTCATAACCTGCAGCCACCACAATACTTATACGACCTGTGTTCTGTTTTTACATTATTGGGACATAGGGATGTACTAGTACAGCAGGTCTCTGTCTAGATATAGGGGTCCCCTTAGTTATCGGGTAGTGGGACTCACTTTAGCCGCAGGGTTTATCAGGGCCACTAGGGTGAGCCATCGTTGAGCGGGGGCGCCACAACGCTCCCCCCTAGGGTGCCAACCTCCGCGGCAAGGCAGGTGTCAGCCTAGCAGGATACTAGGGACATCCAGATGGGCCCAATATTTTAATTCTGAACAATTTCTGTTAAGTAGCACCAAAATTGACTAGGTTATTATAGTATATGATTAATAAAGTATAATTTTTGGGTTTTCTTTATGATTTTGGCTAAATAGCCCTTTTTGGATTTTGACTTTGATTCTGACTTCACAAGAATTGAAGCAATGTGGAAGGAAAAAATGAACATTTAACTTTTTTTCCCAAAATTTTTCTTTCGACACAATTTTTTTAAATTTTGTCAAGGGTATCAGGAGAAAATGAACCACAATATTTGTTGTACAATTTCTCCAGAGTACACCGATACCCCATGTGTGGGGGTAAACCACTATTTGGGCGCATGGCAGAGCTCGGAAGGGAAGCAGCGCCATTTGACTTTTTTGGCTGGAATTGAGATTGGACGCCATGTCGTATTTGGAGAGTCCCTGTGTGCCTAAACAGTGGAAACCCCCACAAGTGACCCCATTTTGGAAACTGGACCCCCCAAGGAACTTATCTAAATGTGTTGTGAGAGCTTTTAACCCCCAAGGGCTTCACAGAAGGTTATAACGTAGAGCCGTAAAATTAAAAAATCATATTTTTTCCACAAAAATGATCTTTTCATCCCAATTTTTATTTTCCAAAGGATAAAAAGGACCCCAAAATTTATTGTGCAATTAGTTCTGAGTACACTGATACCCCATATGTGGGGGTAAACCACTATTTGGGCGCATGGCAGAGCTCGGAAGGGAAGCAGCGCCATTTGACTTTTTTGGCTGGAATTGAGATTGGACGCCATGTCGTATTTGGAGAGCCCCTGTGTGCCTAAACAGTGGAAACCCCCACAAGTGACGCCATTTTGGAAACTAGACCCCCCAAGGAACTTATCTAGATGTGTGGTGAGAGCTTTGAACCCCCAAGGGCTTCACAGAAGGTTATAACGTAGAGCAGTAAAATTAAAAAATCATATCTTTTCCACAAAAATGATCTTTCCACCCCCAATTGTTATTTTCCAAAGGGTAACAGGACCCCAAAAGTTATTGTGCAATTTGTCCTGAGTATGCTGATACCCCATATGTGGGGGTAAACCACTATTTTGACGCATGGCAGAGCTCGAAAGGGAAGGAGCGCCTTTTTCAAATGCAGACTGATGGAATGGTCTGCGGGTGTCATGTCACGTTTGGAGAGCCCCTGATGTGCCTAAACAGTAGAAACCCCCCACAAATGACCCCATTTTGCAAACTAGACCCCCCCAAGGAACTTACCTAGATGTGTGGTCAGCACTTTGAACCCCCTAGGGCTTCACAGAAGTTTATAACGTAGAGCCGTGAAAATAAAAAAATCATATTTTTTCCACAAAAATGACCTTTTTGCCCCAAATTTTTATTTTTCTAAGGGTAACAGGAGAAATAGGACCCCAAAAGCTATTGTGCATTTTGTCCTGAGTACGCTGATACCCCATATGTGGGGGGGAACCACTGTGATCGCCTTACTGCGATCTTTGGGAGGCACAATGAACAAATCTACAAAAGGTGAAGAATTGGTTTTCTTTTTTATGCCGTTCCTCGTGCGGTATTAGTGATTAGGCGACTTTATTCCTCGGATCGGTGCGATTACAGCGATACCAGATTTACTCCCTTTTTTCATGTTTAGCTTCTGTCACACTAAAAGATGCTTTTTTTTGGAATAATTTTTTGTAAGAAATTTTTGCATCGCCGTATTTTGAGAGCTATAATTTTTCCATATTTCGGCCGACAGAGTTATCTGTGGGCTTATTTTTTGCGGGACGAGCTGACGTATTTATTGGTACCATATTCGGGCACATAACGTTTTTTGATCGCTTCCTATTCCGATTTTTGTGGAAGCAGAATGAACAAAAACCAGCAATTCAGGAATTGTTTTTTTTTTTTTTTTTTTCCTCCGTTCCGCGTGTGGTAAAATTGATAAAGGAGCTTTATTCTTCGGATCACTACGATTACAGCGATACCTCATTTATATATTTTTTTTATGTTTTGGCGTTTTTTTACACAATAAAAAATTTTATAGAAAAAATAATTATTTTTGCATCAGTTTATTCCGCGAGCTATAACTTTTTTATTTTTTCGCTGATGATGCTGTATAGCGGCTTGTTTTTTGCGGGACAAGATGACGTTTTCAGCGGTACCATGATTATTTATATCTGACTTTTTGATTGCGTGTTATTGCACTTTTTCCAAGCGGTATGATACCGCTTGGAAAAAGTATAATTTACTACTTTTTTGTGTTTTTTTTTTACGGCTTTCACTGAAGGGGTTAACTAGGGTTACGCTTTTATAGATGGGATTTTTACGGACGTGGCGATACCTAACATGTGTATTTTTTTTGTTTTTTATTTTTTTTATTACATAAAAATGTGTGTTTTTTAGGGGATTTTTTTTAAATTATTTTTTAATATTTTTTTTACAATTTTTTTTAAAAAATGATTTTTTTTAACTTGTCCCTTTATGAGACTTTCACTTTTTTTACTTTTTATTGCAGTTACAATGCATTGCAATGCTCCAGCATTGCAATGCATTGTACCTATGGGGAAAGCTGCTGTGACCATGATCACAGCAGCTTCCCGTAGCTAGATGACCCGGAGGTTGTCATGACAACCCCCGGGTCATCAAGGCAGAGATCGGGCCCTGCAAATACATTGCAGGGCGCCGATCTGAGGCAGAGGGAGCTCCCGACCCTCTGCCTCCCCCCCTGAGCTCTGCGATCGTGCTCGATCGCAGCAGTCAGGGGGTTAACAGCCAGGGGCGGTGGGGGCTCCGCTCCTGGCTGTCAGTGCAGGAAGCCTGGCCACTGCAGCGCCGGCTCCTGCACTGATCGCGCTGGAGAAGCTGAAATTTCAGCTTCTCCTGCGCGATCGCTGCTGTGTTTGGTCAGTCAGATTGACTGACCAATCACAGCGCTGTGGGTGCGGGGACCGACGGCAAAGGTCCCCGCACCGCTTGCCGTGCCTGTCAGCTGTCTGTGACAGCTGTCGGCACTGATCTACCACTGCGTGTTTACACGCAGTGGTAGATCAAAGGCATGACGTGCACAGTCCGTCCTGGTGCCGGAACTGACACCTGTGCACGTCATTGGACAGTAAGGGGTTAAAGACCTTGCCATTTTTTGCAATTCTGACCAGTGTCCCTTTATGGAGGTAATAACTCAGGAACGCTTCAATGGATCCTAACAATTCTGAGATTGTTTTTTCGTGACATATTGGGCTTCATGTAAATATAGATCGATATGTTTTGCATTTATTTGTGAAAAAAATGAAAATTTTGCAATTTTCAAATTTTAGTATTTATTCTGTTAAACAAGAGAGATATGTGACACAAAATAGTTAATAAATAACATTTTCCACATGTCTACTTTACATCAGCACAATTTTGAAAACAAATTTTTTTTTTTGTTAGGAAGTTATAAGTGTTATTAGTTGACCAGCGATTTCTCATTTTTACAACAAAATTTACAAAACCATTTTTTTAGGGACCACCTCACATTTGAAGTCAGTTTGAGTGGTCTATATGTCTGAAAATACCCAAAAGAGACACCATTCTAAAAACTGCACCCCTCAAGCTGATCAAAACCACATTCAAGAAGTTTATTAACCCTTCAGGTGCTTCACAGGAGCTGAAGCAACATGGAAGGAAAAATTTAACATTTAACTTTTTAGTCACAAAAATGATCTTTTACAAACAATTTTTTTATTTTTACAAGGGTAAAAGGAGAAAATGGACAGATAAAGTTGTTGTGCAATTTCTCCTGAGTACACCGATACCCCATATGTGGGGGAAAACCACTGTCTGGGTGCACGGCAGGGCTCGGAAGGGAAAGAGCGCAGTTTGAGTTTTTCAAACCAAAATTGGCTGGAATTGAGATTGGACACCATGTCGCGGTTGGAGAGCCCCTGATGCGCCTAAACAGTGGAAACCCCACCACAAATGACCCCATTTTGGAAACTAGACTAAGGAACTTATCTAGATCTCTTGTGAGCACTTTGAACCCCCAAGTGTTTCACTAATGTTTATAATGCCTGGGTGTGGGAAAAAAAAAAAAAATCCACAAAAATTATTTTTTGTCCCCAATTTTTGATTTTTCCCAAGGAAATTGGACCCCAAAAGTTGCTGTCCAATTTGTTCTGAGTACGCTGATACCCCATATGTGGGGGAGAAATACTGTTTGGGAGCATGGCAGGGCTCGGAAAGGAAGTAATGATGTTTTGGGATGCAGACTTTGATGGGTGCCATGTTCAGTTTGCAGAGCAAAGGGGGGAGGAAGCCAGCGCAGCACATGATCAGCATGAAATAATTTGTGTGCATCTGCACATAATTCTAACTGTTTTTTAAAATTGAGACATTTAGCAAACAATTGATCAATTCTTTGAGCTACCCCGCCACGACAAGGCATTCTCATATGGGGCAGTACCTACTCTAAGCTTATTATTTTCATTGTGCCATTACGGCCTCCTAAATAATTAAAAGCATAACTGCAAAAAAACATAACTGCAAAAAACTGGAAAGCAAGACTGCAAAAACTGCAAAAGTACCTGGAGCATAACTGAATCACCCCCGGGTGCCAGTCCGACAGATGCAGGTAAAAGGCCGACCAGGTCCAAGGATGGACATGTCAGATCTGACCTCCACATCCGCCAAACCAGCAACCACAGATAAAGAGTGAAACAGGCACAGGTGCACAATTACATATAGCCTGGGGCAGGGCAGGGCTGCTGTATGTGTGTACGGGCGGGGTAGCTCAAAGAATTGATCAATTGTTTGCTAAATGTCTCAATTTTAAAAAACAGTTAGAATTATGTGCAGATGCACACAAATTATTTCATGCTGATCATGTGCTGCGCTGGCTTCCTCCCCCCTTTTTTCAGTTTGCAGAGCCCCTGAAGTGCCTAAACAGTGGAAACCCCCACAAGTGACCACATTTTGGAAACTAAACCCCCTAAGGAATTTATCTAGATCTGTTGTGAGCACTTTGAACCCCCAAGTGCTTCACACAAGTTTATATTGCCTGGGCATGAAAATAAAAAATCCTATTTTTTTCCCACAAAAATGATCTTTTAGTCACCAATTTTTTATTTTCCCAAGGGTAACAGGATAAATTGGACCACAACAGTTGTTGTCCAATTTGTCTTCAGTACACTGATACCCCATATGTAGGGGGCAACCACTGTTTTGGCGCATGGCAGAGCTCGAAAGGGAAGGAGCGCCATTTGACTTTTTCAAACCAAAATTGGCTGGAATTGAGATTGGACGCCATGTCGCGTTTGGAAAGCCTCTGATGTGCCTAAACAGTGGAAATCCCCTATAAGTGACCCCATTTTAGAAACTAGACCCCCTAAGGAACTTATCTAGATCTGTTGTAAGCACTTTGAACCCCCAAGTGCTTCACACAAGTTTATAACGTAGAGCCGTAAAATTAAAAATCATATTTTTTCCACTAAAATGATCTTTTCACCCCAATTTTTATTTTCCCAAGGGTAACAAGACCCCAAAAGTTATTGTGCAATTTGTCCTGAGTACGCTGCTACCCCATATGTGGGGGTAAACCACTGTTTAGGTGCATGGCAGAGCTTGGAAGGGAAGGAGGCCATTTGACTTTTTCAACGCATTTTACTTCTGCCGATCTTAACAGTAGGGAGAGGTTGCTGATGCTGTGGGAGAGAGTTAGGGCTGGAAACAGAAATTCTTCTGTGCTTTTGCTGATAGCAATTGTGCCATACAGTTAGTGTGCAGTGACAGGGGAGGATTTTCTTGTGTGCAGCAGCGCTGGTTATTAGGCTGCCTGCCAGTGACAGGAGAGGATTTTCTTGTGTGCAGCAGCGCTGGTTATTAGGCAGCCTGCTAGCTGTATTGCTGTGTGTACACTGCTGTGCAGACTGCTTTTTACACAGCACTAATACTTTTATTCTTTTTTTCTGCACAGTTACCGACCGTTCTTTTTTTCCCCACACCGTATAGAGCTGTACGCTCCTCACACACTACCGTGTACCGGCTGGTATCACGGACAAATAAATGCTGACTATCTGTGTGTGACTCCAGAAATATATACGGAGATTGAAATTTTCCCCTACACCGTATACAGCTGTCCGCTTTTGATACAGTACCGTATATCTGCTCTTTGTATTACAGTCAAATCCATACTGAGAGAGCGTCTGTGTGTGACTCAGGAAATATATACGGAGATTGAAATTTTCCCCTACACCGTATACAGCTGTCCGCTTCTGATACAGTACCGTATATCTGCTCTTTGTATTACAGTCAAATCCATACTGAGAGAGCGTCTGTGTGTGACTCCGGAAATATATACGGAGATTTAAATTTTTCCCTACACCGTATACAGCTGTACACTCCTCATACAGTACCATATATCTGCTGGTATTTTTGGTATATTTTCCCAAAAATGAGGAAGTATGGTGGAAGAGGCCGAGGGCTGGGGGGCCAGCTGGTACTGATGGTGGTGCATCTGCTGGTAGTGTCAAAAGCACAATAGCACCTAAGGCAGGAGGTGTTGAGCCTGCGTCATCGTCTGGCTCCAGAAGGCCCCCTTTTCTGGGAGTAGGTAAACCGCTTTTAAAGCCGAAGCAGCAGGAACAGGTTTTGGCTTACATTGCTGAAACAGCCTCCAGCTCTATCACCTCCTCTCTCTGAAGTTTCAAAAAATGCAAGCACTGAGTTGTCAGTGCAGGCTCCTGGTCAGGAACAAGACCTTTCCTTGTGTCCTTCACCCCCACCAAAAGTGAAGGATGCGGCAGGCCACACTTCAGATTGCTCCCTGGAGCTCTTTTCACATACCATGCCTGGGTTTTCAAGTCAAATTCTGAATTCTCCAGTCCAAGATGAATATGACATGGACTGCACTAATGCACAGCCACTGCTATATGATTCTGCTGGTACATTCACCCAGAGCACTGCATTGCCCTCGCAGTATACTGAGCCAGATTCTGACCCTGATGAAACTCAGATGCCCCTTCCCGCATACTCTACCACCTTACACGGTGACACAGAGGAAGGTGCAGATGAAATTGAAGAGGAGGTAATGGATGACCCAGTTGTTGACCTGGATTGGCATCCATTGGGGGAAGAGGGTGCCGCTGGCAATAGCTCAGAAGAGGATTAGGATCCACAGCAAGCATCGACATCGCAGCTGCAGTTATCTGGCAGGCCCGGAGCAGTCCAAAATCGTGTTAAAAAAACAAAAAGAGTGGCAGGACAGCTTGGCCAGACAGTCAAATTAGCACAGCGTGCAAGACCTGAAGATTTATCCCATAGTAGGAAGAGTGCAGTGTGGCACTTTTTTGACCAAAATCCTATTGATGAGGCAAAGGTTATCTGTAAGAAGTGTGGAAGGACCTTTAGCCAAGGGAAAAATCTCCGAAAATTGAATACCAGTTGCATGCTTAGACATTTAAACACCATGCACTTGCAAGTGTGGACGGACTACAAAACCTCACTGGCTTTGAATGCCTACATTGCCAAACTGATCTCATTAGAGATGATGCCCTTCCGTTTGGTTGAAAGCGCAGCGTTCCGAGAGCTCATGGCCTACGCTGTCCCACACTATGACCTACCCAGTCGGCACTTTTCTAGAAAAGCCATCCCTGCCCTCCACCTGCATGTGAAAGACCGCATTGTCCATGCACTCAAACAATCAGTGAGTGGAAAGGTGCACCTCACAACAGATGCATGGGCCAGTTGTCATGGGTGCATCGCCACGAAGATCGTCGCGATTGCACATTCTGACTTCTCACAGCTGAGCTTCTGTTTCTTTGTTTTTTGGTGATGTGAGAGTTAATTTTTCCTAGCTCTTTGCTAAGGCTAGGTGCAGCCTCGCCCGGCTGCTTTTGTTTATGTTCTAATTAGTTTCCTTTATATTTCTGCCAGTCTGGGTGTTGGATGCCGGTGAAAGCATTCATGTAGTTCAGCAGACTGGATCGGTTCTGAGAATATTTAAGCTAAGAGTTCATTAGGTGTTTTTACTCTTATAGCTTACAGTTAAATCTCTGAGACCTTAGGTGTTCCTACTGTGTGTGAGTGTTGTATGTAAGACTTTATTTACTTTATTCCTTCTCTTTCTTGTATGTCTTTCTGTTCATTATCCGTTACCTGTTCATTCCCTTTGGTGGTATTCAGGGTCCTTCTTAGGACTAGAATACAGTTGGCAGGGATTGATAGGAGACAGGGTTTACGCTGGTGGCCTGGACCTCTGTACCTTTAACAGTACCTCCAGGTTGAGGGATTAGTTAGGACCCCAGTTCAGGGTCAGCTTAGACCCCGGTCACCCTCTAGCCGGAGACAGCGTATAACGGATTCCGTTTTGACCCAGTGGACATTCTGTCAGGTAAATCCATGTTATAATATATCTATGCGCATGTTATATAGTATGTTGCCCTTTTTGATATAGATTACAGACATCTCATATATATATCTGCTATACAGCGTGACATTTTCACCGGCCCAAACTAAAGATTCTCCCCAGCTGTCATGGATCCAGTAGCCCAGCTGGCCCGGCAGTTGCAGGGGTTGTCCATGGAATTTGCAGACATTAAGTCCAAGGTTTTGTCCCTCCCAGAGCAAGCCAGATCTGAACCTAAGGTTGCTCTCCCGGACAGGTTCACTGGTGGGCGGGACAAATTTTTTACTTTCCGGGAGGCATGTAAATTGTACTTTCGGCTGCGGCCTCGGTCATCTGGGAGTGAAGAGCAGAGGGTGGGAATTGTTATCTCGCTCTTACAAGGGGACCCTCAATCTTGGGCGTTCTCTATTCCTCCAGGCTCCCCAGATCTCCAGTCAGTGGATCGATTTTTTACTGCCCTGGGTCTGGTATATGATGATCCGGATCGAGTTTCCCTTGCTGAAACAAAGTTACGTAAAATACGGCAAGGAAATCGTCCAGCGGAGGAATATTCTTCTGAGTTCCGTAGATGGGCAACAGATACTCAGTGGAATGACCCAGCTCTTAGGAGCCAGTTTTGTCAAGGGTTGTCTGACAAATTAAAAGATGTGTTGGCTCAGTATGATTCTCCTCCATCACTGGAGGCTGCTATGGCCCTCGCTATTCGCATTGATAGACGACTTCGGGGAAGACGCGAGGTAACTCCGCCCCCCATGATGACTCCACCTACTACTAAAGTCCCTTATACTGAGGTTCCCCTGGTCTGTTCTGAGGAACCCATGCAGTTGGGAGGGACATCATTTTGTAGGAGGGAATCGGCGGTGCGCCGCAAGACTAGAAGGTGTTTCTTTTGCGGGAGAGAGGGACATTTTGTTGGGGGTTGTCCATCCCGGACCTCTTTGACCCAAGGAGTTAACCTGGGAGTCTGTATTTCGTCCCCAAATCCCTCTCAGTTTATCGTGCCTGCGGAGGTGGTGATTGGTACTAGAACTGAGAGGATTTCTGTTTTTCTTGATAGTGGGTCCGGGGCTAATCTTGTGGACGCTCGGTTTGCCCAGGTGCATGGTATGCAACTGAGTGTATTGGCCAAACCGGTCCCTATACTCTCTATTGATTCTAGACCTCTTGGTCAAGGTAGCTTGGTTCAAGCTGTTCATAACATAGATCTTCGAGTAGGGGCAATACATAAAGAGCAATTGTCTTGTTATGTGTTGGAGGGTCTACCTACTCCTATTGTGTTGGGACTTCCTTGGTTGGCTAAACATAACCCAGTGATTGATTGGCAATCCAGAAAGATTAGCCAGTGGGGTGAATTTTGCAAGAATAACTGCATGAGCACGGTCATCGGTGCGGTTGTACCTAGGACTTTGCCTCCTTTTCTGGAGGACTTTGGGGAGATGTTCTCAGAGGAGGGGTGTAAAGAGTTACCTCCTCATCGCGCATATGACTGCTCAATAAAGTTGCTTCCTGATGCCTTATCTCGTACTTTCCCAGGGACCGGGAGGATGGATGATCCGGTTCCTATTCCTCAGGAGGGAGTTGTAGTGTCAGCTGTATGCTCTGAGCTTGAGGGGGAGGTATTGGGGGCTCAGGGGGACGCCCCTGTGGGACTTCCAGGGAGACTGATAGTTCCAGATCAGTTAAGACTGAAGGTTACGGAGAACCGTTACAAACGGATGGCTGATAGGGGGAGAGTTTCTGGTCGAGATCTGAAGGTGAATGATCTGGTGTGGTTGTCTACCAGGAATATTAAACTTAAAGTTTCCTCCTGGAGGTTGGGTCCCAGATTCATCGGGCCGTACAGGATCAGCTCCATAATTAATCCTGTGGCATTTCGTCTGGACCTCCCTCCTACGTTTAAAATTCATAATGTGTTTCACAAGTCATTACTTAAAAAGTATGTGGCACCAGTCATACCGTCACCTCTACCTCCTTCAGTGGTGGTCAATGATAACGTGGACGGACCTTTCACACAACTCACCCGGACAGACCTGGTCATGAGGGTCCGGAGGCCCCTCGTAGAAGGGGGGGTACTGTCATGGGTGCATCGCCACGAAGATCGTCGCGATTGCACATTCTGACTTCTCACAGCTGAGCTTCTGTTTCTTTGTTTTTTGGTGATGTGAGAGTTAATTTTTCCTAGCTCTTTGCTAAGGCTAGGTGCAGCCTCGCCCGGCTGCTTTTGTTTATGTTCTAATTAGTTTCCTTTATATTTCTGCCAGTCTGGGTGTTGGATGCCGGTGAAAGCATTCATGTAGTTCAGCAGACTGGATCGGTTCTGAGAATATTTAAGCTAAGAGTTCATTAGGTGTTTTTACTCTTATAGCTTATAGTTAAATCTCTGAGACCTTAGGTGTTCCTACTGTGTGTGAGTGTTGTATGTAAGACTTTATTTACTTTATTCCTTCTCTTTCTTGTATGTCTTTCTGTTCATTATCCGTTACCTGTTCATTCCCTTTGGTGGTATTCAGGGTCCTTCTTAGGACTAGAATACAGTTGGCAGGGATTGATAGGAGACAGGGTTTACGCTGGTGGCCTGGACCTCTGTACCTTTAACAGTACCTCCAGGTTGAGGGATTAGTTAGGACCCCAGTTCAGGGTCAGCTTAGACCCCGGTCACCCTCTAGCCGGAGACAGCGTATAACGGATTCCGTTTTGACCCAGTGGACATTCTGTCAGGTAAATCCATGTTATAATATATCTATGCGCATGTTATATAGTATGTTGCCCTTTTTGATATAGATTACAGACATCTCATATATATATCTGCTATACAGCGTGACACCAGTAGGCATGGTCAGGGCCGTTACGTGTCCATCACTGCACACTGGGTTAATGTGGTGGATGCAGGGTCCAAAGGGGACAGAGGCGGTGGGACAGTGCTTCCTAGCCAACGGTATAGGCAACAGTTGGCTGTAGGCGTTCGACCCTCCTCCTCCGCCAGAAGCAAAAGCTCGTCGACAGAGCGCAGTCGCATGAGCACTCCATCAGCAGCTGCCAGTGTTGCATACGAGGTGTCCCACTACCGAACAGCTAGTGGTAAGCGTCAGCAGGCTGTTTTAAAGATGATGTCTTTGGGCGACAACACACACACCGCGGAGGTACTGGCCGACTACTTGCAGCGAGAAACTGAGTCATGGCTGGGCAGTCTACATCTTGAGCCAGGCAAGGTAGTCAGTGATAACAGACGTAATTTTGTGGTGGCCATAGCCCTGACAAAACTCAGACAAATTCCTTGCCTGGCTCACACCTTGAACCTGGTGGTGCAGTGCTTCATAAATAATTATCCGGAGTCACCAGCCCTGCTCCATAAGGTGCGAAGACTGTGCTCGCACATACGTCGCTCGCCCGTAGACTCCAGTCGTATGCAGAGGCTGCAGCGATCGCTCCACCTCCCCAAGCACTGCCTAATCATAGACGTTGCAACAAGGTGGAACTCCACCATGCACATGGTTGAGAGGCTGTGCGAACAGAGGCAGGCTGTAATGCATTTGTGGGAGGATCCACGGGCACGCAGTTTGAGGGCAGACATCGAGTTGTCGGGTGTGAAGTGGTCAAAGCTGAAAGACCTTTGTAAAGTCCTTCAGTGTTTTGAGGAATGCTCACGGCTGGTAAGCGCCATCATAAGCATGAGCATCCCATTTATGCGTCTGCTCATGCAAACTTTGACGCACATTAAGGATCAGGCGTCTGCAGCGGAGTAGGAGGAGGAGAAAAGCCTTGGTGACAGTCAGGCATTGTCTGCTCAGGGAACTGTCCTGGACGAGGTGGAGGAAGAAGAGGAAGAGGAGGAGGATGAGGGGGATGATTATTTTGGGGAGGAGGATGCTTCTCAGGGGGCAAGAAAAAATGTTGGCTTGCCAAGGTTAGGTACATGGTTTGTTCGAGACTGGAGGGATGTGGATTTGGCAGACAGTGCTTCTCCACCCACCACTGGCAGTGCATAATTGACACCTGGAACATTGGCCCACATGTGTGATTATATCTTGCGGATCCTAAAAAGGGACCCCCGCATTGCCAAAATTATGAAGGATGACGACTACTGGTTGGCCAGCATCCTCGATCCACGCTATAAAGGCAAATTACAGAACATCATGCCACAGGAAAACCTAGAGCTAATATTGGCAAACAAACAAGCAACTCTGGTAAACTGTTTGTTAGAGGCATTCCCAGCACACAGCAGCGGTGCAGGTTCTACCACGAGCCGTACTGCGCCAAATGGAAGAGGTGTTCGTGGTGCACACAGCCGAAGTGGCGGTGGAGACAGGGGTTTCATGACCATGTTGTGGTCTGGTTTCTCGAGTACCGCTCACATGACTGGTAATACTGAATCGATTGCAACAGAGAGGAGACAGCAGTTGTCAACTATGGTTCAAAATTACCTCTCCTCCCCTATCGATGTTCTCCCTCACAGTTCATTCCCCTTTGACTACTGGGCCTGTAAACTGGACACCTGGACTGAATTGGCACAATATGCCTTACAGGAGCTCGCTTGCCCTGCTGGTAGTGTGCTATCAGAAAGAGTCTTCAGTGCTGCTGGATCAATCCTGACAGAAAGAAGGACGCGGCTGTCGACCCAAAATGTTGGTGATCTCACCTTCAGTAAAATGAACCATGCTTGGGTTTCAAAGGATTTTGTACCACCTTCCCCTGATGACACATAGGTTGCCAGCAAAATGGCTCGCTTTGTCCTCCTCTTCCTCCAACTTCTCCAATTCCTCCATTTGCAGCAGCTGAACGTCCACCCTACATCTCAACATCTGCCAGTTTTTCCACCTCCCTAACTGGGCTGTACCCCCCCAGGGCCGGCGTCAGCACCTGGCGCACCAGGGCAAGTGCCGAGGCCCTGAGCAGGTGGGGAGGCCCACTCGCCTTCAGAGACACCGGCGTACTATGAGGGGACCTGTGCCAGTGCCGGCGCCCACGAGTGTGCCCCCCCGGCTTGCTCAGGGCCTCAGCACTTGCAATACTTACCTCTCCCTGCTCCACCGTTGTGACATTTTCTGCGTTTCCTGACAGTGACATTCAGGTCAGAGAGAGCGATGATGTCATGTCTGTGCGCCCTGTGCCTGAACAGTCACAGAGCAGAGAGCTGGAAGATGGTGACGCTAAGGAGTCCAGAGTAGAGCAGTGCCCATCGAGGAGAGGTATTTCATTTTTTTTTAATGTTTGGAGCAATATACTATATACTGGAGAATTATATATGGGGCCCATCATACACTTAAGCATCATAGATAGGGCCCATTATACACTGGAGCATTATATATGTGGCCCATCATACATTGGAGCATCATATACGGGGCCCATTATACACTGGAGCATCACATGGAGTCCATTATATATGGAGCATTATATAGGCCCATCATACACTGGAGCATCATCCATGGGGCCATCATATACTGGAGCATCATATATGGGGCTCATCATACACTGGAGCATTATAAATGGGACCCATCATATAGTAGAGCATCATATGGGGTTCATTATTTATGGGGCGTCATATTGGGCCCTTTATATATGGAGCATCATATGGAGCACATATGGGGCCTAGCCTGTATGGAGCAATATATGGGGCTCATTATTGTATGTAACCCCTTCTCATGTACAGCACCATGGAATTAATGGCGCTATATAAATAAATAATAAATAAATAATAATAATATAGAGCAATATATGGGGCTCATTATTTATGGGCATCATATAGGGCCCTTTATATATGAAGCATCATATAAAGCACATATGGGGCCTATTCTGTATGAAGCATTATATGGAGCCCATTCTGTAAGGAGCAATATATGGAGCTCATTATTCTGTACAGAGCTATATATGTGGCTCATTATTCGGTATGGTGCACTATGTGGTGCCCATAATACTGTATGGATGACTATACTGTCCGGTTTTTGAGCTATTGTAGAATTTACAATAGATATCACTCATGTAATGTAAGAAGTGAAGTATTTGGCATTGTACTGTACCCATATTTCTCTGCCGTATCAGAGCATCATGAATTGTGGTATGTGTTAAAGGGGCCCACTGAGGCTCTTTCGCCCGGGGCACACGAAAACCTGGAGCCAGCCCTGCCCCCCCCACAACTTTAGCCAAATAACCCCCAGTCAATCTGACTGACCAAACACAGCAGCGATCGCGCAGGAGAAGCTGAAATTTCAGCTTCCCAGCGCGATCAGTGCAGGAGCCGGCGCTGCAGTGGCCGAGCTTCCTGCACTGACAGCCAGGAGCGGAGCCCCCACCGCCCCTGGCTGTTAACCCCCTGACTGCTGCGATCCAGCGCGATCGCAGAGCTCAGGGGGGGAGGCAGAGGGTCGGGAGCTCCCTCTGCCTCAGATCAGCGTCCCAGCGATGTATTCGCAGGGCCTGATCTCTGCCTTGATGACCCGGGGGTTGTCATGACAACCTCCGGGTCATTTAGCTACGGGAAGCTGCTGTGATCATGGTCACAGCAGCTTCCACTATAGTTGCAATGCATTGCAATGCCAGAGCATTGCAATGCATTGTAACTGCAATCAAAAGTAAAAAAAGTGAAAGTCCCATAAAGGGACAAGTTGAAAAAAATAATTTTTTTAAAAAAAATTGTAAAAAAATATTAATAATTTAAAAAAAATCCCCTAAAAAATACACATTTTTATGTAATAAAAAAAATAAAAAACAAAAAAAATACACGTTCGGTATCACCATGTCCGTAAAAATCCCATCTATAAAAGCATAACCCTAGTTAACCCCTTCAGTGAAAGCCGTAAAAAAAAAACACAAAAAAGTAGTAAATTATACTTTTTCCAAGCGGTATCATTATACCGCTTGGAAAAAGTGCAATAACACGCGATCAAAAGTCAGATATAAATAATCATGGTATCGCTGAAAACGTCATCTTGTCCCGCAAAAAACAAGCCGCTATACATCATCATCAGCGAAAAAATAAAAAAGTTATAGCTCGCGGAATAAACTGATGCAAAAATAATTATTTTTTCTATAAAATTCTTTATTGTGTAAAAAACGCCAAAATATAAAAAAAATATATAAATGAGGTATCGCTGTAATCGTAGTGACCCGAAGAATAAAGCTGCTTTATCAATTTTACCACACACGGAACGGGAAAAAAAAAAAAAAAACAATTCCTGAATTGCTGGTTTTTGTTCATTCTGCTTCCACAAAAATCGGAATAGGAAGCGATCAAAAAACGTTATGTGCCCGAATATGGTACCAATAAATACGTCAGCTCGTCCCGCAAAAAATAAGCCCACAGATAACTCTGTCGGCCGAAATATGGAAAAATTATAGCTCTCAAAATACGGCGATGCAAAAAATTCTTACAAAAAATTATTCCAAAAAAAAGCATCTTTTAGAGTGTGACAGAAGCTAAACATGAAAAAAGGGAGTAAATCTGGTATCGCTGTAATCGCACCGATCCGAGAAATAAAGTCGCCTAATCACTAATACCGCACGAGGAACGGCATAAAAAAGAAAACCAATTCTTCACCTTTGGTAGATTTGTTCATTGTGCCTCCCAAAGATCGCAGTAAGGCGATCACAGTGGTTCCCCCCCACATATGGGGTATCAGCGTACTCAGGACAAAATGCACAATAGCTTTTGGGGTCCTATTTCTCCTGTTACCCTTATAAAAATAAAAATTTGGGGGCAAAAAGGTCATTTTTGTGGAAAAAAATATGATTTTTTTTATTTTCACGGCTCTACGTTATAAACTTCTGTGAAGCCCTTGGGGGTTCAAAGTGCTGACCACACATCTAGATAAGTTCCTTGGGGGGTCTAGTTTGCAAAATGGGGTCATTTGTGGGGGGTTTCTACTGTTTAGGCACATCAGGGGCTCTCCAAGCGCGACATGACACCCGCAGACCATTCCATCAAAGTCTGCATTTAAAAACGGTGCTCCTTCCCTTCCGAGCTCTGCCATGCGTCAAAATAGTGGTTCCCCCCCACATATGGGATATCAGCATACTCAGGACAAATTGCACAATAGCTTTTGGGGTCCTATTTCTCCTGTTACCATTATAAAAATAAAAATTTGGGGCAAAAAGATTATTTTTGTGGAAAAAAATATGATTTTTTTATTTTCACGGCTCTACGTTATAAACTTCTGTGAAGCACTTGGGGGTTCAAAGTGCTCACCACACATCTAGAAAAGTTCCTTGGGGGGGTCTAGTTTCCAAAATGGAGTCACTTGTGGGGGGTTTCTACTGTTTAGGCACATCAGGGGCTATCCAAACGTGACATGACACCCGCAGACCATTCCATCAAAGTCTGCATTTGAAAAAGGCGCTACTTCCCTTTCGAGCTCTGCCATGCGTCAAAATAGTAGTTCCCCCCACATATGGGATATCAGCGTACTCAGGACAAATTGCACAATAACTTTTGGGGTCCTGTTACCCTTTGGAAAATAAAAATTGGGGGTGGAAAGATCATTTTAGTGGAAAAGATATGATTTTTTAATTTTACAGCTCTACGTTATAACCTTCTGTGAAGCCCTTGGGGGTTCAAAGCTCTCACCACACATCTAGATAAGTTCCTTGGGGGGTCTAGTTTCCAAAATGGGGTCACTTGTGGGGGTTTCCACTGTTTAGGCACACAGGGACTCTCCAAATACGACATGGCATCCAATCTCAATTCCAGCCAAAAAAGTCAAATGGCGCTGCTTCTCTTCCGAGCTCTGCCATGCGCCCAAATAGTGGTTTACCCCCACCTATGGGGTATCAGCGTACTCAGGACTAATTGCACAATAAATTTTGGGGTCCTTTTATCCTTTGGAAAATAAAAATTGGGATGAAAAGATCATTTTTGTGGAAAAAAAATATGATTTTTTAATTTACGGCTCTACGTTATAACCTTCTGTGAAGCCCTTGGGGGTTAAAAGCTCTCACAACACATTTAGATGAGTTCCTTGAGGGGTCCAGTTTCCAAAATGGGGTCACTTGTGGGGGGTTTCCACTGTTTAGGCACACAGGGACTCTCCAAATGCGACATGGCGTCCAATCTCAATTCCAGCCAAAAAAGTCAAATGGCGCTGCTTCCATTCCGAGCTCTGCCATGCGCCCAAATAGTGGTTTACCCCCACACATGGTATATCGGTGTACTCTGGAGAAATTGTACAACAAATATTGTGGTTCATTTTCTCCTGATACCCTTGACAAAATTTAAAAAAATTGTGTCGAAAGAAAAATTTTGGGAAAAAAAGTTAAATGTTCATTTTTTCCTTCCACATTGCTTCAATTCTTGTGAAGTACCTAAAGGGTTAATAAACTTCTTGAATGTGGCTTTAAACACGTTGAGGGGTGCAGTTTTTAGAATGGTGTCACTTTTGGGTATTTTCTGTCATATTGACCCCTCAAATTCACTTCAAATGTGAGGTGGTCCCTAAAAAAATGGTTTTGTAAATTTTGTTGGAAAAATGAGAAATTGCTGGTCAACTTTTAACACTTATAACTTCGTAACAAAAAAAAATTTTGGTTCCAAAATTGTGCTGATGTAAAGTAGACATGTGGGAAATGTTATTTATTAACTAATTTTTGTGACATATCTCTCTGATTTAATGGCATAAAAATTAAAAGTTTGAAAATTGCAAAATTTTCAAAATTTTTGCCATATTTCCATTTTTTTCATAAAAAAACGCAAGTTATATTGAAGAAATTTTACCACTATCATGAAGTACAATATGTCACGAGAAAACAGTCTCAGAATCGCCAAGATCCGTAGAAGCGTTCCAGAGTTATAACCTCATAAAGAGACAGTGGTCAGAATTGTAAAAATTGGCCTGGTCTTTAACCTACAAAATGGCTTGGTCATTAAGGGGTTAAGGTTGACAAGCTTAAGTAATAAGAATTTATGTTGTTGGCATTGAAATAAGAACTGTAGGTGTTTACTGTCCTCCACTCACTGGTGACTGTTATTCCCCATTGACTTGCATTGGGGTCGGGTCGAGTTTCAGTCGGACCTTCGACTTTTTCCGTTAGTCGGCCGATTTCGTTCGACTCGACTTTTGGGAAAGTCGGGTGGTCCGAAACCTGACTCGACCCTCCCGGAGGCAAAGTCGCTCATCTCTAAAGTAGAAATGTGGGAAATGTTATTTAGTAACTATTTTGTGTGACATACAGTACAGACAAAAAGTTTGGACATATCTCATTTAAATATTTTTCTGTATTTTCATGACTATGAAAATTGTACATTCACACTGAAGACATCAAAACTATGAATTAACACATGTGGAATTATACATTACACTTTACAAAAAAGTGTGAAACAACTGAAAATATGTCTTATATTCTAGGTTCTTCAAAGTAGCCACCTTTTGCTTTGATGACTGCTTTGCACACTCTTGGCATTCTCTTGATGAGCTTCAAGAGGTAGTCACCGGAAATGGATTCCGACTCGACTTTTTCCGATAGTCTACCGACTTCGTTCGACTAGACTTTTGGAAAAGTCGGGTGCTCCAAAACCCGACTCGACGCTCCCGGAGGCAAAGTCGCTCATCTCTAGTCAGTAGCCAACATGACTACAGCATTCCCGTGTATGGCGGGCAATCCCCGCATGTTTATTGGCTGGGAACTCCAGCATGGCGCTCCATCACCTGCGATACTCCAGTAACAAGCTTGTCCGAGCTCCCGATGCCTGATCGAGTAGTGGAGAGCGGTCACTCATCACTGGTATCTACATTATTGTGCTGGAGCGGAGCTAGGAGAGAAATCATCACATTGTGTGAGAACTTCTCTGGGCTTCTGTCCTCTCATCCTGCAGGTGTCTGACTGGATCTAATGTGGAGCTGGGAACCAGCTAAGACGCATCCTGTCCACAGCTGTTACCTCACTGTTCACACCACACAGACCCAAAAGAGTCTGAAGGGGTTAATGTCCCCCGCACTCAGTAATGGGGAACCTCCAGCACCTACCTCCACCCGCAGAGCCGCACTCCACATAGAGAATAATGGAGCCTCCAGCACCTACCTCCACCTGCAGAGCCACACTCCACATAGAGAACAATGGAGCCTCCAGCACCTACCTCCACCCGCAGAGCCACACTCCACATAGAGAATAATGGAGTCTCCAGCACCTACCTCCACCCGCAGAGCCACACTCCACATAGAGAATAATGGAGCCTCCAGCACCTACCTCCACCCGCAGAGCCGCACTCCACATAGAGAATAATGGAGCCTCCAGCACCGACCTCCACCCGCAGAGCCACACTCCACATAGAGAATAATGGAGCCTCCAGCACCGACCTCCACCCGCAGAGCCACACTCCACATAGAGAATAATGGAGCCTCCAGCACCGACCTCCACCCGCAGAGCCACACTCCACATAGAGAATAATGGAGCCTCCAGCACCGACCTCCACCCGCAGAGCCACACTCCACATAGAGAATAATGGAGCCTCCAGCACCTACCTCCACCCGCACTCCACATAGAGAATAATGGAGCCTCCAGCACCGACCTCCACCTGCAGAGCCACACTCCACATAGAGAATAATGGAGCCTCCAGCACCGACCTCCACCCGCAGAGCCGCACTCCACATAGAGAATAATGGAGCCTCCAGCACCGACCTCCACCAGCAGAGCCACACTCCACATAGAGAATAATGGAGCCTCCAGCACCGACCTCCACCCGCAGAGCCGCACTCCACATAGAGAATAATGGAGCCTCCAGCACCTACCTCCACCCGCAGAGCCACACTCCACATAGAGAATAATGGAGTCTCCAGCACCTACCTCCACCCGCAGAGCCACACTCCACATAGAGAATAATGGAGCCTCCAGCACCTACCTCCACCCGCAGAGCCGCACTCCACATAGAGAATAATGGAGCCTCCAGCACCGACCTCCACCCGCAGAGGCACACTCCACATAGAGAATAATGGAGCCTCCAGCACCGACCTCCACCCGCAGAGCCACACTCCACATAGAGAATAATGGAGCCTCCAGCACCGACCTCCACCCGCAGAGCCGCACTCCACATAGAGAATAATGGAGCCTCCAGCACCGACCTCCACCAGCAGAGCCACACTCCACATATAGAATAATGGAGCCTCCAGCACCCACCTCCACACACAGAGCCACTCTCCACATAGAGAATAATGGAGCCTCCAGCACCGACCTCCACCGCAGAGCCGCACTCCACATAGAGAATAATGGAGCCTCTAGCACCTACCTCCACCCGCAGAGCCGCACTCCACATAGAGAATAATGGAGCCTCCAGCACCTACCTCCACCCACAGAGCCGCACTCCACATAGAGAATAATGGAGCCTCCAGCACCTACCTCCACCCGCAGAGCCGCACTTCACATAGAGAATAATGGAGCCTCTAGCACCTACCTCCACCCGCAGAGCCGCACTCCACATAGAGAATAATGGAGCCTCCAGCACCTACCTCCACCCACAGAGCCGCACTCCACATAGAGAATAATGGAGCCTCCAGCACCGACCTCCACCCGCAGAGCCGCACTCCACATAGAGAATAATGGAGCCTCCAGCACCGACCTCCACCCGCAGAGCCGCTCTCCACATAGAGAATAATGGAGCCTCCAGCACCTACCTCCACCTGCAGAGCCACACTCCACATAGAGAATAATGGAGCCTCCAGCACAGACCTCCACCCGCAGAGCCACACTCCACATAGAGAATAATGGAGCCTCCAGCACTGACCTCCACCCGCAGAGCCGCACTCCACATAGAGAATAATGGAGCCTCCAGCACTGACCTCCACCGCAGAGCCGCACTCCACATAGAGAATAATGGAGCCTCCAGCACCTACCTCCACCCGCAGAGCCGCACTCCACATACAGAATAATGGAGCCTCCAGCACCTACCTCCACCCGCAGAGCCGCACTCCACATACAGAATAATGGAGCCTCCAGCACCTACCTCCACCCGCAGAGCCACACTCCACATAGAGAATAATGGAGCCTCCAGCACCTACCTCCACCCGCAGAGCCGCACTCCACAGAGAATAATGGAGCCTCCAGCACCTACCTCCACCCGCAGAGCCGCACTCCACAGAGAATAATGGAGCCTCCAGCACCGACCTCCACCCGCAGAGCCGCACTCCACAGAGAATAATGGAGCCTCCAGCACCGACCTCCACCCGCAGAGCAGCACTCCACATAGAGAATAATGGAGCCTCCAGCACAGACCTCCACCCGCAGAGCCACACTCCACATAGAGAATAATGGAGCCTCCAGCACCTACCTCCACCCGCAGAGCCACACTCCACATAGAGAATAATGGAGCCTCCAGCACCTACCTCCACCCGCAGAGTCGCACTCCACATAGAGAATAATGGAGCCTCCAGCACCGACCTCCACCCGCAGAGCCGCACTCCACATAGAGAATAATGGAGCCTGCAGCACCAACCTCCACCCGCAGAGCCGCACTGCACATAGAGAATAATGGAGCCTCCAGCACCTACCTCCACCCGCAGAGCCGCACTCCACATAGAGAATAATGGAGCCTCCAGCACCTACCTCCATCCGCAGATCCGCACTGCACATAGAGAATAATGGAGCCTCCAGCACCTACCTCCACCCGCAGAGCCGCACTCCACATAGAGAATAATGGAGCCTCCAGCACCGACCTCCACCCGCAGAGCCGCACTCCACATATATGGCTGCTCTGTGCACACAGGACCTGTGATGAGGTCACAGGAGGGGAGGAGTCAGGGGTCACATGATCAGGGGCCTCAGTGGATGTAACTCTTTTATTATAAAATTATAAACAATACATCATAATAAATAATAAACTGTACAGAAATAAAACATCACTAAAATAAGTAACGGAAACAAAAGAAACCAGCATCAAATAAACCAAAAAGTCCAGAGTCCTTTGTCCTTTCAAAACTATTGCAGCTTCCAAAGGAACATTACCCCTAACCAGAATTATATATAAAACATAAAAGAAACATGCACACACACTGACACACACTCACCCAAAAGAAAGGAAAAAGTCCTCACCTGCCCATACATACAACTCAACCTATATACACAATAAGACATCCACAAAAAAAAAAATTTCTTCCCCCACCACACCACAGGTCCATGAGTTCATGCCCTTTTCACAGCAAGCTTGACGGCTCCATGAAAGTTTATGCCCTTAGAAATTTACAACCCTCGGGTCCATGGCAAGTTCCATGCCCTCCCCCCACACAAAAACCCCCACCCAACCTAAACTATACCCCCCAAACATATAACTACACTTATATAAAACATAACATTAACAGACCTACCACACAAGAACACTACATTACATTACTTTACTATAAACACAACATTATAAACATTTATAAACATTAACACTATACACTGACCACATAACTTACAAGGCCCAAGTTCAGCGCCTGCAAGCCCAATATCCATTATTCCCTGAATTTACAAAACAAAAAGCTAAATGTGCCACACACCAGCCCACCACCGGGAAACTGGAGTCCTAAGAGGCCCCATCCCTAACCACCAACACACGCACCCTGTCCCTCACCAACTAAATCTGTCCCTAAAAGAAAAGAAACTAACCCTAACTATCCCTACCTGTCCCTACCTATCCCTACTCTACCTAGCTTATCAAAACTAACTATCTAGCTATCCCTAAACTGGCCCTCCCTGTCCCTATCTGTCCCTACTTTTCTCTCCCTCAACACCCACACCACCTTATCTTACCCTACCAACAATCTCACACAGACCAGCTCTCCCTGGGGCACGTTAAAGGAGAAACCCCTCCAAAGCCAAGAGGCCCTCCTCGCACCCAGCCTCTCGAACTCCAAAGAGCGCACCTTCCCCAGGTCACCCAAGATGTTTCTAACCACCTCATCCTGGGGGAGGACTTTCCGCTGCGTGGAAACTAAACTCCGTGCACTCCAAGTGTGGAACAAAATGACTACACTAACTAGGAATAAAGTGCTCCGTTCTCGGCCACCCAGGGATCTGAATGCCCCATAAGCACACTCCGGATAAGAAAGGGACGCCAGCCTAGGCCAGCTTATGGAAGCACCCACCCTGTTGTAGACCCCTGTATTAAAGGGACACTGAAGGAGGAAGTGCTCCATGCTTTCCAACATGTCGCCACACTCCTCACGGGGACAACCCCGATCATCGGAGCTCCTGCACTTCAGGTTGTCCCTTACATACAGCCTCCCATGGAAGCAGCGGCAGGCCAAGTCCCAAAACTTCAAGGGGATCCGCTTGGAATTTAAGAACCCAAGCCCAACCTCCAGACCCCGGCCTGGGCAATCCTTGAGCACCAGGGGCTTCTGGAAATGGGTCAACAGAACCCTGCTGTCAAGGAATTTCCTCGACATAGTCCTGATTTCCCACATTCTCAGACCCCACCGGCAGATCACCTTCAGAACCGGGGTAGCATAAGCCGGGAGATGTCCATGTGGCGTGCGCAGGTCCTTCACCTGCCCTCCTGTCTCTCATTCCTGGAAGAAAGGCCGAAACCAAACCCTGCAGGAGAATACCCACAGAGGAGCCCTCTCTGAATAGAGGTTGGCAACATTGATCTTAAGAAAGGTATTTATCAGAAACACCACCGGGTTGACCATACCCAACCCACCTAGTCTCCTCGTGCGGTACGTGACCTCTCTCTTAATTAGGTTAAGCCTGATCACCCATAACAGCTGGAAGAACAGGCTATAGACGCATGTCCAGAGAGGTTCTGGCAAGACGCAGACACTGCTCAGGTATATTAACAAGGGAAGCAGAGAGCCTTTGGCCAAGTTGACCCTTTCCCTCAGGGTTAAAGACCAACCCTTCCACTGGTCCACCTTTTGGGCGGCGAGCTTAAGTCTGCCCTCCCAATTTTGTTGGGGGTAGTCCCCGGGGCCAAATTTGATGCCTAGGATCTTGGCGGAGGTCTGGGGCCCTGGAAGGGTGTCCGGAAGATCAAAACTAGGATCTCCCCATCCCAGCCAGAGACTTTCACACTTTTCCCGGTTGATCATGGACCCAGACGCTTCCGAGTAGCGCTCGACCTCAGACATGACCCAATCCGCCCCCTCTCTCGAGGAGACAAAGAGGGAGACGTCGTCAGCGTACGCTACCACCCTCAGAGTGGCCCCCGGCTCCACCCAGTCCATCCCGACTCCCACCAACAGTCCACGATCTACCCTCCTCAAGAATGGATCGATCGCGAACACTTATAAAAGTGGGCTCAGAGGACAACCCTGGCGGACCCCGGAACTCACCTCAAAAGGGTGACCAACCCAACCGTTCACGAGTGGAAAAGTCTCAGCCCCCTGGTATAAGGTCTCTAACCAATTTACAAAACCTCCCAGGCAGACCGTACCTCAAAAGGACAGACCAGAGGTACTTGTGATTCACCCGGTCAAAGGCCTTCGCTTGATCTAAGGACAGCAAGTACCCCTTCCAGTGACCCGCCCTGCCTTGCTCCACTGCCTCTCGGACACCGAGCACAGCACTAAAAGTACTGCGGCCTGGAACAGAGCAGTGCTGAGCCCCCGAAAGGAGCTGGGGTGCAAACTTCACCAGCCGATTAAACAAGAGGGGGACCAAGGAGTCCCTAAAGGTCTTCAAAAACTCGGATGTTAAGCCATCCAGACCTGGAGATTTTTTGGGCCGAAGCCCATCAATGGCCAGTCTCACTTCCTCTTCCCTGATTGCCTCTACCAAAACATCAAGAGAGGGGTCATCTTCTGGCTCAGGAATGGTCTCAGCCAGGAAAGCCAACAACCCGTCTCGATCCAGATCCCTCTTTCCCAAGAGGCATGAGTAAAAGGATCTGACCACCTCCAGGATCCCTGATTTGGATCGATTCAGGGAACCCGTACTGTCGATCAGTCCTGTCACCATCTTACAATTCACTGACATCTTACAGTTTCTGTAAAGGTCGGGCGAGCGGTACCTCCCGAAATCCCTCTAAAAAAACAAAGATGTGTGCCTATCATACTGACACCTCTTGAGCAAAGACTTCACACTGGAGATCTCCTCACGGTCACCCCCAGTCGAGACGAGCTGCTCGAGTTTCCTCCTCATGGCCTGATACAAGCGGTGCCTGTTCAAACTCCTGAGGCTCGAGAGCTGACGGAAGAACCCCGCCACCCTCTCTTTGAAGATCTCCCACCACTCAGACGTAGTGCTACAGAGATCCAAAAGCGGTACCTGGCTCTGAAGAAAGTCCTCACAGGACTGTCTCAATTCTGCTTCTTCCAAGAGGGATGAATTCAGCTTCCAGAGCACTCTTCCCATCTGGGATGTATCTGTAACATTCAGAGAAAAGAAAATTAAACAGTGATCGGAGAATTCCACCTCAACGGCAGACACTGCAGAAAAGATGGCATCCTCCTTCAAAAAAAACCTATCTATCCTAGACCTACAGCTACCTCTATGAAAGGTGAAACCCCCGTGACCTGGGGTGTGCCGGATGTGGACATCCACCAGGCGAGCTTCGCTAGCTATACTATTTAATGCTGTACTATCATAAGCCAGGTGTCCTCCGGGGCCCCACCTATCACGGGATCTTGTAATGGTGTTTAAATCCCCACCGAAGACCACCTGCCGGCTCGTAAAAAGAAAGGGCTTGATCTTCATGACGAGACATTTGCGGTCCCACCTGGATTGTGGACCATAGATGTTTATGAGCCGAAGCTCCTGTCCCCTCATGAAAACGTCTAAGACCAGGCACATCCCCATTTCTATCTCAATAACCCGTCGGCATTCCACCTCCGCGGTCTTAAAAAGGACTGCCACCCCGCTATACGGCTCGGCCGCAAGAGACCAGTATGAGGGCCCACACCTCCACTCCCTCCTGGCTTTATGGATGCCCCCCATGTCTGTTAGTCTGGTCTCTTGCAAAAACAAAATTTCAGCCTCAAATCGGGTGAAAAAATCAAAGGCCGCAAATCTGGCCGCATCTGACTTAATACTGGCGACATTAATGGACGTCAGAGTCAACGGGGTGAGTTCCGCCATCATGGGTGATTGGGTTAGATGGCCTTCTTCTTCCCCACCCCGTCTTCCCCATCTTTCCCCTCTGAAGAGGGGTCTGATCCCTACTGTTTTAGGGAAGACGAGGTATCCAACCCCATGGTCTCCTTGCCTCCAGGCTCCAGGTCTGTCCCCCCCAGAGGAAACGGCGTCCCCTGGGGGACGGACTCCGCCATCCCATGAATGCCCCCCCAGATGTAGCCCCCGGCCACTCGCCCCCGACCTCCATCTCAGCAGTGTCGTCGAAGGCTTGGTACCGGTTGGAGAGGGCGATCAGAGGGGAGCCGGTGAGCCCTTCCGCTGGCATACTTACGGTCGGGGGAGGAGGTTTGGAAGGCTTGACCACCTTCTTCTTCCTCCTTCCGGTATGCTTTTTATCACCCCTCTCTACTGTAGGCTGATCCGTGACCTCCTCATCCACACTTTCATATTGGAAAAAAAAGTTAGTAACCAACATATCACATGCAGATATTATGTATATAATACGCAGAGTGGTTAGTCAATAAAGCATGTGGATAATGGACATAATATAGAGACAAGCTGTACTGAATACAGCAAAACCACACGAAAAACAGCCTCAAGTCTCAAAAATATATATCTTTATTAATTACATGATACATATAAAATAAAAACAGAACAAGGATGGCACAGGGACAAGGAATTTCATATTGGGAGGAGTTGTCGGAGTCAGTCAGGTTTTCCTCCCTCTCCATCCTCCTGATCTCCTTGCATACCTCTTCCTCCCCCGGGGCCTCAGAGACACCGGCCACCGGCCTAGAGGGGGGGGCAGGCATCACCCCAGTTGCCTGAGGCTCTCCCCGCCCCTCACCCCCGTGGCGCTTTTCCTGTCTCCTCTGGTAAGAGGGACCTCTATTGGCCTTGTCCTTCCTCACTGGCCCCTTAGCCCCTCTCCCGCCACCACCACCTGCCACAGCAGAGGTCGCGCCGCCAGGGGTTGCCCCCTCACGGTCTCCCCCCACCGGGCTTGAAGAGGCATTGGTAAAGGAGCGAGGGCAGCGGCTATACGGGTGACCTAGGTCACCACACAGGTGGCACCGAATGTCAATGCAAGATGCGTCGAGATGACCTACCCCACCACACAAGGCACATTTCTGCACCTTGCAGCTTGTGCTGAAGTGGCGGGGATCACCGCACTTGTGGCAGACCTTCAGTTGCCCCTGGTAGAAGACCAAGATCCTGTCCCTCCCTAGGAACGCCGAGGAAGGGATGTGGGTGACGGTACCCCCTGAGACCTTCAACTTCATCATGAAGGTCCAGCCCCCCGACCAGATACCGAACTCGTCCCGATTTTTTTTGGGGACGTCCGTGACTTCCCCATAGCGGGAAAGCCACGTCATGATGTCAACGCCGGAGAGTGACTCGTCACAAGTCACCACGGTCACTCTCTTAATGGCATTTTGGCGAGACAACGCCTGAACGGCGAAGTCTCGCCATCCGGGCTCCCCCTTCACCTGTTATAACCCTCTTGTCAGATTTTGTTTCAGTTTGCTGTCACATGACCTTTTTTCCCTATTTAGTCTGGTTCCGCCCTTCTGGCTTTGCTGGACTTCATTGTATTATCTACTCTTAAGCTAGCCGGGTGCTTAGGTGCCTTACTCTGTCAGTTTTGCTTGATCTTAGGATCTCTTAGTATTTGTTTTCTGTTTTATTTTCCCTGCTACAATTTCTGTTAGGAGGTGTCCACCTTTTCACCCAGTCCCTAGATCTTGTAGGGATTCCTCCCTCGCAACTATAGGTCTTCGTTCAGACTAGCTGAGGACTTTAGCGGGTCTGGTCGCAGGATCAGGTTCCCCGTTACATCGTAGGGATCCAGCTCAGTCCTATTGTAGGGACAGAATTCCCTTCTTTCCTTAGTACTTGTAGCAGATCATAACAGTAAGTCCAGCCCAAAGAAAAAAAAAAAAAAAAAATCTAAGGAAAGATTTTCTGTTTTCCATCATGGTGTCGGTTCGGGATTTGGCTGAACGCCTGCAGGGTCTCTCTCTGGAAGTGGCTGAGATAAAGCAACACGTGAGTAGTTGTTCTGGAGCACATTTCGTGGAGCCAAAGGTACGTTTGCCTGATTTATTTTTTGGTGAACAACAAGATTTTTTTTCTTTTAAAAATGCTTGCTTGTTGTATTTCCGTTTGAGACCCAGATCCTCTGGTGATGAATCACAGCGCATAGGGTTCATAATGTCACTTTTGCGCAAAGAACCTCAGGACTGGGCCTTTTCTCTGCAGCCTAGTGATCCATGCTTTAGATCTGTGGATGGTTTTTTTTCTGCTTTGGGGTTGTTATATGACGATCCGGATCGTGTTTCATCAGCTGAGACAGAATTGAGACGTTTGAGACAGGGATCAGGTAATGTGGAAAAATATTGTACTCACTTCCGAAGGTGGTCCACACAGGTGGGCTGGAACGATTCAGCTTTGAAAAGTTTATTTCTTGCAGGGTTAAGTGAAAGGGTTAAAGATTTGCTGATTGCTTATCCTATACCTGGTAACTTGCAAGAGGCTATGCAATTAGCCATACGGGTGGATAGGAGACTGCGTGCAAGGGTTAATGAGAGTAAATCTGCCTTGTTAGCTCCAAGTTTGGAGAAGGAATGTACTGACATTGCAGAGCCGATGGAAATTGGAGCAATGGCACCTCACTCTCGGGAAAAAGAACGCAGATTTGCTCAAGGCTTGTGTTTCTATTGTGGTAAATCTGAGCATTTCATTAAGAACTGTGCGCTTCGAATGAATAAAGAGAAAAAAAAAAATGAGGTCAGTTTCGCCCGTATAGCTTGTTTAAACAATAAAGGTGTCTTTCTTTCTGCTACCACTGCTGGTGAGGAGGAATTAATGGAGTTTCGGGTATTTGTGGATTGTGGTTCAACTCTCAATGTGATTGATGGGAAATTTTTGGAAAAACTAAAATTAAAACCCAAACTTCTGTCTTCCCCTATTAATGTGGTGTCTGTGGATGGTTCTCACTTGAAAAATGTTACTCACCATATCTGTGAATTTCCTCTTACTATTAATGGTGTTCATCAAGAGAATTTGGATTTGGTAGTTTTGAATAATTTGCCCTCACCGGTGATTTTGGGTTACCCTGGTTAAAATTGCACAATCCGGTACTGGATTGGTCTACCAATGAAATTAAGTCCTGGAGTCCTAAGTGTTATGACAAGTGTTGTAACGGGCGTATTGCTGCTGTAGTTAAGGGGGAGTTACCTGTACCTATTCAGGATTTTTGGAAAGTTTTTTCTGATAAGGAATCGCAGGTATTGCCTCCTCATAGAGATTATGATTGTGCAATTGAATTTGTCCCTGGAGCGACTCTTCCTAAAAGTCGTTTATTTAATTTGACTATTCCTGAGAGAAAGGCTTTGGAGGAATACATACAGACAAGCTTGGCCGCCGGTCACATTAGGCCTTCCAAATCTCCTGTGGCGGTTGGATTTTTTTTTGTTAAAAAAAAGGACGGCGGTTTACGGCCTTGTCTAGACTTTCGTGAGATTAATAAGATTACTGTACGCAATCCTTACCCACTGCCATTGATTCCTGATTTGTTTAATCAGTTAGTGGGGGCCAAGTGGTTCTCTAAAATTGATCTTCGAGGGGCATACAATTTGTTGCGCATGAAGGAGGGGGATGAATGGAAGACTGCGTTTAACACTCCACTGGGTCATTTTGAGAATCTGGTCATGCCTTTTGGACTTTCCAGTGCTCCGGCATTTTTTCAGAATCTTATTAATGACATCCTTAGACCTTTGATCGGCAGAAGTGTGGTTGTGTATTTGGATGACATTTTGATTTATTCACCAGATTTGGAGTCTCATTGGAGGAGTGTGCGTGAAGTATTACAGTTACTGAGTGATAATTCACTTTTTGCCAAACTAGAAAAATGTGAGTTCGCTGTACAGAGACTTAGTTTTTTGGGCTACATTGTCTCCAGTGAAGGTTTTGAGATGGATACGGTGAAAGTGCAAGCTGTGCAGGATTGGCCTAGACCTATTGGTGTGAAATCAATACAGAGGTTTTTGGGGTTCGCCAATTATTATAGAAAATTCATAAAAGATTTTTCTGTGATTGCCAAACCTCTGACCGATCTCAGCAGGAAAGGTGCTGATGCGGTTCAGTGGACTACTGAGGCCATTGAGGCTTTTGTGTTGCTAAAGGAGAGGTTCAGCTCTGCTCCCATCCTTACGCAACCTGATGTGACTAAACCATTTTTGGTTGAGGTTGATGCTTCTTCTGTGGGGGTCGGCGCGGTGTTGTCTCAGGAAAAGACGGATGGAGTACATCCCTGTGCTTTTTTTTCAAAGAAATTTTCTGAGTCTGAACTAAATTATGATATCAGTAATCGGGAATTGTTGGCAATTAAACTCGCATTTGAACACTGGCGCCATTTTTTGGAGGGAGCGGAATTTCCCATTCAAGTCTTCACCGATCATAAAAATCTGATCTACCTTGATGCTGCCAAACGCTTGAATGCCCGTCAGGCTAGGTGGGCACTGTTTTTCTCACGGTTTAATTTTACCGTTACTTACATCCCAGGTACTAAAAATGTTAAAGCTGATGCTTTGTCTCGCAGCTTTTCTCCTATGGTGAGTACTGATGAGGAGGAGGAAAACATCTTGCAAGAGGGGGTTGTTATTGCTGTTTTGGACTCCGTGTTGGAAGATGAGATTCTGAAAGCACAGGAGAATGCCCCATCTAACACGCCGCATGGGAGGTTGTTTGTGCCTGGTACCCTGAGGAGAGATTTGTTTGTTGAATGTCATGACTCTCGCTTGGCAGGTCATCCTGGAATCTCTGAGACCAAGAGACTTGTGGGTCGCAGTTTTTGGTGGCCAGGATGGCAGAAGGAAGTCATTAAGTGGGTACGTCAATGCACTGTGTGTGCTAGATCTAAGTCTTCTCATACTCCTGCTGCGGGGTTGCTTTGCCCTCTGGAGGTTCCTAGTGCACCTTGGACACATTTGGCTATGGACTTTATTACTGACCTTCCCCCCTCTGAGGGTTTCACTGTCATCTGGGTGGTCGTGGACCGTTTTAGCAAGATGTGTCACTTGGTTCCTTTCATCAAACTGCCCTGCGCTAAGACTCTCGCTAAGGCCTTTGTCAAGGAAATAGTCAGACTACATGGTGTTCCTACTGACATTGTTTCTGATAGGGGACCTCAGTTTGTGGCTCGTTTTTGGCGCGCCTTTTGTGACAGGTTGGCAGTTCATTTGTCATTTTCATCCGGATATCATCCTGAGTCTAATGGCCAGACGGAAAGGAAAAACCAGGATGCTGAGCAGTTTTTGCGTTGTTTTGTGACTGATAATCAAGAGGGGTGGTCTGAGTTTCTGACACTTGCTGAGTTTGCTCTTAACAACCATACATCCGCTTCTGCTGGTTGTTCGCCTTTTTTTTGTTGTTCTGGGAGACATCCGTCATTTGGGTCATTTTCCAAGTTGGGATCGGCTGTACCTGAAGAGGAGAATTTTTCTGGTGTTTTGGAGAGAGTTTGGACTGATGTGCGTGGTAATCTTCAGGAGGCTAACAAAAGATCCAAAGTGTATTTTGATAGAAAACGACAAGAGGTTTTGTTTGCTATTGGTGACATGGTTTGGTTGTCATCTAAGAATCTGCGCTTGAGGATTCCGTCTAAGAAATTGGGTCCCAAGTTTGTAGGGCCCTTTAAGGTGCTTCAGGTTATTAACCAATCTGCTGTTAAGTTGGAGCTTCCTACCTCCTGGAAGATTAATCCGGTGTTTCATGTTTCTCTCTTGAAAAAAGCTGAGGTCTCAGATGGAGACGTCTCGGCCACTGTTCCCCTGGTGGTGGAGGACGGGCAATATGAGATTTCCCGCATCCTAAATTCTAGACGGTATAGAGGGGGTTTGCAGTACCTCGTCGCTTGGAAGGGTTATGGACCCGAGGATAACTCATGGGTGAGGGCGGATGATGTTTCTGCATCTAGACTTGTCAGAGCGTTTCACAAGAGATTTCCGGATAAGCCTAAGTCATAGGGGATCCGGAGGATCCTCTTTGAAGGGAGGGTACTGTTATAACCCTCTTGTCAGATTTTGTTTCAGTTTGCTGTCACATGACCTTTTTTCCCTATTTAGTCTGGCTCCGCCCTTCTGGCTTTGCTGGACTTCATTGTATTATCTACTCTTAAGCTAGCCGGGTGCTTAGGTGCCTTACTCTGTCAGTTTTGCTTGATCTTAGGATCTCTTAGTATTTGTTTTCTGTTTTATTTTCCCTGCTACACTTTCTGTTAGGAGGTGTCCACCTTTTCACCCAGTCCCTAGATCTTGTAGGGATTCCTCCCTCGCAACTATAGGTCTTTGTTCAGACTAGCTGAGGACTTTAGCGGGTCTGGTCGCAGGATCAGGTTCCCCGTTACATCGTAGGGATCCAGCTCAGTCCTATTGTAGGGACAGAATTCCCTTCTTTCCTTAGTACTTGTAGCAGATCATAACATCACCAGCTCGTAATTCAACCAGAAGAGCTCTAGCCCCTCCGGCCGGACGAAACTGATGTCGAAGAATAGGGTGGCCGAGGGATGGATCAGGGCAAAGATGTCTGTCGCCCTGAAGCCCATCTTCAGGAGGAGCTCCACCACTGTTATGAATGTGCTAGAGATGGCTTCTGAGCAGAGGCTCCCTCTGGTGGTTACAGACAGTACTGAGCCTTTCAGCGAGGAATGGCAATCTGGGATCGCTGACTGGTCTGATATAAGGGAGGTTCCCTCCCATGATGGTTGCCGGTGATCAATTGTTCTTGTCTCAATTGTGGTTCCTGGTTCATTTGGAAGTTTGCTGAGTCTTGCCTGCATCTTCTGCTATCAGATAAGATATTTTCTGCTTTTATTTTTGTGCTTACTTTTTGCATTGTTCCCTGCACTTCTGTGGAGGTCAGCCGGGTCCCCTCCTGGGGCCTGTGCTCCTCTCAGTTTATCTGTAGCCACTGTTATTTGTTCATTTGCTTTTTCCTGTTTTTTCAGTGGCTGCGGCTTAGTTTTGATACACCAGCGATCTGATTTAGGTGGTGGAGATCGTGTGATCTCAGGTGTTTTTGCAATCAGAAGAGTTGGTATTTTTTAGGTTTTTTTTGTTGGATTGCAGTCAGAATTCTTTCCTGTACTTTTGTGTCTAGACAGATTGGGCCTCAGCGTTTGCTCATTCTATTTTCTGTCTGTGTCCGTGCTTTCTTCTTGTCTAACCGCTATTACATGTTTGGGGGCTTCCTATTTCCTTTGGGGATCTGCTCCGGGGCAGGTAGCTTTCATCTTTCTGCCTTTAGGTGTAGTTATCTCTCAGGCTGTGACGAGGCGTCTAGGATCAACAAAGGAACGCTCCACGGCTACCTCTATTGTGTGGTTAGTTCAGGTTACTGCAATCCAATAGGTTCCAGCCTCTCTGCTGTATTGCCGTTTTTGTTTATTCTCCTCAGCTACCTAAACATAACACCGGTGTCTCTGAGACCCCAGGGGAGGAAGAGGTATGCGAGGAGATCAGGAAAATGGAGAGGGAGGAAAACCTGACTGACTCCGACAACTCCTCCCAATATGAAAGTGTGGATGAGGAGGTCACGGATCAGCCTACAGTAGAGAGGGGTGATAAAAAACGTACCAGAAGGAGGAAGAAGAAGGTGGTTAAGCCTTCCAAACCTCTTCCCCCGACCGAAAGTATACCAATGGAAGGGCTCACCGGCTCCCCTCTGATCGCGCTCTCCAACCGGTACCAAGCCCTCGACGAGGCTGCTGAGATGGAGGTCGGGGCGAGGGGCTAGGGCGGCATCTGGGGGGCCTTCAGGGGATGGCGGAGTCCGTTCTCCAGTGGACACCATTTCCTCTGGAGGGGGACAGACCTGGAGCCCGGAGGCAAGGAGACCATGGGGATGGATACCTCGTCTTCCCTAAAACGGAAGGGATCAGACCCCTCTTTGGAGGGTAAAGATGGGGAAAACAGGGTGGGGAAGAAGAAGGCCTTCTAAAACAATCACCCATGATGGCGGAACTCACCCCGTTGACTCTGGCGTCCATTAATGTCCCCAGTATTAAGTCAGATGTGGCCAGATTTGCGGCCTTTGATTTTTTCACCCGATTTGAGGCTGAAATTTTGTTTTTGCAAGAGACCAGACTATCAGACATGGGGGGCATCCATAAAGTCAGGAGGGAGTGGAGGTGTGGGCCCTCATACTGGTCTCTTGCGGCCGAGCCGTATAGCAGGGTGGCGGTCTTTTGTAAGACCGCGGAGGTGGAATGCCGACGGGTTATTGAGATAGAAATACGGAGGTGCATAGTCTTAGACGTTTTCATGAGGGGACAGGAGCTTCGACTCATAAACATCTATGGTCCACAATCCAGGTGGGACCGTAAATGTCTCTTCATGAAGATCAAGCCCTTTCTTTTTACGAGCCGTCAGGTGGTCTTCTATGGGGATTTTAACACCATTATGAGATCCTGTGATAGGGGGGGTCCCGGAGGCCTCCTGGCTTATGATAGTACAGCATTAAATAGTATAGCTAGCGAAGCTCGCCTGGTGGATGTCCACATCCGGCTCACCCCAGGTCACGGGGGTTTCACCTTTCATACAGGTAGCTGTAAGTCTAGGATAGATAGGTTTTTTTTTAAGGAGGATGCTATCTTTTCTGCAGTGTCCACCGTTGAGGTGGAATTCTCCGATCACTGTTTAATTTTCTTTTCTCTGAATGTTACAGAGACACCCCGGATGGGAAGAGGGCTGTGGAAGCTGAATTCATCCCTCTTGGAAGAAGCGGAAGTGAGACGGTCCTTTGAGGAATTTCTTCAGAGCCAGGAACCGCTTTTGGATCTCTGTAGCAGTAAGTCTGAGTGGTGGGAGATCTTCAATGAGAGGGTGGCGGGGTTCTTACGTCAGCTCTCGAGCCTCAGGAGTCTGAGCAGGCACCGCTTGTATCAGGCCTTGAGGAGGAAACTCGAGCAGCTCGTCTCGACTGGGGGGTGACCGTGAGGAGATCTCCAGGGTGAAGTCTTTGGCAGGAGGTGTCAGTATGAAAGGCACACATCTTTCATCTTTGGTTTTTGAGAGCGATTTCGGGAGGTACCGCTCACCCGACCCTTACAGAAATTGTGAGATGTCAGTGAATTGTAAGATGGTGACAGGACTGATCAACAGTACGAGTTCCCTGAACCGATACAAATCAGGGATCCTGGAGGTGGTCAGATCCTTTTACTCATACCTCTTGGGTAAAAGGGATCTGGATCGAGACGGGATGTCGGCTTTTCTGGCTTAGCCCATTCCTGAGCCTGGAGATGACCCCTCTCTTGATGTTTTGGTAGAGACAATCAGGGAAGAGGAAGAGAAACTGGCCATTGATGGGCTTCGGCCCAAAAATCGCCAGGTCTGAATGGCTTAACATCCGAGTTTTACAAGACCTTTAGGGACTCCTTGGTCCCCCTCTTGACTGAGGTGTTTAATGAGTGCCTTTCCTCGGGCGCTCTTCCCAGCTCAATGAGGAGGTCAGCCCTGATTATCCTATCAAAGGGTAAGGACTCGTCCTGTATTGAGAATTGGCGTCCCATAGCGCTTCTCAATGTGGACCGGAAGGTTCTGGCAAAGGTGCTGTTTAATTGGCTGGTGAAATTTGCACCCTGGCTCCTTTCGGGGGCTCAGCACTGCTCTGTTCCAGGCCGCAGTACTTTTAGTGCTGTGCTCGATGTCCGAGAGGCAGTGGAGCAGGGCAGGGCGGATCACTGGAAGGGGTGCTTGCTGTCCCTAGATCAAGCGAAGGCCTTTGACCGGGTGAATCACGAGTACCTCTGGTCTGTCCTTTTGAGGTACTGTCTGCCTGGGAGGTTTGAAAATTGGTTAGAGACCTTATACCAGGGGGCTGAGACTTTTCCACTTGTGAACGGTTGGGTTGGTCACCCTTTTGAGGTGAGTTCCGGGGTCCACCAAGGTTGTCCTCTGAGCCCACTTTTATACGTGTCCGCGATCGATCCCTTCTTGGAGGGTGGATCGTGGACCGTTGGTGGGAGTCGGGATGGACCGGGCGGAGCTGGGGGCCACTCTGAGGGTGGTAGCATATGCTGACGACGTCTCCCTTTTTTGTGTCCTCGAGAGAGGAGGTGGATTGGGTCATGTCTGAGGTCGAGCGCTACTCGGAGGCGTCCGTGTTGTGAATGGGTTTGAGATGAGTTCTGAGCAGAGGCTCCCTCTGGTGGTTACAAGCGGTACTAGTGAGGATTGGGAATCAGGTGTTACTGATTGGTCTTATTTAAGGGAATCATTTTCCCATCAGGGTTGCCGGTGATCAATTGTTCTGGTCTGAATCCTTCTTTCCAGTTTCCCTTGTAGCCTGCTGTGTCGTGTCTGCATCTCCTGCTATCAGATAAGACAATTTCTTATTTTGTGTTTTTGCTATATTTTTGCATTTTGTCCTGCACTTCTGTGGGGGCCTTCTGGGTCCCCTCTGGGGGCTTTTGCCCTCTCAGTTTAGTCCAGCCACTGTGTTTTGTACTTTTGCTTTTTGCAGTTTTTTCAGTGGCTGCTGTTTTTGTTACACCAGAGAACTAATTTAGGTGGTAGAGGTCGTGTGATCTCAGGTGATTTTGAAATTAGTAGAGTTGGTGTTTTTCAGGGTTTTCTGGGATTGCAGTAAGTACCCTTCCTGTCCTTTTCTATTTAGATAGTTTGGGCCCCAGCGTTTGCTCATACTATTTTCTTTCTGTGTCAGTATTTCCTCTTGTCTAACCGCCATTACATGTTTGGGGGCTTTCTATTATCTTTGGGGTTCTGCTCCGGGGCAGATAGCTTTCCTATTTCTATCTTTAGGTGTAGTTAGTTTCTCAGGCTGTGACGAGGCGTCTAGGACCATCGTAGGAACGCTCCACGGCTGCCTCTAGTTGTGGTGGTTAGTCAGGGTACTGCAATCTCATAGATTCCAACTGCTCTGGTGTATTTCCTTTTTTACCTGCACTCCTCAGCTACCGTAACATAACAGTATTGTGTCGACCCGCCACCACAATTGTGGATTACCAGGGCAATGGGGTACTCAGAGCCGAGCCCATGGAAGTCTATGGGGTTTGTCACAGGTAGCTGTGGCTCGGTCTGTGGCCCGGGCGGTCTGGCGTATGTTGGGGATATATTTACAGGGGATAGGTTTATATACAGTTCGTGACGCCACCTGTAGTATTCTGGTAATTAGTACCAGCGCTGCTGTAGATCTCTGAGGGGATGGTGAGGCAGCTAGATGTCGGGTCCCCTACAGGTGGGACTGGTCCCTCAAAGTCTATGGGATTTGTGAAGTCGAGTGCAGATAAAGAACACAGTCTCACACGGTCAGCGTCTTTCCATACCTTTACTTGTAAGATGTTCAGGCAGGTCCCAGGGAGGCTGATCCAAGGAGAGTGTATCTTGAGACAGCAGCTGGACAAGTTAGGGGCCTCCTTTACTTCCAATACAACGAGTACAACCAGCCTGAAGCGTAGTTCCCTCAAAATCTCCAGCTAATCTATAGCTGTACCGCCCAGTCAGCTTTGTGTTAGGAGCCTTCCTGCGAAGAAGCTGAATTCTTATTTTGTCGTGCACTGACTCAAAGTCTTCACTTCCCCTGACCCCAGTTACGTACTGACTATAAGGGGCTTGTTTGCCGCGACCTAGGGTCCGGTAAATTCCTGGTTTTCTTATCACTATGCTTGAAACAGTAGTGATCCTTCGGTCCCCAGTGACCGGGTGCAATGTGCAGGACTTCTGCAATCCGTAAGCACTAATCCAATAAACCACTGTGCCTTTCGCCTTGTCCACGCTGGTAACATAAGCACTCACACTAGCCAAGGGTCGAGCAGTCACTTCTTTCTTTTCCTTCACTTCAAAGTTAGTTACAGATGCTCAGTTATCAATAGGCAGGAGCACGTCTCTGAACCTGATACCGTCCTTTAGACAGGATGCTGAAGACTTTCTGCACTAAACTTCTTCTTTCCTTCCAGTGTATGCTCATGATGTACAGCTCTGACTAGGCTAAGGTGAATTAAAGCACCTATACTAGACTCCACTTTTCGAACTGATGATAGCGCAATCTGGACTCCTTCCTCCCTCCAGACGTCTTCTCTCTCTGAAGTCCAGACACAGACTACAGACGTCTTCTCTGTCCGAAGACAGGAACTAGACTGCCCAAATCACTCTAACACATACTACCTTGACCACTCCCTCAAGAGTAAACTCCACTACCCTAAGGGTGTGTCTAGTATATGTTGAGTGAATGAATATTTAGCATTAAACTGCTGTCTCGCCACACACTCTCCAGGGTACTGCGTGTGCCTAACACCAGGGCTACACATTCCCCCATGGTAAACGACAGCACTCCCGGGCTGTAAAATACAAAAGAGACATTTTGTTTATGCAATAAACATTTAAACAATAACTTCTTCCCATCCGGGAGGTGAGAATATCTTGAACGTTGCGAACAATAACATTTTACATATAGAAATACAAAAGTATCAAATAGCATTCAATAAATACTTGTGAAGGACCCGCACCAAACCTTCAACGTAGGTCCTGGGTGGGCTGCAGGACATCCATTTGCAGACCTCACTCAGTGCCACACCACACGGGTTTTTGTTTTCAGAGGTAGTTGTGCTGGTTTATGTAAAACCAAGAGAAAGCACCGAAGCGCAACTATGTACAAGTAAGTTCTGGGTTGGCACAGTCCTCAACCTCCAAGTCCAATGTAAAACCAAAGACATATTATATCAAATCACATAATACGAAAGTGCAACTTTTCTGGTTACTGTTTATCATTTACCCAGCCGGGCATTCTACAGTTAGAAATATATATATTCACTATATAATTTGTGCAAAACTTTATAAAACATTTCAAACTTTTTTACTTTATTACTGATGGTAGACCCGATAGGGATCTCACCTCTTTTTCCTCACTATTTATTCATCTTCTGCAAATACACTTTCCACCCCGGGGGCTGGAACAATGCAATGGGCCCTAGATCCCAGGACTAGTAAATCATGTGCTGCGATTAGGGTCTGCGTCGCCACAGTTCTGGTGCGAACCTCTAGGGGCGCAACGGATACACTTTCCCCACGTGACACCGACTGCGTTTCAATCACAGTTAGCGATATGGACCGCGTCATGGATTGCGATTGAGACTGGGTCGCTTGTTGCGATGTAGAGGTAGCTTTAATTTGCGATGAAATCTGGGTCGCTAGTTGCGATGAATTTGTAGGGGGCGATGCTGGGGCACGGCCGGATTCTGCTTGAGCTGGAGACGGGGACGCTGCGGTAATGGTGACGGTACCTGCGTCTGGGACGGGGTCACGGACGATGGTGACGTTAAGGGCATACCATCCCTTCATTCCCCAGTGCCGCGTATATGTGACGATATCTCCATTTGCTAAGTCCCTCCCGGGATGGCCTTGCGGCAGGTGAGATTCTACGTCACGCCTGCTGACGAAGACCCCTGGGTAGAGGCCCGGTTCACGGATAAAGCCCCAGCCCTTCCGGAGCTGGAACTCAGTCACACACCCCTGCCGCCGCGGTTCCCTCAGGGTACCTTTATCTCTCCGGACACTCTCTTTGTCCGCGATCAGCTCGGCATATTGTCGCTGACGGTTCCTCTGAGTTTCCCGCTCTTCCTCCTGCTGGCGTTTCTTCTTCTCCTCACGACTCTGCCATTCCTGTTCCCACTGGGCGGTATAAGCGACGTCATCCAGGCGCGCCATTTCGTCCCTGTCCACATCTGGTAGTGACGGACAGGACCCCTCCGGTGTCCCTGCCGGGGACCGATCATCTGCTGCGGCCTCTTGGCCGGGCGGGCGTTCCGGGATTGGCTGTACCTCCTCAACCTCCTTCGCTTCCACCGCTTCACCGGTGGGATCGGGATCGGTACTTTCGGGGCAGCCTCCGGTTGCTCCTTCGCCTTGGGCAGCAGACTCTTCGGTATCTGGAATCGTGGGGGGTCGTTGAGGGGAGAGGACGCTGTGTTCCACAGTCGCCACTGCATCAGGTTACATCGGCGTCTCTCAATCTCCTCCAGTCCAGTTTGGTGCTGGACCATCTTCTTTAGGCGTGCATTTTCTTCTCTTATCTCTAGCAACGCCTGTTGCAGATGCAGGATCACAGAAGACTCCTGTGATGGTGGCAGCTTGGCTGGGGCACGGGCCTGCCTTCCTCCGCTTCCCTGCTCGGCTGCACACGTCCTGCTTCCATGATGTTCCAGAAGATTCTCTCTTCTTTCTGCGGAGACATCCGGTCTCCTCCGTGGAGGTGGGGTTTGCGTCTCCTCCTCCTCGCAGGGAAGGTGAAGAGGAGGCGGACCTCCTTTGCTGTAGGGCAGGATCGCATGTTGTAATAGCACTTTGAGAGGGCAGGCATTTTCTTCGCGCCACTGGGGGGTAGACGCCCACGAAGGTACGCCCACCTTCTTCTCCAGCGCCTGAGGGCGCGAATATGGCGACAAAAATGGCGATTTTGGCGCCAAAAGTGCAAACAGTCCTTTTCACAAAAACAAGTCCTTAGGCACACAGGGCTCGCAATTCTGCGAGTTTCGCATCCTGTTCGTGACGCCAAGTTGTGTCGACCCGCCACCACAATTGTGGATTACCAGGGCAATGGGGTACTCAGAGCCGAGCCCATGGAAGTCTATGGGGTTTGTCACAGGTAGCTGTGGCTCGGTCTGTGGCCCGGGCGGTCTGGCGTATGTTGGGGATATATTTACAGGGGATAGGTTTATATACAGTTCGTGACGCCACCTGTAGTATTCTGGTAATTAGTACCAGCGCTGCTGTAGATCTCTGAGGGGATGGTGAGGCAGCTAGATGTCGGGTCCCCTACAGGTGGGACTGGTCCCTCAAAGTCTATGGGATTTGTGAAGTCGAGTGCAGATAAAGAACACAGTCTCACACGGTCAGCGTCTTTCCATACCTTTACTTGTAAGATGTTCAGGCAGGTCCCAGGGAGGCTGATCCAAGGAGAGTGTATCTTGAGACAGCAGCTGGACAAGTTAGGGGCCTCCTTTACTTCCAATACAACGAGTACAACCAGCCTGAAGCGTAGTTCCCTCAAAATCTCCAGCTAATCTATAGCTGTACCGCCCAGTCAGCTTTGTGTTAGGAGCCTTCCTGCGAAGAAGCTGAATTCTTATTTTGTCGTGCACTGACTCAAAGTCTTCACTTCCCCTGACCCCAGTTACGTACTGACTATAAGGGGCTTGTTTGCCGCGACCTAGGGTCCGGTAAATTCCTGGTTTTCTTATCACTATGCTTGAAACAGTAGTGATCCTTCGGTCCCCAGTGACCGGGTGCAATGTGCAGGACTTCTGCAATCCGTAAGCACTAATCCAATAAACCACTGTGCCTTTCGCCTTGTCCACGCTGGTAACATAAGCACTCACACTAGCCAAGGGTCGAGCAGTCACTTCTTTCTTTTCTTTCACTTCAAAGTTAGTTACAGATGCTCAGTTATCAATAGGCAGGAGCACGTCTCTGAACCTGATACCGTCCTTTAGACAGGATGCTGAAGACTTTCTGCACTAAACTTCTTCTTTCCTTCCAGTGTATGCTCATGAGGTACAGCTCTGACTAGGCTAAGGTGAATTAAAGCACCTATACTAGACTCCACTTTTCGAACTGATGATAGAGCAATCTGGACTCCTTCCTCCCTCCAGACGTCTTCTCTCTCTGAAGTCCAGACACAGACTACAGACGTCTTCTCTGTCCGAAGACAGGAACTAGACTCTCTAAATCACTCCAACACATACCACCTTGACCACTCCCTCAAGAGTAAACTCCACTACCCTAAGGGTGTGTCTAGTATATGTTGAGTGAATGAATATTTAGCATTAAACTGCTGTCTCGCCACACACTCTCCAGGGTACTGCGTGTGCCTAACACCAGGGCTACACAGTATCACCGGCCAAAGGAAAAATTGTATGGTACTCACAGAAGGGAAAAAATATTTTGAAGGAAGAAAAGTTGTCAGAGATATTTTTCTGTTTGTTGCATTTTTTTTTTTTTTCCCTCTGTATCTCTGGGTGCTGGGGAGGATCTTTTCTCCCAATGGAGTTTGCACAGTTGTCTGGCCGTGTGGATCAGCTTGCCACTGAGGTTCAGAGTATTGCTGCATATCTTGCTAGGTTGCCTGTTGTGGAACCTAGGATCCCCATGCCAGATTTGTTTTTAGGGGATCGAGCTAAGTTTCAGAATTTCAAAAATAATTGTAAATTGTTTCTTGCCTTAAAATCTAAGTCCTCAGGGAACGCAGCGCAGCAGGTTCAAATTATCATGATGTTGATGCATTTTTTCAGGCTTTGGGGTTATTGTACGATGAGCCTAATGTCACTGATCAAGCTGAAAAAGCCTTGTTGGCATCAAATCAGGGGCTTGATGACGCTGAGTTATACTGTCAGAGATTCCGTAGGTGGGCAGTCCTGACCAAATGGAATGACGACGCTTTGGCGGCCCTTTTCCGGAAGGGTCTGTCGGATAATGTAAAGGATGTTATGGTGGGATTCCCTGTCCCCTCTGGTCTCAATGATTCTATGTCATTAGCGATTCAAATTGACAGACGTTTGCGTGAGCGGAGAAGTATGCGTGGAGTGGTGTTGCCTTGTGAGCCAGCTGCTGAGCCCATGCAGTGTGATGGAGTGGTGTCTGGGGCACAGCGTCATGAGTTTCGAAAGCGCAATGGGTTATGTTTCTACTGTGGTGATGCCTCTCATGCTATTTCAGTCTGCCCTAAGCGGGGAAGACGTTTTGCACGCTCAGTTGTCTTGGGTAGTGTTCAGACTAAGTTTTTATTAACTGTCACTCTGATATGCTCTCTGTCCTCATTTTCTGCTCAGGCTTTCGTTGATTCTGGAGCAGCTATTAACCTGATGGATTATGATTTTGCTAAACGTTGTGGATTTCCCTTGATACCCCTACAGAAGTCTATTCCCCTACTGGGGATCGATTCTACCCCTTTGGCTGAGAATAAACCCCAGTTTTCTACTCAGGTGATAATGAGGGTTGAACCTGATCACCAGGAGTGCTGCAAATTTTTGGTTCTATATAATCTGCATGACATTATCGTGCTGGGTTTCCCTTGGTTACAGTCTCATAATCCTGTTTTGGATTGGAAATCTGTGTCTGTAACCAGTTGGGGCTGCCAATGTGTTAATACCAACACTCCTGTTTTTTCTGCCTCCCCCCAGGCTGAGGATGTTCCTGACTTTTTGTTTGATTTTTCTGATGTGTTTAGCAAAAGTAAATCTGCATCCTTACCTCCCCATAGGAGCTATGACTGCGCTATTGAATTAGTGCCAGGTAGTAAATTCCCTAAGGGTCGCCTTTTTAACTTGTCTGTACCTGAACATGACGCTATGCGGTCTTATATCAAGGAATCATTGGAGAAGGGTCATATCAGACCATCCTCTTCACCCTTAGGTGCCGGTTTTTTCTTTGTGGCCAAAAAGATGGTTCATTAAGGCCGTGTATTGATTATCGTCTCTTGAACAATATTACTGTGAAATATCAATACCCGTTACCCTTGATTTCTGACCTGTTTTCCAGGGTGAAAAACGCTACTTGGTTTACCAAGCTTGACCTCAGGGGGCGTATAACCTTATTCGCATTAAGCACGGGGATGAATGGAAGACGGCATTTAACACCCTGAAGGGCATTTTGAGTACCTTGTGATGCCCTTTGGGCTCACTAATGCTCCTTCCGTCTTCCAGTCCTTCATGAATGACATTTTCAGGGATTTTGTGGACAAGTTTCTGATTGTTTATTTGGATGATATCTTGATTTTTTCTAATGACTGGGACTCTCATGTGAAACATGTTCGAACTGTATTCCAGATTTTGAGAGAGAATGCTCTGTATGTGAAGGGATCAAAGTGTCTTTTTGGCGTACAGAAGATCTCATTTCTGGGATTCATTTTGTCCCCATCTGTTATTGAAATGGACCCGGTCAAGGTTCAGGCCATCTGTGATTGGGTCCAACCTACTTCATTAAAGGCTCTTCAGAGATTTTGGGTTTTGCCAATTTTTATCGTAAATTTATTGGTAATTTCTCTGTTATTGTTAAACCATTAACTGATTTGACCAGAAAGGGTTCTGATGTGGTGAATTGGCCTCCTGAGGCAGTCTCTGCGTTTCAGGAACTTAAGCAGAGATTCACTTCTGCTCCTGTTCTACGGCAGCCTGATGTTTCTCTGCCATTTCAGGTGGAGGTTGATGCCTCTGAAATTGGGGCAGGTGCCGTTTTGTCCCAAAAAGATCCAGAGACCTCTAAAAGTAACCCTTGTGCCTTTTTCTCTCGAAAATTTTCTCCTACTGAACGTAATTATGACGTGGGTAATCGGGAGTTATTGGCCATGAAGTGGGCTTTTGAAGAGTGGAGACATTGGCTGGAGGGAGCCAAACATCAGGTGGTGGTCCTTACGGACCATAAGAATCTGGTCTATCTGGAATCTGCCAAGCGACTCAATCCTAGACAGGCCAGGTGGGCCTTGTTTTTCACACGTTTTAATTTTGTGGTTTCCTTTCTTCCTGGCACTAAGAATGTTAAGGCGGATGCCCTCTCGAGGAGTTTCCTTGCGGACTCTCCTGAGCTATCTGATCCCTCTGTTATTTTGAAGGAGGGTGTAGTTCTTTCCGCCATCTCGCCTAATTTGAGACTTGCTCTGGAGGGGTGTCAGGAGGATAGGCCCGAGCGCTGCCCTGTTGGAAAATTGTTTGTCCCGGACCAATGGAAAAAGAGTGTGATGTCTGAGATTCATTGTTCCGCATTGGCTGGGCATCCCGGAATTTTTGGTACCAGAGACTTGGTTAGTCGGTCCTTTTGGTGGCCTACCTTGTCTCGCGATGTCAGGGAATTTGTGCAGTCCTGCGGGACTTGCTCTCGCTCCAAGCCTTGCTCTCGCTCTAGTGGTTTGTTGATGCCATTGCCTGTGCCCAAGAGACCATGGACCCATATCTCTATGGATTTCATTTCCGATCTTCCTGTTTCTCAGAGAATGACCACCATCTGGGTAATTTGTGATAGGTTTTCCAAAATGATACATCTTGTGCCATTACCTAAGTTGCCTTCCTCCTCTGAATTGGTGCCGTTGTTCCTTCAGCACGTGGTTCGTTTACACGGCATTCCTGAGAACATTGTGTCTGACAGAGGAGTCCAGTTTGTTTCCAGATTTTGGAGGACTTTTTGTTCTAAACTGGGTGTTCAATTGTCTTTCTCCTCGGCATTTCATCCTCAGACCAATGGTCAAACTGAGAGAACAAACCAGACATTGGAGACTTATCTAAGATGCTTTGTGTCTGCTGATCAGGATGACTGGGTCTCTTTTTTGCCTTTGGCTGAGTTTGCTCTTAATAATAGGGCTAGCTCTGCCACTTTGATGTCTCCGTTTTTCTGTAATTCTGGGTTTCACCCTCGATTTTCTTCAGGACAGACGG
>JARQOD010000003.1:9190799-9302189 GCA_033576555.1 Oophaga sylvatica | reverse complement strand
GCCAAACGCTTGAATGCCCGTCAGCTGGGGGGCATTTTTTTTTCCGGGGTTTAATTTTACCGTTACTACCCCCCCAGGTACTAAAAATTTTTAAAGCTGACTTTGTCTCGCATTTTTTCTCCATGGTGATATGTAGGAGGAGAAAACATCTTAAAAGAGGGGTTTTATTGCTGTTTTGACTCCTTTTTGAAGATAATTCTGAAGCACAGGAAACCCCCACCTAACACCCGCATGGGGTTTTTTGTGCCGGGAACCCGAGGAGAGTTTTTTTTGTTAAAATGCTGACTCTCGTTGGCATCCCTGGAATCTCTGACCCCAAGAGATTTGGGGGGCGCATTTTTGGGGCCAGGAGGCAAAAAGTCAAAGGGGTACGTCAAGCACTTTTGCTAGATCTAATCTTCTCAACTCCTGCTGCGGGGTTGCTTTGCCCTCTGGGTTCCTATGCACCTTGGACACATTTGGCTAGACTTTATACGACCTTCCCCCCTCTGAGGGTTTCACTGTCACTGGGGTCGTGGACCTTTTAGCAAGATGTGCACTTGGTTCCTTTCATCAAACTGCCCTGCGCTAAGACTCCGCTAACCCTTTGTCAAGGAAATAGCAGACTACATGTGTTCCTACTGACTTGTTTCTGAAGGGGACCTCGTTTGTGGCCGTTTTGGCGCGCCTTTTGTGACAGGTTGGCAGTTCTTTGTCCATTTTCATCCGATATCATCCTGAGTCTAATGGCCAGAGGGAAAGGGAAAAACCAGATGCGAGCAGTTTTTGCGTTGTTTTTTTGACGATAATCAAGAGGGGGGTCTAGTTTCTGACCTGCTGAGTTTGCTCTAACAACCATACATCCGTTTTCTGTGTTGTTCCCTTTTTTTTGTTGTTCTGGGAGACATCCGTCATTGGGTCTTTTCCAAGTTGGGACGGCTGTACCTGAAGAGAGAATTTTTCTGGTGTTTGAGAAGTTTGGACTGATGTGCGGGGTAATCTTCAGGAGGCTAACAAAAGACCAAAGTGTATTTTGTAGAAAACAAAAAGAGGTTTTTTTTTGCTTTGGGACAATGGTTTGTTTCATCTAAGAATCTCCCTTTGAGGTTTCCCGTCTAAAAATTGGGTCCCAAGTTTGTAGGGCCCTTTAAGGTGCTTCAGGTTATTAACCAATCTGCTGTTAATTGGAGCTTCCTACCTCCGGAAGATTAATCCGGTTTTCATGTTTCTCTCTTGAAAAAAGCTGAGGTCTCAGATGGAGACCCCCCGCACTGTTCCCCTGGTGGTGGAGGAGGGGCAATTTTAAAATTTCCCGCATCCAAATTCTAGAGGGTATAGAGGGGTTTGCTACCTCGTCGTTTGGGAAGGGTTATGGACCCGAGGATAACCATGGTGGAGGCGGATGATTTTCTGCATCAGATTTGTCAAGCGTTTCACAAGAATTTCCGATAAGCCTAAGTCATGGGATCCGGGGGGATCCTCTTTGAAGGAGGTACTGTTATAACCCTCTTGTCAATTTTTTTTTCAGTTTGCTGTCACATGCCCTTTTTTTCCTATTTAGTCTGGCCCGCCCTTCTGGCTTTGGGACTTCATTGTTTATCTACTTTTAAGCTACCGGGGCTTAGGCCTATCTGTCATTTTTTGCTTGATCTTAGGATCTCTTAGTATTTGTTTTCTGTTTTATTTTCCCTGCTACACTTTCTGTTAGGAGGTGTCCCCCCTTTTTTCACCCATCCCTAGATCTTGTAGGGATTCCTCCCTCCAACTAAAGGTTTTTGTTCAACTACGAGGTTTTTAAACGGTCGGTCGCAGGATCAGTTCCCCGTTACATCGGGGATCCACTCATCCTATTGTAGGGACAAAATTCCCTTTTCCTTAGACTTGTACAGATCATAACATCACCAGCTCGTAATTCAACCAGAAGAGCTCTAGCCCCCCGGCCGACAAAAAGATGTCGAAGAAAAGGTGGCCGAGGGAAAGGACAGGCAAAGATGTCTGTCCCCTGAAGCCCATCTTCGGAGGAGTCCCACTGTTATAATGTGCTAGAGAGGCTTCTGAGCAAGGGCCCCCCTGGTGGTTACAGACAGTACTGGCCTTTCAGCGAGGAATGCAACTGGATCGCTGACTGGTCTGATAAAGGGAGTTCCCTCCCATGAGGTTGCCGGACAATTGTTCTTGTCCAATTGTGTTCCTGTTCATTTGAAGTTTGCTGATCTTGCCTGCATCTTCGCTATCAATAAAATATTTTTTCTGCTTTTTATTTTGTGCTTACTTTTTTGCATTGTTCCCTGCACTTCTGTGAGGTCAGCCCGGTCCCCTCCTGGGGGCCGTGCTCCTCTCAGTTTATCTGTAGCCACTGTTATTTGTTCATTTGCTTTTTCCTTTTTTCAGTGCTGCGGCTTATTTTGATACACCAGCGACTGATTTAGGTGGTGAGATCGTGTGATCTCAGGTGTTTTTGCAATCAGAAGAGTTGTATTTTTTAGTTTTTTTTGTTGATTAGTCAAATCTTTTCCTTACTTTTGTGTCTAAAGTTGGGCCTCAGCTTTGCTCATTTCTATTTTTTTTCTTTGTGTCCGTGCTTTCTTCTTGTCTAACCGCTATTACATGTTTGGGGGCTTCCTTTCCTTTGGGGGCTGCTTTCCGGGGCAGGGGGCTTTCATCTTTCTGCCTTTAGGGGTATTATCTCTCAGCTGTTGACGAGGCGTCTAGGATCAACAAAGGAACCCCACTCTACCCTAGTTGTGTGGTTAGTTCAGGTTACTGCAATCCAATAGGTTCCAGCCTCTCTGCGTTTGCCGTTTTTGTTTATTCTCCCAGCTACCAAACAAACACCGGTGTCTCTAGAAACCCCCGGGGGGGAAGAGGTATGCGAGGGGATCGAAAATGGAAAAGGGAGAAAACCTGACTGACTCCCAACTCCTCCCAATAAAAGTGTGGATGAGGGTCACGGATCAGCTACGTAGAAGGGGTGATAAAAAACGTACCAGAAGGAGAAGAAGAAGGTGTTAAGCCTTCCAAACTCTTCCCCCGACCGAAAGTATACCAATGGAAGGGCCACCGGCTCCCCTCTGTCGCGCTCTCCAAAACCGGGACCAAGCCCCGACAGGCGCGAGATGGAGGTCGGGGGCGAGGGCAGGGCGGCATCTGGGGGGCCTTCAGGTGGCGAGTCCTTCTCCAGTGGACACCATTTCCTCTGGAGGGGGACGACCTGGAGCCCGGGGGCAAGGAGACCAGGGGATGGATACCTCGTCTTCCCTAAAACGGGAAGGGATCAGACCCCTCTTTGGGGGGTAAAAAAAGGGGAAAAACAGGTGGAAAAGAAGGCCTCTAAAACAATCACCCAGGGTGGCGGAACCCCCCGTTGACTCTGGCGCCATTATGTCCCCGATTAAGTCAGATGTGGCCAATTTGCGGCCTTTGATTTTTCACCCATTTTGAGGCTGAAATTTGTTTTGCAAAAACAGACTACAACATGGGGGGGATCCATAAAGTCAGAGGGATGGAGGGGTGGGCCCTCATACGGTCTCTTGCGGCCGAGGGCCCTATAGCAGGGGGCGGTCTTTTGTAAGACCGCGGGGTGAATGCCGACGTTTGAGATAGAAAACGAGGTGCATATCTTAGACGTTTTCATGAGGGACAGGAGCTTCGACCATAAACACATGGTCCCCCAATCCAGGGGACCGTAAATTCTCTTCATGAAGATCAACCTTTCTTTTTACGAGCCGTCAGGTGGTCTTCTATGGGGATTTTAACACCATTATGAGATCCTGTGATAGGGGGGTCCCGGAGGCCTCCTGGCTTATGATAGTACAGCATTAAATAGTATAGCTAGCGAAGCTCGCCTGGTGGATGTCCACATCCGGCTCACCCCAGGTCACGGGGGTTTCACCTTTCATACAGGTAGCTGTAAGTCTAGGATAGATGGTTTTTTTTTAAGGAGGATGCTATCTTTTCTGCAGTGTCCACCGTTGAGGTGGAATTCTCCGATCACTGTTTAATTTTCTTTTCTCTGAATGTTACAGAGACACCCCGGATGGGAAGAGGCTGTGGAAGCTGAATTCATCCCTCTTGGAAGAAGCGGAAGTGAGACGGTCCTTTGAGGAATTTCTTCAGAGCCAGGAACCGCTTTTGGATCTCTGTAGCAGTAAGTCTGAGTGGTGGGAGATCTTCAATGAGAGGGTGGCGGGGTTCTTACGTCAGCTCTCGAGCCTCAGAGTCTGAGCAGGCACCGCTTGTATCAGGCCTTGAGGAGGAAACTCGAGCAGCTCGTCTCGACTGGGGGGTGACCGTGAGGAGATCTCCAGGGTGAAGTCTTTGGCAGGAGGTGTCAGTATGAAAGGCACACATCTTTCATCTTTGGTTTTTGAGAAGCGATTTCGGGGTACCGCTCACCCGACCCTTACAGAAATTGTGAGATGTCAGTGAATTGTAAGATGGTGACAGGACTGATCAACAGTACGATTCCCTGAACCGATACAAATCAGGGATCCTGGAGGTGGTCAGATCCTTTTACTCATACCTCTTGGGTAAAAGGGATCTGGATCGAGACGGATGTCGGCTTTTCTGGCTTAGCCCATTCCTGAGCCTGGAGATGACCCCTCTCTTGATGTTTTGGTAGAGACAATCAGGGAAGAGGAAGAGAAACTGGCCATTGATGGGCTTCGGCCCAAAAATCGCCAGGTCTGAATGGCTTAACATCCGAGTTTTACAAGACCTTTAGGGACTCCTTGGTCCCCCTCTTGACTGAGGTGTTTAATGAGTGCCTTTCCTCGGGCGCTCTTCCCAGCTCAATGAGGAGGTCAGCCCTGATTATCCTATCAAAGGGTAAGGACTCGTCCTGTATTGAGAATTGGCGTCCCATAGCGCTTCTCAATGTGGACCGGGAAAGGTTCTGGCAAAGGTGCTGTTTAATTGGCTGGTGAAATTTGCACCCTGGCTCCTTTCGGGGGCTCAGCACTGCTCTGTTCCAGGCCGCAGTACTTTTAGTGCTGTGCTCGATGTCCGAGAGGCAGTGGAGCAGGGCAGGGCGGATCACTGGAAGGGGTGCTTGCTGTCCCTAGATCAAGCGAAGGCCTTTGACCGGTGAATCACGAGTACCTCTGGTCTGTCCTTTTGAGGTACTGTCTGCCTGGGAGGTTTGAAAATTGGTTAGAGACCTTATACCAGGGGGCTGAGACTTTTCCACTTGTGAACGGTTGGGTTGGTCACCCTTTTGAGGTGAGTTCCGGGGTCCACCAAGGTTGTCCTCTGAGCCCACTTTTATACGTGTCCGCGATCGATCCCCTTCTTGGAGGGTGGATCGTGGACCGTTGGTGGGAGTCGGGATGGACCGGGCGGAGCTGGGGGCCACTCTGAGGTGGTAGCATATGCTGACGACGTCTCCCTTTTTTGTGTCCTCGAGAGAGGAGGTGGATTGGGTCATGTCTGAGGTCGAGCGCTACTCGGAGGCGTCCGTGTTGTGAATGGGTTTGAGATGAGTTCTGAGCAGAGGCTCCCTCTGGTGGTTACAAGCGGTACTAGTGAGGATTGGGAATCAGGTGTTACTGATTGGTCTTATTTAAGGGAATCATTTTCCCATCAGGGTTGCCGGTGATCAATTGTTCTGGTCTGAATCCTTCTTTCCAGTTTCCCTTGTAGCCTGCTGTGTCGTGTCTGCATCTCCTGCTATCAGATAAGACAATTTCTTATTTTGTGTTTTTGCTATATTTTTGCATTTTGTCCTGCACTTCTGTGGGGGCCTTCTGGGTCCCCTCTGGGGCTTTTGCCCTCTCAGTTTAGTCCAGCCACTGTGTTTTGTACTTTTGCTTTTTGCAGTTTTTTCAGTGGCTGCTGTTTTTGTTACACCAGAGAACTAATTTAGGTGGTAGAGGTCGTGTGATCTCAGGTGATTTTGAAATTAGTAGAGTTGGTGTTTTTCAGGGTTTTCTGGGATTGCAGTAAGTACCCTTCCTGTCCTTTTCTATTTAGATAGTTTGGGCCCCAGCGTTTGCTCATACTATTTTCTTTCTGTGTCAGTATTTCCTCTTGTCTAACCGCCATTACATGTTTGGGGGCTTTCTATTATCTTTGGGGTTCTGCTCCGGGCAGATAGCTTTCCTATTTCTATCTTTAGGTGTAGTTAGTTTCTCAGGCTGTGACGAGGCGTCTAGGACCATCGTAGGAACGCTCCACGGCTGCCTCTAGTTGTGGTGGTTAGTCAGGGTACTGCAATCTCATAGATTCCAACTGCTCTGGTGTATTTCCTTTTTTACCTGCACTCCTCAGCTACCGTAACATAACAGTATTGTGTCGACCCGCCACCACAATTGTGGATTACCAGGGCAATGGGGTACTCAGAGCCGAGCCCATGGAAGTCTATGGGGTTTGTCACAGGTAGCTGTGGCTCGGTCTGTGCCCGGGCGGTCTGGCGTATGTTGGGGATATATTTACAGGGATAGGTTTATATACAGTTCGTGACGCCACCTGTAGTATTCTGGTAATTAGTACCAGCGCTGCTGTAGATCTCTGAGGGGATGGTGAGGCAGCTAGATGTCGGGTCCCCTACAGGTGGGACTGGTCCCTCAAAGTCTATGGGATTTGTGAAGTCGAGTGCAGATAAAGAACACAGTCTCACACGGTCAGCGTCTTTCCATACCTTTACTTGTAAGATGTTCAGGCAGGTCCCAGGGAGGCTGATCCAAGGAGAGTGTATCTTGAGACAGCAGCTGGACAAGTTAGGGGCCTCCTTTACTTCCAATACAACGAGTACAACCAGCCTGAAGCGTAGTTCCCTCAAAATCTCCAGCTAATCTATAGCTGTACCGCCCAGTCAGCTTTGTGTTAGGAGCCTTCCTGCGAAGAAGCTGAATTCTTATTTTGTCGTGCACTGACTCAAAGTCTTCACTTCCCCTGACCCCAGTTACGTACTGACTATAAGGGGCTTGTTTGCCGCGACCTAGGGTCCGGTAAATTCCTGGTTTTCTTATCACTATGCTTGAAACAGTAGTGATCCTTCGGTCCCCAGTGACGGGTGCAATGTGCAGGACTTCTGCAATCCGTAAGCACTAATCCAATAAACCACTGTGCCTTTCGCCTTGTCCACGCTGGTAACATAAGCACTCACACTAGCCAAGGGTCGAGCAGTCACTTCTTTCTTTTCCTTCACTTCAAAGTTAGTTACAGATGCTCAGTTATCAATAGGCAGGAGCACGTCTCTGAACCTGATACCGTCCTTTAGACAGGATGCTGAAGACTTTCTGCACTAAACTTCTTCTTTCCTTCCAGTGTATGCTCATGATGTACAGCTCTGACTAGGCTAAGGTGAATTAAAGCACCTATACTAGACTCCACTTTTCGAACTGATGATAGCGCAATCTGGACTCCTTCCTCCCTCCAGACGTCTTCTCTCTCTGAAGTCCAGACACAGACTACAGACGTCTTCTCTGTCCGAAGACAGGAACTAGACTGCCCAAATCACTCTAACACATACTACCTTGACCACTCCCTCAAGAGTAAACTCCACTACCCTAAGGGTGTGTCTAGTATATGTTGAGTGAATGAATATTTAGCATTAAACTGCTGTCTCGCCACACACTCTCCAGGGTACTGCGTGTGCCTAACACCAGGGCTACACATTCCCCCATGGTAAACGACAGCACTCCCGGGCTGTAAAATACAAAAGAGACATTTTGTTTATGCAATAAACATTTAAACAATAACTTCTTCCCATCCGGGAGGTGAGAATATCTTGAACGTTGCGAACAATAACATTTTACATATAGAAATACAAAAGTATCAAATAGCATTCAATAAATACTTGTGAAGGACCCGCACCAAACCTTCAACGTAGGTCCTGGGTGGGCTGCAGGACATCCATTTGCAGACCTCACTCAGTGCCACACCACACGGGTTTTTGTTTCAGAGGTAGTTGTGCTGGTTTATGTAAAACCAAGAGAAAGCACCGAAGCGCAACTATGTACAAGTAAGTTCTGGGTTGGCACAGTCCTCAACCTCCAAGTCCAATGTAAAACCAAAGACATATTATATCAAATCACATAATACGAAAGTGCAACTTTTCTGGTTACTGTTTATCATTTACCCAGCCGGGCATTCTACAGTTAGAAATATATATATATCACTATATAATTTGTGCAAAACTTTATAAAACATTTCAAACTTTTTTACTTTATTACTGATGGTAGACCCGATAGGGATCTCACCTCTTTTTCCTCACTATTTATTCATCTTCTGCAAATACACTTTCCACCCCGGGGGCTGGAACAATGCAATGGGCCCTAGATCCCAGGACTAGTAAATCATGTGCTGCGATTAGGGTCTGCGTCGCCACAGTTCTGGTGCGAACCTCTAGGGGCGCAACGGATACACTTTCCCCACGTGACACCGACTGCGTTTCAATCACAGTTAGCGATATGGACCGCGTCATGGATTGCGATTGAGACTGGGTCGCTTGTTGCGATGTAGAGGTAGCTTTAATTTGCGATGAAATCTGGGTCGCTAGTTGCGATGAATTTGTAGGGGGCGATGCTGGGGCACGGCCGGATTCTGCTTGAGCTGGAGACGGGGACGCTGCGGTAATGGTGACGGTACCTGCGTCTGGGACGGGGTCACGGACGATGGTGACGTTAAGGGCATACCATCCCTTCATTCCCCAGTGCCGCGTATATGTGACGATATCTCCATTTGCTAAGTCCCTCCCGGGATGGCCTTGCGGCAGGTGAGATTCTACGTCACGCCTGCTGACGAAGACCCCTGGGTAGAGGCCCGGTTCACGGATAAAGCCCCAGCCCTTCCGGAGCTGGAACTCAGTCACACACCCCTGCCGCCGCGGTTCCCTCAGGGTACCTTTATCTCTCCGGACACTCTCTTTGTCCGCGATCAGCTCGGCATATTGTCGCTGACGGTTCCTCTGAGTTTCCCGCTCTTCCTCCTGCTGGCGTTTCTTCTTCTCCTCACGACTCTGCCATTCCTGTTCCCACTGGGCGGTATAAGCGACGTCATCCAGGCGCGCCATTTCGTCCCTGTCCACATCTGGTAGTGACGGACAGGACCCCTCCGGTGTCCCTGCCGGGGACCGATCATCTGCTGCGGCCTCTTGGCCGGGCGGGCGTTCCGGGATTGGCTGTACCTCCTCAACCTCCTTCGCTTCCACCGCTTCACCGGTGGGATCGGGATCGGTACTTTCGGGGGCAGCCTCCGGTTGCTCCTTCGCCTTGGGCAGCAGACTCTTCGGTATCTGGAATCGTGGGGGGTCGTTGAGGGGAGAGGACGCTGTGTTCCACAGTCGCCACTGCATCAGGTTACATCGGCGTCTCTCAATCTCCTCCAGTCCAGTTTGGTGCTGGACCATCTTCTTTAGGCGTGCATTTTCTTCTCTTATCTCTAGCAACGCCTGTTGCAGATGCAGGATCACAGAAGACTCCTGTGATGGTGGCAGCTTGGCTGGGGCACGGGGCCTGCCTTCCTCCGCTTCCCTGCTCGGCTGCACACGTCCTGCTTCCATGATGTTCCAGAAGATTCTCTCTTCTTTCTGCGGAGACATCCGGTCTCCTCCGTGGAGGTGGGGTTTGCGTCTCCTCCTCCTCGCAGGGAAGGTGAAGAGGAGGCGGACCTCCTTTGCTGTAGGGCAGGATCGCATGTTGTAATAGCACTTTGAGAGGGCAGGCATTTTCTTCGCGCCACTGGGGGGTAGACGCCCACGAAGGTACGCCCACCTTCTTCTCCAGCGCCTGAGGGCGCGAATATGGCGACAAAAATGGCGATTTTGGCGCCAAAAGTGCAAACAGTCCTTTTCACAAAAACAAGTCCTTAGGCACACAGGGCTCGCAATTCTGCGAGTTTCGCATCCTGTTCGTGACGCCAAGTTGTGTCGACCCGCCACCACAATTGTGGATTACCAGGGCAATGGGGTACTCAGAGCCGAGCCCATGGAAGTCTATGGGGTTTGTCACAGGTAGCTGTGGCTCGGTCTGTGGCCCGGGCGGTCTGGCGTATGTTGGGGATATATTTACAGGGGATAGGTTTATATACAGTTCGTGACGCCACCTGTAGTATTCTGGTAATTAGTACCAGCGCTGCTGTAGATCTCTGAGGGATGGTGAGGCAGCTAGATGTCGGGTCCCCTACAGGTGGGACTGGTCCCTCAAAGTCTATGGGATTTGTGAAGTCGAGTGCAGATAAAGAACACAGTCTCACACGGTCAGCGTCTTTCCATACCTTTACTTGTAAGATGTTCAGGCAGGTCCCAGGGAGGCTGATCCAAGGAGAGTGTATCTTGAGACAGCAGCTGGACAAGTTAGGGGCCTCCTTTACTTCCAATACAACGAGTACAACCAGCCTGAAGCGTAGTTCCCTCAAAATCTCCAGCTAATCTATAGCTGTACCGCCCAGTCAGCTTTGTGTTAGGAGCCTTCCTGCGAAGAAGCTGAATTCTTATTTTGTCGTGCACTGACTCAAAGTCTTCACTTCCCCTGACCCCAGTTACGTACTGACTATAAGGGGCTTGTTTGCCGCGACCTAGGGTCCGGTAAATTCCTGGTTTTCTTATCACTATGCTTGAAACAGTAGTGATCCTTCGGTCCCCAGTGACCGGGTGCAATGTGCAGGACTTCTGCAATCCGTAAGCACTAATCCAATAAACCACTGTGCCTTTCGCCTTGTCCACGCTGGTAACATAAGCACTCACACTAGCCAAGGTCGAGCAGTCACTTCTTTCTTTTCTTTCACTTCAAAGTTAGTTACAGATGCTCAGTTATCAATAGGCAGGAGCACGTCTCTGAACCTGATACCGTCCTTTAGACAGGATGCTGAAGACTTTCTGCACTAAACTTCTTCTTTCCTTCCAGTGTATGCTCATGAGGTACAGCTCTGACTAGGCTAAGGTGAATTAAAGCACCTATACTAGACTCCACTTTTCGAACTGATGATAGAGCAATCTGGACTCCTTCCTCCCTCCAGACGTCTTCTCTCTCTGAAGTCCAGACACAGACTACAGACGTCTTCTCTGTCCGAAGACAGGAACTAGACTCTCTAAATCACTCCAACACATACCACCTTGACCACTCCCTCAAGAGTAAACTCCACTACCCTAAGGGTGTGTCTAGTATATGTTGAGTGAATGAATATTTAGCATTAAACTGCTGTCTCGCCACACACTCTCCAGGGTACTGCGTGTGCCTAACACCAGGGCTACACAGTATCACCGGCCAAAGGAAAAATTGTATGGTACTCACAGAAGGGAAAAAATATTTTGAAGGAAGAAAAGTTGTCAGAGATATTTTTCTGTTTGTTGCATTTTTTTTTTTTTTTTCCCTCTGTATCTCTGGGTGCTGGGGAGGATCTTTTCTCCCAATGGAGTTTGCACAGTTGTCTGGCCGTGTGGATCAGCTTGCCACTGAGGTTCAGAGTATTGCTGCATATCTTGCTAGGTTGCCTGTTGTGGAACCTAGGATCCCCATGCCAGATTTGTTTTTAGGGGATCGAGCTAAGTTTCAGAATTTCAAAAATAATTGTAAATTGTTTCTTGCCTTAAAATCTAAGTCCTCAGGGAACGCAGCGCAGCAGGTTCAAATTATCATGATGTTGATGCATTTTTTCAGGCTTTGGGGTTATTGTACGATGAGCCTAATGTCACTGATCAAGCTGAAAAAGCCTTGTTGGCATCAAATCAGGGGCTTGATGACGCTGAGTTATACTGTCAGAGATTCCGTAGGTGGGCAGTCCTGACCAAATGGAATGACGACGCTTTGGCGGCCCTTTTCCGGAAGGGTCTGTCGGATAATGTAAAGGATGTTATGGTGGGATTCCCTGTCCCCTCTGGTCTCAATGATTCTATGTCATTAGCGATTCAAATTGACAGACGTTTGCGTGAGCGGAGAAGTATGCGTGGAGTGGTGTTGCCTTGTGAGCCAGCTGCTGAGCCCATGCAGTGTGATGGAGTGGTGTCTGGGGCACAGCGTCATGAGTTTCGAAAGCGCAATGGGTTATGTTTCTACTGTGGTGATGCCTCTCATGCTATTTCAGTCTGCCCTAAGCGGGGAAGACGTTTTGCACGCTCAGTTGTCTTGGGTAGTGTTCAGACTAAGTTTTTATTAACTGTCACTCTGATATGCTCTCTGTCCTCATTTTCTGCTCAGGCTTTCGTTGATTCTGGAGCAGCTATTAACCTGATGGATTATGATTTTGCTAAACGTTGTGGATTTCCCTTGATACCCCTACAGAAGTCTATTCCCCTACTGGGGATCGATTCTACCCCTTTGGCTGAGAATAAACCCCAGTTTTCTACTCAGGTGATAATGAGGGTTGAACCTGATCACCAGGAGTGCTGCAAATTTTTGGTTCTATATAATCTGCATGACATTATCGTGCTGGGTTTCCCTTGGTTACAGTCTCATAATCCTGTTTTGGATTGGAAATCTGTGTCTGTAACCAGTTGGGGCTGCCAATGTTAATACCAACACTCCTGTTTTTTCTGCCTCCCCCCAGGCTGAGGATGTTCCTGACTTTTTGTTTGATTTTTCTGATGTGTTTAGCAAAAGTAAATCTGCATCCTTACCTCCCCATAGGAGCTATGACTGCGCTATTGAATTAGTGCCAGGTAGTAAATTCCCTAAGGGTCGCCTTTTTAACTTGTCTGTACCTGAACATGACGCTATGCGGTCTTATATCAAGGAATCATTGGAGAAGGGTCATATCAGACCATCCTCTTCACCCTTAGGTGCCGGTTTTTTCTTTGTGGCCAAAAAAGATGGTTCATTAAGGCCGTGTATTGATTATCGTCTCTTGAACAATATTACTGTGAAATATCAATACCCGTTACCCTTGATTTCTGACCTGTTTTCCAGGGTGAAAAACGCTACTTGGTTTACCAAGCTTGACCTCAGGGGGGCGTATAACCTTATTCGCATTAAGCACGGGGATGAATGGAAGACGGCATTTAACACCCTGAAGGGCATTTTGAGTACCTTGTGATGCCCTTTGGGCTCACTAATGCTCCTTCCGTCTTCCAGTCCTTCATGAATGACATTTTCAGGGATTTTGTGGACAAGTTTCTGATTGTTTATTTGGATGATATCTTGATTTTTTCTAATGACTGGGACTCTCATGTGAAACATGTTCGAACTGTATTCCAGATTTTGAGAGAGAATGCTCTGTATGTGAAGGGATCAAAGTGTCTTTTTGGCGTACAGAAGATCTCATTTCTGGGATTCATTTTGTCCCCATCTGTTATTGAAATGGACCCGGTCAAGGTTCAGGCCATCTGTGATTGGGTCCAACCTACTTCATTAAAGGCTCTTCAGAGATTTTTGGGTTTTGCCAATTTTTATCGTAAATTTATTGGTAATTTCTCTGTTATTGTTAAACCATTAACTGATTTGACCAGAAAGGGTTCTGATGTGGTGAATTGGCCTCCTGAGGCAGTCTCTGCGTTTCAGGAACTTAAGCAGAGATTCACTTCTGCTCCTGTTCTACGGCAGCCTGATGTTTCTCTGCCATTTCAGGTGGAGGTTGATGCCTCTGAAATTGGGGCAGGTGCCGTTTTGTCCCAAAAAGATCCAGAGACCTCTAAAAGTAACCCTTGTGCCTTTTTCTCTCGAAAATTTTCTCCTACTGAACGTAATTATGACGTGGGTAATCGGGAGTTATTGGCCATGAAGTGGGCTTTTGAAGAGTGGAGACATTGGCTGGAGGGAGCCAAACATCAGGTGGTGGTCCTTACGGACCATAAGAATCTGGTCTATCTGGAATCTGCCAAGCGACTCAATCCTAGACAGGCCAGGTGGGCCTTGTTTTTCACACGTTTTAATTTTGTGGTTTCCTTTCTTCCTGGCACTAAGAATGTTAAGGCGGATGCCCTCTCGAGGAGTTTCCTTGCGGACTCTCCTGAGCTATCTGATCCCTCTGTTATTTTGAAGGAGGGTGTAGTTCTTTCCGCCATCTCGCCTAATTTGAGACTTGCTCTGGAGGGGTGTCAGGAGGATAGGCCCGAGCGCTGCCCTGTTGGAAAATTGTTTGTCCCGGACCAATGGAAAAAGAGTGTGATGTCTGAGATTCATTGTTCCGCATTGGCTGGGCATCCCGGAATTTTTGGTACCAGAGACTTGGTTAGTCGGTCCTTTTGGTGGCCTACCTTGTCTCGCGATGTCAGGGAATTTGTGCAGTCCTGCGGGACTTGCTCTCGCTCCAAGCCTTGCTCTCGCTCTAGTGGTTTGTTGATGCCATTGCCTGTGCCCAAGAGACCATGGACCCATATCTCTATGGATTTCATTTCCGATCTTCCTGTTTCTCAGAGAATGACCACCATCTGGGTAATTTGTGATAGGTTTTCCAAAATGATACATCTTGTGCCATTACCTAAGTTGCCTTCCTCCTCTGAATTGGTGCCGTTGTTCCTTCAGCACGTGGTTCGTTTACACGGCATTCCTGAGAACATTGTGTCTGACAGAGGAGTCCAGTTTGTTTCCAGATTTTGGAGGACTTTTTGTTCTAAACTGGGTGTTCAATTGTCTTTCTCCTCGGCATTTCATCCTCAGACCAATGGTCAAACTGAGAGAACAAACCAGACATTGGAGACTTATCTAAGATGCTTTGTGTCTGCTGATCAGGATGACTGGGTCTCTTTTTTGCCTTTGGCTGAGTTTGCTCTTAATAATAGGGCTAGCTCTGCCACTTTGATGTCTCCGTTTTTCTGTAATTCTGGGTTTCACCCTCGATTTTCTTCAGGACAGACGGAGGCTTCTGTCTGTCCAGGTGTTGACTCTGTTGTTGAGCGTATGCAGCAGATTTGGGACCAGGTAGTGGAGAGGTTGTCCCTCTCTCAGGAGAAGGCCCAGCGGTTTGCTAACCGGCATAGGACTGATGGTCCTCGGTTTAAAGTGGGGGACTTGATCTGGTTATCCTCAAAGAATATTCCTATGAGAGTAGCATCTCCTAAATTTAAGCCTAGGTTCATTGGACCTTATAAGATCATGGAGATTATTAATCCTGTTTCTTTTCGTTTGCTTCTTCCAGGGACATTTAAGATCCATAACGTGTTCCACAAGTCCTTGTTGAAGAGGTTTGTTGAGCCAGTGGTTCCTGCTGCTGTGCCTCCTGACCCTGTTTTGGTTGAGGGCAATCTGGAGTATGTGGTTGAGAAAATATTGGATTCTCGTTTTTCTAGACGAAGACTCCAGTATTTGGTTAAATGGAGAGGTTATGGTCAGGAAGATAATTCTTGGGTGTTTGCTTCGGACATCCATGCTAGGAGACTTATCCGTGCGTATCATAGAACTCATCCTGACCGACCTGGTTGCTCAAATGAGGGTTCGGTGACCCCTCCTCAAGGGGGGGGTACTGTTGTGAATGGGTTTGAGATGAGTTCTGAGCAGAGGCTCCCTCTGGTGGTTACAAGCGGTACTAGTGAGGATTGGGAATCAGGTGTTACTGATTGGTCTTATTTAAGGGAATCATTTTCCCATCAGGGTTGCCGGTGATCAATTGTTCTGGTCTGAATCCTTCTTTCCAGTTTCCCTTGTAGCCTGCTGTGTCGTGTCTGCATCTCCTGCTATCAGATAAGACAATTTCTTATTTTGTGTTTTTGCTATATTTTTGCATTTTGTCCTGCACTTCTGTGGGGGCCTTCTGGGTCCCCTCTGGGGGCTTTTGCCCTCTCAGTTTAGTCCAGCCACTGTGTTTTGTACTTTTGCTTTTTGCAGTTTTTTCAGTGGCTGCTGTTTTTTTTTACACCAGAGAACTAATTTAGGTGGTAGAGGTCGTGTGATCTCAGGTGATTTTGAAATTAGTAGAGTTGGTGTTTTTCAGGGTTTTCTGGGATTGCAGTAAGTACCCTTCCTGTCCTTTTCTATTTAGATAGTTTGGGCCCCAGCGTTTGCTCATACTATTTTCTTTCTGTGTCAGTATTTCCTCTTGTCTAACCGCCATTACATGTTTGGGGGCTTTCTGTTATCTTTGGGGTTCTGCTCCGGGCAGATAGCTTTCCTATTTCTATCTTTAGGTGTAGTTAGTTTCTCAGGCTGTGACGAGGCGTCTAGGACCATCGTAGGAACGCTCCACGGCTGCCTCTAGTTGTGGTGGTTAGTCAGGGTACTGCAATCTCATAGATTCCAACTGCTCTGGTGTATTTCCTTTTTTACCTGCACTCCTCAGCTACCGTAACATAACACGTCCGGGTCCATGATCATCCGGGAAAAGTGCGAAAGTCTCTGGCTGGATGGGGAGATCCTAGTTTTGATCTTCCGGACACCCTTCCAGGGCCCAGACCTCCGCCAAAATCCTAGGCATCGAATTTGGCCCCGGGACTACCCCCAGCAAAATTGGGAGGGCAGACTTAAGATCGCCGCCCAAAAGGTGGACCAGTGGAAGGGTTGGTCTTTAACCCTGAGGAAAAGGGTCAACTTGGCCTAAGGCTTTCTGCTTCCCTTGTTAACCCCTCTCTGACATTAGACGTACTATCCCGTCCATAAAACCCGTGCCATTCTGACCATGGACGGGATAGTACGTCATAGGCGATTAGCTGCGCTCCCGGAGGGAGCGCAGCTAATCGCCGCCGGGTGTCAGCTGATTATCACAGCTGACACCCGTGACTGTGTGTCAGGAGCGGTCACGGACCGCTCCCGGCACATTGACCCCTAGCACACCGCGATCAAACATGATCGCGGTGTACTGGGGGCACAGGGGAGGATCGCGCTGCTCTGAGGGCTTCCTCCCTCCCAGGACCCGGATCCAAGATGGCGCTGGGGTCCTGGAGGGAGGCGGCTTCCTCAGTGCCTGCCGAGAGCAGGCATGAGGAAGCGTCCTGCACTGCCTGTCACATCGCTGGTGTGACAGAGTGCTGTGCACACTGTCACACCAGCGATCTGATGAAATACAGTGATGTCCCACCCTGGGACAAAGTAAAAAAGTAAAAAAAAGTAAAAATAAACATGTGTAAAAAAAAATCCAAAATAAAAAAAAAAAAAAAAAAAAATTCCCCAATAAATTCATTACTTATTGTAAATAAAAAAAATAAAACAATAAAAGTACACATATATGGTATCGCCGCGTCCGTAACGACCCCCCCTATAAAACTGTCCCACTAGTTAACCCCTTTTGTGAACCCCTTAAAAAAAATAAAATAAAAACGAAGCAAAAAATCAGTGCTTTATCATCATACCGCTGAACAAAAAGTGGAATAACACGCGATCAAAAAGACGGATATAAATAAACATGGTACCGCTGAAAACGTCATCTTGTCCCGCAAAAAACGAGTCATCACATAGCATCATCAGCAAAAAAAATAAAAAAGTTATAGCTCGCAGAATAAAGCGATGCAAAAATAATTATTTTTTATATAAAATTGTTTTTATTCTATAAAAGCGCCAAAACATAAAAAAATGATATAAATGAGGTATCACCGTAATCGTACTGACCCAAAGAATAAAACTGCTTTATCGATTTTACCACACGCGGAACAATAAAAACGCCTCACCCAAAAGAAATTCATGAATTGCTGATTTTTGTTCATTCTAACCTCCCAAAAATCGAAATAAAAAGCGATCAAAAAATGTCACGTGCTCAAAAATGGTACCAATAAAAGCGTCACCTCGTCCCGCAAAAATTAAGACCTCACATGACTCTGTGGGCCAAAATATGCAAAAATTATAGCTCTCAAAATGTAGCGATGCAAAAAACTACTTTTTGCAATAAAAAGCGTCTTTTAGCGTGACAGCTGCCAATCATAAAAACCCGCTATAAATAGTAAATCAAACCCCCCTTTATCACCCCCTTAGTTAGGGAAAAATAATAAAATTAAAAAAATGTATTTATTTCCATTTTCCCATTAGGGTTAGGGTTAGGGTTTCGGCTAAAGTTAGGGTTAGGGTTGGCGCTAAAGTTAGGATTAGGGTTAGAGTTAGGATTAGGGTTAGGGTGGGATTAGGGTTGGGACTAGGGTTAGGGTGTGTTGGGGTTAGGGTTGGAGTTAGAGTTGGGGGTTTCCGCTGTTTAGGCACATCAGGGCTCTCCAAATGTGACATGGCGTCTGATCTCCATTCCAGCCAATTCTGCGTTGAAAAAGTCAAACGGTGTTCCTTCACTTCTGAGCTCTGCCATGCGTCCAAACAGTAGTTTATCCCCACATATGGGGTATCAGCGTACTCTGGACCCCAAGAGTTATTGTGAAATTTGTCCTATTTCTTCTGTTACCCTTGGGAAAATAAAAAACTGGGGGCGAAAATATTATTTTTGTAAAAAAAATAAGATTTTTTTTTTTTACGGCTGTACATTATAAACTTCTGTGAAGCACTTGGGGCTTCATAGCGCTCACCACACATCTAAATAAGTTCCTTGTGGGGTCTATTTTCCAAAATGGGGTCACTTGTTGGGGATTTCCACTGTTTAGGCGCATCAGGAGCTCTCCAAATGCGACATGACGCCCCCAGACCATTCCATCAAAGTCTGCAATTCAAAACGTCACTACTTCCCTTTCCGAGCCCTGACATGCGCCCATACAGTAGTTTTCTCCCACATATTGGGTATCAGCGTACTCAGGACAAATTGGACAACAACTTTTGGGGTCCAATTTCTCCTGTTACCCTTGTGAAAATAAAATATTGGGGGCGAAAAAATCATTTTTGTAAAAAAAAAAAGGATTTTTTATTTTTACGGCTGTGCGTTATAAACTTCTGTGAAGCACTTCGGGGTTCAAAGTGCTCACCACACATCTAGATAAGTTCCTTGTGGGGTCTATTTTCCAAAATGGGGTCACTTGTGGGGGTTTCCACTGTTTAGGCGCATCAGGGGCTCTCCAAATGCGACATGACGCCCCCAGACCATTCCATCAAAGTCTGCAATCCAAAACGTCACTACTTCCCTTTCCGAGCCCTGACATGCACCCATACAGTAGTTTTCTCCCACATATTGGGTATCAGCGTACTCAGGACAAATTGGACAACAACTTTTGGGGTCCAATTTCTCCTGTTACCCTTGTGAAAATAAAATATTGGGGGCGAAAAAATCATTTTTGTAAAAAAAAAAAAGGATTTTTTATTTTTACGGCTGTGCGTTATAAACTTCTGTGAAGCACTTCGGGTTCAAAGTGCTCACCACACATCTAGATAAGTTCCTTGTGGGGTCTATTTTCCAAAATGGGGTCACTTGTGGGGGTTTCCACTGTTTAGGCGTATCAGGGCTCTCCAAATGCGACATGACGCCCCCAGACCATTCCATCAAAGTCTGCAATCCAAAACGTCACTACTTCCCTTCCGAGCCCTGACGTGCACCCATACAGTAGTTTTCTCCTACATATTGGGTATCAGCGTACTCAGGACAAATTGGACAACAACTTTTGGGTTCCAATTTCTCTCTGTTACCCTTGTGAAAATAAAATATTGGGGGCGAAAAAATCATTTTTGTAAAAAAAAAAAAAGGATTTTTATTTTAAGGCTGTACGTTATAAACTTTAGTGAAACACCTGGGGGTTCAAAGTTCTCACCACACATCTAGATAAGTTCCTTGAGGGGTCTAGTTTCCAAAATGGTGTCATTTGTGGGGGTTTCCACTGTTTAGGCAGATCAGGAGCTCTCCAAACAGGCGTCCAGACAATTCTGCGTTGAAAAAGTGAGACGGCGCTCCTTCCCTTCCAAACTCTGCCATGCACCCAAACAGTGGTTTACCCCCACATATGGGGTATCAGTGTACTCAGGACAAATTGCACAATAACTTTTGGAGTCTTGTTACCCTTGGAAAAATAAAAATTCAGGTGAAAAGATCATTTTTGTGGAAAAAATATGATTTTTAAATTTTACGGCTCTACGTTATAAACTTGTGTGAAGCACTTGAGGGTTCAAATTGCTCACCAAAGATCTAGATAAGTTCCTTAGGGGGTCTAGTTTCCCAAATGGGGTCATTTGTGGGGGGTTTCCACTGTTTAGGCACATCAGGGGCTCTCCAAATGCAACATGGCATCCAATCTCAATTCCAGCCAATTTTGGTTGGAAAAAGTCAAATGGTGCTCCTTCCCTTCCGAGCTCTGCCGTGCGCCCAAACAGTGGTTCCCCCACACATATGGGGCATCAGCGTACTCAGGACAAATTGGACAACAACTTATGTGGTCCAATTTCTCCTGATACCCTTGGGAAAATAAAAAATTAGTGACTAAAAGATAATTTTTGTGGGAAAAAAATAGGATTTTTTATTTTCATGCCCGGGCATTATAAACTTGTGTGAAGCACTTGGGGGTTCAAAGTGCTCACCAAAGATCTAGATAAGTTCCTTAGGGGGTCTAGTTTCCAAAATGGGGTCACTTGTGGGGGATTTCCACTGTTTAGGCTCATCTGGGGCACTGCAAACGGAACATGACCCCCATCAACGTTTGCATTCCAAAACGTTACTACTTCCTTTCCAAGCCCTGCCGTGCGCCCAAACAGTTTTCCACCCCCACATATGGGGTATCAGCGTACTCAGGACAAATTGGACAACAACTTTTGGGGTCCAATTTCCTTGGGAAAATTCAAAAATTTAGGACTAAAAAATCATTTTTGTGGAATTTTTTTTTTTTTTTTCACACCCAGGCATTATAAACTTTTGTGAAACACTTGGGGGTTCAAAGTGCTCACAACAGATCTAGATAAGTACCTTAGGGGGTCTAGTTTCCAAAATGGTGTCACTTGTGGGGGTTTCCACTGTTTAGGCTCATCAGAGGTTCTCCAAGCGCGACATGGCGTCCAATCTCAACTCCAGCCAATTTTAGTTTGAAAAAGTCAAACGGCGCTCCTTCCCTTACGAGCTCTGCCGTGTGCCCAAACAGTGGTTTTCCCCCACATATGGGGTATTGGCGTACTCAGGAGAAATTGCATAACAACCTTATCTGTCCATTTTCTCCTTTTACCCTTGTGAAAATAAAAAAAAAGTTTGTAAAAGATCATTTTTGTGGCTAAAAAGTTAAATATTCATTTTTTCCTTCCACGTTGCTTTAGTTCCTGTGAAGCACCTGAAGGGTTAATAAACTTCTTGAATGTGGTTTTGAGTACCTTGAGGGGTGCAGTTTTTAGAATGGTGTCACTTTTGGGTATTTTCTGTCATGTAGACCCTCAAAGTGACTTCAAATGTGAGGTGGTCCCTAAAAAAAATGGCTTTGTAAATTTTGTTGTAAAAATGAGAAATCGCTGGTCAACTTTTAACCCTTATAACTTCCTAACAAAAAAAAATTTTGATTCCAAAATTGTGCTGATGTAAAGTAGACATGTGGGAAATGTTATTTCCTAACTATTTTGTGTTACATATTTCTCTGTTTTAAGGGAATAAAAATTCAAAGTTTGAAAATTGCTAAATTTTTGAAATTTTCGCCATATTTGCGTTTTTTTCAAAAATAAACGCAAGTTATATGGAAGAAATTTTACCACTAACGTGAAGTACAATATGTCACGAGAAAACAGTCTCAGAATCGCGAAGATCCGTTGAAGCGTTCCGGAGTTATAACCTCATAAAGAGACAGTGGTCAGAATTGTAAAAATTGTCCCGGTCATTAACGTGCAAACCACCCTTGGGGGTGAAGGGGTTAATATACCTGGGCAGTGTCTGCATCTTGCCAGAACCTCTCTGGACACGGGTCTATAGCCTGTTCTTCCAGCTGTTATGGGGGATCAGGCTTAACCTAATTAAGAGAGAGGTCACGTACCGTACGAGGAGACTAGGTGGGTTGGGTATGGTCAACAAGGTGGTGTTTCTGATAAACACCTTTCTTAAGATGAATGTTGCCAACCTCTATTCAGAGAGGGCTACTCCGTGGGTATTCTCCTGCAGGGTTTGGTTTCGGCCTTTCTTCCAGAAATGGGAGACAGGAGGGCAGGTGAAGGACCTGCCCACACCACACGGACATCTCCCGGCTTATGCTGCCCTGGTTCTGAAGGTGATCCGCCGGTGGGGTCTGGGAATGAGGGAAATCAGGACCATGTCGAGGAAATTCCTTGACAGCAGGGTTCTGTTGACCCATTTCCAGAAGCCCCTGGTGCTCAAGGATTGCCAAGGCAGGGATCTGGAGGTTGGGCTTGGGTTCTTAAATTCCAAGCAGATCCCCTTGAAGTTTTCCTTGACAGCAGGGTTCTGTTGACCTATTTCCAGAAGCCCCTGGTGCTCAAGGATTGCCAAGGCCGGGATCTGGAGGTTGGGCTTGGATTATTAAATTCCAAGCGGATCCCCTTGAAGTTTTGGGACTTGGCCTGGAGCTGCTTCCATGGGAGGCTGTATGTAAGGGACAACCTGAAGTGCAGGAGCTCTGATGATCAGGGTTGTCCCCGTGAGGAGTGTGGCGACATGTTGGAAAGCATGGAGCACTTCCTCCTTCAGTGTCCCTTTAATACAGGGGCCTACAACAGGGTGAGTGCTTCCATAGGCTGGCCTAGGCTGGCGTCCCTTTCTTATCCGGAGTGGGCTTATGGGTCATTCAGATCCCTGGGTGGCCGAGAACGGAGCACTTTATTCCTAGTTAGTATAGTCATTAGGTTCCACACTTGGAGTGCACGGAGTTTAGTTTCCACGCAGCGGAAAGTCCTGCTCCAGGATGAGGTGGTTAGAAACATCTTGGGTGACCTGGGGAAGGTGCGCTCTTTGGAGGTCGAGAGGCTGGGTGCGAGGAGGGCCTCTTGGCTTTGGAGGGGTTTTTCCTTTAACATGCTCTAGGGAGAGCTGGTCTGTGTGAGATTGTTGGTAGGGTAAGATAAGGTGGTGTGGGTGTTGAGGGAGAGAAAAGTAGGGACAGATAGGGACAGGGAGGGCCAGTTTAGGGATAGCTAGATAGTTAGTTTTGATAAGCTAGGTAGAGTAGGGATAGGTAGGGACAGGTAGGGATAGTTAGGGTCAGTTTCCTTTCTTTTAGGGACAGATTTAGTTGGTGAGGGACAGGGTGCGTGTGTTGGTGGTTAGGGATGGGGCCTCTTAGGACTCCAGTTTCCCGGTGGTGGGCTGGTGTGTGGCACATTTAGCTTTTTGTTTTGTAAATTCAGTAAATAATGGATATTGGGCTTGCAGGCGCTGAACTTGGGCCTTGTAAGTTCTGTGGTCAGTGTATAGTGTAAATGTTTATAGTGTTGTGTTTAAAGTAAAGTAATGTAATGTAGTGTTCTTGTGTGGTAGGTCTGTTAATGTTATGTTTTATATAAGTGTAAATAGTTATATGTTTGGGGGGTATAGTTTAGGTTGGGTGGGGGTTTTGTGTGGGGGGAGGGCATGGAACTTGTCATGGACCCGAGGGTTGAAAATTTCTAAGGGCATAAACTTTCATGGACCCGTGAAGCTTGCTGTGAAAAGGGCATGAACTCATGGACCTGTGGTGTGGTGGGGGAAAAAAGAAAAAAATAGGAAAAAAAAAACAAACATTTTTCGTGCATGTCTTATTGTGTATATATTGTACTGTATATATAGGTTGTGTTGTATGTATGGCCAGGTGAGGCCTTTTTTCCTTTCTTTTGGGTGCGTGTGTGTCAGTGTGTGTGCAGGTTTCTTTTATGTTTTATATTTAATTTTGGTTAAGGGTAATGTTCCTGCTGGGGATCATTTGAAAATTAGCTGCAATAGCTTTGAAGGACGAAGGACTCTGGACTTTTTAGTTTATTTGATGCTGGTTTCTTTTGTTTCCATTACATATTTTATCTATGTTTTATTTCTGTACAGTTTGTTATTTATTATGATGTATTGTTTATAATTTTATAATAAAAGAGTTACATCCACTGAGGCCCCTGATCATGTGACCCCTGACTCCTCCCCTCCTGTGACCTCATCACAGGTCCTGTGCACAGAGCAGCCATATGTGTGGAGTGTGGCTCTGGAGGAGGTAGGTGCTGGAGGCTCCATTATTCTCTATGTGGAGTGCGGCTCTGGAGGTGGAGGTCGGTGCTGGAGGCTCCATTATTCTGTATGTGGAGTGCGGCTCTGCGGGTGGAGTCGGTGCTGAGGCTCATTATTCCTGTATGCGGCTTGCGGTGGAGGTGGTCTGAGCTCCATTATTCTCTATGTGGAGTGTGCTCTGCGGGTGGAGGTGGTGCTGGAGCCTCCATTATTCTCTATGTGGAGTGCGACTCTGCGGGTGGAGGTCGGTGCTGGAGGCTCCATTATTCTCTATTATGGCTCTGCAGTGAGGTAGTCGGAGCCTTTTCTATGGGTGCGCTGGGTGAGGTCGGTGCTGGAGGCTCCATTATTCTCTATGTGAGTGCGGCTCTGCGGTGGAGGTCGGTGCTGGAGGCTCCATTATTCTCTATGTGGAGTGCGGCTCTGCGTGAGGTAGGTGCGAGGCTCATATTCTTGGAGTCGCCTGGTGGGTCTCTGGAGCTCTATTATTCTCTATGTGAGTGCGGCTCTGCGGGTGGAGGTCGGTGCTGGAGGCTCCATTATTCTCTATGTGGAGTGGGCTCTGCGGGTGGAGGTGGGCTGGAGGCTCCATTATTCTCTATGTGGAGTGCGGCTCTGCGGGTGGAGGTAGGTGCTGGAGGCTCTATTATTCTCTATGTGGAGTGCGGCTCTGCGGGTGGAGGTCGGTGCTGGAGGCTCCATTATTCTCTATGTGGAGTGTGGCTCTGCGGGTGGAGGTCGGGGCTGGAGGCTCCATTATTCTCTATGTGGAGTCGGCTCTGCGGGTGGAGGTCGGTGCTGGAGGCTCCATTATTCTCTATGTGGAGTGCGGCTCTGCAGAGTGGAGGTAGGTGCTGGAGGCTCCATTATTCTCTATGTGGAGTGCGGCTCTGCGGGTGGAGGTAGGTGCTGGAGGCCCATTATTCTCTATGTGGAGTCCGGCTCTGCGGTGGAGGTAGGTGCTGGAGGCTCCATTATTCTCTATGTGGAGTGCGGCTCTGCGATGGAGGTAGGTGCTGGAGGCTCCATTATTCTCTATGTGGAGTGCGGCTCTGCGGGTGGAGGTCGGTGCTGGAGGCTCCATTATTCTCTATGTGGAGTCCGGCTCTGCGGATGGAGGTAGGTGCTGGAGGCTCCATTATTTCTATGTGGAGTGCGGCTCTGCGGGTGGAGGGTAGTTGTGGAGGCTCATTATTCTTATGTGGAGGTCGGTGTGCTGGAGGCTCCATTATTCTCTATGTGGAGTGCGGCTCTGCGGGTGGAGGTAGGTGCTGGAGGCTCCATTATTCTCTATGTGGAGTGTGGCTCTGCGGGTGGAGGTAGGTGCTGGAGGCCCCATTATTCTCTATGTGGAGTGGGCTCTGCGGGTGGAGGTCGGTGCTGGAGGCTCCATTATTCTCTATGTGGAGTGTGGCTCTGCGGGTGGAGGTAGGTGCTGGAGGCTCCATTATTCCTATGTGGAGTGCGGCTCTGCGGGTGGAGGTCGGTGCTGGAGGCTCCATTATTCTCTATGTGGAGTGCGGCTCTGCGGGTGGAGGTGGTGCTGGAGCTCCATTATTCTCTATGTGGAGTGCTGCTCTGCGGGTGGAGGTAGGTGCTGGAGGCTCCATTATTCTCTATGTGGAGTGCGGCTCTGCGGGTGGAGGTAGGTGCTGGAGGCTCCATTATTCTCTATGTGGAGTGCTGCTCTGGGGTGGAGGTGGTGCTGGAGGCTCCATTATTCTCTATGTGGAGTGCGGCTCTGCGGGTGGAGGTCGGTGCTGGAGGCTCCATTATTCTCTATGTGGAGTGCGGCTCTGCGGTGGAGGTCGGTGCTGGAGGCTCCATTATTCTCTATGTGGAGTGCGGCTCTGCGGGTGGAGGTCGGTGCTGGAGGCTCCATTATTCTCTATGTGGAGTGCGGCTCTGCGGGTGGAGGTGGTGCTGGAGGCTCCATTATTCTTATGTGGAGTGCGGCTCTGCGGGTGGAGGTGGTGTGGAGGCTCCATTATTCTCTATGTGGAGTGCGGCTCTGCGGGTGGAGGTAGGTGCTGGAGGCTCCATTATTCTCTATGTGGAGTGCGGCTGCGGGTGGAGGTAGGTGCTGGAGGCTCCATTATTCTCTATGTGGAGTGCGGCTCGCGGGTGGAGGTCGGTGCTGGAGGCTCCATTATTCTCTATGTGGAGTGCTGCTCTGCGGTGGAGGTCGGTGCTGGAGGCTCCATTATTCTCTATGTGGAGTGCGCTCTGCGGGTGGAGGTCGGTGCTGGAGGCTCCATTATTCCTATGTGGAGTGCGGCTCTGCGGGTGGAGGTCGGTGCTGGAGGCTCCATTATTCTCTGTGGAGTGCGGCTCTGCGGGTGGAGGTCGGTGCTGGAGGCTCCATTATTCTCTATGTGGAGTGCGGCTCTGCGGGTGGAGGTCGGTGCTGGAGGCTCCATTATTCTCTATGTGGATGCGGCTCTGCGGGTGGAGGTCGGTGCTGGAGGCTCCATTATTCTCTATGTGGAGTGCGGCTCTGGGGTGGGGGTCGGTGCTGAGGCTCCATTATTCTCTATGTGGAGTGCGGCTCTGCGGGTGGAGGTGGTGCTGGAGGCTCCATTATTCTCTATGTGGAGTGCGGCTCTGCGGGTGGAGGTCGGTGCTGGAGGCTCCATTATTCTCTATGTGGAGTGGGCTCTGCGGGTGGAGGTAGGTGCTGGAGGCTCCATTATTCTCTAGTGGAGTGTGGCTCTGCGGGTGGAGGTAGGTGCTGGAGGCTCCATTATTCTCTATGTGAGTGGGCTCTGCGGGTGGAGGTCGGTGCTGGAGGCTCCATTATTCTCTATGTGGAGGTGTGGCTCTGCGGTGGAGGTAGGTGCTGGAGGCTCCATTATTCTCTATGTGGAGTGCGGCTCTGCGGGTGGAGGTAGGTGCTGGAGGCTCCATTATTCTCTATGTGGAGTGCGGCTCTGGGGTGGAGGTCGGTGCTGGAGGCTCCATTATTCTCTATGTGGAGTGGGCTCTGCAGGTGGAGGTAGGTGCTGGAGGCTCCATTATTCTCTATGTGGAGTGCGGCTCTGCGGGTGGAGTAGTGCTGGAGGCTCCATTATTCTCTATGTGGAGTGCGGCTCTGCGGGTGGAGGTCGGTGCTGGAGGCTCCATTCTCTATGTGTGGGGAGTCGGTGCTGGAGGCTCCATTATTCCTATGTGGAGTGGGCTCTGCGGGTGGAGGTCGGTGCTGGAGGCTCCATTATTCTCTATGTGGAGTGCGGCTCTGGGGTGGAGGTCGGTGCTGGAGGCTCCATTATTCTCTATGTGGAGTGCGGCTCTGCGGGTGGAGGTCGGTGCTGGAGGCTCCATTTCTCTATGTGGAGTGGGCTCTGCGGGTGGAGGTGGTGCTGGAGGCTCCATTATTCTATGTGGAGTGCGGCTCTGGGGTGGAGGTCGGTGCTGGAGGCTCCATTATTCTCTATGTGGAGTGCGGCTCTGCGGGTGGAGGTAGGTGCTGGAGGCTCCATTATTCTCTATGTGGAGTGCGCTCTGGGGTGGAGGTAGTGCTGGAGGCTCCATTATTCTCTATGTGGAGTGGGCTCTGCGGGTGGAGGTAGGTGCTGGAGGCTCCATTATTCTATGTGGAGTGCGGCTCTGCGGGTGGAGGTCGGTGCTGGAGGCTCCATTATTCTCTATGTGGAGTGGCTTGCGGGTGGGGTCGGGCTGGAGGCTCCATTATTCTCTATGTGGAGTGCGGCTCCGCGGTGGAGGTCGGTGCTGGAGGCTCCATTATTCTCTATGTGGAGTGCGCTCTGCGGGTGGAGGTCGGTGCTGGAGGCTCCATTATTCTCTATGTGGAGTGCTGTCTGCGGGTGGAGGTCGGTGCTGGAGGCTCCATTATTCCTATGTGGAGTGGGCTCTGCGGGTGGAGGTCGTGCTGGAGGCTCCATTATTCTCTATGTGGAGTCGGCTCTGCGGGTGGAGGTCGGTGCTGGAGGCTCCATTATTCTCTATGTGGAGTGCGGCTCTGCGGGTGGAGGTCGGTGCTGGAGGCTCCATTATTCTCTATGTGGAGTGCGGCTCTGCGGGTGGAGGTCGGTGCTGGAGGCTCCATTATCTCTATGTGGAGTGCGCTCTGGGGTGGAGGTGGTGCTGGAGGCTCCATTATTCTCTGTGGAGTGCGGCTCTGCGGTGGAGGTCGGTGCTGGAGGCTCCATTATTCTCTATGTGGAGTGCGGCTCTGTGGGTGGAGGTGGTGCTGGAGGCTCCATTATTCTCTTTGGAGTGCGGCTCTGCGGGTGGAGGTGGTGCTGGAGGCTCCATTATTCTCTATGTGGAGTGTGGCTCTGCGGGTGGAGTAGGTGCTGGAGGCTCCATTCTCTATGTGGAGTGCGGCTCTGCGGGTGGTGGTCGGTGCTGGAGGCTCCATTATTCTCTATGTGGAGTGCGGCTCTGCGGGTGGAGGTAGGTGCTGGAGGCTCCATTATTCTCTGTGGAGTGCGGCTCTGCGGGTGGAGGTAGGTGCTGGAGGCTCCATTATTCTCTATGTGGAGTGTGGCTCTGCGGGTGGAGGTGGTGCTGGAGGCTCCATTATTCTCTATGTGGAGTGTGGCTCTGCGGGTGGAGGTAGGTGCTGGAGGCTCCATTATTCTCTATGTGGAGTGCGGCTCTGCGGTGGAGGTCGGTGCTGGAGGCTCCATTATTCTCTATGTGGAGTGCGGCTCTGGGGTGAGGATGTGGAGTTCTCATTATGGGAGTGGGCTCTGCGGTGGAGGTCAGGTGCTGGAGCTCCATTATTCTCTATGTGGAGTGCGGCTCTTGGGGTGAGGTCCGGTGCTGGAGGTCCATTATTCTCTATGTGGATGCGGCTCTGCGGGTGAGGTCGGTGCTGGAGGCTCCATTATTCTCTATGTGGAGTGCGGCTCTGCGGGTGGAGGTAGTGCTGGAGGCTCCATTATTCTCTATGTGGAGTGCGGCTCTGCGGGTGGAGGTCGGTGCTGGAGGCTCCATTATTCTCTATGTGGAGTGCGGCTCTGCGGGTGGAGGTGGTGCTGGAGGCTCCATTATTCTCTATGTGGAGTGCGGCTCTGCGGGTGGAGGTCGGTGCTGGAGGCTCCATTATTCTCTATGTGGAGTGCGGCTCTGCGGGTGGAGGTCGGTGCTGGAGGCTCCATTATTCTCTATGTGGAGTGCGGCTCTGCGGGTGGAGGTAGGTGCTGGAGGCTCCATTATTCTCTATGTGGAGTGCGGCTCTGCGGGTGGAGGTAGGTGCTGGAGGCTCCATTATTTCTATGTGGAGTGCGGCTCTGCGGGTGGAGGTAGGTGCTGGAGGCTCCATTATTCTCTATGTGGAGTGCGGCTCTGCGGGTGGAGGTCGGTGCTGGAGGCTCCATTATTCTCTATGTGGAGTGCGGCTCTGCGGGTGGAGGTAGGTGCTGGAGGCTCCATTATTCTCTATGTGGAGTGCGGCTCTGCGGGTGGAGGTAGGTGCTGGAGGCTCCATTATTCTCTATGTGGAGTGTGGCTCTGCGGGTGGAGGTAGGTGCTGGAGGCTCCATTATTCTCTATGTGGAGTGCGGCTCTGCGAGTGGAGGTCGGTGCTGGAGGCTCCATTATTCTCTATGTGGAGTGCGGCTCTGCGGGTGGAGGGATGTGGAGATTCTCCATTACTGGCGCATTAATACTAGATATATATTGCACAGGGGATATCGCACCCAATTCCCACTAGAAGAATCCTGGAAACACATAATTAGAAATGATTCTTTCTCCGCAGTTTCTATAGGAGTTAATACATTCCTGATTCCGGGGAGTAATAGAAATACGGCAGAAAACGGGGAAGAAAATTCAGAGAAGAAGCTTCATAGAAAGACATTGAAGTTACAGACGCCATTTAACCCTTTGGAGAAAGTGATTCCAGCACTTAACTGAGTAAATCCACCAGGACTGTAGCAGGTAAAGACCCCAATATCCACAGGTGTCCCTTCTAATTGGAGGGAACTATCACCTCTAATAATCCTCGGACAGTTCTGACAATCACTGAAAAGTGTCCCTTTATGGAGGTGACAGAAAGTCTGTTTAGTCCCTTTATCTTCATAGTATCAGCTCTAATCCAATGGTGAGAGAGCGATTTACCCTGAAGAGTCACAGATTGTGGGGTTGTTATAAAATGTTATATTTAGGGGGTTTTGTGTTGTCTCTTTATAATCATCACAATGGTTTTGTTCCTTTTCCGCTGATAGATACAAACGACCCAACTATGAAAGACGGGAACCAAGGAAACATGTATTACTCTCATACTATGGGGCCCCTTTATTTGCCCCCACACAGTATAATGTACCCATAGTACCACCAGCCCCAATTTTATTTTATTTTTACAGGACGTCCCCCTGACAGCACTATGGAGGACGTCGTCCTCCTCCTTACAGGGACAGGAAAGCACACGAGCGGTTAAAAGGTCCCACTCCTCCCCCTATACCTCAGTGTTTTTCCTGTCCCTGCATGGAGGGACACACGAGAGATCGCTGCGCAGCTTACCGGACCCAGGGGGATCGAGCGGTTCGTCCAATCCTTCCCCCTGTCAAGAGGTCCAGGGCCGAAACTCCCTCCTTGGGAGTCCCTCTGCTCCAAAGACCGGGGGCGGACGGGCTCCCGGGTAAGAGCCGCTCCTCCCGGTGGGAGGCTCTCGGCTCAGGCGTCTTCCTCCTGGTCCAGGGAGGAACGCCGAACAGGCCTCGTCTGGGAGCGGAGCGTCACTTCCGGTTACGCAAACGCGGGAAATCAGCGTGCGTTCTGGAATAGAACGCAGGAAGGCCGAAGAGCGTCGCGTTTGGGAGCGCAGGTGTCGCCAATCTTTGTGCGTTCCAGATTGGAACGCAGTAAGGGCGGCGCTAAAGACGTCGCAGAAGCGCTATATTAGGAGCGCGTGTAGGGTGGCGTTTGAACTGCTGAGCGCCATTCTGTGATTAAACACAGTGAACGCGTTGTAGCCACCATAACAGTCCTAGGGCAGCAAGGTGAATCTTTCTGCGGCAGGACATGGAGTCTGAGAAATCCAGAGAGGAGGATGCGGGGGTAAGTGCGCATAGCGCAAAAAACTGCACCCTCACTATGTAAGCTTCATCATCCAGACTCAGTCCTTAGTATACATATTGTTGTATTACTTAGGACAAGGATACTTCATCGACGTCTCTGCAGGCAGTGAAAAAATCGGGCAAAGCCTCTGTGAAATCTAATCGCTGTTCCGCATGTCACACGAAGCTTCCTGATGCTTATAAAAAACCGGTCTGTTGTTCTTGTACAGCAGCAGTTTTGGAGCAAGAAAGATCTTCATTATTATCCGACTTGAAGATCCTGATCAGGGAAGAAGTGCAGGCATCGTTATCTGCTAGTTCACAACAGCAGCCCACTAATCAGGGTCCATGTCGTAAGAGACCTAGGTGGGAGTTGGAAGAGGACCTGGAACTGGAATCAGAAGAAAATTCAGATACTCCGTATTCGGAGCAGGAAGAAGGTGAAGTTCAGGCAGAAAACCAGGAAAAGGCCAGGAGGTACCTATTCCCGGTGGAAGATACTGAAGATCTTGTCCAGGCAGTGAGGAATACAATGCATATGGAAGATGTCCCACGGCCTCAATCCAGACAGGATTTGATGTTCGGAGGTCTCACAGCTCAGATACAGAAAGTTTTTCCTATAAGTGACCATATAAAAACCATGATTCTGAGTGAATGGAAGGACGCAGAGCGGAGGCTGGTAATGTCACGTGACTTTAAGAGTCGTCTTCCATTTGATCCCGAGGACTCAAAACTGTGGGAGGAGATTCCCAAAGTTGATATGCCAATTGCAAAAGTGGCGAAAAAGACATCGATTCCATTTGAGGACTCTTCAAGTCTTAAAGATCCCATGGACCGAAAAGCGGACATCCTGCTTAAACGGGCTTGGGAATCATCGGCGGCTTTAATAAGGACCAATATTGCGGCTACTTCAGTAGCAAGGTCTATGTTTTTTTGGATGGGTCAGTTGGAGGAACAATTAACCAACAAGACCCCTAGAGCTGAAATACTAGAGTCACTTCCTCTTATTAAATCAGCGACGGCTTTTTTGGCAGATACCTCGGCTGAGTCAGTCAGGTTTTCTGCCAGAAGTAGTTCATTATCTAATGCAGTCCGTAGAGCTATCTGTTTAAAATCCTGGTCAGGGGATAATGCCTCTAAAAATAAATTATCAGGCGTTAGATGATATCCTAGAGGCATCAGATAGCAAAAAAGGGTTTCCAGAGGAAAAACCCAAAAAGTTTCAGTCCTTTCGGAAGAAACCAGCTTTCCGTAAACAACCATTTTACAAAGACACAGGAAGAGCTAGCAGGGGAACATATAAAGGTTCCTACACTCAAAACAGAGGAAATAAGAACTCATTGTTCGGATCTTCATCAAGATCTAGGAAACAATGACGCCAGAAACATAGGGGGCAGACTCTTGTTCTCTGCAGAGAACTGGAAGCAGGTCACCAAAAACGAGTGGGTCTTACAAACTATAAGAGAAGGTTACAAGATAGAATTAGTATCCTATCCGCCCCAGAGATACATATCCCCCACTGTGGTTCAGGCAAACTCAGGAATGTTTCAAGATCTTCAAGACCTAATTTCCTCAAGTCATAGTGCCAGTTCCCGGGTCAGAGGAAAAGATGGGACAATATTCCTCTCTTTCTCCAATAATGAAACCATCAGGCGAGTCGCGGACAATTCTGAATCTCAAACCACTGAACAAGTTTGTTCGTTACAAGAGATTCAGAATGGAGTCAATAAGGTCGGCAATCCCGTTGATAGACAAGAACTCGGTAATGTGTACCCTAGACTTAAAAAGTGCGTACTATCAGGTTCCGATTCATCCAGTCTCGCAGGAACTTTTGAGATTTGCCGTAAGCCTACCGGACTACCTGCCACTTCCAGTTCCAAGGCCTACTGTTCGGGCTAGCTTCTGCTCCCAGAGTTTTTACGAAGCTAATATCAGAAGTTGTAGCCTATCTGAGAAACCAAGGAATCATAGTAATGCCTTACTTGGACGACTTTCTTATAGTAGCTCGAACAGCAGAAATACTAAATCATCACACAGAACGAACAGTGGCAGTGCTGGAGTTTCTCGGTTGGGTGGTGAATTGAGAAAAATCTCATTTAACACCCAGTTCAAGAAGAGTATTTCTAGGGGTACTCCTGGATTCCAGATCCAGGACAGCCTTCTTACCAGAAGTCAAGCAACAATCCTTGAAAAAGATGGTTGCAGAAATGGTGAAGAGCCGAGTTACCATACAAAGAGATATGCAGGTTCTGGGAGTAATGACATCATGCATTCCATGCGTCAGATGGGCACAGGCTCATTCAAGACCCCTACAAAAAGAGGTTCTATCATTGTGGGATCGTCATCAATCATCCCTAGACAAAAAGATCCAACTCTCTGCAAAAGTGAAGAGATCTTTAATTTGGTGGATACAAAGCAGAAATCTCAGAAGAGGAGTTCTCTGGATTCCATCCCCATTTATAGTAATAACTACAGACGCAAGCGCATGGGGACTGGGAGCCCACTTAGAAGGGAAGATTCTTCAGGGCAAATGGCCAGAAAAAATCAGACGAATGTCGTCAAATTATCGAGAGCTGTATGCGGTTTGGGAGTCTTTAAGAAGAAACCAAAACCGTTTAAAAAATCAACATATCAAAATCCTGTCAGACAACATGACAGCAGTAGCCTTCATCAAACATCAGGGAGGCTCTCGATACAGATCTCTGCAGGATCTAGCAGAGAAGATATTCATATGGGCAGAACGAACGGTCCTTTCTATAACCGCAGTACATCTGGAAGGTTCGCAGAACTTAGTAGCAGACTATCTAAGCAGACAGAAGATCTACCCGACCGAGTGGGAGCTGAGCCAGGAGGTCTTCCATTTATTATGTCAACGATGGGGAACACCTCAGATCTATTTGCTACAAGGAAAAATTCGAAGCTACCAAGATTTTATTCGCTGACCCCAGCGGACAATCCAGAAGCCTGTAGATGCCTTATGCATTCCCACCAATAGCACTGATACCAGCGGTTCTGAGGAAGATACGAGAAGACGGAGCGAGAGTTGTTCTAATAGTTCCGTTCTGGCCAAGGAGGAGCTGGTTTCCACTTCTAGGGGCCATGACCACAGAAGAACCAATCGAGCTTCCCCGGTGGAAGGACATAGTTCACCAGGGACCAGTTCTACACCAGGACCCAGAAAGATTGCACCTGTCAGCCTGGATCCTGAACGGGACATTCTAAAAGCTCGTGGTCTATCAGATCAGGTGATAACAACGATTCAGGCCAGCAGAAAACCTGTAACTTCGGCAATATATTATAAAATCTGGAAGAAGTTCTGTCTGGAAGGTGGTAGGTCCGATGTAGCTGGGGTCCCGGATGTTCCTCGAGTTTTGGATTTCCTCCAGGCAGGATTTAATATGGGTCTTAGACCTAGTACACTTAAAGTGCAAATCTCGGCATTAAGTACTTACATGGACTATCCATTGGCCTCACATCCTTGGGTAGTTAGATTTGTAAAAGCAATCCAAAGATTGCGGCCCACTATAAGACAATTATCTCCCCCTGGGACTTAAATTTAGTTCTGGCGGCTCTTTGTAAAACTCCGTACACACCAAATAAGGATTTGCCTATTTCGCTCTTATCGATGAAAACAGCTTTTTTGGTAGCCATCACCACAGCCAAGAGAATAGGGGAGATTCAAGCACTATCCATTAAAGACCCATATCTGCAGATCAGAGAGGATCACATAGCATTAAAACTAGATCCTGCTTTCATGCCCAAGGTAGCTTCTTTACAAAATCGCAATCAAGAAATCGTACTCCCGTCCTTTTGTGATAAACCATTAAACATAAAAGAACAAGCCTTACACTCCCTGGATGTTAGACAGGCAGTAATTGACTACTTGGAGGCCACTAAGCTCTGGAGGAAAGACCCTAATTTGTTTATTTTGTTCGGAGGCAAAAATAGGGGTAGAAAAGCATCCATTGCAAGATGGATTACCACTATAATCACAAAAGCTTACACATCTGAAGGTGTAGTTTGTCCTATAAAGATAAGAGCCCATTCTACCAGAGCCTTGTCAGCATCATGGGCTGAGAGAGCAGGAGCATCATTAGAACAAATTTGTAAGGCAGCCTCTTGGGCTCGGATAAATACCTTTTGCAAGCACTACAAATTAGATGTGCTAGCAGGACAGCATACGGCATATGGTAGAAAAGTATTACAGGCCGTAGTCCCACCCTAAGGAGGGTTTCTTTGGTACTCTCCATAGTGCTGTCAGGGGGACGTCCTGGAAAATGGGTATTATACCTACCGATAATTCGGTTTCCAGGAGTCCATCCTGACAGCACGGTTAGTTCCCTCCCTTGTCTATCTTGATATATATGCTAATTCATATGATGTAATATGTTTAAGTAAATTAAAGTGTTATCACTTGCATTGATCCATGGTATGGTACTTGTCAAATCACTGAGGTATAGGGGGAGGTGTGGGACCTTTTAACCTCTCGTGTGCTTTCCTGTAAGGAGGAGGAGGACGTCCTCCATAGTGCTGTCAGGATGGACTTCTGGAAACCGAATTAACGGTAGGTATAATACCCATTTTTTTGTTTTTCACGTAATATGTAGAAGTCAAAGCAAAAAATGCTTAAAAAACCCATCATATCCAGAGAAGAAAACACTATACATGGAGGCATTGACATTACATAACTCCTCTCTTGTTGTTCTTACAAAAAATCTTTTATAAAAGCCTCAATCTTCTGTGTGTGAATCAGATCTGAGATCTAACGTGATAGAGATTACAGTGCGGGGAAGACGGGAAACATTCATATAGACGCCGGTGGTGATGGAGTCAGTGACGACTCTGGACAAATATGTTTCTAGAGCCGTAGTAGAAGATGAAGATGTCGTCCTCATCATGAAGTAGTTATTTCTCCTGTCACGTGTAATGAATATCTCCTGCAGTATTACTAATGCCGATTCCAGTGTCGGGAAATGAGAGGAGAATTAGCGTTATGGAAGATGAGTCTATGAGGAACGTATTCAACTGCCGACTCCGAGGAAGAAACTGCTTGTTGTCTGTGGCCTAAATACATAGGTTTTATTACTAGATGTCGGGAAAAATGGAATGTTGTAAAATATAAAAAAAATACCATTCCTGCTTGGGTCCCTGCCAGTTTCTGTATTTGCTGGTCAGTCGAAACAAACTTGTGATTCCTGCAGCCAATCAGTTGCCAAAGCAGTGAGTAACATAGTCAGTGAGTGGGAGCATGGATGTCTTAGTCAATAACTCAACTTATCTTCCAGTCTGTAAAGACTAGAGAATACAACAGCTACATGTTCTATCTCCTGATATGTTTCATCTCCAGTAGTTGTATTATTACACAGGATTTTTATGATGTTACATCGGCTCATCTTCTTCTCATTCAGGTCTCTACAATATCGGATCCTCTCAGTGAAGATCTTCTACATTAACAGATCTTTTCTGAATTACTCATCAAGGATGGATATGGACAGAGACAAGATGGTGGAGAGGATATTACACCTCACACTAGAGATCCTCTTCCGGCTTACTGGAGAGGTGAGAGTTTCTGATGATGTCACTTTACATCATTCTTATCTATGGGAATAACAGATGGACAGAACTGGAGAGGTGAGGACTCTGGAAATGTCTGTAGTGAGATTTATTAATGTGTCTCTCCATAACCAGGATTACACAGTAGTGAAGAAGACCTCTAGTGAGCGCTGTCAGGACCCTGTGTCTGAGGGATGGGGAAGACCCCTGAGCCCAATCACGGAGCCTCCACCTCACCCCCCGGTACATGAGGACAACAATTACCAGAAGATCCTAGAACTCCTCTACAATATGATTGAGCTGCTGACTGGAGAGGTGACACTGCTGGGAATGCTGGAACATTATACAGTAACACTATGAAGGGATCTGGGGGATGACGGTATCATTGTATGTGTCAGATTCCTATGAGGTGTCAGGATGTCGCTGTCTATTTGTCCATGGAGGAGTGGGAGTATTTAGAAGGACACAAAGATCTGTACAAGGACGTCATGATGGAGGTTCCCCAGCCCCTCACATCACCTGGTAATAGACAGGACTAAATACACACGACCTATAATTATCTGTATGTAAAGAATGAATTCAGTCCTGCATGTGTTTCCTCCAGATCTATCCAGTAAGAGGACAACACCAGAGAGATGTCCCCGTCCTCTTCCTCCACAGGACTGTAAAGAAGAAGATCCCAATGTTCCTCAGGATCATCAGGTAGATGGAGAGAAGGTGTCATGAGATCTCCCCTATGATGTGTAGATGGCTGTGAAGGTCTTGTGCTCAGTCTTGTTTTATCTACCAGTATTATATGTTTTATACTTGTGTGATGAGAACGGTGGAGATGGCAGGATTAGAGCTGATCATGTGACTTCTCCATCTGTCTGTGACTGTTACAATATTTGTTTCAGGGTGAAGATCTGACTCGTATTAATACTACAGAGACATATGTGAGGGGTGATGAGCGGTGTAAAGAGGAGATTCCTACATATGACTACCCAGGTGAGTAGGTACTACTTAAAGACCCCTTTCTGACATTAGACGTACTATCCCGTCCATGGTACTTGGGTCTGTATAACCATGGACGGGATAGTACATCCCATGCTATCGGACGTGCTCAAAAAAGGTACCAATAAAAACGTCAACTCGTCCCGCAAAAAAAAAAAAAAAAAAAAAGATCTCACATGACTGTGGGCCAAAATATGGAAAAATTGTAGCTCTCAAAATGTGGTGATGCAAAAACTATTTTTTGCAATAAAAAGCGTCTTTTAGCGTGTGACAGCTGCCAAACATAAAAACCCGCTATAAATAGTAAATCAAACCCCCTTTATCACCCCCTTAGTTAGGGAAAAATAATAAAATAAAAAAAGTATTTATTTCCATTTTCCCTTTAGGGTTAGGATTGGGATTAAGGTTATGGGTGTGTTACGGTTAGGGTTGGGATTAGGGTTAGTGGTGTGTTGGGGTTAGGGCTGGAGTTATAATTGGGGGTTTCCGCTGTTTAGGCACATCAGGGGCTTTCCAAACGTGACATGGCGTCTGATTCCAGCCAATTTTGGTTTGAAAAAGTCAAACGGCGCTCCTTCCCTTCTGAGCAATGCCGTGCGCCCAAACAGTGATTTTCCCCCACATATGGGGTATCAGCGTACTTAGGAGAAATTGCACAACAACTTTATCTGTCAATTTTCTCCTTGTACCCTTGTGAAAATTAAAAAATTGTTTGTAAAAGATAATTTTTGTGACTAAAAAGTTAAATGTTCAGTTTTTTCCTTCCACATTCCAAAAATTCCTGTGAAGCACCTGATTGGTTAATAAACTTCTTGAATGTGGTTTTGAGTACCTTGAGGGGGGTGCAGTTTAGAATGGTGTCACTTTTGGGTAATTTCTGCCATATAGACCCATCAAAGTGACTTCAAATGTGAGGTGGTCCCTAAAAAAAAAATATGGTTTTGTAAATTTTGTTGTAAAATGAGAAATCGCTGGTCAACTTTTAACCCTTGTAACTTCCTAATAAAAAAAAAAAAAAAAATTGTTTCCAAAATTGTGCTGATGTAAAGTAGACATGTGGGAAATGTTATTTAGTAACTATTTTGTGTGACATGTTTCTCTGTTTTAAGGGCATAAAAATTCAAAGTTTGAAAATTGCTAAATTTTCAAAATTTTCGCAATATTTCCTTTGTTTTTTTCATAAATAAGCACAAGTTATATCGAAGAAATTTTTCCACTAACATGAAGTACAATATGTCATGAGATAACCTTCTCAGAATCACCAAGATCCGTTGAAGCGTTCCAGAGTTATAACCTCATAAAGAGACAGTGGTCAGAATTGTAAAAATTTGACTAGTCATTAACGTGCAAACAACCCTCGGGGGTAAAGGGGTTAATGTAGTGAAGTCACAGATTCTTCTCCGTCTCCTGCTGTAGCTGCTTCATTGGTGGTATAGTCTGGCTGTATCACAATCGTGTGATCAACATTTTGCCGCTAAAGCATAACATTTTCCTTCATCCGAAACTGTTCAAATTACTTTGTGAAAGCCCTTTATATAGAACTTACAAGCTGGCGGATCCACCTCCCCCCCCATGGGTTTAGAAGACTGACTGTTACCTGCCAAGGTCTGTACACTGCAAAGCAAAATGACAGCGTACCTAGAATGTGCTGACAAGTTAGAAAATCACTAGAAAAATATTATGATGGGTCTCTAAGAGAAAGTGGAGGGTAATGATGCTGTTGGCTTCCTAGATCCCTGATATCTTATTGGATGAATCTACCTTCTCTCCCTTCTGTGCTGCTGAATGTCTCATATGATCCCTACAAGACCAGGTCCAGTCTTTCTGGCCAAACTTCACTTTTATGATCGACAACATCGAGAGCCAAGTGTGAATTTCAGTACAATAACAAGAGTTTCCCTTTTATCCTGACTTTTCAATTTCTTTTAAAACAGACTAACTTTAAACAGGATACACTATGAAAATAAACATTTACACCTGTGCCATGATACAGTGGGTTCGGACAGTATTCAGACCCCTTTAAATTTTTCACTCTGTTTCATTGCAGCTATTTGGTAAATACTAAAAAGTTCATTTTTTTTCTCATTAATGTACACTCTGCACCCCATCTTTACTGAAAAAAAACAGAAATGTAAAAATTTTTGCAAATTTATTAAATAAGAAAAACTGAAATCACATTGTCATAAGTATTCAGACCAGCTCAGACACTAATATTTACGTCACATGCTGTCCATTTCCTTCTGATCCTCATTGAGATGGTTCTACTCCTTCTTTGGAGTCCAGCTGTGTTTAATTAAACTGATAGGACTTGATTTGTAAGGGTGCACACCTGTCTATATAAGACCTCACACCTCACAGTGCATGTCAGAGCAAATGAGAATCATGAGGTCAAAGGAACTGGCCAAGGAGCTCAAAGACAGAATTTTGGCAAGGCACACATCTGGCCAAGGTTACAAAAGAATTTCTGCAGTACTCAAGGTTCCTAAGTGGACAGTGGCCTCCATAATCCTTAAATGGAAGAAGTTTGGGACCACCAGAAGTCTTCCTAGACCTGGCCGTCCAGCCAATCTGAGCAATCATGGGAGAAGAGCCTTGGTGAGAGAGGTAAAGAAGAACCTCCCAAGATCACTGTGACTATGCTCCACAGATACAGTAGGGAGATGGGAGAAAGTTCCACAAAGTCAACTATCACTGCAGCCCTCCACCAGTCGGGCCTTTATGGCAGAGTGGCCTGACGGAAGCCTCTCCTCAGTGGAAGACATATGAAAGCCCACATACAGTTTGCTAAAAAAAAAAAAAACCACATGAAGGACTCCCAGACTATGAGAAATAAGATTCTCTGGTCTGATGAGATGAAGATAGAATTAATCACCAAAAAGTTCTAAGCGGTATGTGTGGAGAAAACCAGGCACTGCTCATCACCTGCCCAGTACAATCACAACAGTGAAACATGGTGGTGGCAGCCACATGCCATGGGGTATTTTTCAGCTGCGGGGACAGGACAACTGGTTGCAATTGAAGGAAACATGAATGCAGCCAAGTACAGAGATATCTTGGATGAAAACCTCTTCCAGAGTGCTCTGGACCGCAGACTTGGCTGAAGGTTCACCTTCCAACAAGACAATGACCCCAAGCACACAGCTAAAATAACAAAGGAGTGGCTTCAGAAAAACTCTGTGACCATTCTTGACTGGCCCAGCCAGAGCCCTGACCTAAACCCAATTGAGCATCTCTGGAGAAACCTGAAAATGGCTGTTCACCAACGTTCATCATCCAACCTGATGGAACTGGAGAGGATCTGCAAGGAAGAATGGCAGAGGATCCCCAAATCCAGGTGTGAAAAACTTGTTTCGTCATTCCCAAGAAGACTCATGGCCATAATAGCTCAAAAGGGTGCTTCTACTCCATACTGAGCAAAGGGTCTGAATACTTATGACCATATGATATTTCAGTTTTTCTTTTTTAATAAATTAGCAAAAAATTTCTACAGTTCTGTTTTTTTTTTTTTTTTCAGTAAAGATGGGGTTCAGAGTGTACATTAATGAGAAAAAAAATGAACTTTTTTGCATTTACCAAATGGCTGAAAGGAAACAGAGTGAAAGATTTAAAGGGGTCTGAATACTTTCCAAACCCACTGTATATCTCTAAACTGTGAGTGGCTAATGGACGGAATATACATTTATTCACAACTTCATCATTTAACCAATATACATGGATCTGGACTTGCACAGGGATCCGTAGGCTTGGGCCACGGTGTTACCTGCTGTTCTGTGATGTGAGCTGGCTTAAGAATAGTCAGGTGAGAGCCAGGAGAACAGACAATTTACAAAATCAGAAGACACTAGAGTAGTCAATAAATGTGCCTGGATCACAACAGGAAACAAATGCACAAGCCGAGAGTTGAGCACAGTGGACTGAACCAGAAGAGAGCAAGGCTGTATCTGGCCGCTTCTGGCAATATGCTTCACACGTTATTAACTATAACTGTAGAAAATGCCATGGACCGCACATCTCCAAATTCATATTTTGATCCAATGCCACTAGACAAAAAGTTACAAACTGAACATGAGGTTCTTCATTTAAAGAGAACCTTTCGCCTCATTTTTAGCTATTAAACTGACCCCAGTGTAGTGTTAGTGATGCAATGTGCATCACTAACATGTTGTTGTCAAAGAAAAGCTTCAAAAACACTTTATATCGTTAAATGATTCACTCACATGCCTGTTCTTTCAGTCATAGGGGTGGTGACTTTATCTTTTCGGTCACGGATCATTCAGTGTACTTTTGAAATTAGGCACGCCGACAGCATTGCATTTAATTACTGTGACTGGCCTATCAAATTCCATGCATGCGCACTGTCCATCCGCTTCCCAGGCATGTGGACTGACTTGAGGTGTACAGCCCCAGCTTTGTCAGAGGTGCGATGGGTCTGTCTATATGCCTTCCTGTTTTTGGAGCCCTTCGATGGTGTTTACTAACACCAGTCCCCTGCAGCTTCCCAGATCCGCCAGGCTGAGTAGTATTCCATTGCTGCCATCATATGTGAATATACGGGGGTCAGTTAATGCTCTAGTACGCTGGCCAAACCGCATGGACCAGGGCACATACCACTGAATGCCCTCTCTCCTTTCCCGTGGGCAGAACACTACTCAGACAACACAGGTTGAGGGTAAAACAGTGTGGCAATAATTTATTGAACCACCAACAAACAGCATATAGAACAATCCCAGCCAAATACCTAAGATGGTGCAGATAGTCTCACTCTTACGCTGACTCTCTTAGAGCAGCTTCCAGGGCCGACTACCCCCACCAATGACAGTCAGCTTTGGCACCCACAGAAGCTTAGGAAGTTAACCGAGAGCAGTGAGATATGTGGCCAGGTGACCTGAGTGGCCCAACCTGGATTCTTCAAGACATTTCTGAGGGTTCAGTGATGGTCAATGAAGCAGGTTTGTGCTCTTCCAGCTGGGGCCGTGGTCCCTTAAGCTGACACCCTGTAGACTCACTTGTCTTTGACATTAGGCAAAGTCTCCTTATATAGTTCACAACTGTTCTTCAATTTAGTATCCAGAGGTCAAGAGAAAGACATGATGAGGTTAACTCGCATTGTTTTATTATTTATAGTTTATCCTTCAAAGTTTGCAAATCAAAAAACTGCATGGCTCTGTACAATGTCTAATCAATATAACTGCAAACATCATTGTTCAGTCGCCCTGCATCCCTGTTTTTGCAAAGATAGCAGTACAATAAGCTGTAGGAGCTGATATAAGAGGTAAATCACAACCATTTGTCCATTTACAAAAATCGATTCAACCTACAAGAAGAGTCAATACTTCAGACAACAGTTTGATTCTGGGCTTACTGAATTTACATCTGATATAATTAAGATGAAATGCTGTGTCGTCACATTCCTCCCGTAAGGGCCCGTAAGACTGCTGGATCCTGTGATTGGTCGCTGTTGAGGGGGCTGCCAGACGTGATACGCTTCCGATCATAGTTCTCCACTTGTCGGGACAGTGCATCGGCTTCTCCATGATCTATGCCCCTTTTTTATGGGAGACTGAAAAATTATAGGACTGCAAGGCCAGACTTCAAACGTCCATTGTCCCCAGAAGTCTGATTTAGCCAACTTAAAGGATTGTGGTCAGTTATGACCATGAATTCCTTGCCTTTTGTAGGGCCCAGGCTATGGCCAAGCATTTTTTTCTACTATTGTCGCGCATGCCTTCTCCCAATCCAACAGCTTCCAGGAGACATAGGCTATCATGTGTTCCAAACCATCTCCCATTTGAATGAGTACAGCTCCTATTCCTGTGTCCGATGTGTCTGTTTGGACAATGAACTGGTAGGGGAAGTCAGGGGCAGTCAGGACTAGGCTTTGGGCTAGCTGGGTTTTCAACTGGAGGAATGCGGACTTGTATTCTGGGGTCCAGATGAGATTGCAGGCATTTTGTTTGATGTTAAGGTCAGTGAGGGAGTTTGCTACTGAAGTGAAATTAGGGATAAACTTTTGATAATAGTTTGCCACCCCAAGGAATGTACTGGCCTGTTTTTGGTTGGCTGGGTGAGGACACTGCGTAATGGCTTCTACTTTTGTAGGTTTGGGACAGGGTGGATTGATTTAAATCACGCCGATTTAAATCAACGATTTAAATCATGATTTAAATCAAATGATTTTTTTCTATTTAAATCAGATCGATTTAAATCGTGATTTTAATCATGATTTAAATCACTGATTTAAATCAAAAGATTTTTTAAATATAAATCACGATTAAAATCTAAAACTTTCAATCATTGTTCAATTAACTCCACACTTCTAGCTTGGTTTCACTTTCTGTAGCTTGGTTTCAGTTTCTTTTTCCATTCAGTTGACATGCCCAAACTTGTTGGATAGTCAGTCAGCAGTACTTGGCTGTAGTAACAATCAAACTTCAGAAGTGATCTGCGTGAGCCATGGCAGGTCGTAAGAGAGACCCTATTTGGGTTCATTTTGTTGAGATGCCAGCAGAGCTTGGAAAGAAAGGTGGGAGAGCAAAGTGCAAATACTGTCAAAAGGATATCCAAGGACTTGTTTGCCGTTTGAAATCACATTATGAAAACTGCAACCAGAAGGGAAATGAAGATGTTGATAGTGATACAACTAATGTCAATGAACCCCCACAGATTCTTATGCACCAGGACCCTAGCACTAGTGGTAAGTCTGGCAATTACAACCTATTTTAACAGACGTTTTACTGGGATGGTTAAAGTCTATGAAAAGAAAAATTTCTAGCACTAGTTCTGGAGTATAGAATTTAAATTTATGTTAAGGCAATATTTCACAGAAGATTAACGTTAAGTAAAAATAAAAGAGTATGTATACGCCTATTTTTTTTTTTTTTTTATTGTAGGCTACAATTCACTTTTGAAGTCTGCCAAATTGACCATTTTTTTAAAAAAACATTTTTAAAACTTTTGTGACGTAATTTTTTTCAGTTGCTCTGATATTACTAGTATTACAGAAACTTCACCGGAAACTTGAGTAGCATAACTTTTGAGACAGCCCTTATAGGACGAGGACCATTACATTGTTCAAAAAGTTTGTTTCAAAATATTTTCGTTATATTTCTTCAAATACACAGTCGAATTATATTTTTAATTACTGTGCTTTCAGGGTCAAATATGGCTTGTGCTGCACGTGACAATCAATATCTGGGTACAACTTCAACAAAGCAGCCCAACAAAAAACTTTGCGTGCAAAGTGTAGAAAAATTCCTCTTAAAGACTACGACGAGCCAGAAAGAACATTTTGATGAATTAATTGCTAAATTCATATTTGCAACCAATTCTTCTTTCCGACTAGTTGAACACCCATTGTTTGTACAAATGATCGAAGGAAGTAAGGCTGGGTCTCACATAACGATACACCAGCGATCCCGACAAACGATATGCACTTGTCAGGATCGCTGGTGTATCGCTACATGATCGCTGCTGAGCTGCCAAACAGGTAGCTCAGGCAGCGATCTGGGACAGCGACACTGCGGGTAACATCGCTTAGTTACCCGCAGTGTACGTTGGATACCAGCGCCCTGATGCAGGGAGCTGGTATCCAAGGTACACAGCGGGTTTCCAAGCGCTGCGCGGTGCCTGGAAACCTGCTGTTTACCTTGGATACCAGCTCCCTGCATCAGGGCGCTGGTATCCAAGGTACACAGCGGGTTTCTAGGCACAGCCCCGCGCCTGGCAACCCGCTGTGTACCTTGGTTACCAGCGGATCGCTGGTCTCCCGCCTGTCACACGCAGCGATGCGTGCCTGTCAGCGGGAGACCAGCGATCAAAAAAATGTCCTGACATTTCAGCGACGATCAGCGATACCCAGCAGGGGGGCTGATCGTTGCTGAATGTCACACACAGCGATATCGCTGGTGAGCTCGGTGCTGCGTCACAAAACTAGTGACTCAGCACCGATCTCGGTAGCGATATCGCTATGTGAGACGGGCCCTTAAGACCAGGCTACAAACCACCAAGTAGATTTGATATCTCAGGAAAACATCTTCAGGCTGTATACGACAAAGAAAGAGCGGCTTGTACAAAATATTTGAAAGACAAAGTTGTTAACATGAGGTTGGATGGTTGGAGCAACATCCACAACGACCCCATAATTTGCACTTGTGTCACAACAGAAGATGGTGAAACTTACCTTACAGACACAATCGACACATCTGGAAATTCACATACTGCTGAATATTTACTTGAAATTGCTAAGAACTCAATTCACCAATGCCAAGAACAGTTTGGATGTAAAGTAAGGAGCTTAGTTACTGATAACGCAAGCAATGTGGCAAAAATGCGAGCGGAACTGGCACATGAGGATGACACAAATGTCATTACATACGGTTGTTCTGCCCATTTGTTGCATCTTTTGGCAAAAGACCTGCATATTTCGGGTGTCAAGGAACATGTTGTAGAAATTGTTAAATATTTCCGCAATAATCATTTTGCACATGCAACCTACAAGGAAATGGGAGGACTGAAGTTGGTTCTACCACAAGATGTTAGATGGAATACCTTGGCTGAATGCTTGGAACTGTTTATTAACAACTGGTCAAAATTAGTGTCCATTTGCGAAACACATCGGGATAAAATTGATGCTAATATACGAAGCAAAGTATTAAATCTTGGTGTGAAGAGAAATGCCGAGGACCTTTTGGAAAGGTTAAAGCCAATATCTATTGCGTTGGATAAAATGCAGAAAGATACTGCAACCATAGCTGATGCCACAGAAGTTTGGAAAGATTTAGAAGGTTCGCTAGATCGCTTGAACCTCTCAAACAATGTAAAGGTTGCAATACACCACCGCAAGGACCAAGCATTAAAAGAAGAACACTATTTAGCCAATATCTTGCATCCCATCTACAGAGGGAAAAAACTATCTGAGGCGGAAATCAACTCTGCAATGGAGTGGCTCGCCAATACTAACCATGACATTGTGGCAACTGTGCTGAAATTGAAGTGTGAATCTGCACCATTTCAAAAATACATGTTTGCAGATAACGTCGTTAATGAACTAAAACCACTGGACTGGTGGAAGTCGCAATCACTTGTTCTTCCAGCGAAGATAATAAATGTAGCTACTCAGCTACTGACTGCATCGGCTTCATCGGCAGGAGTAGAGAGATTGTTTTCTTCATTTGGTTTTGTGCACACAACACCAGTCCGAAACCGCTTAGGAACTGCTAAAGAAGGACAACTAGTTTTCCTATTAAAAGTCCTAAATAAACAGTAGGCTTAAAGGACTGATGTATTCACTGAAGATGTTTGCTTACTTCAAACGTTAGAGATAGGCTATTGTTAAAAAGTACTTACTCTCTGTAGTTCAATTCTGATTGTTTAATAGTGCAAATAAAAATTATTAGGTTTCATAATCATCAACTGTTTTAATATTTTTATTTGTGTAAAATAATTTGATTTGCAAAAAGACAAAGTTTTGCTTGTGTACAACTTGATTAAAAAATCCTATTTAAATCAAAAAAATCCGATTTAAATCAAAAAAATCCGATTTTTTTGATTTTTTTTAAAAAAAATCATGATTTTTATCCACCCTGGTTTGGGATGAATGCACCCACTTCCCAGCCGATGTTCCCAGGTATAGTACCTCCGCTATCCCCATCTGGCACTTGTTGGGTTGGATGGTAAGCTGGGGTTTTGCTACCCTCTGAAGCACCTGGGACACTTGCTGAAAATGCTATTCCTAGGTGTCGCTGAAGATAGCGATGTCATCCTGGTAGGCCTGGGCATACCCCTGACATCCCTCTAGTAACTGACTCGCCATCCTTTGGTAGGTAGCCTGGGCATCCTTCATCCCAAATGGCATGCTGGTAAATTCATACAGGCCAAAATGGGTGATGATTGCAGACTTCTCTTGTGCCTCTTTTTGTGAGTCGAATCTGCCAGTATCCCTTGCTCAGATCAATAGTAGATCTAAACTGAGATCTTCCTAATTTGTCTAGTAGTTCAGCCACCCAAGGCAGGGGGTAGGCGCCTGTAACAGTGACTTCTTTGAGTCGAATATAGTCCACACAGAAGCGACTACTCTTGTCTTTCTTGGACCCAAACACTACACTAGCTGCCCATGGATTATGTGAAGGAACGTTTATATTGTGAAATCTCATAGGACGGAATTGCACATAGTTGTATAACACCAGTAGACTACTAATAATAGAAAAATATGATAAAAGGAAATGTGAAAAAAATTGAGGGCTGAAATTTAAACTAACAGTTTAAAGCGATGATACAGCTGAAAGCTATAGACCTTGCATATATACTATTGTAAGCATAATTATCACAAGCATGTGACTGCAAGATATGAAAAATCACAATAAAGCTAAAATTTATGCATAGCAAAAATCTGGCGTGTACACACTCTGCAGCTACATTTAGTGCAGGCTTCTTGCCTTGTGACTGATTCGGATATTAAAAGGGACACCTGATTCCCCTGACTATACCCCCTGAAGAAGGTGTACCGAAACGTACGTTGGGGATTCGGTCTCCTGTGCCCACCACCTTTAAGCTATGACGGGTAACTATTGATGTGGCCATATATTAGAAACTGCTAACTATATGTGTGTTAATGGATTTTCTTGATCAGCTGTTTTTTCAAATTATAGCTTGGCTAAGCATATCTTTAAATGCTGTGATCTGCCATATTTTTGCTATGCATAAATTTTAGCTTTATTGTGATTTTTCATATCTGGCAGTCACATGCTTGTGATAATTATGCGTACAATAGTATATATGCAAGGTCTATAGCTTTCAGCTGTATCATCGCCATAAGGCCTCTTTCACACATCTGTTTTGCGCCTGACGGCGCCCCCGGCATTTTGCCGCAGCGCCGCATCCGGCAACTAGTATGTAAAACCAGATGAGACGCATCCGGTTTTTCGCCGCATCCGTTTCTGTCCTCCGGAAAAAAAAAACGGATCCGTCTCATCCGGTTTTGCATCCGTTTTCGATGGAATGCGCCGGATCCGGTTTTTAAAAAACCCCATTTTTGGGGTTCCAAACATGATTGGCTACTGCAATCCTATATATACACTCTTCCTACAGCCCATCTTTGACAGGTTGTATAGGAGCAAGGTGCAGGTTGCAGAGAAGAGCAAGTAGCAAGTGATTGGCGAACATGAATGTCATTATCGGCAATATCTTCAGGAATCTTATGATTTTTCTGCGGAGGCGAATCGCTTGAGGTTTATAGTTATGGAGAAGGAGCGAAAGATTGAGCAGCACATTATGCGTCAGCGCCAGCGAAGACGACGCCGTATGTGGATCCACCCCATCACGGCACAGAGTTTAACCCGTGGTGTGTATTCTACACTAAACATGGAGCTGCGAGAAAATCCAGAGAAATTTTTTGCCTATCTGCAGATGAATAAAGAAAACTTTGACGATTTGCTGGAGTGTGTTGGAGACCAAATAAAAAAATCGGACACCTACTGTCGGTTCTCGATATCTCCGGCGGAGCGTCTCATGGTCACTATAAGGTAAGCTGCTATATGTATTGGATCTGTTTGCTTGAGCACACTTGTAATTTTATAATTTATTTAACATCACAGGACAACTAGGAAACCATATCAGTAGAAATTTTTTTTTTTAAAAAACAGTGTTTTTCATTGATGTTATTATTTTTGGTATCTCCAATAGTTATAGCTGAGTTCTGGTATGTAATGCTGTGTTTCTGAAATAATTTGTATTTTCTATTTTGTTTTCAGATTTCTGGCAACTGGCGGAACTCTGTCATCGCTCCATTTTCAATACCGCCTGGGAATCTCCACACTATCCGGCATAATAAAGTACACTTGTCGTGCTCTGTGGGATAATTTGGTTGGAGAATTTCTTCCAGAGCCAACTACAGACCGGTGGCTTGAAATAGCGGACCAGTTTCTATGTATCTGCCAGTTCCCCAATTGCCTGGGCGTGTTGATGGCAAACATATCCGCATTCAAAAGCCTTCAGGAACCGGATCAGAATTCTATAACTACAAAAAATATTTTTCGGTTGTCCTGATGGCTATTGCAGATGCGGAGTACAAGTTTATTGCGGTGGACATTGAGTCTTATGGACGGTCCAATGACTCCCAAGTTTTTAAACTTTCAGCTATGGGACGTAAACTGTACGGAAACAATTTTCAGTTTCCCCCCTAGGCCACTGCCTCAAACCTCAGGCCCACCGATGCCATTCGTGTGTGTAGGTGATGAGGCATTCCAGCTGTCCGAACACCTCTTGAAGCCGTACGCCAGCAGAGGATCAACACATACCAAGAGAATTTTCAACTACCGCCTCACAAGAGCCAGACGGATGGTGGAGTGTGCGTTTGGGATTATGACAGCTAAATGGCGTGTCCTTTTGACTGCAATAAACTTGAAGACCGAGACTGTGGATGATGTTGTTAAAGCGTGCGTGGTCCTACATAATTTTGTCATCACCAAGGAACCGATTTCTATGGAGGACCACAATCAAGAAACAACTTTGCACGACTACAGCAACATTACCACTCGCAGTACAGTCGCGGTTTCAAGAATGAGGGACCACTTTGCCCAATACTTTGTGTCACCAGAAGGTAGTGTTGACTGGCAGGATGACAGTGTGATAAATGTATTTGTTTAAAAATTTCTTTACCCACAATAAACCTTTAAAAGTTTACTTGTCTACCTTCTTGTGTGTTTTCTACTGTCTGTAACCTTTTTGCCATAGTTGTGTCCCTGGCTGTTTTTTTTAACAAAAGTATTACACCTTTTGTCCAAAAAAGTGTACATTGTAGGGCAGGGTTCCCCAACTCCAGTCCTCAAGGCACACCAACAGGTCATGTTTTCAGGATTTCCTTTGTATTTCTCAGGTGATAATTGCCTCACCTGTGCAATACAAAGGAAATCCTGAAAACCTGATCTGTTGGTGTGCCTTGAGGACTGGAGTTGGGCAACCCTCTTGTAGGGTATAACCTACAAGTACACAATTTTGGGAAAAAGATAATATACTTTGCATACTACACAACCTGGGACACAGCTTTGGCAAAAAGGTTAAATTTATGAACCTTTTAGCCAAAGTTAGGTGTTTTTTAATAATTGTGTTTGTGTTACCAAATAGCTTTACCTGTATACCAAATTTAAAACTTAACATCCTATAAATAAAAGACAGACAATGTTAAACCAATGAACAATTTATTAAAAAAAAAAAATTTTAATAGAATTTTTATAAAAGTAGGCCTTTTGGCCCAATTTTTCACAGTGAAATAACCTTTATTTTTTATTAACTTTATTATTTTTGTCAACTTCATTTTTTTATTAAATTTTTTTTTTTCGAAATTTAATGCAAAAAAAAATAATTAACACATTAACTACAGGTCAGTGTAGTGTGGGGTGGAAATACTGCTGGAGGGGCTGCGGGACACTTCGACCGTGGGAGTGTGGAGGGATGACCGGGATGGTGGTGGTGAAGGAAGAGGTGAAGGGGTGGAAAGAGTAAAGGAATGGGAAAACAAGGCAGAACAGGTGGGTGGTGGTGGAGTGGAGGGTTGGGCAGGAGGAGCAGGTGACATGGTAGGGAATTGGAAGGGGGAAGGAGATCTGTAAGAGGTAGGAGTGTGGTACGGGGTAGGTAGCTGGTAGTGGGGAGGTTGCTGGTACTGGGGAGGTGACTGCAGTGGTGGAGGTGGGTGGTACTGGGGAGGTGGTTGTAATTGGGGAGGTTGATGGAGCTGGGGAGGTGGCTGGTATTGAATAGGAGGGACGGCGGGTGGAGGGGGGGAAGATGTACGGTGGCTGGAGGGGGGGAGGTGGAGGAACGACTGGGCTGTATGGAGGAGGATGGGAGAGAACCTGCACTAGAGCAGCGTGGCACGTGTGCATCACATACATCTGCTGGTCAACAGATAGCGGATCTATGCGCTCCGCAACCGACCTAAAAAAAAAAACTGTGGTTCGGTGATGCTCTTGCTTCTGACTGCACAGTTTGCAGAAGTGTCTTTACCTCACCAACTACGGAGGTTATCTGATGAATGCCTGCGGCAAGTTGTTCAGATAATACCTTAAGACAGTTCTGGAAAGATGCATTCAGATGCAAGAACTCGGGCGCATAGCTCCTTTCCTGACCCCTCTGACTCTGCCGCCCAGTACCCGCAGCTGTACTAGAGGTGGCAGGGTCAGAAGGGTGGGGTAAAGGGAATGCTATATCCTGACCAGCAGATTCATGTAATGCAGGCGGCCACGCTGCTCCAGCGCTGGTGGAGGGGACTGCGGGATCAAATGTGTGGGAAGGTGCAGATGTAGTGGGGCGGTCGAAGTGTCCCTTGGTGTCGGTCTTATGAGGGATCGCTCTAGAAGGCGCCAACTCTGCGGGCGCCCGAGTGCTGGTCACCGTGCTGTGGAAGAAAGAAAAAACATAAAATTAATATACAGATGTGGAATGGCCCTGGCTGCAAAAAAACATTGGATAGATGTTAACATTTGATTTGATGGTAATATTTGCCTTCTGGTGACCATTGTTTCACGCAGGAACACCAGGGCTCGTGCGTACTTGTATTTGCTCTGGCGTCCTGAAGAACCACTCGGGGCCCGCATCTCCTTGTTGAACTCCTTCTTAAAGCGATCCCTCACAGACCGCCACCGCTTCACAATTCTCTCCCCTGAAACGAGAAGGCACACATTGGTTAGTATACAACATCAGTGTTTCCCAAACTTCATTCCTCGTGTCCCCCAGAGGTCATGTTTTCAGTATTTCCATAGTGTTTCCATAGTGTTTCACAAAAGGAAAACATGAACCGCAGGGGACACGAGGACTGAAGTTTGGGAAACACAGCTTTACAGTCAGCAACATGAACTCTACTTACGGTGTTTAGTCTGGGACCTAACATCGAGGTCCTCCCAGCGGTCCACCATTGCCGCTGCCACTTCCTCCCAGAGCCGTCGGGTCACAACTTGATCTGAATGCTGGCGGTCCCCCATGTTCCACAGCGGCTCCCTTTCTCGGACCAGATTGATCATGAGATCAACGTCTAGCCCCTCCTCTGTGTCCGAGTCGGGAACACGCTGTGAAGCCTGTGAAATTAAAATAGAAAAAAAAAAAACATTACCATACACATTATCTGAAAATGAAAAAAGTATACATGTTAAACCGGAAAAAATTAAGAAAAAAATTTATAGATAGCACATGTTTTGTAAAAAAAAAATTTATATGAAATGTTACCAAAAATGGTAACAGAAAAATTACATTTTAAAAAAGCACCTGAAACAATAAAAAAATTTGCTTTAAAAAAAAAAAAAAAAAATGAATTCCAAAAAAAAAAAAAAAAAAAAAAACCTACACGTTGGGAACCGCCGACAGTCTCACGACGACGACTCTGGGAGGAACCCTTTGTTGGCTCCCAGATCCGAGAGACTAAAATGAAAAAAAAAATTAGGATATTGGCATGTGTTGGCCGCTGTGTCAAGTATGTACTAAACGGTTTTCTATGTGTTGTGTGTAGTGTGATGTTGTGTCTCTGCGATTGATGCAGGATACTTACAAATTGTGAGCCCACTCCGGGTATCTCTCCACCCCGTCCTTCTTCCTCTGGGAGCTCCTCGTCATCTTGCTATTCCTGTTATTAAAGAAAAGACAATCAATACATATATCCCACAGATGGATTGTGGAGAGAAAAAAATTTGATATTTTTACCGCCAATTGCTGACGATGGGTAGGAGGGCTCCCAGAAGAAGATGTGTCCTGCTCGGGCTCAAGTGGCTGGGAGGGAGGAGATGGAGATGCTGCTGCTCCTGCTGCTGACGCTGCCGCTTCTGCCAACGCCGCCATTGCAGCAGCTGTTTGACGGTCTCTGCTGTGGAAGAAAGACACAAAAAGGGCCAGTGAATATATTTGTATATTCCTTGTCCCTGGCTGAAAGAGAAAAACAAACATGTAATTTTTTTAGGTAAATGGGGGATGTAATATTTACTTTCTGCTAGCTGTCCTCTGGGCCCATCTCTCCTCCTCTCGGCTTGCTGCTGCTGCCGCCTCCGCCGCCTGTCTTTGCCGTCTTCTGCTGTTGAGTAAAAAGGGACAGTGAATATACTATTCCTTGTCCATGGCTGAAAGAAAAACATACATGTAATTTAGAGCAAAATGGGGGATGTCATAGTTACTTTCTGCTGGCTATCCTCCGAGCTTGGATGTCATCTCCTCCCCTCTCTTCAACTGTTGCTGCCACCGCCTCTCGTTGACGTCTTCTGCTGTTGATTAAGGACACAAAAAGGGACAGTGAATATATTTGTATATTCCTTGTCCCTGGCTGAATTAGAAAAAAAAAAAAACATGTAATTTCTATGGAAATGGGGATGTCATATTTACTTTCTGCTGGCTGCCCTCCTAGCTTCCAGGATGTCCTGTCCGCGTGCTGCTGCAGCTTCAGCTGCTGCCGCCTCCTCCCTTTCAAATCTTCTGCTGTGGAATAAACAGACAAAAAGGAACTGTGTTTATATGTATTGATTGTCCCTGTTTTAAAAAATAAGATTCAAACATGGACAGGATTGAGCTTTATGTTGTACGGAATACAACATCCCGTCATTAATTGGACCCATAAACAGTACCAGGGGTACCCACCCTATCACTCACTGGAAAAAATGCACACTTGATACAGTACCAGGTGGAACCACCCCATCAAAAAAAAAAAATCAACATTATGATTGAAAAACATGCACACTTCAGATAGTAGCAGGAGGACCAACCCCATCACAGGCAAAAAAAAATTAAAAAAAAAACACTAGATCAACATTATGATACAAAAACATGCACATTTCAGATAGCAGCAGGAGAAGCAACCCCATCACAGGCCAAAAAATTAAAAAAAAAAAAAATCAACATTATGATACAAAAACATGAACATTTCAGATAGTAGCAGGAGAAGCAAGCCCCCATCACAGGCAAAAAAAATTAAAAAAAAACACTAGATCAACATTATGATAGAAAAACATGCACATTTCAGATAGCAGCATGAGGAGCAACACCATCACAGGCAAAAAAAAAATTTAAAAAAACACTAGATCAACATTCTGATAGAAAAACATTAACATTTCAGATAGCAGGAGAAACAACCCCATCACAGGCAAAAAAAAAAAAAAAATCAACATTATGATAGAAAAACATTCACATTTCATATTGTCGCAGGAGGACCAACCCCATCACAGCCTAAAAAATTAAAAAAAAAAAAATTAAAATCAACATTATGATAGAAAAACATGCACATTTCAGATAGTAGCATGAGGAGCAACACCATCACAGCCAAAAAAAATTAAAAAAAATACAGTAGATCAACATTATGATAGAAAAACATGCACATTTCATATTGTTGCAGGAGGACAAACCACATCACAGCAAAAAAACAGTACCAGTAGATCCACATTATCAATGAAACACATTCACTACAGTAGCAGGGGATACACAATATAACTTCCAAAACATGCGTATTTGAAACACTACCAAGGGGACCCACCCCATCAGCGGAAATATATTAACATTTCATACAGTACCAGGGGAACCAACCCCATCACAGCAAAAACATGAATTTGAAAATGTAACAGGGTGCAAAAAAATGCAGTAGCTCAGACAGCATTGGTGACATATGCGTTGTAAAATTTGGGGTGGGGGATGTCATATTTACCGTCTGTTGTCCTGGCGCTCCATGCTGCTGGCTGCGTATCCTGGTGCTGCTGGCTGCGTATCCTGGTGCTGCTGGCTGCGGATCCGGGTGCTGGCTGCGGATCCTGGTGCTGGCTGCGTATCCTGATGCTGTGGCTCTGGTTGTTGCCCTCTCTGGTCTGGAGCTATTGTGCATGGTATCTAATGTCCCACTGCATGCTTTTTTATATGTTTGTTGTGGGCTGGTATCTCAATTAAAAAACTGGATCTGGCCACCGGATCCGGCTTTTGCCGGATCCGCCGCATTGCGGCATTCATAGACTTTCATTGTAACAAAAGCCGGAAGCGCCGGATCCGGCTTTTTCGCCGCAGACAAAAAACGTGACATGCAACGCTTTTGCCAGACGCCGGACTGCGACCAGACACCGGATCCGGCAAAAACCGGACGCGCCGCAGGGACATGCGCCGAAATCCGGCACTAATGTTAGTCTATGGATAAAAAAATGCCGGAGCGCGCCGTCAGGCGCAAAACGGATGTGTGAAAGAGGCCCTCAATTTTTTTTCACTCAAGCTGCTTTGGTTGTGGAATCAGGATACTTATGCTACTGTTTTTTGGATGTAATGGTCATTTTTTAATCCTCAAGTATTTATCACACTGTATCTGCTCACCTATTTTTGTTCTTTGTTGGTGCACAATTTTGATATGAACTTCGATGCAAATCAATTTGAAAGATTTCTAATAAAAATGTCAAGTTTTATTATTAGCATTGACTCAGAGTTCCTCCTTATTTAAATTTATATAGATAACTGTAATAGTAAGTGGTCACTCATTTAAACCGTACACATTGTATCAAAGAGAACAACAAGACGTCATATAGCTGTCACGCTGTCTAATGATATGAATACAATGTCAGTAAACTATTTATACAGGAACCACACTCTATACAACATATAGTTTAGCAACATCAGAATGTAAGTATAAAATAGATTTACCTGACACAATCTCTGCAGAACTTAGGGTTAATCTTGAGGACTAGATGTGCAGAAACGATATAGTTGAATTCAGGGTTAATCTTGAGGACTTGATGAGCTGTAACAGGAAAGAGGAGAACCGGGGTCTAACCTGACCCTACACTGGGGTCCTAACTAATCCCTTACCTTGGAGGTACTGATAATGGTTCAGAGGTCCAAGTCTCCAGCCTAACCCTGTCTCCTGTCAGACCCTGAACCCTGTAATCAGTCCTAAGAAGGATCCTGATTACCACCAAAGGGATATGGGCTGATCTCCGCTAAATACACAGATTAGACATATAAGACAGACAGGATAGCACTCACTTGCATACACACTCAAACACCGAAGGAACATAAATGGTCTGGGAAATAAACTCTAAACAAGTTGAGCTTAAAACAGCTAAGGAGCTCTCAACTTAAGTCTATACAGATTCATTCCTATCTGTGGTCTGCATGAAGGATTTCACTGGCAACTCCCAAAGCAGACAACCAGAAATTTAAAGGAAACCAATCAACAAATAATCAATTGCAGCCGGGAGAAACTGTACCCAGTCCCAGCACCGAGCACAGACAGAATTAACTCCCTAGCTGCCAAACACAAAGAAACAGCAACTCAGCTGTGAGAAGTCAAAATGTGCAACTGCGACGATCTTCGTGGCAATGCACACATGACAGTACCCCCCCTTCTACGAGGGGCCTCCAGACCCTCAGGGCCAGGCCTGCCCGGGTGAGTTCTGTGGAAGGTCCGAACCAAACGATCTGCGTTAACATCAGACGCAGGGACCCACGTCCTCTCCTCCGGACCATACCCCTTCCAATGCACCAAGTACTGAAGGGACCGGCGATTCAGACGAGAGTCAATGATTTTTGATACTTGAAATTCCAATTTACCATTGACCAACACTGGAGGAGGAGGTAGAGGTGATGGTATGACTGGTGCCACATACCTTTTAAGTAATGACTTGTGGAACACATTATGAATTTTAAACGTAGAAGGGAGTTCCAGACGAAATGCCACAGGATTAATTATGGAACTGATCCTGTACGGCCTGATGAATCTGGGACCCAGTTTCCAGGAGGGCACCTTAAGTTTTATATTCCTGGTAGACAACCATACCAGATCGTTCACATTCAGATCTGGACCAGAAACTCTCCTCCTATCAGCCATACGTTTGTAACGGTTCCCCATCGTACTCAAATTATTCAATACACCTCGCCACACAGAAGCAAGTGACGACGAGAAACGCTCCTCCTCAGGAACCCCAGAAGGACCCCCCCCCATTGAAAGTACAAAACTGGGGATGAAAACCATATGCCCCAAGAAACGGGGACTTACCAGTGGACTCGCTCCGCCTGTTGTTAAGAGCGAACTCTGCCAGAGGCAAGAAAGAAGACCAGTCCTCCTGGTTCTCCGATACAAAACACCGGAGATATGTCTCTAAACTCTGATTCAGACGCTCTGTCTGACCATTGGTCTGTGGATGAAAAGCCGAGGAAAACGACAATTGCATCCCCCGACGTAAACAAAATGCCCTCCAAAATTTGGACACAAACTGAGACCCCCTATCTGACACCACATCAGAAGGCAACCCATGAAGTCTCACGATTTCCCTAATGAACACCTGCGCCAGAGTTTTAGCATTAGGGAGTGCAGGAAGAGCAACGAAATGTGCCATCTTACTGAACCTGTCAACAACCACCAGTATGACAGTATTCCCAGACGACGGAGGAAGGTCCGTAATGAAGTCCATAGATAAATGAGTCCATGGACGCTCCGGAAGTTTCAAGGGTAAAAGGGTCCCAGACGGACGGGTATGAGGAGTTTTAGAGCGAGCACAAACCCCACAGGACGCGACAAAAGTTATAACATCTTTATTAGCGTTAGGCCACCAAAATCGGCGAGAAAGGAGATCTAAAGTAGCCTTACTCCCTGGATGACCTGCTAAAGCAGAATTATGATATGCCTCAATAACCTTTTGTCTCAACTGATTCGGGACAAACAGTCTCCCTGGAGGTCCTGCAGGGGCGTCCCCCTGAGCCTCTAACACCACCTCCTCAAGCTCGGAACATACAGCCGACACTACCACCCCCTCCTGAAGGATAGGAATCGGGTCGTCCGTTTTCCCGGCCCCTGGGAAACTGCGAGACAAGGCATCAGCCTTTACATTCTTAGACCCCGGACGATAAGTGACGACAAAATTAAACCTGGTAAAAAACAACGACCAACGAGCCTGTCTGGAATTCAGACGCTTAGCGGATTCTAAATACAGCAGGTTCTTGTGATCAGTAATAACGGTGACCGGGTGGACAGCCCCTTCCAAAAAGTGACGCCATTCTTCAAAAGCCAATTTAATGGCCAAAAGTTCCCTATTGCCGATATCATAATTCCTTTCGGTGGACGACAATTTCTTAGAAAAGAAAGCGCACGGATGCCATTTACCAGGGGACGGACCCTGGGACAATATAGCACCCACCCCTACGTCAGACGCGTCCACCTCCACAATGAACGGCTGAGATACATCTGGTTGGATGAGAACGGGTGCCGAAGCAAAACATCTTTTTAAAGAGGAAAAGGCTTGGCAAGCTTTGTCCGACCACTTAGAAAAATCCGTCCCTTTTCTCGTCATGTCAGTGAGAGGTTTGACGACAGACGAGAAATTACAAATAAATTTCCGGTAGTAATTAGCAAACCCCAAAAAACGCTGCAGAGCCTTAAGATCCCCTGGCTGATCCCATTCAAGCACTGCTCTCACCTTTTCAGGGTCCATCCGGAAACCGGAGGCTGACACCAAAAAACCCAAAAACTGAAGTTCCTGTACGGCAAAAACACACTTCTCCAGTTTGGCGTATAGTTTATTGTCTCGCAAGATCTGCAACACCTGTCTCACATGCTCCTGGTGAGACACAAGATCTGGCGAGTAAATTAAAATGTCATCCAAATATACGACCACAAACACCCCCACAAGGTGACGAAAAATATCATTAACAAAATGTTGGAATACTGCTGGAGCAGTAGTCAGACCAAAAGGCATGACCAGGTTTTCATAATGTCCCTCCGGCGTGTTAAACGCCGTTTTCCACTCATCCCCCTCTTTTATCCTAATCAGATTATACGCCCCCCTGAGATCCAATTTAGAGAACCATTTGGCGCCAACAATTTGATTGAAGAGATCAGGAATAAGAGGGAGTGGATACGGATCTCGAACAGTAATCCGATTAAGTTCGCGGAAATCCAAGCAAGGGCGTAGGCCTCCATCTTTTTTCTTCACAAAGAAGAACCCCGCGGCCACAGGGGAAGATGAAGGTCTAATATGCCCTTTGGCCAGACTTTCAGAAATATAATCTTTCATAGCCTGTCTTTCAGGACCAGAAAGATTATACAACCTAGCTTTAGGCAACACAATGGGAGTAGGTAGACCCTCCAACACAAAACAAGATAATTGTTCCCTATGTATTGCCCCTACCCGAAGGTCAATCCGAACAGACAAGGGGAACCTCAACATAAGGGACTTTAGTAGTAGGTGGAGAAACAACAGGGAGTGGAGTTACCTCACCCCTCTCCCGAAGCCGTCTATCAGTACGGATAGCTAGGGCCATAGCAGCCTCCAGAGAAGGAGGAGACTCATACTGAGCCAAAACGTCTTTTAATTTGTCAGAAAGCCCATGACAAAACTGGCTCCTAAGAGCTGGGTCATTCCACTGAGTATCCGTGGCCCATCTACGAAACTCAGAAGCAAATTCCTCCGCCGGACGATCTCCCTGCTGTAACTTACGTAGTTTGGTCTCAGCAAGAGAGACCCGATCTGGGTCATCATATACCAATCCCAGAGCAGTAAAAAATTGATCTACAGACTGTAGAGCCGGGGATCCCGGAGGAAGGGAAAATGCCCAGGATTGAGGGTCCCCTTGAAGAAGTGAGATAACAATTCCCACTCTCTGCTCATCACTCCCTGATGATCGCGGCCGAAGCCGAAAATACAATTTACATGCCTCCCGGAAGGTGAAAAATTTGTCTTGCCCACCAGTGAACCTATCTGGAAGAGCTACTTTAGGTTCAACTCTGGTTTGCTCCAGGGAGACAAAACTTTGGACTTAATGTCCGTCAGCTCCATGGATAAACCCTGCAACTGCAGAGCCAGCTGGGCTACTGGATCCATGGTAACTGGAGATAATTTTTATTGGCCAGTAAAAATGTCACGCTGTCTAATGATATGAATACAATGTCAGTAAACTATTTATACAGGAACCACACTCTATACAACATATAGTTTAGCAACATCAGAATGTAAGTATAAAATAGATTTACCTGACACAATCTCTGCAGAACTTAGGGTTAATCTTGAGGACTAGATGTGCAGAAACGATATAGTTGAACTCAGGGTTAATCTTGAGGACTTGATGAGCTGTAACAGGAAAGAGGAGAACCGGGGTCTAACCTGACCCTACACTGGGGTCCTAACTAATCCCTTACCTTGGAGGTACTGATAATGGTTCAGAGGTCCAAGTCTCCAGCCTAACCCTGTCTCCTGTCAGACCCTGAACCCTGTAATCAGTCCTAAGAAGGATCCTGATTACCACCAAAGGGATATGGGCTGATCTCCGCTAAATACACAGATTAGACATATTAGACAGACAGGATAGCACTCACTTGCATACACACTCAAACACCGAAGGAACATAAATGGTCTGGGAAATAAACTCTAAACAAGTTGAGCTTAAAACAGCTAAGGAGCTCTCAACTTAAGTCTATACAGATTCATTCCTATCTGTGGTCTGCATGAAGGATTTCACTGGCAACTCCCAAAGCAGACAACCAGAAATTTTAAAGGAAACCAATCAACAAATAATCAATTGCAGCCGGGAGAAACTGCACCCAGTCCCAGCACCGAGCACAGACAGAATTAACTCCCTAGCTGCCAAACACAAAGAAACAGCAACTCAGCTGTGAGAAGTCAAAATGTGCAACCGCGACGATCTTCGTGGCAATGCACACATGACAGTAGCCCAACATTATAGATCCTTAATAATTTAATGTATACACACAAATTACAGGGGCATTAATTGATCACAGCGGCAATACAGTTATCTATATAGGTTCAATAGCCAGTATACCACACTGGCTAGCATATTATCAACACCTATTAAGATTGATCTTCACCCTACAATGTTATAAGACCTGCATTATATATAATATGGAAATTAACTTGACTAATTCATAAGTGATAATAGTCAAGAATCCCACTTGACTAATCTATATCTATCACTGGTTATAACATCACACTGTGATGTGTTTTTTAAAAAATGTTAAATTTATATGAAATAAAAGTTAAATTTTAACTACACATTTCATTTTTTCTTCTTTTTCTGTTATCTATGGAAGGAACTTTGACCCCCATATTAAACATGTCATCCACCTCAGCCTTCATCATTGCCAACACTGGAGGTGTTCTCCGGTAGGCAGGTTGTCTGACTGGAGTAGTTACCCCTGCTTTGACAAGACGCTGGACCAAGGGGGTTCGATCAGGCCAACTCGTGAACAGGGAGCCATATGTTCCAAGCAGTTTTGTTAACTGCTGCTTCTGTGATGGAACAAGCTGCTCCTGCAATGGAACGTCCATTATCCCCATTTCTCTTTTGGATTCTACCAATAAGTCCTGGATATTGACCATAGCTGGGTCATCTAAAGGGCGACAACAAACTGCTAAGTTGGTAACTTCCCTTTCCTTATAAGCTTTTATCCTATTGACATGATGGGTCTGTTGACGAACACTTTCTTGATCCAGGCGACGGTTCAGTCAGTCTCCCCTCATTTCCTCGTGATAGTGAACGGACCTTTCCACATTGATAGCAGCAGGTACTCAGTCCATCCTTATGGAGTCGGTTTCTAACCGTTTGTGCAGACACATGCACATTTGTGGCCTGCTGGAGGTCATTTTGCAGGGCTCTGACAGTGCTCCTCCTGTTGTTCCTCCTTGCACAAAGGCGGAGGTAGTGGTCCTGCTGCTGGGTTGTTGCCATCCTACATCCCCCTCCATATCTCCTGATGTACTGGCCTGTCTCCTGGTAGCGCCTCCAGCCTCTGGACACTACACTGACACACAGCAAACCTTGCCACAGCTCGCATTGATGTGCCATCCTGGATGAGCTGCACTACCTGAGCCACTTGTGTTGGTTATACAGTCTGTCTCATGCTACCACAAGTGTGAAAACACAACCAACATTCAAAAGTGACCAAAACATCAGCCAGCCAGAAAGCATTGGTACTGAGATGTAGTCTGTGGTCCCCACCTGCAGAACCACTCCTTTATTGAGTGTGTCTTGATAATTGCCAATAATTTCCATCTGTTGTCTATTCCATTTGCACAACAGCATGTGAAATTGATTGTCAATCAGTGTTGCTTCCTAAGTGGACAGTTTGATTTCACAGAAGTTTGATTTACTTGGAGTTATATTCTGTTATTTAAGTGTTCCCTTTATTTTTTGAGCAGTGTATAAGCTCTGAACTGGTCTAGCACTAACAGGGCTGGTTTTTTTTTATATAAGCCCTTCCAGACGTTTGGACCACACTTTGTCGACCCAAAATCTCATTCCTTTCTCGTCCATCCATCCTTTCTCATGAACGTACACAACAACTCCTCGTGGGATAGCTTCTTTGGGCATTAACATTGGTGGCAGTTTCATGCCATCGACACAGCAGAACAACACAACTGTGTAATATTTTCATGTCATGTAGTTTTTACGGTTACGGTTTTGGCACCCTTTGCATCAACAGTCCTGTTGGATGGCACATCAAAGGTTAGAAGGGACTTCATCCATATTCCCAATCTGGCCTAATTCAAATCCATTTTTCTTTCTGCTATCAATTATAACCTTGTGGAAAGACAGAATCTTGGCTTCATATTCGTTTGGAATTTTTTGCGCAATTCTAGTTTTGGTGCGCATAGCAAGGCTCATAAATCTGACCATGCTGGTGATCCAGTAAAGTCATTGATGCCTTTCTCAGCAGCAATCTGCTTGGCTTCACATATTATCATTTTTAAAACTGAAGAAGAAGAAAACAGGTGGCACTCACCAGTCTGTTGAAAATTGCGTGTCTTGATATGGATTAATAAAGACATTTTGGCCGGGAGTGAGAGTGCATAAGAGTGCTGGTGCTGACGACGGCTGTTTCGCGCAAGTGGCGCTTCTACGGGTCATGTTGGACTTGTCATGTTGTTGCTTCATATGGTGTGCACCCAAAGACTCACAGGTTTAGCCTGCGGCAACCAGTGTCATTTGCACTACGAAGAGTTAGCGGTGGTTTGCGGTGCAGTCCCCTTTTTTCTATAGAATTCTGATCACACATATTATCATTTTTGTTGAGACCGAAAGGCCAGTTTTGTGGCGTGTGATCCACTCTTTTATGTTCACTTCTAACTCTGGCCATTTTGCACCACGCCCATGAAGACCAAGTTTGCTTTTTGCAGCTCATCCTCCTGTTTCTTCCACTCTCACCATTTTTTCAGTTGGAGGCGGTTCAAAATGTCTCTCCGCTGCTCTGTTCCCATGCTCGTTAGCATATGTTTAAAGGGAATTTTATATGCAAACCTTTTCTGCTTTGACATTCTTGAAAAATGCACAATATGCAGCAGCCAAATGTAAGGTACCGTATATACTTGTGTATAAGCCGAGATTTTCAGCACCTTTTTTCGTGCTGAAAATGCCCCCTCGGCTTATACACGAGTCATAGGGCAGAAACCAGCGGGGGAGGGGATGCCGCGGCAGGAGCCGGTGGCTGGGATCATCCTCACCCCTCCCCGTGCCATCGCTGAAAGTCCCTGCAATCCTGCGTTCTCCCCGTCTTCCTGCAGCTCTTCTGCACTGAGCGGTGATGTAATACCGCTCATTAAGGTCATGTAATATGGACGCGACGCCACTCCCATAGGCATGGCGTCCATATTCATGACCTTAATGAGCGGTATTACATCACCGCTCAGTGCAGAAGAGCTGCAGGAAGACGGGGAGAACGCAGGATTGCAGGGACGCTCAGCGATGGCACGGGGAGGGATGAGTATGATGGAGGAGAGGACAAGGAGCACGAGCAGGACGGGGGGGGAGAACGGTGGACGGGGGAAGCATGGAGGACGGGGGGAGAACGGAGGACGGGGGAAGCACGGAACAGGACGGGGGGAGAACGGTGGACGGGGGAAGCATAGAGCAGGACGGGGGAAGCATGGAGGAGGACGGGGGAGAACGGAGGACGGGGGAAGCATGGAGCAGGACGGGGGGGGGATCGGTGGATGGGGGAAGCGTGAAGGAGGACGGGGGAAGCATGGAGCAGGACAGGGGAGGATGGAGGGCACAGAGGAGCACTGAGCAGGACGGGGGGCACAGGAGGACGGAGAAGGAATGGGGGAGCACAGCGGAGGACGGAGCAGGAGGGGGGAGTACAGAGGAGAATGGGGGAGCACAGAGCTGGATGGGGGAGCAAGGAGCAGGACGGGGGCAGCACAGAGCAGGAGGGCAGTTTATACACCCGGCTTATACACGAGTCAATAATTTTTCCCAGTTTTTTGTGGCAAAATTAGGGGGGTTGGCTTATACACAGGTCGGCTTATACACGAGTATATACGGTCATTTTTTGCAAGAAAATTGAAACAACTGTCGGCTCTGTCCTAAATAGTTATGAGGGCATTGCAACAACTGAGAACATGAATGAATACTATTGCTGTAGAAAAGACATGGGCTGCACATCCAAAAATCATAAGTTGATCTAGTGGTGTTAGGCAAAAAATATGCTGTATTTAGCTGAACAAGAAGTTTTCAGTTTACCATTATGATCAGACTTATGAAGCCTCCTGCCAAGTCACAGCGAATCTGTGTCCATAACTTTAAATACTGTAGCCTTAAAGGTGTGGAGTCATGTGCCAACCACCACCGCAGTGACAATGACCCAGCAGATGGGTACCTGGTGCCCCACAGTACCCAAGGCTGGAGACTGTAAGAGGGGATCCGCCTATTTTTGCTCACTAAGGCCCCTTTCACACTTCAGTCGTGCGACTTCAGTCAAAATCCGTCAAAGCGTCAAACGGATCCACTTTTTTTTTTTTTGGCGGATCTGTTTTTTTGCCATTGATTTGCATTAATGACGGATTTTGACGGATGGGCGTCCGTTTGATCCGTCAAATGACGGATCCGTCATAATTTTGGCTTCCGTCGGTTTTTGAAAACGTCCACCGATTTGTATAATGAACGCCTATGGTGGCGGATCCGTCTTCATCCGTTTTAGGCGGAATCCGCCAGCGGAACCGTTCTATTCAGAAAGTGCTGAAAACCCATTCTCTCTTCTCTTTCTCTCTCTCTTTCTCCCTCCCTCACCTTAAAATCGGATCCGTTGCATCCGTTTTTGCAATTTTGCTGCGGATCCATTTTTTTTCACGCTTTGGCGGATTTTAACTGACGTCGAACGAATGAAGTGTGAAAGAGGCCTAAGAGGTTCGCCGTCACGTGCTAGCAGCTTCATACAGTCTAATCCGAATGTTAAACTAAGAACCTCATGTTCAGTTTCATTTTGCCTAATGGCATTAGATCAACTTATGATTTTAGATGTGTCTTTTTCTACACCTATGATGAATGAAAAACATTGTTATGGGAGATCTGCATGGTACACACTTATGGAGGATCTGCGGCTGACGCACTGTTATGGGGGATCTGCAGGGTACACACTTATGGGGGATCTGCGAATGATGCACTGTTATGGGGATCTGTGGTGACACACTGTTATGGGGGATCTGCAGGGTACACAATCACTGGGAGATCTGTGGTGATGCACTGTTATGGGGGATCTGTTACACCACACATGACTACAACCCCCATCATCAGTCAGAATACACACATTGGTACAGTATATTCTGAAGGATGATGAGGTTATGCTCCCCTTCAATGTGTGCTCACCTCTCCCAAGGATCTCGGACTAGTGTAAATAAGAAGTGCTACACTATACATTGTCCAGGGATAGATATCTGATTGGTGGAGGCAGCTCAGCAACAGTTCCCTGTACCAATCAATATCTATCCCTGCCGAGAAGGAGGAGAATCACTCTTCTCTCCTTCCTCTGCTTTAGGTCTCCGTGTGCAGCGGAGCCCAGAATTCTGCCTGCTGCTAGCCATTTGCCGAGAACTACTGCAGTGCATGTGCAGATCGAGAGCTCAGTGACCGAGAGCTCCATCTGTGCACGCGCTGCTTCGGCGGCCATTTTCTTGAAGTCCTTTGCGGTAGACACAGGCGCTCAGTCTGGAAACTCGCAGCTTGATACCTGAAGTGCAATGGCGTAGGCCTGCACTATACCACCCGCATACAGCCGAACACCGTCGATAGTTGCACCGAATGTAACAAGGGGACTCGGGGTGGTAGTCGCGGGCGAGTCCACTGCAGTCAAGTCAGTCCACACCCTGGCCCCTTGCACATAAAATGACAGCTCTAATCCCAGCCCTGGGTCACAGTGGGTTACCTCAGTCCTGCGGCTGTTCTCCATGATAGGACAGCATCCTCCGGATGAACCAAACTTGACATTGTATAGGGCCCAACAGTGGCAACTTGTATTTTAATGATGGAGATATAGAAATAAACTAGTACAATTCCTGCTCTGTCCCTAGTCTCAGCAACAGCTGCAGCAGCAGAGCCCATAACTCCCAGTAAGCTCTCCAAGGCTGAAAGTCTCTGGTGAAGCACACATCCAGTCCCTGTGCCTGACAGTCCTGGCAGCCAGTGTTCTCCCCAGCTGGGGGTCTACTACGTCCCAGACTGGGATACACCTAGTCCCCCAGATGGTGGTCCCTTCTGTCCCAGACCGGGACACACGTCCTGCCTGTGCTCTGACTGGAAGGCTGCTAGTCCAGCCCACAAACTAACCCTTTGCTGTCCCTAACCTACATACAGACAGCAGTTAACGTAGTGAACACATCACAATGCATAGATAATTAAAGGGAACTTCACATACCAAAACAGTGCAAACACAGTACAGCAGCAATACACATGGGCATTGTACGGTAAGACATTAACACATACTGTAGGTACACTATCCGGGGGCCGCATAAAGTGCATGGGCCCAGCACAAAGAGAGGGGAGGCAATGAGGTTCTCTGTCACCTCCTTGCACGAACAAGAACACTGCCAATACGACACCCCCAGCTCCAGGCTTGCTGCATTGCCCCACCAGTGACCCTGCCTTCTACAAGTCTGCACCGCAACCGCCGCTAGCCCCTCAGTAAGAAATATTTTTTCACGTTTTTCCCTATTTTTTTTCACTATTCGGCTTGTAAGACACCCCCCTCCCATTCCCCACCCAATTTGAGGGAAATAAGTGTGTCTTACAAAGTGAAAAATACGGTAACTTTATTTCACATGGTTAAAAAAAAAAAAGTTGTCCAGACAATTAAAAAATATTGTCAGTTCTGATGTACGTTTCTGGCCAAAGCCTTATAATAATAATAATAATAATCTTTATTTATATAGCGCCATCATATTCCGCAGCGCTTTACAGTTTAACAGTTTCAAAACACAAGTCATAAGTAACAACGTTAACAATACAGTAATTAAAGCAAAATAAGACGGCCCTGCTCGTGAGAGCTTACAATCTACAATGAGGTGGGGGAGATACAAAATACAGGTGTGTATATACAATGGTGCATTTACAATGATGGTCCAGCCATCTTAAGGGAGTGAGGGATGGATGGAGATAGTGAATGGGCTACACACACACACACACTTACACATAGAATGACTTTGATTAGTGAATGTGATAGGCCGCTCTGAACAGATGTGTTTTGAGGGAGCGCCTGAAACCATGCAAATTGTGGATAGTCCTAATTTCTTGGGGTAGAGCATTCCAGAGGATTGGCGCAGCGCGGGAGAAGTCTTGGAGTCGGGAGTGGGAGATACGGATTACTGCAGAGGTTAGTCGAAAGTCGTTTGCAGAGCGCAGCAGTCGGTTAGGCCGATAGATAGAAATGAGGGAGGAGATGTAGGGGGGTGCTGCAGTGTGGAGAGCTTTGTAGGTGAGAACAAGTACTTTGAATTGGATCCTATAATGAATGGGCAGCCAGTGTAAGGACTGGCGAAGAGCGGACGCGTCCGAGTACCGATTAGCCAGATGGATAACCCTGGCTGCTGCATTAAGGATGGACTGGAGAGGGGATAGTCGAGTAATGGGGAGGCCAAGTAATAGAGCGTTACAGTAGTCCAGGCGGGAGTGGATCAATGCTACAGTGAGGGTTTTTGTTGTTTCCATGGTGAGAAAAGGGCGGATTCTAGAGATGTTCTTTAGGTGTAGGCGGCAAGAGCGGGCAAGAGATTGTATATGGGAGGTGAAGGAGAGATTGGTATCAAACATAACACCCAGACAGCGAGCCTGCTGCCGGGGTGTTATTATGGTGCCGCCCACTGAGAGGGAAATGTCAGATTTAGGGAGGTTAGTAGACGGCGGGAGCAGAAGAAGTTCAGTTTTGGAGAGGTTGAGTTTCAGATAGAGAGCAGACATGATGTTGGAGACTGCGGACAGACAGTCGGTGGCATTCTGTAGTACAGCGGGGGTAAGGTCGGGGGATGACGTGTATAATTGTGTGTCATCAGCATAAAGATGGTACTGAAAGCCAAATCTGCTGATGGTCTGTCCAATTGGGGCGGTGTAGAGAGAGAAGAGAAGGGGGCCAAGGACTGAGCCCTGGGGTACACCGACAGTGAGAGGGAGAGGAGATGAAGTGGAGCCAGAGAACGAAACACTGAAGGAGCGGTCAGAAAGATAGGAGGAGAACCAGGAGAGAACAGTGTCCTTAATACCTAGAGAGTGGAGCCTGGACAGTAGGAGACGGTGGTCAACCGTGTCGAAAGCTGCAGAAAGGTCGAGTAGAATGAGCAGAGAGTGGTCGCCGTTACGTTTTGCTGTCAGAAGGTCATTGGTCACTTTGAGTGCAGTTTCAGTCGAATGTAGGGGTCGGAAGCCGGACTGTGAAGGGTCTAGGAGGGAGTGAGTGGAGAGGTAACGGGTGAGGCGGGAGTAGACTAGGCGCTCCAAAAGTTTGGAGATGAAGGGGAGATTGGAGACCGGTCTGTAGTTGTTTGTGCAGGAAGGGTCAAGAGCGGGTTTCTTTATTAGTGGAGTAATGATGGAGTGTTTGAAGGAGGATGGGAAAATGCCAGAGGAGAGTGAGAGATTGAAGATTGTAGTTAGGTGAGTTGTGACAACAGGAGAAAGAGACTGGAGGAGATGTGAGGGGATGGGGTCGGTAGTGCATGTAGTCGGACGAGAGGAAGAGAGGAGTCTGGAGACTTCTTCTTCTGTGATGGGATCAAATGTGGAAATTGAGCCAGGGGAAATGCAGGGTGGGATGGGAGTCACAGCACTTGGTGGTTGAGAGCAGATTTCCTGACGGATAGTATCTATTTTTTCTATAAAGTGGGAGGCCAGGTCATCAGCACAAATGTCTGTGATAGGGGCTTGTGCTTTTGGCCTGAGGAGGGAGTGAAAAGTGTCAAAAAGTTTCTTGGGGTTGTTGGCTAGTGAGGAGATCAGTGTGGTGAAGTAGGTCTGTTTGGCGAGGTGAAGGGCAGCATTATAAGTTCTTAACATGAATTTAAAGTGGATGAAGTCTTCTGGTGTGCGGGTTTTTCTCCATAGGCGTTCAGCACTCCTAGAGCATCGCTGGAGAAGGTGAGTTTGCGATGTGAGCCAGGGCTGTTTTACTGTGTGTTTGGAAGTTCTGAGGGTGAGCGGTGCTACTTGGTCAAGGGTGCTTCTAAGAGTGTCATTGTAGTGCTGAACAGCCAGATTAGGAAAGAAAAAGAGGAGATTGGGGACAGCGAAGAGTGTAGGGAGTCTGAAAGTGTCTGAGGGTTAATGGCTTGCAGATTTCTGAATGTGCGGTAGGTAGGAGTTCGCTGGGGTGGTGGAGGATTTGTGAGCGTGAAGGAGAGAATGTTGTGGTCAGAGAGTGGAAGCGGTGAGTTATTTAGGTGGGAAATTGAACAGAGGCAGACAAAGACCAGGTCAAGGGTGTTGCCATCCTTGTGTGTCTCAGAGGTTGAAAGCTGTGAGAGGCCTAGAGAAGTGGTTAGTGATAGAAGCTGAGATGCAGATGTGGAAGTAGGACTGCTAATGGGGATGTTGAAGTCTCCAAGGATAAGGGTTGGTAGTTCTGAGGACATGAAGTGCGGCAGCCAGGCTGAGAAGTGGTCAAGGAACTGGGTGGATGAGCCTGGGGGCCGATATATGACCGCTATTCTGAGGGAGAGGGGATGGAAGAGCCTGATGGTGTGGACCTCAAAAGAAGGGAATGAGAGTGATGGAATTGGGGGATGACCTGGAAAGTGCATTGTGGGGACAGGAGTATGCCAACTCCACCACCATGTCTGTTTGTGGGTCTCGGGGAATGGGAGAACTGTAAGCCACCATAGGAAATGGCAGCAGGGGAGACCGTGTCAGAATCCTGAATCCAGGTTTCAGTGAGGGCCAACAGATGAAGAGAGTTGTTCAGAAAGTAGTTGTGCAGGAAAGATAGTTTATTGCATGCAGACGTTGGATTCCAGAGGGCACAGTTGAAAGAAGGAGATGAGGGAGTGCAAGTAATATTAACAAGATTATTATGGTTTCGAAATGAGGTAGGGTAGGGATTGAGGTTGGGGGATGGACCAGGGTTGGGGGAGATGTCCCCTGAAATCAGTAGGAGTAGGAAGATAAAGAGCAGGTAGTTGTTGGATTTATAAATAGGTTTTTTCTGAGATATGTTTGGGCAAGATGGGCTGAGTTTTCTTAGGAAGGTGAGGAGTGCATGGGAACTGTACATGGGAGAGGAAAGTATGGAGGGGCTGATGTATATGAGTCGTGATGGAGGGGGGATGGGGCAGTGAATGTGGATGGCAAGGGAACACAGGAGGATAGAGATAGAGAACATAATTTAAAAGAAAGCAAAGTGTGGGTTACCTGATTCCTGCCCTGATTAACTGCCATGGATAACTGCCTTTTACTCGATGCTTGTCTTTCGTGATGCTTTGCTTTCTGTGATGCGTGCGCCCCCCTTACTGCGTGCGCCCCTTAGACTACTCCTAAATATATAGTCCACACTACAGGGTCAGGAAAGTGGGATTGTGGGGGCTGTTTTGGGATAATTTGCCAGCTGGGGCCAGCACACCAGGGGGTGGTTAGATCATCAAAGGCTACCTGGCAACATCTATATGCTTTAGCACCTTCCACCTGATAGCATCTAGAGAGGCCCCAGTCACCGGGATATAAAGCAGTAAGTATTTTAAACACAGTGCAAAAATGAATTATTCCAAAGCCTTATTAACAGGCACATTAAACTATGTTGCAAGATGGTAAAGCAGTGCTTGGCAGCAAGTAGAGGTATGGAGTGCACACCATTAATATACAGGTCCTTCTCAAAAAATTAGCATATAGTGCTAAATTTCATTATTTTCCATAATGTAATGATTAAAATTAAACTTTCATATATTTTAGATTCATTACACACCAACTGAAATTTTTCAGGTCTTTTATTGTTTTAATACTGATGATTTTGGCATACAGCTCATGAAAACCCAAAAATCCTGTCTCAAAAAATTAGCATATTTCATCCGTCCAATAAAATAAAAGTGTTTAAAACAAAATAAAAAAAACCCCATCAAATAATAATGTTCAATTATGCACTCAATACTTGGTCGGGAATCCTTTTGCAGAAATGACTGCTTCAATGCGGCGTGGCATGGAGGCAATCAGCCTGTGGCACTGCTGAGGTGTTATGGAGGCCCAGGATGCTTCGATAGCGGCCTTAAGCTCATCCAGAGTGTTGGGTCTTGCGTCTCTCAACTTTCTCTTCACAATATCCCACAGATTCTCTATGGGGTTCAGGTCAGGAGAGTTGGCAGGCCAATTGAGCACAGTAATACCATGGTCAGTAAACCATTTACCAGTGGTTTTGGCACTGTGAGCAGGTGCCAGGTCGTGCTGAAAAATGAAATCTTCATCTCCATAAAGCATTTCAGCCGATGGAAGCATGAAGTGCTCCAAAATCTCCTGATAGCTAGCTGCATTGACCCTGCCCTTGATGAAACACAGTGGACCAACACCAGCAGCTGACATGGCACCCCACACCATCACTGACTGTGGGTACTTGACACTGGACTTCAGGCATTTTGGCATTTCCTTCTCCCCAGTCTTCCTCCAGACTCTGGCACCTTGATTTCCGAATGACATGCAAAATTTGCTTTCATCAGAAAAAAGTACTTGGGACCACTTAGCAACAGTCCAGTGCTGCTTCTCTGTAGCCCAGTGCTGCTTCTCTGTTTCTAGTTCAAAAGTGGCTTTACCTGGGGAATGCAGCACCTGTAGCCCATTTCCTGCACACGCCTGTGCACGGTGGCTCTGGATGTTTCTACACCAGACTCAGTCCACTGCTTCCTCAGGTCCCCCAAGGTCTGGAATCGGTCCTTCTCCACAATCTTCCTCAGGGTCCGGTCACCTATTCTCGCTGTACAGCGTTTTCTGCCACATTGTTTCCTTCCAACAGACTTCCCATTGAGGTGCCTTGATACAGCACTCTGGGAACAGCCTAATTGTTCAGAAATTTCTTTCTGGGTCTTACCCTCTTGCTTGAGGGTGTCAATGATGGCCTTCTGGACATCAGTCAGGTCGGCAGTCTTACCCATGATGGCGGTTTTGAGTAATGAACCAGGCAGGGAGTTTTTAAAAGCCTCAGGAATCTTTTGCATGTGTTTAGAGTTAATTAGTTGATTCAGAAGATTAGGGTAATAGGTCGTTTAGAGAACCTTTTCTTGATATGCTAATTTTTTGAGACAGGTTTTTTGGGTTTTCAGGAGTTGTATGCCAAAATCATCAGTATTAAAACAATAAAAGACCTGAAAAATTTCAGTTGGTGTGTAATGAATCTAAAATATATGAAAGTTTAATTGTAATCATTACATTATGGAAAATAATGAAATTTAGCACTATATGCTAATTTTTTGAGAAGGACCTGTATAGTGCAGCATTCAACACAGATAGCAGAGGTGGGGATTCTATTCAGCTGTTTGCTTCCACTGAATGCAGTTCATACCATTAATATATAGTGCAGCATTCAACACAGATAGCAGAGGTGGGGATTCTATTCAGCTGTTTGCTTCCACTGAATGCAGTTCATACCATTAATATATAGTGCAGCATTCAACACAGATAGCAGAGGTGGGGATTCTATTCAGCTGTTTGCTTCCACTGAATGCAGTTCATACCATTAATATATAGTGCAGCATTCAACACAGATAGCAGAGGTGGGGATTCTATTCAGCTGTTTGCTTCCACTGAATGCAGTTCATACCATTAATATATAGTGCAGCATTCAACACAGATAGCAGAGGTGGGGATTCTATTCAGCTGTTTGCTTCCACTGAATGCAGTTCATACCATTAATATATAGTGCAGCATTCAACACAGATAGCAGAGGTGGGGATTCTATTCAGCTGTTTGCTTCCACTGAATGCAGTTCATACCATTAATATATAGTGCAGCATTCAACACAGATAGCAGAGGTGGGGATTCTATTCAGCTGTTTGCTTCCACTGAATGCAGTTCATACCATTAATATATAGTGCAGCATTCAACACAGATAGCAGAGGTGGGGATTCTATTCAGCTGTTTGCTTCCACTGAATGCAGTTCATACCATTAATATATAGTGCAGCATTCAACACAGATAGCAGAGGTGGGGATTCTATTCAGCTGTTTGCTTCCACTGAATGCAGTTCATACCTGTGTGAAGAGAGAGATGAATATTAATTCCTCGCCATGGATAACTGCCTTTTACTCGATGCTTGTCTTTCGTGATGCTTTGCTTTCTGTGATGCGTGCGCCCCCCTTATATAACTAAGGCCTTCGGCCAGAAACGTACGTCGGAATGGGCAATGTTTTTTTAATTGTCTGAACAACTTTTTTTTTAACCATGTGAAATAATGTGGAAATCTGTTTTTCCATTAACACATGATGGAACTGAGTAGGGCCTTGTTTTTTGTGAGATAAGTAGAAGCTTTTATTGGTATTACTTTTGCCTGCATAACATTGTTGGCTTTGTATGCCATATTTGTGAGATCGAATGAACAAACAATTTAACACCACGGTCTGATTGATCTTATGAGGTTTTCTATTAGACTGTAAACTCTTATTGTCTTTTGTGAATTATTCAATCATTTTACTTGTCATTTCCACAGACAGTTTAACTAGAAATGTTCAAAAATATAAATTTCAAGCATATTGTATTGAAAAATAATAATTTTTTTTTTATCTTAGCAGATGACTGTACCAGGAGATCAGAGGGACAGCTGACATCTTCAATTTTTAAACCAGATGATCTTGCGATCCCACATGATGCAATTGAAGTGAATTCCAATACTCCGGATGTACCATCATTACTTCACAGCAAATATCTTTCATCTGATCTTTTGAAACAGGTCCTATCTTCTGATTCATTACCGACTACTAAGGAAAATCAAAGTCACAAAAGAGGCATTAAAAATGAATTGCTCCTTAAGGAAATAAGCCATTTTCGCCTTCAGAATATGGAAATAGTTTTCCCCTCAAAGTCTTTTCTTAAACATCAAAACATTCACGCAGCAGAGAATACATTTTCTTGTTCCAAGTGTGGGAAATGTTTTAACCAGAAATCAGATATTGTTAGACACCAGAGAATTCACACTGGGGAGAAGCCATTTGCATGTCCAGAATGTGGGAAACGTTTTAACCAGAAATCAAATCTTGTTAGTCACCAGAAAACTCACACAAGGGAGAAGTCTTTTTCATGTTCAGAATGTGGGAAATGTTTTACAGAGAAATCAAGTCTTATGAAACATCAGATAACTCACACAGTGGAGAAGTCATTTTCATGTTCAGAATGTTTGAAATGTTTTACAAAGAAATCAAATCTTGTTGCACACCTTCGAACTCACACAGGGGAGAAGCCTTTTTCATGTTCAGAATGTGGAAAATGTTTCACACAGAAATCAAATTTTGTTAAGCACCAAAGAACTCACACAGGTGAGAAGCCATATTCTTGTTTAGAATGTGGGAAATGTTTTAACCAGAAATCAGATTTTGTTATACACCAGAGAACCCACACAGGAGAGAAGCCTTTTTCCTGCACATATTGTGGGAAATGCTTTAACCAGAAATCAAATTTTGTGAAGCACCAGAGAACCCACACAGGGGAGAAGCCTTTTTCCTGTTCAGAATGTGGAAAATGTTTCACAGAGAAATCAACTCTTTTTACACATCAGAGAACTCACACAGGGGAGAAGCCATTTTCATGTTCAGAATGTGGAAAATGTTTTATGAAGAATTCATCTCTTATATGTCACCGAAGAACTCACACAGGGGAGAAGCCTTTTAGATGTTCAGAATGTGGGAAATGTTTTAAGCAGAAAGCGCATCTTGATAGACATCAGAAAAGTCACACAGGGGAGAAACCTTTTTCCTGTTCAGAATGTGGAAAATGTTTTGTGAAGAAATCATCTCTTCTTAGTCACCAGAGCAGTCACACAGGGGAAAAGCCTTTTTTAAATTCTTAATGGGGAAATGTTTTACTTGGAAAAACACACTTTTAGCAAGAAAAAATCTTGCCAATAAGTTAGTGTCTTAAACTGGAGGAAGCTTCCTGTGACAAAGGAGAATGTGGAGACAGTGTCCTTCCTGATCTCTGAGAAAACTACTCTCTCTCCTCCAGCGCCACTCTTGTCTAACTGAGTAGAGCAGTAGAGGATGGTATCGGAACCTGCACAGAGACTGCATGTCCTGAGTGAGCATCTGAAGAACTTTCCACCCGACTAGCTCAAGGACCTTTCAGATCCTGTAACGAACCCTGATTATGAAATGAACCATTTCGTAATGATTTTGACCTCCTGAATGCAAAACTTTCCTTATCTTTTTTTTATGATATCAGAGTTTTCATTTTACTGCTACATATAATGAATGCATATAACTTTCAGTACTTTGAAACATTATTTTTGAAAATATAAAGATGCAAAATATTTTGTAAATTTTCTGATATTTATTTGGAGGACACTAAGAAACAATTCAAATAACTAAAACCTATCTAAACACTTTTGCAAATTATAAACAGTTACAGAAATTGCACTACAAAATTTGGTCCTTGTGACAAACCCACACCTCGCCGCCCTGCCTGATCTCAGTATTATATCAGCGGGATCACGTAGTATGGTCTCCCCATTTTGACCAATATGACGTACAGCACACCCTGGGGACACATAAGGTCAACTTGGCATAGTTTTACACAGACACCCACTTTCGACACGGGCCAAGGGAAGCATGTGGAGGGAGAGGATGTGGCCCACGCAGTCATTGACATGGCAACACACTCACCCACTGCCCTAACAGGCTGGAAGGCCCCTTTCACTAGCACCAGTGAAACAGATTGCTGCTAGCCCGGTAGGACTGCCAACAGTTCTTCGTTAGATATAAGCCCGGTCTGTTAACGTAATTATGTCTTGACAGAATCCAGCCCCGGCAGCATGGAAAGTTAAGCCGAAAATACGGACATGTGGATTTGCGGATCGAGATAAAAAAGCAGACCAAGTTTAAATTATATATTTAATTGCCTTAAAGGCACACTAGACAAAACACTTTATACACAATGGTTATACAGATACAATGGTCAGATATGCAAATACAAATAGTGATAGTACAAAATCATCTAAAATGAGTCAGTTACCAGTAGATGAAAGGCCTGGCTTTCTGGGGAGGGGCTGCCACATGGGAGGCTAATGGTCCCCTATATCTTTGACTTCTCCCTGCACAATGTGTCATCATGACCTCCCCAGAGTAAAAGTACTAGTCCAAGCTTTACAGGAGCATTTAACCCCTGTGGCTCACTTCCCTCCTGCCTGCTGAGCTTAACCTCATGCCTGAACACCTAAAAACTCTAAAACCTAAGATAGGTTATAACTCCTTAATGGATGGTCTTAGGGAGGTTGTTTTGGTGCCATTGGATCCGGCCGGGACCCGGCTACAGGTTGACACTAAACACATCTTTGCTATCTGGTTTCTACTAGCCATTCTACGTAAACTCGCCTACATGGGATAATAGAACGAATCAAGACCCTGGAAGGCATTCATCATGTTCTGGAGATCTTGGAAATATATATGATGTACTGTATGTCTAAGATTGTATAGTATTTACATAACTCCTTATGGAATTATGTTTCTAGAATGTTCTTTGGCAGCTTCAGCATGACTCTATATTGCAAGCAAGCCTTTGTCCTGCTCTGAACTGGCTCATGGTGTGAGATCTGTCACTCAGCCTTATGAGGCTTGACCCCACCTGTTGAGCTAGGTGCCAGCTTTCTCTTTGAGAATACTGGACTTCATGTTACAGGTACACATTTTCTAGAGGATTCTAAGCTGTCAATAAATTCCCCCATCCTTCACAGTCCTCATTCTGTGGAAAATCTTTTTTGCTTGTCTCTTGTACTCCTGCATTGGATCATCTCTTAGAATTGTTCAACAGTAATCTGCAAGCATTGATGGATTCCATTTTCCTTGATATCTTCTCTCCATTGCCGTAATATCTTGGTGAAATCTCTCACCGTACTTGTTGATCACTGCTCCACAGTTTAGGGGAAAAGAGTCTAGATGCGAATGTAAGAAGTTAATCTTTAAGGACATGTTACAGCCAAGATCCTCATTTGTTTTGAGGAGAATTTCCACTAACTCTTCAAAGCTATCTGCTCTTAAGTTTCCCAAAAAATTAGTTACCACTAATGCAAATGCTACCCATTCAGCCTTTCGTTGCCCTGCAACAAATGGAATAACTCATCTTAACCCCTTAATGACCACCGATACGCCTTTTAACGGCAGTGGTTAAGGGTACTTAAACCACAGTGCCGTTAATTCACGGCGCTGTGGAGAAAGTATATAGCGCCCCCAGAGTCTGATTTTCTCCGGGGTCTCGGCTACCGGGGGACCCCAGAGAACATGATTCGGGTTGGTTTTTACCGACCCCGCTTTTACGATCGCTGTTATTAACCATATAACGGTGACCGCAAAAAAAAAAGCTGCGATTCTCCGTTATCTTTCTCCTCTGATGTGATCGTACATCAGAGGGGAGAGAAATAGGGTCCCTGGGTCTCCCGATCTGCCCCCCGTAACTGTCCCCCCATCCTCCCATGGTTCCCGCAGCTCCCGGCGTCTTCTTCCTGCAAAGAAAATGGCGCGCCCGCCGAATCTGCCAGCCGGCATATTCATTCAGTGCAGGTACATTTTGATCACTGTGATAAATGCTATCACAATGATCAAATTTAAAAAAATAGTAAATAAACCCCCCCTTTATCACCCCCTTAGTTAGGGACATATAATAAAATAAAGAAAATATATTTATTTTCATTTTTCCATTAGGGCTAGCATTACAATTAGTTAGGGTTGGAATTAGGGTTGTGATTAGGGTTTAGGGGTATGTTGGGGTTAGGGTTGGAGCTAGAATTGAGGAGTTTCCACTATATAGGCACATCCAAACACGACATGACATTCAAAAAGTCAAATGGTGCTCTCTCCCTTCCGAGGCCTGCCGTGCGCCCAAACAGTGGTTTACCCCAACATATGGGGTATCACCGTACTCGGAACAAATTGCACACCAATTTTGGGGTTCTAATTTCTCATGTTACCCTTGGAAAAATAAAAAATAGCTGGCTAAAAAATAATTTTTGAGGAAAAAAATTATTATTTTTTTTCACGGCTCTGCTTTTATAAACTTCTGTGAAGCACTTGGGGGTTCAAAGTGCTCACCACACATCTAGATAAGCTCCTTGGGGGGTCTAGTTTCCAAAATGGTGTCACTTGTCGGGGGGTTTCTACTGTTTAGGCACATCAAGGGCTCTGCAAACATGACGCCCGCAGAACATTCCATCAAAGTCTGCATTACAAAATGGTGCTCCTTCCCTTCCAAGCTCTTCCATTTGCCCAAACAGTGGTTCCCCCCCACATAGGGGTATCGGCGTACTCAGGAAAAATTGCACAACAACTTTTGTGGTACAATTTCTCCTGTTACCCTTGGGAAAATAAAAAATAATGGGCTAAAAAAATCATTTTTGAGGAAAAAAATTACTTCATGGCTCTACGTTATAAACTTCTGTGAAGCACTTGGAGGTTCAAAGTGCTCACCACACATCTAGATAAGTTCCTTAAGGGGTCTAGTTTCCAAAATGGGGTCACTTGTTAGGGGTTTCCACTGTTTATGCACATCAGGTGCTCTCCAAACGCGACATGTCGTCCAGCCAATTCTGCTTTGAAAAAGTCAAATGGTGCTCCTTCCCTTGCGACCTCTGCCGTGCAACCAAAAAGTGGTTTACCCTCACATATGGGGTATCGGCGTATTCAGGAGAAATTGCACAACACATTTTGTGGTTCATTTTCTCTTTTAACACTTGTGAAAATAAAAACATATTGGTTCTGAAGTAAATTTTTTGCAAAAAAAGTTAAATGTTAATTTTTTCCTTTCACATTGCTTCAGTTCCTGTGAAGCACGTAAAGGGTTAATAAACTTCTTGAATGTGGTTTTGAGCACCTTGAGGGGTGCAGTTTTTAGAATGGTGTAACTTTTGGGTATTTTCTATCATAGACCCCTCAAAGTGACTTCAAATGTGATGTGGTCCTTAAAAAAAAAAAGGTGTATAAATGAGAAATCGCTTGTCAACTTTTAACCCTTATAACTTCGTAAACAAAAAAAAATGTATTTCCAAAATTGTGCTGATGTAAAGTAGACATGTGGGAAATGTTATTTATTAAGAAATTTGTATGTTATATCTCTGCTTTAAAGGCATAAAAATTGCTAAATTTTCAAAATTTTCACCTTATTTCCGTTTTTTTCATAAATAAACGCAAGTTATATAAAAAAAAACTTTAACACTAACGTGAATTTCAATGTGTCACGAAAAAACAATCTCAGAATCAGCGGGATTCGTTAAAGCGTTCCAGAGTTATAACCTCATAAAGTGACAGAGGTCAGAATTGTTAAAATTGGCCCGGTTATTAAGCTGCAAATTGGCTCTGTCATTAAGGGGTTAAAGAAGCTTAGAAACTTGAGTTTCAATAAAGACTCCTTCCTTCATCTTTGCTTCACTCAACCTTGTAAATTTATCAATGAGATACTTTACTGCTTTTACATTTTTATCCATTGCCTTTTCAAAGTTCTTCATTATGTCTAAAGTGATATGCAATAGTGTTACCAAAATTTTACGTGGGTCAACAAGTGCTTGATGCAGGACATTTTTACTCACTTGCTAAAGTGAATGTCAGAGAGGCCAGTCTTTTTTATTGTAGGGATATTCTTTTGCACCACTATCCCACTCACACAGAAAGCAGCAGTACTTTGTGTATCCACTTTGGACACCAAGTAAAAGGGCAATCACATTGACGTCACGTGAGAACAAGCAGATGGAGAAGCTCCTGCCTAGCATCTAGCTATTTATCCGATCTAGAACCTGACGATCATCCTGAAATTTGCCATACATCTACCGGATAATTTGCTGTGTGTGTAGGTACTTTGCTATGTGGATAAAAATGACCAAAAAAAGCCACAGAGACTGTGGGAGAAGCAAGCTCTCAGCTCCAAGATGACATAGTGGTCATCACACTAGATACAGATTGAGCAAGGGAGAAGAGTAGGAGGGAATTGATGGCCAGGCTGGAGAGATTTTTCTGCACAGAAACATCAGTCTCAGTAGGTGACAACAGCCTTCAGCAGAGGGGTCGGGTGAGGAGGAGATGGGAGAGGCAGCCGCATTAATAGAGGGCAAAACTACATGTGGCACAGTATTCTCTGTCCAACAATGGCAATATTTTTGGGCTACGTTGCAGCAGATGGGCTTCGGTGACAAACTTATAAAATGGGTGCAATTGATTTATTCAGACCCAAAGGCCAAAATAAGAGTGAATGACTCTGTCTAATAAATTTTTGTTGCACAGAGGTACAAGATAAGGAAGCCCCCTGTCTCCATTAGGCCTCTTTAACACATCAGGTTTTCATTGCCTTGCGGTGCGTCCGGTTTTTGCCGCGGCTAATTGTCACATTCCGGCGTCTGGAAAAAACGGCTACTGTAACGTTTTTTGTCTCCGGCGAAAAAGCCGGAAGCTTCTGGCTTTTTGTCACAATGAAAGTCTATGAGCGCCGGATCCGGCAAACGCCGGTGGCCGGATCTGTTTTTTTTTGTCTGAGCATGCTCAGAGTAGCCCAGCCCACAGCAAACATATAAACCAGCCATAACCATGCAGCCAGCAAAGAAGAGGGGAGCCAGCCGCAGGAGAAGACAGGAGGAGGAGAACAGAGCAGCACCAGCACCCCAAGACATTTTGTCCATGATGCAGCTGGGAGCAGACGCCAGATGGTAAATATCACAGACAACCCCTTTCAGCCAGGGCCATGCAATATTAATATATTCATGGCCTTTTTTTCTCTTTATTCCACAGCAGAAGCCGCCCAACAGCAGCAGCATCCTCAGCAGCAGCACCACCGCCAGGACCCCAAGAAATGGAGTCGGAGAGTATGGGAGTAGAGGCCAGACGGTAAATATCACACACAACCCCTTTCAGCCAGGGCCATGCAATATCAATATATTCATGGCCTTTTTTTCTCTTTATTCCACAGGACAAGCCGTTCAACAGCAGCAGCATCCTCATCAGCAGCACCACCACCAGAACTCCCAAGAAATGCAGTCGATGATGGAGAGTACGGGAGCAGAGGCCAGACGGTAAATATCACACACAACCCCTTTGAGCCAGGGCCATGCAATATCAATATATTCATGACCTTTTTTTCTCTTTATTCAGAAGCCGCCCAACAGAGCAGCAGAGCACCCCAGCTCGACACCATGTCTTCTTCTTCTGGGAGCCCTCCCTCGCATCGTCAGCATTTACAGGTAAAAAAATGTATTTATTTTTTTCACAATCCATCTCTGTGATCTATATATTAATTGCATTATTTTTTATTTATACCCGGAAACTGAAGCTGAAGAGGAGCTCCCAGAAGAAGAACGAAGGGGTGGAGAGATACCAGGAGTGGGCTCACAATTCGTAAGTTTCCTGCGTGCATCGCTGAAACACAACATCACACTACACACAACACATAGAAAACAATTTAATACAGACATCACACTGCACCCAACATATATGCCTACATCCAAGCACATCATTTGTGGGTTTTTTTTTTATAGTCTTCTGAATGTGGTGCTCGGCCAAGAGCTCCTCGCAGTGCCTCCCAGGGTCGTCGGCGTGAGCGACGTGGCGGTCACCATTTTTTTTGGTAGTTTGGAGACTAATGTATTTTTTTTCTCTTTTTCTTTAACAGGCTTCACAGCGTGCTCCCGACTCGGACGATGAGGAGGGGGGGATTGACGTGGACCTCCTCATCGATCTGGTCAGAGAAAGGGAGCCGCTGTGGAACTTGGGGGACCGCCGCCATGTTGATCTCATCGTGACCCGTCGGCTCTGGGAGGAAATCTGTTCACAACTCTTTGTCCGCTGGGAGGACCTCAATGCTCGGGCCCGGATTGAAGAGCGTAAGTATATACAGTTCAGGTTGCTGGACGTAAAGCAGTGTTTCCCAAACTCCAGTCCTCGTGGTCCCCATGGGTCATGTTTTCAGGATTTCCTTTTGTGCAACACTATGGAAATCCTGAAAACATAACCCGAGGGGGCCGTGAGGACTGGAGTTTGGGAAACACTGATGTTGTATACTAACCAATTTGTGCTTTCTCGTTTCAAGGGAGAGAATTGTGAAGCGGTGGCGGTCTGTGAGGGATCGCTTCAAGAAGGAGTTCAACAAGGAGATGCGGGCCCCTGGTGGAGCTGGAGGACGCAGCAGCAAGTACAAGTATGCACGAGCCCTGTCGTTCCTCCGGGCAACAATGGTCACCAGAAGGTAAATATTACACACCCCATGTAAAAAAAACTTTTAACATGTCTAACTAATTTTTTTTTTCAGCCAGGGCCATTCAATATCAGTATATTAATTGTATTTTTCTCTTTATTCCACAGAACGGTGATCAGCACTCTGGAGCCTGCAGAGTTGGACCCTTCTGGAGCGATCCCTCAGGAGTCCGCCACTGAGGGACACTTCGACCTCCCCGGCCCATCCGCACCTTCCCAGACACGTGAGCCCTCTGTCCCCTCCACCAGCGCTGGAGCATCGTGGCCGAGTGCATTGCATGAGGCTACTGGTCAGGAGATAGCTTTCCCTTTACCTCACCCTTCTGCCGCTGCCACCTCTAGTACAGTCATGGCCAAAAGTTTTGAGAATGACACAAATATTAATTTTTACAAAGTCTACTGCTTCACTTTTTCTAATGGCAATTTGCATATACTCCAGAATGTTATAAAGAGTGATCAGCTTAACCGCAATTACTTGCAAAGTCAATATTTGGCTAGAAAATGAACTTTATCCCCCAAAAACACATTTCAACATCATTGCAGCCCTGCCTTAAAAGGACCAGCTAACCTCTTTTCAGTGATTGCTCCATTAACACAGGTGTGGGTGTTGATGAGGACATGGCTGGAGATCAATCTGTCATGATTAAGTAAGAATGACACCACTGGACACTTTAAAAGGAGGCTGGTGCTTGGCATCATTGTTTCTCTTCTGTTAACCATGGTTACCTCTAAAGAAACACGTGCAGTCATCATTGCAATGCACAAAAATCAACAGTCAACAGTCTATCGCATCATCAAGAACTTCAAGGAGAGAGGTTCCATTGTTGCCAAAAAGGCTCCAGGGTGCCCAAGAAAGACCAGCAAGCGCCAGGACCGTCTCTTAAAAGTGTTTCAGCTGCGGGATCGGGCTACCAGCAGTGCAGAGCTTGCTCAGGAATGGCAGCAGGCAGGTGTGAGTGCATCTGCACGCACTGTGAGGCGGAGACTCTTGGAGCAAGGCCTGGTCTCAAGGAGGGCAGCAAAGAAGCCACTTCTCTCCAGAAAAAACATCATGGACAGACTGATATTCTGCAAAAGGTACAGGCAGTGGACTGCTGAGGACTGGGGTAAAGTTATTTTCTCTGATGAATCCCCTTTTTGATTGTTTGGGACATCAGGAAAACGCCTCATTCGGAGAAGACAAGGTGAGCGCTACCACCAGTCTTGTCTCATGCCAACTGTTAAGCATCCTGAAACCATTCATGTGTGGGGTTGCTTCTCAGCCAAGGGAATCGGCTCTCTCACAGTCTTGCCTAAAAACACAGCCATGAATAAAGAATGGTACCAGAATGTCCTCCAAGAGTAACTTCTCCCAACCCTCCAAGAGAAGTTTGGCGATCAACAATGCCTTTTCCAGCATGATGGAGCACCTTTCCATAAAGCAAAGGTGATAACTAAATGGCTCAGGGAACAAAACATAGAGATTTTGGGTCCATGGCCTGGAAACTCCCCAGATCTTAATCCCATTGAGAACTCGTGGTCAATCATCAAGAGACGGGTGGACAAACAAAAACCTAAAAATTCTGACAAAATGAAAGCATTGATTGTGCAAGAATGGACTGCTATCAGTCAGGATTTGGTCCAGAAGTTGATTGAGAGCATGCCAGGGAGAATTGCAGAGGTCCTGAAGAAGAAGGGTCAACACTGCAAATATTGACTTGCTGCATTAACTCATTCTAACTGTCAATATAAGCTTTTGTTACTCATATGTTTGCAATTATATTTCTGTCTGTGATAAAAACATCTGTCAAACACACATAAAAACCAGAGGGCAGCAGATCATGTGAAAATATAATATTTGTGTCATTCTCAAAACTTTTGGCCATGACTGTACACCTGTGGCTACTGGGCGGCTGCGGCAGAGAGGTCAGGAAAGGAGCTATGCGCCCGAGTTCTTGCATCTCAATGCATCTTTCCAGAACTGTCTTAAAGTCTTGTCAGAGCAAATGGCCGCAGGCTTTTAATCAGCTCAACTCCAGCATTCTGGAGGTTAAGACACTTCTGCAAACCATGCATTCAGAAGCAAGAAGTTCGCCAAACCACAGTTTTTTCCGGTCTGTAACCGAGCGCATGGATACGCTATCTCCTAGCCAGCAGATGCATGTAATGCATACTTACCACGCTGCTCTAGCGCAGGTTACCTCCCAACCTCCTACACCCACCCCAGTCGTTCCTCCCACACCTGCCCCCCTCCGGCCACTGTCCCTCCTCTCCCTCCTATCCAGTACCAGCAACCTCCCCACTTCCAGCAACCTGCCCCGTACCAACATCCTTCCTCGTACCAACCTCCTTCCCCGTACCAGTTCCCAACCACATCTGCTCCTCTACTCCCTGCCCAATCCTCCCCTCCACCACCCACCTGTTCTGCCTCCCACATCTCTTCCCGTTCCATTTATTTTTCCACCCCTTCTCTTTTACCTGATCCTTCCCCACCACCATCCCAGTCCGCTCTCCACACTCCCACTGTCGAAGTGTCCCGCAGCCCCTCCAGCAGTATCTCCACCCCACACTACACTAATTTGTGATGTAATTTTTACTTACAAATAAACTTTTATGCTTTGACATGATTGTTAATACAAAATAAAATTATTTTGGTTAAATATATTTTTTATTAAAAAAATTGAAAATTGAATAAAAAAATTATGAAGAAACAGTTAATTCACAGTAAAAAAAAGATGTTAATAAACATTTTTATTACCTACAATAAATGTAAAAAATGGTTGATTTAAAATGGTTGTCTTTCATTTATTTCTAAGGTAAAATAAAGGTAACATTTATTGGGTATATAAAACCAGGCACATAACTTTGGGTAAAAGGTAAAATAATTTTACCTTTTGGCCAAAGTTGTGTCCCTGGTTGTGTATTAGCCAAAGTATTTCACCTGTTAACCAAAGTTGTGTACATTGTTAGGTAATCCCCAACAAGGTATATAACTTTGGTTAAAAGGTGAAATACTTTGGCTAATACACAACCAGGGACACAACTTTGGCCAAAAGGTAAAATACTGTACATAATCCACAACAAGATAGACAACTTTGGTTTGCAAAGGTATACTGTGGATACACGAGGTACAAAGGTCACAGAGCAATTTATTAAACTCTGTCATCCTGCCAGTCTAGTCTTCCTTCAGGTGACAAAGTATTCTGCAAATTTGTCCCTTATTCGGGAAACAGTCACAGAACTTCTATTGGTAATGTTCTGGTAATCATGCAAGTTGGTTTCTTCATAGTGGTCCTCAATGGAAATCTGTTCCTTGCTGATAACAAAATTATGTAGAACCACACAAGCTTTGATAACCTCGTCCACAGTTTCAGTTCAGTTGATCGCAGTCAATAGGACACGCCATTTGGCTGTCAGAATCCCAAAAGCGCACTCCACCATTCTTCTGGCTTATGTGAGGCGGTAATTGAAAATTCTTTTTGTGTGTGTCAATCCTCTGCTTGAGTACGGTTTCAGCAGGTGTTCTGACAGCTGGAAGGCTTCATCCCCTACACAAACAAAAGGCATAGGTGGGCCAGATGTTTGAGGCAGCGGTCTAGGGGGTGGGAACTTGAAGGTGTTACCATACAGCTGACGGCCCATTGCTGACAGTTTGAACGCTTGAGTCATTGGAGCGACCATAGGCCCCAATATCTACAGCAATAAATTTGTAATCCGCATCAGCAATGGCCATTAGGACAATGGAAAACTATTTTTTGTAATTAAAAAATTCGGATCCAGATCCTGCTGGCTTGGCAATCCGGATATGTTTCCCGTCCACAGCGCCCAGGCAATTAGGAAACTGACATATTTGTTCAAACTTTTCAGCAATTTCAATCCAACTCTCTGTTGTGGGCTCTGGTAGAAATTCCGCAACTAGAGAGTCTCACAATGCATGGCATGTGTGCTTCACAATTCTAGAGATGGTGGAAATCCCAAGTCTGTACTGGAAATGGAGTGAGGAAAGAAATTCTCCAGTTGCCAGGAATCTGTGAATAAAAAAAAAAAAAATAATTTTCAAATCACAGCATTACATACCAGAACTCAGCCATAACAATTGGAGATACTATAAAAAAATTATTTTTATAGTATCTCCAATTGTTAAAGCTGAGTCAGATGGCCGTATACTACCAGCAACAACTTTCCAGGACAAGTGTGCTCTGAAGCAAGCAGATCAAATAAATATGACTTACCGAAGAGTCACCATCAGACGCTCCACCAGTGAAATGGAGGAGCGGCAATACGTGTCCGATCTTCTCATCAGGTCTCCAATGTGCTCCACCAAGAAATCAAAGTTCTCAATTTTCATCCTAACATATGCGAAAAATTTCTCAGGGTTTCCTCGTAGCTCCATGTAGAGTGTAGAATACACCCCACGCGTCATTCTCTGGGCTGTGATGGGGTGGATCCACAAACATCGTTGGCGCGGAAGCATGATGCGCTGCTGTCTTTTTCTCCTCCAGAACAATTGCTTTCAGACGATTCGCCTCCACTGTGAAATACACCAAATTCTTCAGAATGTTTCCTATCACAACGTCCATCTTCATCAGCCACTTGCTCTTCTCTCCAATCTGCACTTGCTCCTCTAGAACCTGTCATAGATGGGCTGTAGGAACAGTGTATATATATATATTTTCAGTAGCCAATCACGTTTGGAAGCCCCCAAGGGGCGTTTTAAAAAACCGGATTCGTCGAAAAACAGATAAAAAAACGGATGAGACAGATCCGGTTTTCGGCCGGATCTGCTAGTCGGATCCGGCCGAAAACCGGATCCGTCTCCTCTGTTTTTACATAATAAAACCGGATCCGGCGCAACGCCGGATAGCGCCTGACGGCAAAAAACGTGTGAAGGAGGCCTTAGTGTTTGCAATAGCAACTGAACCTCTTGCAGCAGTAATTAGTGAAACATCTGAGATAAATGGATATAAATATGGGACCAAGGAAGAGAAGGCGGCGTTGTATGCCGGTGATTTACTCTTATTCCTAGGGGACAGTAGAGTTAGTAATGGCAGACACTATAAAAAGGTTCCAGTGGACTGATTGATCCCAATGATAAAGGCAAACTGAGCAAGAGGTAAGAATAAAACCAGTCCTCCTGCTGAGCTGCAACAAAACACCTTCCAATTTACTACAAAGATTTTGTTCTTTTTGTCTGACTGTTTTTTTCAGGGTGGTAGACAGAGAAACATGACAAGTCAATCCCCAGTTTTTTACAAAAAGCTCTCCAGAATTTGGAGACAAATTGTACTTCCTGTTGTGAATGTGCTAGAGATGTTTTCTGAGCAGAGGCTCCCTCTGGTGGTTACAGACAGTACTGAACCTTCCAGTGAGGAATGGCAATCTGGGATCACTGACTGGACTGATATAAGGGAGGTTCCCTCCCATGATGGTTGCCGGTGATCAATTGTTCTTGTCTCAATTGTGGTTCCTGGTTCATTTGGAAGTTTGCTGGAGTCTTGCCTGCGTCTGCTGCTTTCAGATAAGATATTTTTGCTTTTCTTTTCGTGCTTGCTTGTTGCATAGTTTTCTGCACTTTTGGAGTTCAGCCGGGTCCCCTCCTGGGGCCTGTGCTCCTCTCAGTTTATCTGTAGCCACTGTTATTTGTTCATTTGCTTTTTTCTGTTTTTTTAGTGGCTGCGGCTTGGTTTTGTTACACCAGAGATCTGATTTAGGTGGATGAGATCGTGTGATCTCAGATTTTTTGGAAATCAGAAGTGTTGGTATTTTTTAGGTTTTTTTGGATTGCAGTCAGAATTCTTTCCTGTACTTTTCTGTCTAGACAGATTGGGCCCCAGTGTTTGCTCATTCTATTTTTTGTCTGTCCGTGCTTTCTTCTTGTCTAACCGCCATTACATGTTTGGGGGCTTCCTATTTTCTTTGGGGATCTGCTCCGGGGCAGATAGCTTTCATCTTTCTGCCTTTAGGTGTAGTTATCTCTCAGGCTGTGACGAGGCATCTAGGATCAACATAGGAACGCTCCACGGCTACCTCTAGTTGTGTGGTTAGTTCAGGTTACTGCAATCCAATAGGTTCCAGCCTCTCTGGTGTATTACCGTTTTTGCAATTTCTCCTCAGCTACCTAAACATAACAACTTCCCTATCAGATACAATGTTAAGAGGAATTCCATGCAATCTCATAACATGGCAAATAACCTGGAGAGTGTCTCAGCATTAGGTACACAAGTACAAATATGTAATTTAGACCCATAAGGGGAAAATGACTGGACTTTACGGATCTCGGCTTCCAACTCAGAGGATATCACAGAAACCACAATGCTCTTAGGTAGAATGGATTTTCCAGAGGAAAAACTGAAATAAAACTGTGTGATAGTGCTTCAGCCTTTACATTCTTGGAACCCAGCCTAAAAGTGATAAAGAAATTGAATGTAGAGAAAAAATAAAGACCATCTGGCCTGTTTGGGAGTTAGCCGTTTAGCTGATTCAATATACTCTAAATACTTATAATCTGTGACCAGTGGCGTAGCAACTGTTTGTGGCGCCCGGGGCGGTCAAAAAATTTGCCGCCCCTTTGGTCGTTGATAATCCGGAAGCATCCGAAGAGCCCACACTACACTCAAAGATCTAATTTTTAGTCTGCTACTAACTCTGCTGTTATTTCTAAATTTCTAGACTTTCATCTTCTTGCAGTTCTCTATATATATGTATGTATTAGCTTGATGATGCTGTATGAAGACCTAATGGATTTTTTAATAATTTTTAATAATGTGACATTACAGGGGGCATCACAGGAGACATTACAGGGGGCTTTACGGAAGACATTACAGGGGGCATCACAGGAGACATTACAGGGGGCATCACAGGAAACATTACAGGGGGCTTTACAGAAGACATTACAGGGGGCATCACAGGAGACATTACAGGGGGCATTACAGAAGACATTACAGGGGGCTTTACAGAAGACACAGGGGCATCACAGGAGACATTACAGGGGCTTTACAGAAGACATTACAGGGGGCATCACAGGAGACATTACAGGGGGCATCACAGGAAACATTACAGGGGGCATCACAGGAGACATTACAGTGGGCATCACAGGAGACATTACAGGGGGCTTTACAGAAGACATTACAGGGGGCTTTACAGAAGACATTACAGGGGGCATCACAGGAGACATTACAGGAGACATTACAGGGGCAAGCTGCAGTGTCACATACTTAGATACAACTTGGGGCACATACACAGCCGGGGGTGAGGGCGCAGTATAGACAGAATTTAGGATTTGGTTAGAACCAGAATTTCCGCTACAAACATAAAGTCGGAATTTGGGGGGTGCACGGAGCTAGAAGTTGGGGAACGGATATAGAATTAAGGAGGCAAAGAGGATCTACAATGTGGCACAGAAAGGATTTTTTGGCACAGACATACAGTCAGAATTTGGGAAACTCACACAGCTAATATTTTGGGAACAGGTGTAATCAGATCTCAGGGCTCAGCCAGGGTGAAGGTGCAGAGAAAGCCAGAACATGGCTCATTATAGGCAGGCAAGCACTCAATAACACAGCCAGGATGGGGGTACAGGATTTGGGTGCAGCAGAGCCAAAACTAGAGTTTTCCTGTATCTAAATATATTTACCAAGACAGAAAAGTATATTATCACCTGTGACATAAATTCGGACAGACCCCCGGCTGTACAGAGCCCCCCACAGGTACAGTATAAGTATATTATATATGCTGGGGGTGGAGGGTCCACAGCTAGAATGGAGAAGCTGAGCGGATCTGTGTAGCCCTGGTGTGAAGGCACACGCAGTACCCTGGAGAATGTGTGGAGAGATAGCAGTTTAATGCTCTATACCCATTCACTCAATATACACTAGACACACCCTTAGGGTAGTGTAGTGACTCGTAGGGAGTGGTCAGTGTAGATTCGTTGAGTGATTTAGGAGTCAGTTTCCTGTCTTCGGACAGAACAGACGTGTGGAGTCTAGCTGGGACTTGGAGGGAGGAAGCAGTCCAGCTTGGTTCTATCAGCAGTTCAGCAAGTGGAGGCCAGTAAGGGCGAGATATAGATCACCTCAGCCTGGTCAGAGCTGTACCTCACTGAAGACATTGATAAAGAAAGAAGAGTTTAGTACAGAAATACTTCAGTCTCCTGTCTCAAGGACAGTGAAGGTTCAGAGACGTGCTCCTGCCTAGAAGATTACTGAGAGTCTGGTAACTAACTCTGAAGGAAGAAAAGAAGGGAGTGATTATATGACTTTTTGCAAGTGTGAGTGTTTATGCTACAAGCGCGGACAAGGCGAAAGGCACAGTGGAAGGAATATTTAAAAGTGCTTTTGGATTGGAGAAGTCCTGCACATTGTTACCGGTCACTGGGACCGAAGGATCACTATAGTTTCAAGCTTAGTGGTAAGAAAACCAGAGGCTTATCGGACCTTAGGTCGCGGCAAGCAGCCCCTAAATAGTCGGTACGTAACTGGGGTCAGGGGGAGTGAGGACCTTGAGTCTCTGCAGGACAAGATAGGAATTCAGCTCTCTCACAGGAAGGCTCCGACCACAAAACTGACTGGGCAGTACAGGTTTGGAATAGCTGGAGTTATAGAGGGAACTACGCTTCATGCTGGTTGTACTCATCATCTTTGTGAAAGTAAAGGAGGCCCCTAACTTGTCCAGCTGCTATCTCGAAATACATTCTCCTTGGATCAGCCTCCCTGGGACCTGCCTTACCATCTTACAAGTAAAGGTATGGAAAGACGCTGATGTGTGAGACTGTGTTATTTGATTGCATTCCTGCACTACCCCTTCATAACTATCGACCTGAGGGAAGAGTCCCACCTGTAGGGGACCCGACATCTAGCTGCCTCACCATCCCCTCAGAGATCTACAGCAGCGCTGGTACAAATTACCAGAAGACTACAGGTGGCGTCACGAACTGTATATAAATCTATCCCCTGTAAATATCCCCCCAACATACGCCAGACCGCTAGGGCCACAGACCGAGCCACTGCTACCTGTGACAATCCCCATAGACTTCCATGGGCTCGGCTCTGAGTACCCCATTGCCCTGGTAATCCACAATTGTGGTGGCGGGTCGATACAGATCCAGCAACAGAAGATCCATAAAGAGCAGTGACCCTAAATATCCGGCTAGAAATGTACCCCCATCATCATCATCATCACCCCCCACTGACAAGACCTTCCTGGTCAGAGATGGGACAGGACATTCCTTGCTGTGGGTCAAACAGATGAGGCAGAGCTGAGTATGTCATGAGGAGCAGCAGATGGTGACATCGCAATATGTTCTCTGATTTTATATGGGACTGCAAGGGATCGATATCGTTGTTTTAATTCAATTTTTACTGTTCACATTTCACACACTCCTCAGCCCGGCGCTCAGCTCTGCTACATCCCTGTGTGCTGGACCTGCAGTGATGAGCTCAGGCTGTAGAAGATGCACCGGACAACAGGCTCAGCTCTGCTACATCCCTGTGTGCTGGACCTGCAGTGATGAGCTTAGGCTATAGATGCACCGGACAACAGGCTCAGCTTTGCTACATCCCTGTGCGCTGGACCTGCAGTGATGAACTCAGGCAGTAGATGCACCGGACAACAGGCTCAGCTCTGCTACATCCCTGTGTGCTGGACCTGCAGTGATGAGCTCAGGCTGTAGATGCACCGGACAACAAGCTCAGCTCTGCTACATCCCTGTGTGCTGGACCTGCAGTGATGAGCTCAGGCTGTAGATGCACCGGACAACAGGCTCAGCTCTGCTACATCCCTGTGTGCTGGACCTGCAGTGATGAGCTCAGGCTGTAGATGCACCGGACAACAGGCTCAGCTCTGCTACATCCCTGTGTGCTGGACCTGCAGTGATGAGCTTAGGCTGTAGATGCACCGGACAACAGGCTCAGCTCTGCTACATCCCTGTGTGCTGGACCTGCAGTGATGAGCTCAGGCTGTAGATGCACCGGACAACAGGCTCAGCTCTGCTACATCCCTGTGTGCTGGACCTGCAGTGATGAGCTTAGGCTGTAGATGCACCGGACAACAGGCTCAGCTCTGCTACATCCCTGTGTGCTGGACCTGCAGTGATGAACTCAGGCAGTAGATGCACCGGACAACAAGCTCAGCTCTGCTACATCCCTGTGTGCTGGACCTGCAGTGATGAGCTCAGGCTGTAGATGCACCAGACAACAGGCTCAGCTCTGCTACATCCCTGTGTGCTGGACCTGCAGTGATGAGCTCAGGCTGTAGATGCACCGGACAACAGGCTCAGCTCTACTACATCCCTGTGTGCTGGACCTGCAGTGATGAGCTGAGCTCACTCAGGCTGTAGATGCACCGGACAACAGGCTCAGCTCTACTATATCACAGGCACTTACTGGAGTCCAGCGTCTCCTCTTCTCTGTTGCTCTCAGCAAGATAAGTCTGGCACTGAGTCACTGTCTCCCATATTTCCTCCCGAATCCTCAGCTCTTCCCCCTCTGGCCTCTGTCCTCAGTGGTGCAGATGGCTTCTTCAGAAACAACCTCAGTCACGGTGCAGACTGCAACTGTCTGCCTATCTCCAGCAGGCACAGAGCGATCCTGTGTCACAGTCTCTCAGTCCTGCAGTTTTCACCTGTCCTTGCTTGGAAGTTGGTGGTATATGCACAGCCACACAGCACAGAGCAGAGGATGGGAGTGCTGTCCAGAGCGCGGGGCTGCTGAACTGTGCCTCCGCGCTTCTCCCACAGAGGACAGGAAATGCTGCTGCTGTGCCGCCCCCACACACGTGCCGCCTGGGGCGGACCACCCCTCCGCTCCCCCCACGCTACGCCACTGTCGGTGACCACTGTGACTTGATGAACTGCCCCCTCCTGAAAATGTCTCCATTCTTTAAAGGCTATTTTAAAAGCAAGTAATTCACAATTTTCAACAGCATTATCTATTTCAGCAGATTAAAATTTATTTTGAGAAAAAAGCACATGGCTGCAAACAGCGTTGGACTGGAGCACCTTGGGACCACTAGAGAAAATCATTCTTGGGCCCACTATGTAGCTACGTAGAAATAAATACAAGACCAAAAATTGTGTGGTAAAACACACTAATATCAGGGTATAATATAAGGTAGTACATGTCTTAATTATGTAGCAGGGATTGGGGTTGCCCCCTCATAGAATAGAAAGTAGCCCCCACATAGTGTACAATGTAGCCCCCTCATATAGTATAATGTAGCCCCCTCACAGAATATAATGCAGCCCTCATATAGAATATAATGTAGCCCCCTCATAGAATATAATGTAGCCCTCCATAGAATATAATGCAACCAGCCTCATAGATTATAGTGCCGCCCCCCCCATAGGGTATAATGTAGCACCCTTATAGTGCAACCCCCTTATAAGGTATAATGCAGCCCCCATAGAATATATTGTAGCCCCCTCATAGAGTATAATACAACCCCTTAACAGAATATAATGTAGCCCCCTCATAATGTATAATGCAGCCCCCCTCATATAGTATGATGCAGCCCCCCACAGAATATAATGTAGCCCCCTCATAGGTTATCATGCTGTTCCCCTCATAGGGTATCATGCTGCCTCCCCCCTCATAAGGTATCATGCTGCCCCCTCCATAGGGTATTATGCAGCTCCCCCATAGGGTATCATACAGATCCACCAATAGGGTATCAAGCAGCTCCCCCCAATAGGGTTTCATGCTGCCCCCCTCCATTGGATATCATGCAGCACCCCCATAGGGTATCATGCAGCTCCCCAGAGGGTATCTTGCAGCTCCCCCAATAAGGTATCATGCAGCTTCCCCCATAGGGTATCATGCAGCTCCCCCATAGGGTATCATACAGCCAGAACTCACTGATATATAAAAAAACAAACACAATACTCTCCTCATCGCTCCCATGCTGATTCCGGCAGCGGCTCTGCTCCGGTGTCAGCAGCTGTGCGGCAGTCGGCCTGGCACACAGCAGGTACGCGATGAAGTGACGTCATCACGTACCCGCTGTGTGTCAGAGGCAGAGGGGAATGATGGGAGAGGGAGCATCATCTGACGCTCTCTCTTCCATTATTGCTTTCAACTGTTTCGGCATCTGATGCTGACAGTTGAATGCGGTGTGCACTAGGGTGTGGCGCTGACGCCGAGTCCCCCTGACTTGCAGCAGCATAGGCTGGGGGAGCGGGGGCCCTGATAGTGAGCAGTGTTAGCCGAAGCCTGAGGAAAACACTGCCCGCTATTAAAGTGAAATGAAGTCACTCCACTTCACGCCCATAGGGCGTAGGAAAGCGTGAATATTCATTTCACTTTAGCAGCGTGAACAGGCTTCGGCTTCCTGACACCCGCTGCTGCTCCGGGCGACACCCCATAGCAGCTGCGTGGTGTGCCGCTATTAGCGACACACCACTGGCTGGGGCCCCTGAGGCAGCAGGCACCTTAGGCAGCTGCTGGCCCTATATGCCAGCAGGTGTCAGTGTCTGGGCCCAGCGGCAAATCCTCCAGTTCTCTGGTGGCCCAGTCCGACCCTGGCTGCAAATTAGTCAGAGTTTTGGAAATCTAAGGTAGATCAGCCCCTACCCCAACCTTCAAAGCATCCACCTCCACAATGAATGGCTCTTGGAGATTGGGTTGGATTAGAACAGGAGCAGTCATAAAACACAGTTCAATTTTTCAAAAGCCCCAACAACATATGGTGACCAAACCTTGATATCCGCCCCCTTACGTGTGAGGTCAGTAAGAGGTTCAGCAATCTGAGAAAACCCCTAATGAATTTCCTATAACAGTTGGTGAATCCTACAAAACGCTTTATTGCTTTCAGGTCACAAGGTTGTATCCAATCTACTATAGCTTCACGTTCCCAGGATCCATCATACACCCATCAGCCGAGAAAATGATCCCAGGAATGAAATTTCCTTTAACAGAAAAAAATTCTCAATTTTAGCAAAATATTTAGACTTGAGAGTCCTCAGTGGTTGATACCTTTTAATGGCTAACTGAAAAGATGGTAACAAATTGCAAGCTTTCGAGACTACTCAGGTCTCTTCATCAGGCATAGACTAATACAACATCTGAAGAATCACATATTTATACACAAAATAGCACAGAAAAAATGCAATAGGTAGGACAAGTGACATGAAGCAGAATAGTCATTATGGCAGAGGGATTAACATAAATATGACTAGTTCATAGATAAGGAGTGAAGGTTTTATTACCCTCTGATTGGGGTCTGGTATTGTGTTGTGATGACCCTAAAAGGTCAGGGAGGCAGATTCCTTAATTGTTGTAGAACGACATAAAACTCTGGGATATATTCATCCCAGCACTAAGAGTGTCAAAGGATGAATATATCCCAGAGTTTTATGTCGTTCTACAACAATTAAGGAATCTGCCTCCCTGACCTTTTAGGGTCATCACAACACAATACCAGACCCCAATCAGAGGGTAATAAAACCTTCACTCCTTATCTATGAACTAGTCATATTTATGTTAATCCCTCTGCCATAATGACTATTCTGCTTCATGTCACTTGTCCTACCTATTGCATTTTTTCTGTGCTATTTTGTGTATAAATATGTGATTCTTCAGATGTTGTATTAGTCTATGCCTGATGAAGAGACCTGAGTAGTCTCGAAAGCTTGCAATTTGTTACCATCTTTTCAGTTAGCCATTAAAAGGTATCAACCACTGAGGACTCTCAAGTCTAAATATTTTTCTATCTACTGGCTAACACGGTACGAAGATACACATCTTTCCTATATCAATTTTAGCAAAGAATTCTCCTCAATCTTTATAATACTACACTGACAAGTTCCTGGTGAGAATCCAAATCAGGAGAGAAAATTACAGATCATCAAGGTAAATCACAAGAAATCTCCCAATGTAATCAGAGAAATATCATTCAGAAAGTTTGTGAGATCCTGTCGGTGCATTGGAGACTCCGAATGGAGGACGACATTTCCGAATAATCCTCAGATGGTAAAAAACGCCATTTTCCACTCATCACCCTTCATGATGTGTATCAAATTGTAAGACCCTCTAAGGGCAAGAAAACCATTTACCCCCAAAGGCTGATTATAGTCACGAATCCGCTCCTTACACCTCATACACACAGGGCTCGGCTCCGTACACCTCGTACACACACGGCTCCCTTCCGTACACCTCGTGCACAAAGGGCTCCGCTCCGTACACCTCGTACACATATGGCTCTGCTCCGTACACACACTGCTCTGCTGTGTCCAACTCGTACACACACACGGCTCCGCTCCGTACACCCTGTACACACGTGGCTCTGCTCCATACACCTCGCACACACACGGCTCTGCTCCATACACCTCATACACACACAGCTCCACTCCGTACACCCTGTACACACATGGCTCTGCTCCGTACACCTCGCACACACACGGCTCCACTCCGTACACCTCGTACACACACGGCTCTGCTACATCCACACTGTAAAACCCCTCCTGACCCCACACATAAACTTCCCCTCATCCAGCACCATGACAACCAGCACAGCAGAGTCCTGCATACAGGAAGAGGCGGAGCTAGCCGTGTGCTCGGTGTCTGCAGCTGCCTGGAGAGAGCTCCTTGCAAAGGGAGGTGTTTTTTTTCCCTAGGCTACCTGCCTGCCCCTTCCCAGAGAGAGACTTATCCCTGGGACAGAGCTCCGGGGCTGTGCCTCTAGCTCCCACCCCCCGGCAAGCCAGCTGGGTGTGGGAGGCCTCACCTACCATCAGGAGTCCATACCATCTAGCCAGTCCCAGGGAGGATGGCAAGGAAAAAGCCCTCGGGGGGCCGCAAGACCCCTGAGGCCGGGACCGTGGCGGTTCCTCCAGGAGGAGGAGGAGAGGCGGCCAGCGGAGGTGCGGCGGTAGAGCCCCCAAACATCTAGGGCTCCAAGGCGACGGGGGGAGCCTGTCACCACCTATGGCTCCCGCATTCACGCACACCTCTGCGAATATGAGGAGGCCGGCAAACAGCTGAGGAGACTCCGGGAGGAGTTGAAGGGAGCATGCATGATCGCAAAGAACAAGCTCCCTGCCTCAAGGAGAGCAGAGGTCTCCGCCACGGTGGAGAGGCTGAAGGGGTCCATTAAAGCTCTGGAACAACGGAGGGCAGAGATCCTGGCGGGAAGCGGCCCCTTTGAAGAGAAGCTAAAGAACGACGACCGGTTCAGGGCCCTGACCGGTGGGTCTCCAGGAGGCCCCAGCCAGGTGGAAAAGGAGAAGGAGGAAGATGGCGGCTGTGAGGCATCTGCGCCAGTCCCACCTGAAGACCTGGTGAGTGTAAACGCCCAGTTATCATGCAGCGGGATAGCCCCGAGCAAGTGGCCCTCCCACCGGACTCCAGTAATTCGGAGGAAAGTGGGAGCGAGGGGGAGGATGGAGGGAGTGGTAGCAGCAGTGAGGGGGCTGCCTCATCCTGCAACAAGTGCGGCAGATCGAGTCCCCAGCACGGTTTGGCGAGCTGTTGTTTGGGGATGAGATCTGCGAGGATGGGGCAACCGGGAAGGGGAAGAAAAGGAAAAAAAAAGCCAAGGTCACCATCATTGACAAATTTGTCTATGCCCCCCTTCCTGGGGCCCCCATGTCCCATTGTGTGGAACCCATTACCCACCCCGGCTCGGGCCCTGTGGTGGGTTTGCAGCAAGGGAGCGGGGAGAGGAGAGTCTGCCCGGGTCTGGATGCCATGCCTAGTGGTGTCAGCTCTGACTTGGTCAGCGATATGGAGAGTGTCAGTGCCGGTATTGTTGATGGTTGTGGTGTTGGGCCCAGTCCTCTGTGGCAGGGGGGGCTGGCCCAGTACCTGGAGTCTATACAGCCAGGGCCGCATCTCCGGCAGCTAGAGCTGGGGTCTCTGGGCCCTCCACACGCGGATCAGCTAAGAATGGATCACTTTTGGGGGTCCAGAGACCTAAAATGGGGGCGGAGTCTGCCGTAAGGCAGCAAGTAAACAAATGCAAGTTGTTGGTCGCTCCCCTGGCGGTGTTCGCGGTAGGGTCGGGGTCCTCTGCGCGTAGATCCAATAAGGGGTCCGCGCCGGGGGCCCCGCCGACGCTGGATGCCGAGGGGGAGTGGCCGACCTTGCCAAAAGCGAGTGGTGGGTACAAGAGTGCGGTGGTGGCCTGCGAGGGGGGCGTGTCCTCCCCAGCCACTGTCCCACCCGCTACTGTTGCGTCTGGCGGGGGGCGTAGCCTTGGGGGCTACTGCTCCACCCGCTATGACTGCGGCTGGCGGGGGGCGTGGCCTCGGCGGCCGCAGCCTCGCTCGCTGTACTCATGGCTGGCAAGGGGACGTGGCCTTTCGGGCCTTCGCTCTACCCGCCAGAAAGCTGGCAAGGGGTTGCTGGGGTCCCCAGCCCACTTACCTCCATCTGGTGGTGCGGGGGCTCCGGTGCCCCAAGAGAGGCCAGCACAGGTCTCCAGGGGGGGCAGGGTGCAGAGGCAGAGCCCGGCCCTGCCCCAAATGTGACAACAAAAAAAAATGGAGCCAGAGAGCCCAGGAAGTGCTGCTGCTCCTGAGCCGAGGCAGAGTTTACTGAGTAGGCTCTGTTCTGTGGCTCTTAAAGACGCGGCAGCACTCCTGGGCAAAAACAATGCGGGGCAGAGCACCGATCAGCCAGGGCCCCCAGCAGGTAAAAAACGAATCTGCAAAGAAAATAACACCGATATTTTTAAGAATTGGCTGAGGTGAATGGTATGAGTGAGGTGAGTGACATGAGTAACAGGGATATGGGAGTGAATGCGGAGGGAGTGAGTGTTGGTGTAAGTGGGAACACGGGAGGTGAGGGATGGGCTGGCCCATTTGGCCCCCAAGCCGTGAGACCCCGTACTTTTGCGGGGGTCACGGCTGGAGCTCTGGGGGGTTCTCGGGGGGTATCCTTGCCTCCGGACTCTGGGGACGGCGTTATGCACCGCCGTTTTCTGGAGGCCCTTTAAAAAGGAGTAATGTCTCAAAAAACACTGCACTCGCTGGAAAATATGCTTCAATTGAAAGTTTTATTCGTCATGTTCAGAATAAGCGACAAGTAATTTGACGTTTCGGCCTCAACCAGGCCTTGATCACAAAGTCGCCTTTAAAGTGATTGCATCGCAGGCTGTATCATACATTAGGTTCAGAGTGAAGTCAAGAGAAATTCTCTGGAAAACATTGCTGGATATGTGTTATGCTGAAGACAATATTGTTCTTCTATAGTGGAAATGATGCAATGCTGTTCTAATCTGGAGTCAATGGGTATGAGAGTTGCGCTGAATAGTACAGACATACGTCAGGACCAGTATGATGTCGTAGGAGTAGATCCAGAGCGTTGGTGGTACAGTGGAAAATGCTGGCACATCCATGCCTTGGCAAAAAGAGGCTGTACTGAGTTCACAGTGGCGCTATCCTAAGCGCTGATTAGCGCTATAAAAAGAGTGTAGTTTATAATAAAGCATTATATTATAAATGAGGTACTTAGCTTAGCGCAGGTAGGTGCTCACATCCATTGGTGGTGTGATGGGAGCTGATCCACAGCATTGGTGGTGTGCTGGATGCTGGATGCTGGCTTTATTATAAACTACACTCTTTTTATAGCGCTAATCAGCGCTTAGGATAGCGCCACTGTGAACTCAGTACAGCCTCTTTTGCCAAGGCACGGATGTGCCAGCATTTTCCACTGTACCACCAACGCTCTGGATCTACTCCTACCACATCATACTGGTCCTCACATATGTCTGTACTATTCAGCGCAACTCTCATACCCATTGACTCCAGATTAGGACAGCATTGCATCATTTCCACTATAGAAGAACAATATTGTCTTCAGCATAACACATATCCAGCAATGTTTTCCGGAGAATTTCTCTTGACTTCACTCTGAACCTAATGTATGATACAGCCTGCGATGCAATCACTTTAAAGGCGACTTTGTGATCAAGGCCCGGTTGAGGCCGAAACGTCAAATTACTTGTCGCTTATTCTGAACATGACGAATAAAACTTTCAATTGAAGCATATTTTCCAGCGAGTGCAGTGTTTTTTGAGACATTAGTATTAAGGGGTCATTGATCCCGTCCACTAGCACTGCCATACCTTTAGTAGTGTGCCAACCTTCCTAATTTTTCTTTAAAAAGGAGAGCGGTCGGTCAATGTAGAGGAAAGAGAGGTGGACCTGACATCAACAAACTGGAGCAAGTTCAGAGAAGAGCCACCAGAATGGTGACCGGTCTGCAAACCATGTCCTATGAGGAACGGTTGCAGGATTTGGGAATGTTTAGCTTGCAAAAAAGAAGACTGAGAGGAGACTTAATAGCTGTCTACAAATATCTCAAGGGCTGTCACATTGTAGAAGGATCATCTTTATTCTCATTTGCACAAGGAAAGACTAGAAGCAATGGGATGAAACTGAATGGGAGGAGACACAGATTGGATATTAGAAAAAACTTTTTGACAGTTAGGGTGATCAATGAGTGGAACAGGCTGCCACAAGAGGTGGTGAGTTCTCCTTCAATGGAAGTCTTCAAACAGAGGCTGGATAGACATCTGTCTGGGATGATTTAGAGAATCCTGCTTTGAGCAGGGGGTTGGACCAGAAGGCCCAGGAGGTCCCTTCCAACTCTACCATTCTATGATTCTATGATTCTATGATTCTATGATTCTGGTTGGAGAGACATGGCCTGGCCGCCTTCCAAAATAGAAGGGAGGGGGAAACCATTTGGTCCCTCCCGACAGCCGGGCAAGGGCCGGCCAGGAGGAATGTGGTCCGTCTTTGTTGGAGGGGCGGTGAAGCTTTCCCACCCAGGAGTAGGGTGGTGGAGCTCCTCCTGAAGATGCGCTTCAGGGCGACGGAGATCTTTTCCCTGATTCATCCCTCGACCACCCTATTCTTCGACATCAGTTTCATCCGGCCGGAGGGGCTAGAGCTCTTCTGGTCGAATTACGAGCTGGTGAAGGGGGAGCCCGGATGGCGAGACTTCACCGTACAGGAGGTGTCTCGCCAAAATGCCGTTAAGAGAGTGACCGTGGTGACTTGTAACGAGTCACTCTCCGGCGTTGACATCATGACGTGGCATTCCCGTTATGGGGAAGTCACGGACGTCCCCAAAAAAAATTGGGACGAGTTCGGAATCTGGTCGGGGGGCTGGACCTTCATGATGAAGTTGAAGGTCTCAGGGGGTACCGTCACCCACATCCCTTCCTCTGCGTTCCTAGGGAGGGACAGGATCCTGGTTTCTACCAGGGGCAGCCGAAGGTCTGTCACAAGTGCAGTGATCCCCGCCACTTCAGCGCAAGCTGCAAGGTGCATAAATGTGCCTTGTGTGGTGGGGTAGGTCATCTCGCTGCATCTTGCAAGGATATTCGGTGCCACCTGTGTGGTGACCTAGGTCACCCGTATAGCCGCTGCCCTCGCTCCTTTACCAATGCCGCTTCAGGCTGGTGGGGGGAGACCGTGAGGGGGCAACCCCTGGCGGCGCGACCTCTGCTGTGGCAGGTGGTGGTGGCGGGAGAGGGGCTAAGGGGCCAGTGAGGAAGGACAAGGCCAATAGAGGTCCCTCTTACCAGAGGAGACAGGAAAAGCGCCACGGGGTGAGAGGCGGGGAGAGCCTCAGGCAACTGGGGTGATGCCTGCCCCCCCCTCTAGGCTGGTGGCCGGTGTCTCTGAGGCCCCGGGGGAGGAAGAGGTATGCGAGGAGATCAGGAGGATGGAGAGGGAGGAAAACCTGACTGACTCCGACAACTCCTCCCAATATGAAAGTGTGGATGAGGAGGTCACGGATCAGCCTACAGTAGAGAGGGGTGATAAAAAGCGTACCGGAAGGAGAAAGAAGAAGGTGGTTAAGCCTTCCAAACCTCCTCCCCGACCGTAAGTATGCCAACTGAAGGGTTCACCGGCTCCCCTTTGATCGCCCTCTCCAACCGGTACCAAGCCCTCGACGACCCTGCTGAGACGGAGGTCGGGGGCGAGGAGCCGGGGGCAGCATCTGGGGGGCCTTCAGGGGTTGGCGGAGTCCGGCCCCCCGGGGAACCCGTTTCCTCTGGGTGGGACAGACCTGGAGCCTGGAGGCAAGGAGACCATGGGGATGGATACCTCGTCTTCCCTAAAACGGAAGGGATCAGACCCCTCTTCGGAGGGAAAGATGGGGAAGACGGGGTGAGGAAGAAGAAGGCCATCTAACCCAATCACCCATGATGGCGGAACTCACCCCGTTTACTCTGGCGTCCATTAATGTCGCCAGTATTAAGTCAGATGCGGCCAGATTTGCGGCCTTTGATTTTTTCACCCGATTTGAGGCTGAAATTTTGTTTTTGCAAGAGACCAGACTAACAGACATGGGGGCCATCCATAAAGCCAGGAGGGAGTGGAGGTGTGGGTCCTCATACTGGTCTCTTGCGGCCGAGCCATATAGCGGGGTGGCGGTCCTTTTTAAGACTGCGGAGGTGGAATGCCAACTGGTTATTGAGATAGAAATGGGGAGGTGCCTGGTCTTAGACGTTTTCATGAGGGGACAGGAGCTTCGGCTCATAAACATCTATGGTCTACAATCCAGGTGGGACCGTAAATGTCTCTTCATGAAGATCAAGCCCTTTCTTTTTATGAGCCGGCAGATGGTCTTCGGTGGGGATTTTAACACCATTACGAGATCCCGTGATAGGGGGGGTCCCGGAGGCCACCTGGCTTATGATAGTACAGCATTAAATAGTATAGCTAGCGAAGCTCGCCTGGTGGATGTCCACATCCGGCACACCCCAGGGCACGGGGGTTTCACCTTTCATAGAGGTAGCTGTAGGTCTAGGATAGATAGGTTTTTTTTAAGGAGGATGCCATCTTTTCTGCAGTGTCCGCCGTTAAGGTGGAATTCTCCGATCACTGTTTAATTTTCTTTTCTCTGAATGTTACAGAGACACACCGGATGGGAAGAGGGCTGTGGAAGCTGAATTCATCCCTATTGGAAGAAGCGGAAGTGAGACAGTCCTTTGAGGAATTTCTTCAGAGCCAGGTACCGCTTTTGGATCTCTGTAACAGTAAGTCTGAGTGGTGGGAGATCTAAAGAGAGGGTGGCGGGGTTCTTCCGTCAGCTCTCGAGCCTCAGGAGTCTGAACAGGCACCGCTTGTATTAGGCCTTGAGAAGGAAACTCGAGCAGCTCGTCTCGACTGGGGGTGACCGTGAGGAGATCTCCAGGGTGAAGTCTTTGCTCAAGAGGTGTCAGTATGATAGGCACACATCTTTGTTTTTTGAGAGGGATTTCGGGAGGTGCCTCTCGCCCGACCCTTACAGAAACTGTAAGATGTCAGTGAATTGTAAGATGGTGACAGGACTGATCGACAGTACGGGTTCCCTGAACCGATCCAAATCAGGGATCCTAGAGGTGGTCAGATCCTTTTACTCATGCCTCTTGGGAAAGAGAGATCTGGATCGAGACGGGATGTCGGCTTTCCTGGCTGAGACCATTCCTGAGCCAGGAGATGACCCATCTCTTGATGTTTTGGTAGAGGCAATCAGGGAAGAGGAAGTGAGACTGGCAATTGATGGGCTTCGGCCCAAAAAATCGCCAGGTCCAGATGGCTTAACATCCGAGTTTTACAAGTCCTTTAGGGACTCCTTGGTCCCCCTCTTGACTGAGGTGTTTAATGAGTGCCTTTCCTCTTCCCAGCTCAATGAGGAGGTCCGCCCTGATTATCCGATCAAAGGGTAAGGGTAAGGACTCGTCCCATATTGAGAATTGGCGTCCCATAGCGCTTTTCAATGTAGACCGGAAGGTTCTGGCAAAGGTGCTGTTTAATCGGCTGGTGAAGTTTGCACCCCGGCTCCTTTTGGGGGCTCAGCAGTGCTCTGTTCCAGGCCGTAGTACTTTTAGTGTTGTGCTCGGTGTCCGAGAGGCAGTGGAGCAGGGTAGGGCGGGTCACTGGAAGGGGTATTTGCTGTCCTTAGATGAAGGGAAGGCCTTTGACCGGGTGAATCACGAGTACCTCTGGTCTGTCCTTTTGAGGTACGGTCTGCCTGGGAGGTTTGTAAATTGGTTAGAGACCTTATACCAGGGGGCTGAGACTTTTCCACTCGTGAACGGTTGAGTTGGTCACCCTTTTGAGGTGAGTTCCGGGTCCGCCAGGGTTGTCCTCTGAGCCCAATTTTATACGTGTTCGCGATCGATCCCTTCTTGAGGAGGGTAGATCGTGGACCGTTGGTGGGAGTCGGGATGGACCGGGCAGAGCCGGGGGCCACTCTGAGGGTGGTAGCGTATGCTGATGACGTCTCCCTCTTTGTGTCCTCGAGAGAGGAGGCGGATTGGGTCATGTCTGAGTTCGAGCGCTACTCGAAGGCGGTCCATGATCAACCGGGAAAAGTGCGAAAGTCTCTGGCTGGGAGGGGGAGATCCTAGTTTTGATCTCCAGGGCCCCAGAACTCCTGCAAAATCCTAGGCATCGAATTTGGCCCCGGGAACTACCCCCAGCAAAATTGGGAGGGCAGACTTAAGATCGCCACCCAAAAGGTGGACCAGTGGAAAGGGTTGGTCTTTAACCCTGAGGGAAAGGGTCAACTTGGCCAAAGGTGTTTCTGCTTCCCTTGTTAATATACCTGGGCAGTGTCTGTATCTTGCCAGAACCTCTCTCGCACACGGGTCTATAGCCTGTTCTTCCAGCTGTTATGGGGGAACAGGCTTAACCTAATTAATAGAGAGGTCACGAACCGCATGAGGAGACTAGGTGGGTTGGGTATGGTCAACCCGGTGGTGTTTCTGATAAACACCTTTCTTAAGATCAATGTTGCCAACCTCTATTCAGAGAGGGCTCCTCCGTGGGTATTCTCCTGCAGAGGTTGGTTTCGGCCTTTCTTCCACCAGGAATGGGAGACAGGAGGGCAGGTGAAGGACCTGCGCACACCACACGGACATTTCCCGGCTTATGCTACCCCGGTTCTGAAGGTGATCCGTCGGTGGGGTCTGGGAATGTGGGAAATCAGGACCATGTCAAGGAAATTCCATGACAGCAGGGTTCTGTTGACCCATTTTCAGAAGCCCCTGGTGCTCAAGGATTGCCCAGGCCGGGATCTGTAGGTTGGGCTTGGGTTATTAAATTCCAAGCGGATCCCCTTGAAGTTTTGGGACTTGGCCTGGCACTGCTTCCATGGGAGGCTGTATGTAAGGGACAACCTGAAGTGCAGGAGCTCCGATGATTGGGGTTGTCCCCGTGAGGAGTGTGGCGACATGTTGGAAAGCATGGAGCACTTCCTCCTTCAGTGTCCCTTTAATACCGGGGTCTACAACAGGGTGGGTGCTTCCATAGGCTGGCCTAGGCTGGCATCCCTTTCTTATCCGGAGTGAGCTTATGGGGCATACAGATCCCTGGGTGGCCGAGAACGGAGCACTTTATTCCTAGTTAGTGTAGTCATTAGGTTCCACACTTGGAATGCATGGAGTTTAGTTTCCACGCAGTGGAAAGTCCTCCCCCGGGATGAGGTGGTTAGAAACATCTTGGGTGACCTGGGGAAGTTACTCTCTTTGGAGTTCGAGAGGCTGGGTGCGAGGAGGGCCTCTTGGCTTTGGAGGGGTTTCTCCTTTAACGTGCCCTAGGGAGAGCTGGTCTGTGTGAGATTGTTGGTAGGGTAAGATAAGGTGGTGTGGGTGTTGAGGGAGAGAAAAGTAGGGACAGGGAGGGCCAGTTTAGGGATAGCTAGATAGTTAGTTTTGATAAGCTAGGTAGAGTAGGGATAGGTAGGGACAGGTAGGGATAGTTAGGGTCAGTTTCTTTTCTTTTAGGGACAGATTTAGTTGGTGAGGGACAGGGTGCGTGTGTTGGTGGTTAGGGATGGGGCCTCTTAGGACTCCAGTTTCCCGGTGGTGGGCTGGTGTGTGGCACATTTAGCTTTTTGTTTTGTAAATTCAGGAAATAATGGATTTTGGGCTTGCAGGCGCTGAACTTGGGCCTTGTAAGTTCTGTGGTCAGTGTATAGCGTTAATGTTTATAAATGTTTATAATGTTGTGTTTAAAGTAATGTAATGTAATGTAGTGTTCTTGTGTGGTAGGTCTGTTACTGTTATGTTTTATATAAGTGTAAATAGTTATATGTTTGGGGGTATAGTTTAGGTTGGGTGGGGGGAGGGCATGGAACTTGTCATGGACCCGAGGGTTGTAAATTTCTAAGGGCATAAACTTTCATGGAGCCGTCAAGTCTGCTGTGAAAAGGGCATGAACTCATGGACCTGTGGTGTGGTGGGGAAAAAAAAGGAAGAAAAATAAATTTTTGTGCATGTCTTATTGTGTATATATAGGTTGAAGTTGTATGTATGGCCAGGTGAGGCCTTTTTCCTTTCTTTTGGGGTGTGTGAGTGTCAGTGTGTGTGCATGTTTCTTTTATGTTTTATATATAATTCTGGTTAGGGGGAATGTTCCTTTGGAAGCTGCAATAGCTTTGAAAGGATGAAGGACTCTGGACTTTTTAGTTTATTTGATGCTGGTTTCTTTTGTTTCTGTTACTTATTTTAGCGATGTTTTATTTCTGTACAGTTTATTATTTATTATGATGTATTGTTTATAATTTTATAATAAAAGAGTTACATCCACTGAGGCCCCTGATCATGTGACCCCTGACTCCTCCCCTCCTGTGACCTCATCACAGGTCCTGTGCACAGAGCAGCCATATATGTGGAGTGCGGCTCTGCGGATGGAGGTAGGTGCTAGAGGCTCCATTATTCTCTATGTGGAGTGTGGCTCTGCGGGTGGAGGTAGGTGCTAGAGGCTCCATTATTCTCTATGTGGAGTGTGGCTCTGCGGGTGGAGGTCGGTGCTGGAGGCTCCATTATTCTCTATGTGGAGTGCGGCTCTGCGGGTGGAGGTAGGTGCTGGAGGCTCCATTATTCTCTATGTGGAGTGCGGCTCTGCGGGTGGAGGTCGGTGCTGGAGGCTCCATTATTCTCTATGTGGAGTGCGGCTCTGCGGGTGGAGGTAGGTGCTGGAGGCTCCATTATTCTCTATGTGGAGTGTGGCTCTGCGGGTGGAGGTAGGTGCTGGAGGCTCCATTATTCTCTATGTGGAGTGCGGCTCTGCGGGTGGAGGTCGGTGCTGGAGGCTCCATTATTCTCTATGTGGAGTACGGCTCTGCGGGTGGAGGTAGGTGCCGGAGGCTCCATTATTCTCTATGTGGAGTGCTGCTCTGCGGGTGGAGGTAGGTGCTGGAGGCTCCATTATTCTCTATGTGGAGTGCGGCTCTGCGGGTGGAGGTAGGTGCTGGAGGCCCCGTTATTCTCTATGTAGAGTGCGGCTCTGCGGGTGGAGGTCGGTGCTGGAGGCTCCATTATTCTCTATGTGGAGTGTGGCTCTGCGGGTGGAGGTAGGTGCTGGAGACTCCATTATTCTCTATGTAGAGTGCGGCTCTGCGGGTGGAGGTCGGTGCTGGAGGCTCCATTATTCTCTATGTGGAGTGTGGCTCTGCGGGTGGAGGTCGGTGCTGGAGGCTCCATTATTCTCTATGTGTAGTGTGGCTCTGCGGGTGGAGGTCGGTGCTGGAGGCTCCATTATTCTCTATGTGGAGTGCGGCTCTGCGGGTGGAGGTAGGTGCCGGAGGCTCCATTATTCTCTATGTGGAGTGTGGCTCTGCGGGTGGAGGTAGGTGCTGGAGGCTCTATTATTCTCTATGTGGAGTGCGGCTCTGCGGGTGGAGGTCGGTGCTGGAGGCTCCATTATTCTCTATGTGGAGTACGGCTCTGCGGGTGGAGGTCGGTGCTGGAGGCTCCATTATTCTCTATGTGGAGTGTGGCTCTGCGGGTGGAGGTAGGTGCTGGAGGCTCTATTATTCTCTATGTGGAGTGCGGCTCTGCGGGTGGAGGTCAGTGCTGGAGGCTCCATTATCTATGTGGAGTGCGGCTCTGTGGGTGGAGGTAGGTGCTGGAGGCTCCATTGTTCTCTATGTGGAGTGTGGCTCTGCGGTGGAGGTCGGTGCTGGAGGCTCCATTATTCTCTATGTGGAGTGCTGCTCTGCGGGTTGAGGTCGGTGCTGGAGGCTCCATTATACTCTGTGGAGTGCGGCTCTGCGGGTGGAGGTCGGTGCTGGAGGCTCCATTATCCTCTATGTGGAGTGCGGCTCTGCGGGTGGAGGTAGGTGCTGGAGGCTCCATTATCCTCTATGTGGAGTGCGGCTCTGCGGGTGGAGGTAGGTGCTGGAGGCTCCATTATTCTCTATGTGGAGTGCGGCTCTGCGGGTGGAGGTCAGTGCTGGAGGCTCCATTATCTATGTGGAGTGCGGCTTTGTGGGTGGAGGTAGGTGCTGGAGGCTCCATTGTTCTCTATGTGGAGTGTGGCTCTGCGGTGGAGGTCGGTGCTGGAGGCTCCATTATTCTCTATGTGGAGTGCTGCTCTGCGGGTGGCGGTAGGTGCTGGAGGCTCCATTATTCTCTATGTGGAGTGCGGCTCTGTGGGTGGAGGTAGGTGCTGGAGGCTCCATTGTTCTCTATGTGGAGTGTGGCTCTGCGGTGGAGGTCGGTGCTGGAGGCTCCATTATTCTCTATGTGGAGTGCTGCTCTGCGGTTGAGGTCGGTGCTGGAGGCTCCATTATTCTCTATGTGGAGTGCGGCTCTGCGGGTGGAGGTAGGTGCTGGAGGCTCCATTATTCTCTATGTGGAGTGCGGGTGGAGGTCGGTGCTGGAGGCTCCATTATTCTCTATGTGGAGTGCTGCTCTGCGGGTTGAGGTCGGTGCTGGAGGCTCCATTATACTCTGTGGAGTGCGGCTCTGCGGGTGGAGGTCGGTGCTGGAGGTCTATTATCCTCTATGTGGAGTGCGGCTCTGCGGGTGGAGGTAGGTGCTGGAGGCTCCATTATCCTCTATGTGGAGTGCGGCTCTGCGGGTGGAGGTAGGTGCTGGAGGCTCCATTATTCTCTATGTGGAGTGCGGCTCTGCGGGTGGAGGTCAGTGCTGGAGGCTCCATTATCTATGTGGAGTGCGGCTCTGTGGGTGGAGGTAGGTGCTGGAGGCTCCATTGTTCTCTATGTGGAGTGTGGCTCTGCGGGTGGAGGTAGGTGCTGGAGGCTCCATTATTCTCTATGTGGAGTGCGGCTCTGCGGGTGGAGGTCGGTGCTGGAGGCTCCATTATTCTCTATGTGGAGTGTGGCTCTGCGGGTGGAGGTCGGTGCTGGAGGCTCCATTATTCTCTATGTAGAGTGTGGCTCTGCGGGTGGAGGTCGGTGCTGGAGGCTCAATTATTCTCTATGTGGAGTGCGGCTCTGCGGGTGGAGGTAGGTGCTGGATGCTCCATTATTCTCTATGTGGAGTGCGGCTCTGCGGGTTGAGGTCGGTGCTGGAGGCTCCATTATACTCTGTGGAGTGCGGCTCTGCGGGTGGAGGGATATGGAGATTCCCCATTACTGGAGCATTAATACTAGAAATATATTACACAGGGGATATTGCAGCTGATTCCGAAAAGAAGAATCCTGTAAACTTCGGCTCTTCTTCTGTCTCTACAATATCGGATTCTCTCAGTGAAGATCTTCTATATTAAGAGAATTTTTCTGATTTACTCATCAAGATGGATATGGACAGAGACAAGATGGCGGAGAGGATATTACACCTCACCCTAGAGATCCTCTTCCCGGGTTACTGGAGAGGTGAGAGATTCTGATGACGTCACATTACATCATTCTTATCTATGGGAATAACAGATGGACAGAACTGGAGAGGTGAGGACTCTGGAAATGTCTGTAGTGAGATTTATTAATGTGTCTCTCCATAACCAGGATTACACAGTAGTGAAGAAGACCTCTAGTGAGCGCTGTCAGGACCCTGTGTCTGAGGTTTGGGGAAGACCTGAGCCCAAATGGTGCCTCCACCTCACCCCCTGATATATGAGGACATCAATGACCAGAAGATCCTAGAACTCACCTACAAGATGATTGAGCTGCTGACTGGAGAGGTGACACTGCTGGAATAATGGGACTTTATAACAGTAACGCCATGAAGGAATTGGGGGGAGCGTGACGGTATCATTTTACAGTGGGTGAAATAAGTATTTGATCCCTTGCTGATTTTGTAAGTTTGCCCACTGACAAAGACTTGAACAGTCTATAATTTTAAGGGTAGGTTAGTTTTAACATTGAGAGATAGAATATCAAAAAGAAAATCCAGAAAATCACATTTTATAAAACTATATAAATGTATTTGCATTTTGCAGTGAGAAATAAGTATTTGATCCCTCTGGCAAACAAGACTTAATACTTTTTCAACAAAACCCTTGTTGGGAAGCAAGCAGTCAGACGCTTTTTGCAGTTGATGATGAGGTTTTGCGCACATGTCAGGAGGAATTTTGGTCCACTCCTCTTTGCATGATATCTCTTAATCATTTAATATTTTGAGGGTGTCGCTTGGCAACTCGGAGCTTCAATTTCCTCCATAAGTTTTCGATGGGATTAAGGTCTGGAGACTGGCTAGGCCACTCCATGACCTCAATGTGCTTCTTTTTGAGCCACTGCTAAACTGGGAATTCAGTTGTCTTT
>JARQOD010000003.1:9162895-9190699 GCA_033576555.1 Oophaga sylvatica | reverse complement strand
AAAAGCCGAAGGGGGCGTTTTCAGCACAAAAAAAGGGCTGAAAATCTCGGCTTATACACGAGTATATACGGTACATTATTTTTTCAACCATAAGGAATTCGCATTACTGCACAATTTCTCCTGAAATGGGGAGCACTGATACTTACTGTACTTTTCTGTTCAGGACTCATAATAGCCCAACTGGTCCACCATTAATGACTGCAACTTCGCTTTAGTGTTGGAGCTTGCCCCTCATATATACAGTACGTTCTTGTTGTGGATGTAACATTTTTTTTATTCTATGTCTATTTGATTACAGTTTTTCATTTTGTATGATTTGTGGTGGGATTGGCCTGCCTCACTTATGTGAGTCTGCAACTCCGTGGTAGTCTTTAAGAGAAGGTCTCCATTGCATCTTCCAAATGCCCGAGATCAGAAGCAGACATCACCGGAGCAGATCCTAAAGGAGATGGGACACACCATTTGTAGAAGCCCTAATATAACAAAATGACAGAAAATCAGAAAAGTAGAAATTCCCATAATGTGACTTCATTTTGGAAATTGTAACCCTCAATGAGCTAATCTTTAGAAGTGACTATTTTGACTCCACAGTCTATTTTCATAAATTAGCATGCATTAGCTGTTGGAGAGTGAAAATTGCACAGTTGCCGTTTTGTTACTCAACACATAGTGCCCAGATGGTGCTTAAGAAGACACACACATGCACATATGAAGTGGGTTCTTCTCACTATAATAATGCCTAATACATGGATAATAAAAGTGGTTTGGGTACACTGCAAGGCTCAGAAGCAAGGGGGGATTTGACTTTGGCAGAGCGGATTTTGCTGCACTGGTTTATGAAATCCATGTTGCTTTTTAATAGCATTTGATCTACTAATAATGTGGAAACCTCTTTTTAACAAATGATGAAATTGAGTGGGAAACTTTGTTTTTTGTGAGATGAGTAGAAATTTTTATTGGTATTATTTTTGCCTACATAACATTGTTTGGTGGCTTTTTGTTCCATATTTGGGAGGTAGAATGACCAAACACTTGAACACCACGCTCCACTGGTTGATACTATGAGGTTTTCCATTCGATTGTGAACTGTCATTGTCTTGGTGAATAATTACAATTTTTTACATACCTTGCCATTCTTAGACAGTTTAAGTAGAAATTTTCAAAAATATAAATTTCAAGGATATAATAATTGGTTTTATTCTTAGCAGATGACTGTGCCAGGAGATCAGAGGGACAGCTGACATCTTCAATTTTTAAATCAGATGATCTTGAAATCCCGCAGGAAACAACTGAAGTGACTGCCATTACTCCAGATATACCATCATTACTTCAGAGCAAAGATCTGTCATCTGATCCTTTGAAACAGGTCCCATGCTCTGATTCACTACAGACTACCAAGGAAAATCAAAGCCACAAATTAAGCATTAAAAAACGAACTACTCCTACAGCAAAGGAGCCGTTTTCAAGTACAGAATATGGAAATAGTTTTCCCCTTAAAAAGTATTTTGTTAAACATCAAAATAGTCACATAGAGGAGAATAGATTTTCTTGTTTCAAATGTGGGAAATGTTTTAACCAGAAATCAAATCTTGTTAGTCACCAGATAACTCACACTGGGGAGAAGCCATTTTCCTGCTCAGAATGTGGAAAATATTTTAACCAGAATTCTATTCTTGTTATACATCAAAGAACTCACACAGGGAATAAGCCTTTTTCATGTTCAAAATTTGAGAAATCAGATTCTGTTAAGCACCAGAGAATTAACCCAGGGGAGAAGTCTTTTACATGTTCAGAATGTGGGAAATGTTTTAACCGGAGAGCGCATCTTGATAACCACCAGAGAACCCACACAGGAGAGAAGCCTTTTTACTGTTTAGAATGTGGAAAATGTTTTACAGAGAAATCAAGTCTCATCAGACATCAAAGAACTCACACAGGGGAGAAGCCTTTTTCATGTTCAGAATGTGGGAAATGTTTTCTAGAAAAATCAAATCTTGTTACACATCAGAGAACTCACACAGGGGAAAAGCCTTTTTCATGTTCAGAATGTGGGAAATGTTTTCTAGATAAATCAAATCTTGTTACACATCAGCGAACTCACACAGGGGTGAAGCCGTTTTCCTGTTTAGAATGTGGAAGATGTTTTACAGAGAATTCAAGTCTTATCAGACATCAAAGAACTCACACAGAGGAGAAGCCTTTCTCCTGTTCAGAATGTGGGAAATATTTTATACAGAAATCAAATTTTGTTAAGCACCTGAGAACTCACACAGGGTAGAACTCTTTTACTCTTTCATAATGTGGTGGAAAATGTTTTAATCAGAAAGCACATCATGTTAGACATCAGAGAACCCACACTGGAAGAAGCCTTTTTCCTGTTCAGAATATGAAAATGTTTTGTGAAGAAATCATTTTTTCTTAGTCACCAGAGCAGTCACACAGGGAAGAAGCCTTTTTCATATTTAGAATTTTGGAACTGTTTTAACAAAAAATTGTATCTTCTAAATGGAGTTGTCCTCTACTAGGACAATCCATTGTCATTCATCATGTGTGGCCTATTTAAATAAAAATATACTCAGCTCAGTCTCACATGAGCTCAAGGAACACACATGTTGACACCGCTGGAACAGCATCTGCATGGGAGGTTCGTGTAAGGGTTTTCTTTGTTCTATAGAACCAAACAAGATGATTGAGAAGGGTTGGCCAAGTAATGAGTACCGTATATACTCATGTATAAGCCGACCCCCCCCCCTAATTTTGCCACAAAAAACTGGGAAAACTTATTGACTCGCGTATAAGCCTAGGGTGGAAAATGCAGCAGCTACTGGTAAATTTAAAAAAATAACAATAGATACTAATATAAGTAAAATTAATTGAGACATCAGTAGGTTAAAGGTTTTTTAATATCCCTATTGAATCAGGAGCCCCATATAATGCTCCATACAGTTCATGGTGCATGGGTGGCCCCACAAGATGCTCCATACAAAATACTCCCCATATAACGCTGCATAAAGGTTAATAATGGCCCCATAAGATGCTCCATAGAATAATATGCCCCCATATGATGCTCCATAGATTATGCCCCCATATGATTATGCCCCATAAGATGCTCAATAGAATATGCCCCCATATGATGCCCCATAGATTGTCCCCATATGATGCTCAATAGATTATGCTCCATAGATTATGCCCCCATATGATGCCCCATAGATTATGCCCCCATATGATGCTCCATAGTACAGGCCCCATATGCTGCCCGCTGCTGCTGCAAATGAAAAAAAAAATGACATACTCACCTCTCGTTGCTGGGGACCAGGTGCCGGTGTCCTGAGCAGGCAGGGACACAGGCGCGCTATGGGGGACAGGTGCCGGTGTCACCGCTGGCTCAGGGCCACGGCACCTGAGATATTCACCTGTCCCCGGTCCACCGCTGCGCGCCACTGTCTTCCGGGTCCTTTGTCAGTGTGTGTTCAGGGAGAGGGCACGGTGCGCACTAACTATGTCATCGCGCCCTCTGACCTGAACATCGCAGCCAGAGGATGCAGAGGAGAGAGCGGTGCGCAGTGTGGACTGGGGACAGGTGAATATTGCTTATAATTACCCTCCTCGCGCGTCTCTGCAGCCCCCCTGCTTCTCCCGCGGTCTCGGGCAGCTATTCCTTCAGCTGTCACGTGATACCGCTCATTAAAGTCATGAATATGTGCATATTCATGACTTTAATGAGTGGTACCATGTGACCGCTGAAGGAAGGAGCCTGAGATCGTGGGAGAAGCAGGGGGCTGCAGAGACGCACCAGGAGGGGGTGAGCATGATCTGACACCCCCGCTCCCCCTCCCCCGCCGACCCCCGGTATATGACTCGCGTATAAGCCGAGAGGGGGACTTTCAGCCTTTAAAAATCGGCTGAAAATCTCGGCTTATACACGAGTATATACGGTAACAATTTTAAACATTAAAAATTCCGCACAGAGAGGTGGCATTATTATACCTAGGGTGTGAAAAACAAATTACTGGAAAATCGTATTTTGTTGATCATCAAAAATAACCAGATGGAGAGAAAGTATATACCGTATTTTTCAAATTATAATATTAACTCCTCTCCCCATCCCCCCTGATTTGGGAGGAGAATGGGAGTGCACCTCATAGTCCGAATGTAGCGGGGGCGGGGGTGACTGCCATGGAGTGGGCAGGGTCAGTGCTGCAGGAGGACGGTGGTGGCAGGAGTGGGGCGATGCTGCAGTCCCCGCATTTCCATTTGATTTCTTGGCAGTGGGCTTTAGAAAAATGCCCGCCTCTCGTGGAGCATGCGAATGAGCTCCCGTGCATTGTGCCAGTACTACTGCTGCTGCCAGCTTCCTGCAGCAGAGACCCTGCCTCCTTTAATTCTGCTCCACCGCCTCCCACTTCCTGGTAAGAAAGTCATATAATTAATTGAGAAAGAGTAATAACTTTAGAACTTACCATGATTTTTGGACTATTAAACACGCTTTTAGCAAGAATAAATGAGTGCCTCTTGACTGTACAGTCATGGCCAAAAGTTTTGAGAATGACACAAATATTATATTTTCACATGATCTGCTGCCCTCTGGTTTTTGTGTGTTTGACAGATGTTTTTATCACAGACAGAAATATAATTGCAAACATATGAGTAACAAAAGCTTATGTTGACAGTTAGAATGAGTTAATGCAGCAAGTCAATATTTGCAGTGTTGACCCTTCTTCTTCAGGACCTATGCAATTCTCCCTTGCATGCTCTCAATCAACTTCTGGACCAAATCCTGACTGATAGCAGTCCATTCTTGCACAATCAATGCTTTCATTTTGTCAGAATTTTTAGGTTTTTGTTTGTCCACCCGTCTCTTGATGATTGACCACAAGTTCTCAATGGGATTAAGATCTGGGGAGTTTCCAGGCCATGGACCCAAAATCTCTGTGTTTTGTTCCCTGAGCCATTTAGTTATCATTTTTGCTTTATGGCAAGGTGCTCCATCATGCTGGAAAAGGCATTGTTGATCGCCAAACTGCTCTTTTAGGGTTGGGAGAAGTTGCTCTTGGAGGACATTCTGGTACCATTCTTTATTCATGGCTGTGTTTTTAGGCAAGACTGTGAGAGAGCCGATTCCCTTGGCTGAGAAGCAACCCCACACATGAATGGTTTCAGGATGCTTAACAGTTGGCATGAGACAAGACTGGTGGTAGCGCTCACCTTGTCTTCTCCGAATGAGGCGTTTTCCTGATGTCCCAAACAATCGAAAAGGGGATTCATCAGAGAAAATAACTTTACCCCAGTCCTCAGCAGTCCACTGCCTGTACCTTTTGCAGAATATCAGTCTGCCCATGATGTTTTTTCTGGAGAGAAGTGGCTTCTTTGCTGCCCTCCTTGAGACCAGGCCTTGCTCCAAGAGTCTCCGCCTCAGTGCGTGCAGATGCACTCACACCTGCCTGCTGCCATTCCTGAGCAAACTCTGCACTGCTGGTAGCCCGATCCTGCAGCTGAAACACTTTTAAGAGACGGTCCTGGCGCTTGCTGGTCTTTCTTGGGCGCCCTGGAGCCTTTTTGGCAACAATGGAACCTCTCTCCTTGAAGTTCTTGATGATGCGATAGATTGTTGACTGAGGTGCAATCTTTCTAGCTGCGATACTCTTCCCTGTTAGGCCATTTTTGTGCATTGCAATGATGACTGCATGTGTTTCTTTAGAGATAACCATGGTTAACAGAAGAAACAATGATGCCAAGCACCAGCCTCCTTTTAAAGTGTCCAGTGGTGTCATTCTTACTTAATCATGACAGTTTGATCTCCAGCCATGTCCTCATCAACACCCACACCTGTGTTAATGGAGCAATCACTGAAGAGGTTAGTTGGTCCTTTTAAGGCTGGGCTGCAATGATGTTGAAATGTGTTTTGGGGGATAAAGTTCATTTTCTAGCCAAATATTGACTTTGCAAGTAATTGCTGTTAAGCTGATCACTCTTTATAACATTCTGGAGTATATGCAAATTGCCATTAGAAAAAGTGAAGCAGTAGACTTCGTAAAAATTAATGTTTGTGTCATTCTCAAAACTTTTGGCCATGACTGTAGGCAACTTCCTGTGATTGAGGAGAATGCGGAGACAGTGTACTTACTGATCACTGAATTAACTACTCAATCGTCCACGGTGTTGAAGGCAGAGGAAAGGTCCAGGAGGAAGAGGACAGAGTAGTGTCATTTGGCTTTGGTGGATAGTAGATCATTGGTGACGTTAGGGCAGTTTTTGTGGAATGATACAGTTGGAAACCAGATTGTAAGCAGTCAAAGAGGGAGCAGGAGGAGAGGTGGGACAGTTCAAGATGGACGTGTTGTTCCAGTAGTGTTGAGGCAAGGTGGAGAAGTGATATGGGGCTATAGCTAGATACTGAGAATAGGTCAAGGGCAAGAATAGTCAGACTGGTGTTCCAGGGTTACTTGTTATTGCTCAAGCTTCGGTATGTGTGAAGGGGCGATCTATTCGCTAGCTGTAGCGGTGTTATATAAAGTGTCAACAACATCTTCTTTGTGTAAGGAACCTATGTCTGCAAGAAGGAGAAGGGACTCAGAAAGTGAATGTAACTCAAGGTGTTTGAATTATCTGCGAGGGTGGGCAAGTTTCTGAATTGGGGATTGTGCACATGGATAAGAGAGGAAAAAGAATGTAGTAGGGTGTGGTCAGATGGAGAGAGGTGAGTTAGAGAGGTTAGATAGCAAATAGAGGCAGGTGAAGATGAGGTCCATTGTGTGGCCAACTTTGTGAATGGCTGCTGAGAACAATTGAGCTAAGCCAAAGAAAGAAGTGAGAGTTAGAACCTTAACCCCTTTATTCCATCAGACGTACTATTCCGTCCATGTGACCCTGGACCTAATTCCCATGGACGGAATAGTACGTCATGGGCGATCAGCTGCGCTCCCGGGGGGAGCGCAGCTGATCGCCGCCGGGTGTCAGCTGATTATCCCAGCTAACACCCGTGACTGTGTGTCAGGAGCGGTCACGGACCGCTCCCGGCACATTAACCCTTGGCACACCGCGATCAAACATGATCGCGGTGTACCCGGGGCACAGGGGAGGATCGCGCAGGCAGGGGGCTCCCTGCGCGCTCCCCTGAGACCCTCAGAGCAGCGCAATGTGTCGCGCTGTTCCGAGGGTCCGTCCTCCCTCCAGGTCCCCGGATCCAAGATGGCGCCGGGGTCCTGCAGGGAGGCGGCTTCCTCAGTGCCTGCTGAGAGCAGGCACTGAGAAGCCCGCAGCACTGCCAGAGCGATCGCTGGTGTGACAGAGTGCTGTGCACACTGTCACACCAGCGATCTGCTAAAATACAGTGATGTCCCACCCTGGGACAAAGTAAAAAAAATAAAAAGTGATAAAAAAATATATATATTCCCCAATAAATTCATTTCTTCCTGTAAATAAAAAAAACAAAACAATAAAAGTATACATATTTGGTATCGCCGCGTCCGTAACGACCCCCCCTATAAAACTGTCCCACTAGTTAACCCCTTTAGTGAACCCCTTAAAAAAAAAAAAAAACGCAAAAAAATCAATGCTTTATCATCATACCGCTGAACAAAAAGTGGAATAACACGCGATCAAAAAGACCGAGATAAATAACCATGGTACCGCTGAAAACGTCATCTTGTCCCGCAAAAAACGAGCCGTCATACAGCATCATCAGTGAAAAAATAAAAAAGTTATAGCTCGCAGAATAAAGCGATGCAAAAATAACAATTTTTTATATAAAATTGTTTTCATTCTATAAAAGCGCCAAAACATAAAAAAAATGATATAAATGAGGTATCGCCATAATCGTACTGACCCGAAGAATAAAACTGCTTTATCAATTTTACCACATTACCACATGGTACAAACGCCTCCCCCAAAAGAAATTCATGAATTGCTGATTTTTGTTCATTCTAACCTCCCAAAAATCGAAATAAAAAGCGATCAAAAAATGTCACGTGCTCAAAAATGGTACAAATAAAAACGTCACCTCGTCCCGCAAAAAATAAGACCTCACATGACTCTGTGGGCCAAAATATGCAAAAATTATAGCTCTCAAAATGTGATGCAAAAAACTATTTTTTGCAATAAAAAGCGTCTTTTAGCGTGACAGCTGCCAATCATAAAAACCCGCTATAAATAGTAAATCAAACCCCCCTTTATCACCCCCTTAGTTAGGGAAAAATAATAAAATTAAAAAAATGTATTTATTTCCATTTTCCCGTTAGGGTTAGGGTTGGCGCTAAAGTTAGGGTTAGGATTAGGGTTGGGATTAGGGTTAGGGGTGTGTTAGGGTTAGGTTTGTGGTTAGGGTTGTGACTAGGGTTAGGGGTGTGTTGGGGTTAGGGTTGGAGTTAGAATTGGAGGGTTTCTACTGTTTAGGCACATCAGGGGCTCTCCAAATGTGACATGGCGTCTGATCTCAATTCCAGCCAATTCTGCGTTGAAAAAGTCAAACGGTGCTCCTTCACTTCTGAGCTCTGCCATGCGCCCAAACAGTAGTTTACTCCCGCATATGGGGTATCAGCGTACTCTGGACCACAAGAGTTATTGTGCAATTTGTCCTATTTCTTCTGTTACCCTTGGGAAAATAAAAAACTGGGGGCGACAAAATCATTTTTTGTAAAAAAAAAAAATGATTTTTTTGTTTTTACGGCTGTATGTTATAAAACTTCTGTGAAGCACTTGGGGCTTCATAGCGCTCACCACACTTCTAGATAAGTTCCTTGTGGGGTCTATTTTCCAAAATGGGGTCACTTGTGGGGGGTTTCCACTGTTTAGGCTCATCTGGGGCACTACAAACGGAACATGACCCCCATCAATGTTTGCATTCCAAAACGTTACTGCTTCCTTTCCAAGCCCTGCCGTGCGCCCAAACAGTTTCCCCCCCCCACATATCATATCAGGACAAATTGGACAACAACTTTTGGGGTCCAATTTCCTTGGGAAAAATCAAAAATTTGGAACTAAAAAATCATTTTTGTGGAAAATTGTTTTTTTTTTTCACACCCAGGCATTATAAACTTTTGTGAAACACTTTGGGGTTCAAAGTGCTCACAACAGATCTAGATAAGTTCCTTAGGGGGTCTAGTTTCCAAAATGGTGTCACTTGTGGGGGGTTTCCACTGTTTAGGCATATCAGGGGCTCTCCAAACACGACATGGCGTCCAATCTCAATTCCAGCCAATTTTAGTTTGAAAAAGTCAAACGGCGCTCCTTCCCTTACGAGCTCTGCCGTGCGCCCAAACAGTGGTTTTGCCCCACATATGGGGTATTGGCGTACTCAGGAGAAATTGCACAACAACTTTATCTGCCCATTTTCTCCTTTTACCCTTGTGAAAATAAAAAAAAGTTTGTAAAAGATAATTTTTGTGGCTAAAAAGTTAAATATTCATTTTTTCCTTCCACGTTGCTTCAGCTCCTGTGAAGCTAATAAACGATAAATAGATGTAGCGGCGCAAGTATATAGGTGCTGGATCCTGCTGCAAGTACAAAAACTCCTGCCACAAGGAGAAAAAGGGGGGGAATAAAAATACTAAAACAGTACTCGCGCTTTGAATCAAACACACTCACAATACTGATCGCAACACATACCTGGAGTATTCAGAAGGTTTGTAGACGGATATTTGAATGATGGGTCAGCGATTTTTGTGTTATAGTGGGCACATGTGTGCACTGAACCACTAAGTGCAAGAAAAAGGATGAAATCAGTCCACATAAATTGCAAAGCAAAAATAAATCTAAGTAACTATTCATAGAATAAGGAAGGACACAAACCACACATGTGCGTCCTTAAAAATGTGTGCCTTTTTGGGAAATCCCTAAGGAGATAAAAAATCCCAATGGCAAAGTACTTGAAGTGAATCTGAATGTGCAAAATATGCCTTTAGAATAATATAACATAAGGTGCATTTATAAATCAATAATTAAGGTGCCGACTGTGCAATATAAAAATGCAGAATATCTAGAGAAAAACAGATATGTGTATATACCCATTTCCTTATTTGACAACGTGAAGTGATAAACAAGAAAGAGTCCTGGTACTCCTGTAAGCCCAATGGGAGTGTAACCGGTGATATTCAATAAAATCCACTAGCGGTACCTTACGAGTAGAATATTGATATAACTGGTATCCTGACCAGAAAAAATGATGATACTTAGCTGGAATGGGGTCCAAATAAATCCAATATTTGTGAAAAGAAAGGAGAAAGGGGTCCTGGAGAGCTGCCCCGGCCGGTGGCAGGCTCTCCTCCACACTAGCGTTGCTGCGCAGCTCCACTCCAAAGAGCGTCGGAAGTCTCCAGGTACAGATACCGCTCCTGTAAGGTTCTCCCTCCCAGACGTGCTGCCGTGCGATAGTTCTCTAAGGAACGTATACTGTGTCCGGACTCCGACACGTGATACGGTCACGTGATGTGCTAATTCAAGCTACGATGTGCAGAGAGAGCCACAATACCATCCTACGCGTTTCGGAGAGCTAACGGCCTCCTTCATCAGGGATGATCCCGTTAGCTCTCCGAAACGCGTAGGATTGGGCTTACAGGAGTACCAGGACTCTTTCTTGTTTATCACTTCACGTTGTCAAATAAGGAAATGGGTATATACACATATCTGTTTTTCTCTAGATATTCTGCATTTTTATATTGCACAGTCGGCACCTTAATTATTGATTTATAAATGCACCTTATGTTATATTATTCTAAAGGCATATTTTGCACATTCAGATTCACTTCAAGTACTTTGCCATTGGGATTTTTTATCTCCTTAGGGATTTCCCAAAAAGGCACACATTTTTAAGGACGCACATGTGTGGTTTGTGTCCTTCCTTATTCTATGAATAGTTACTTAGATTTATTTTAGCTTTGCAATTTATGTGGACTGATTTCATCCTTTTTCTTGCACTTAGTGGTTCAGTGCACACATGTGCCCACTATAACACAAAAATCGCTGACCCATCATTCAAATATCCGTCTACAAACCTTCTGAATACTCCAGGTATGTGTTGCGATCAGTATTGTGAGTGTGTTTGATTCAAAGCGCGAGTACTGTTTTAGTATTTTTAGCTCCTGTGAAGCACCTGAAGGGTTAATAAACTTATTGAATGTGGTTTTGAGTACCTTGAGGGGTGCAGTTTTTAGAATGGTGTCACTTTTGGGTATTTTCTGCCATATAGACCCCTCAAAAAATGGCTTTGTAAATTTTGTTGTAAAAATGAGAAATCACTGCTCAACTTTTAACCCTTATAATTTCCTAACGAAAAAAATTTTGGTTTCAAAATTGTGCTGATGTAAAGTAGACATGTGGGAAATGTTATTTCTTAACTATTTTGTGTGACATATCTCTCTGTTTTATGGGAAAAAAAATTCAAAGTTTGAAAATTGCAACATTTTCAAAATTTTCGCCATATTTGTTTTTTTTTCAAAAATAAACGCAAGGTATATCGAAGAAATTTTACCACTAACATGAAGTACAATATGTCACAAGAAAACAGAATCGCAAAGATCCGTTGAAGCGTTCCAGAGTTATAACCTCATAAAGAGACAGTGGTCAGAATTGTAAAAATGGCCCGGTCATTAACGTGCAAGCCACCCTTGGGGGTGAAGGGGTTAAGGTACTGCCACACTTAGCGATCTCGATAACGACGCAAGCTAACGAGATCGTTGGTGTGATCTTTTAGGTCGCTAGTAGCTGCCAAACAGGAGATCTCATAAACGACACATCAGCGGTCAGCGATCTCTTTAACGACTTTGGCGGTCGTTAGGATGTCATTAGCATGTACTGAGCGCTTCTGATTCATAGGAATTTCCAGCATCGCTCCTGCTCTCTGCGTCCTGCTAGCCTGCTTTGCAACTTCTGCGATCCTCTCTGTGACGCAAAAGAGAACCTACAGATATTGTGATCCACTCCGTGACGCTAAAAACCCTAGTCCCGCCTGCGCCGCTGTCATATGCATCACAAACGAGGTCGCTCGTCGTTCGCAAAAGGTGCCAAACACAGCGATATAGGCTCACCAGCGGGACGCCAACGATCAAAAAACAGTCCAGAACGCTAGTGAACGATCAGCGACATCACAGCAGGGGCCACATCGTTGCTACATGCCACACACAACGAGGTCGCTAACGAGATCGCTAAATAGTGACGTTTTAGCGATCTCGTTAGCGATCTCGTTAGCGATCTCGTTAGCGATCTCGTTTAGTGTGGCATACCCTTTAGAGACAGGTGAGTGGGAAATGTCAATGGGGAGGTTGAAGTCGCACATGATAGTGGGGATGTCAGCGGAAAGGAAATGTGGGTAGATAAAAACTGGAATGACAATAAGCACTATAGGGTCTTATCCAGATTTTAAAAAAAGAGTAAAATGGGATTTGCTTACCTGATTAGGGTTGTGAAAGTCACAACCTCTTTGTTAGCTTGTATGTAAAGACAGGTGCTGCAGATCCACCAAACAGATAGTAAGCAAACTTGGAGATGAAGGTGGATGCAAAACTGGCTGCTGCGAAATCAATATACAATAGGAAACCAGATGTGGTTTTATTTCTCAATGCATTTCAAGGTGATCATTTCTCTTCATCAGGAAGATTAAGGTACTAGAAAAAAAAAGTGAGGGGGTGAAATGGAAAAAGGGGGATGAGAAGATAAAACTGGGGGGTAAAGAAAAACATTTTCAAGTAAAAAAGCTAAAAAAAAAATTGTGGAGTGAGGAAAGAAAAAGATGTTTACTTTTATTGAAAAAAAACAGTACTATTGTGAAATCTCAAGCATCGTGAAGTGATGAAGGAGAATATTCCTGCTTTTATTAAAAATAACCTGTATTGTGAAAACTTAGAATATTGTGAAATGGTGAAACAGAAGATACTTGCCTTTGTTGGAAAAGACTGTGCGCTCTGCTAGCTGTATTAGTACTGAGCCTATGAGGAGAGAATTGAAGCCCCCTCTAACTGCAGTTACCGTGAAGCTCTGTGTAAAATGTTGGTCAGTGCGTCAGATTGTCTCACCCTGACAAGCACTCACTGGAGGATAGGTGAGTGCTGGGAATGAGTGAAATAAAAGGAGGAAGAAGAATGTGAAGAATGTTCTACAGCAGCCAAATGGTGTATTATAACACTTAGGCCGGCGTAAACACACAACGACAAAAAATCGGTCCGTTTTAGACGGTCGATTGTCGGATCAAAATGCAAACATCACACATCCTTCTGGCATCCGATTTTCCTTCAAAGATGCGATTTAGTCGCATGTGTGTGTACCTTGTAACATCCGATTTTCATCCGACTTGCGAGATTTTCTCGCAGGTTTGCAAAACTGACATATAATGGATCCAAAAAAATAGTATTTCAATCACAAAAAAAGAATAGATATATACACATAGAACACATATATATATATATATATATATATATATATATATATATATATATATATACATGTCATTGTGACATGTGTATATATATATATATATATATTTACATTTCCTAGACTTCTACATACTGTTATAGCCGCTAATTCAATTGCCGGCTTCTGTGAAATCACAGAAGCCGACATGAAATGATACATTGTTTCCACACAGTTAACCATGTCATTTCCTGTATTTTGATATTTATTTAGAACTTACAATTACATGAGTGTATTTGTGCTAAATTTCAGACATGTAGGGGTTAATTAAAGGTGTAAATTCGTTGACAAAAAAATGCGTGGGCTCCCGCTGTATTTTCTCCACCAGACAGACAAAGCAAGCGAGTGGGGGCAGATAATAATAGCCTAGGGAGGGTACTTTCTTTTTGTGCCCCCCTGGCTACTAACATCTGCCCCCAGACACCCCAGAAAGGGCAAATCTATAATTAGATTCGCCCTTTCTGGCACTTTGCCCGTCTATTCCCATTGCCCTGTAGCGGTGGCGAATGGGTTAATAATCTCACCTTACTGTCACCTTAGTATTGAAAGGTGACCTTAAGGCAGGTTAATAATTGAGAGCTGTCAATTAGACAACTATCAATTATTAATCCTATTGAAGTAAATTTAAAAAACACAGACACATTAATAAAAATTAATTTTAATGAAATAAAAACACATTTTTTTGACCATATTTTATTTTACACTTAATCCGTGCGAAGCCATTGATCTCCTAAAATAAAGATAAAAAAATAAAAAAAACATTATTCTTACCTATTCCGCTGATCTGTCACGTCCCATGCTGTAATCCTTCACAAAGGGTTAACTAGCTTTGAGCCAAGCAGTGCAAGTAATCCTGCATGCTCAGCTCAAAGCTCCTGAATGAATAAGTTCCTCTCCTGGCGACAGGAGAGGATGTGTTTCATGAATGAAGCTTAATTGATTGTGTCCACTTTCCCTTTAGGTCAGGTCACTAAAGTTAAATTGCCAATAAATCAATTAAGCTCCATTCATGAATCTATTCCTCTACTTTCGCTGGGAGAGGAACTTATTCATTCATGGGGTTAGAGCTAGTAGACAGAATTATCTCCCTGCTAACTGTAACCTCTTAACCCTTTCTGATGGATTACAGCGTGGGACCTGACTGTACATCGGATTGGTAAGTATAATTTTGCTTTTTTATTTTATTTTTATTACAGGAAATGGTTTTAGCAGGAAAATAAAATATGGTCAAAAACTGTGATTATTTAATTAAACTTATTTTTTATTAAACTGTGTGTGTTTGATTTTTCTTTCATACAATAGGATTAATAATTGATAGTTGTCTAATTGACAGCTCTCAATTATTAACCTGCCTTAAGGTCACCTTTCGATACTAAGGTGACAGTAAGGTGAGATTATTAACCCATTCGCCACCGCTACAGGGCAATGGGAATAGACGGGCAAAGTGCCAGAAAGGGCGAATCTAATTATAGATTTGCCCTTTCTGGGGTGTCTGGGGGCAGATGTTAGTAGCCAGGGGGGCACAAAAAATGTACCCTCCCTAGGCTGTTATTATCTGTCCCCACTCGCTTTGCTTTGTCTGGTGGAGAAAATACAGCGGGAGCCCACGCATTTTTTTTCAACGAAATTACACCTTTAATTAACCCCTACATGTCTGAAATTTTGCACAAATACACTCATGTAATTGTAAGTTCTAAACAAATATCAAACAAAATACAGGAAATGACATGGTTAACTGTGTGGAAACAATGTATCATTTCATGTCGGCTTCTGTGATTTCACATAAGCCGGCAATTGAATTTGCGGCTATAACAGTATGTAGAAGTCTAGGAAATATAAATATATATATATATACATGTCACAATTACATATATATATATATATATGTATATGTTTTCTATGTGTGTATATCTATTTTTTCTATTCTTTATTAAAGCTGTCAGTGTGATTTTACAGTATAGCCGGGGATGAATTGCCGGCTTTTCTAAAGGACACCGATGCGATTTCATCGCAAGTCACACAGTGTGGTCCGTTTGTAATCCGATTTTTCATCGCTCCCATAGACTTGCATTGGCGATTGTCGACCCACAATCGGTGACAATCGCAGCATGCTGCGATTGTACACGGACGTTTAAAACGGACCACAAAAAATCTGATACTGGGAGCTGCTCCATAGATTAACATAGGGCAGACTGCAATACGATTTTTCATCGCATTGCAGTCGTCCGATTATGTCGCCAGTGTGACGCCGGCCTTAAGGCTACTTTCACACATCCGTTTTCTGTAATCCGGCACAATCCGTCCAAGTTGTGAAAAGACGGATCCAGCGCAGATTCAGAAAAACTGATGTGAAGGATCATGTTTTTAGACTGATCTGTCTTCAAGTTTTGAACTCAGATATGTAGAGTGAGAATGCGCGCGAGAGAGATTTCCTCCATCCAGGTATGTGCAGAGGCAGAAAAGGAGTCCGGTGGCCAGATCAGTGTTTTGCCTGATCCGGCACCCATTGACTTCTGTTGTACAAAGTTGACGGATATGCCGCTTCAGGCACTGTCCGTTTTTTGAGGCGGAAACAAAAAAACGTTACTCCAGCCGTTTTGTCTGGCAGCCAGAATTGAAATTTATGACGGATCCGGAAAAAAAAGGAAGGACATGCGGCGCGATCCGGCGCTAATGCAAGTCAATGACAAAAAACATCCGGCGGTATAAAAAAACATCAGCTTTTTTTTAAAAAAAAAAGCCAGATTGCGCCTGACGGCAAAAAACGGATGTGTGAAAGTAGCCTTAACCCCTTTATTCCATCAGACGTACTATTCCGTCCATGTGACCCTGGACCTAATTCCCATGGACGGAATAGTACGTCATGAGCGATCAGCTGCGCTCCCGGGGGGAGCGCAGCTGATCGCTGCCGGGTGTCAGCTGATTATCACAGCTGACACCCGTGACTGTGTGTCAGGAGCGGTCACAGACCGCTCCCGGCACATTAACCCCTGGCACACCGCGATCAAACATGATCGCGCTGTACCCGGGGCACAGGGGAGGATCGCGCAGGCAGGGGGCTCCCTGCGCGCTCCCCTGAGACCCTCAGAGCAGCGCGATGTGTCGCGCTGTTCCGAGGGTCCGTCCTCCCTCCAGGTCCCCGGATCCAAGATGGCGCCGGGGTCCTGCAGGGAGGCGGCTTCCTCAGTGCCTGCTGAGAGCAGGCGCTGGGGAAGCCTGCAGCGATGCCAGAGCGATCGCTGGTGTGACAGAGTGCTGTGCACACTGTCACACCAGCGATCTGCTAAAATACTGTGATGTCCCACCCTGGGACAAAGTAAAAAAGTAAAAAAAAATAGAAATAAAATGGTAAAAAAAAATCATAAAAAAAAAAAAAATATTCCCCAATAAATTCATTTTTTCCTGTAAATAAAAAAAACAAAACAATAAAAGTACACATTTAGTATCGCCGCGTCCGTAACGACCCCCCCTATAAAACTGTCCCACTAGTTAAACCCTTTAGTGAACCCCTTAAAAAAAAAAAAAAACGAAGCAAAAAATCAATGCTTTATCATCATACCGCCGAACAAAAAGTGGAATAACGCGCGATCAAAAAGACCGATATAAATAAACATGGTACCGCTGAAAACGTCATCTTGTCCCGCAAAAAACGAGCTGTCATACAGCATCATCAGTGAAAAAATAAAAAAGTTATAGCTCGCAGAATAAAGCGATGCAAAAATAATAATTTTTTATATAAAATTGGTTTTATTCTATAAAAGCGCCAAAACATAAAAAAATGATATAAATGAGGTATCACCGTAATCGTACTGACCCGAAGAATAAAACTGCTTTATCAATTTTACCACACGCGGAACGGTATAAACGCCTCCCCCAAAAGAAATTCATGAATTGCTGATTTTTGTTCATTCTAACCTCCCAAAAATCGAAATAAAAAGCGATCAAAAAATGTCACGTGCTCAAAAATGGTACCAATAAAAACGTCAACTCGTACCGCAAAAAATAAGACCTCACATGACTCTGTGGGCCAAAACATGCAAAAATTATAGCTCTCAAAATGTGGTGATGCAAAAAACTATTTTTTGCAATAAAAAGCGTCTTTTAGCGTGACAGCTGCCAATCATAAAAACCCGCTATAAATAGTAAATCAAACCCCCTTTATCACCCCCTTAGTTAGGGAAAAATAATAAAATTAAAAAAATGTATTTATTTCCATTTTTCCGTTAGGGTTAGGGTTGGCGCTAAAGTTAGGATTAGGGTTGGGATTACGGTTAGGGGTGTGTTAGGGTTAGGTTTGTGGTTAGGGTTGGGACTAGGGTTAGGGGTGTGTTGGGGTTAGGGTTGGAGTTAGAATTGGGGGGTTTCTGCTGTTTAGGCACATCAGGGGCTCTCCAAATGTGACATGGCGTCTGATCTCAATTCCAGCCAATTCTGCGTTGAAAAAGTCAAATGGTGCTCCTTCACTTCTGAGCTCTGCCATGCGCCCAAACAGTAGTTTACCCCCGCATATGGGGTATCAGCGTACTCTGGACCACAAGAGTTATTGTGCAATTTGGCCTATTTCTCCTGTTATCCTTGGGAAAATAAAAAACTGGGGGCGACAAAATCATTTTTGTAAAAAAAAAAATGATTTTTTTTGTTTTTACTGCTGTATGTTATAAAACTTCTGTGAAGTACTTGGGGCTTCATAGCGCTCACCAAACTTCTAGATAAGTTCCTTGTGGGGTCTATTTTCCAAAATGGGGTCACTTGTGGGGGGTTTCCACTGTTTAGGCGCATCAGGGGCTCTCCAAATGCGACATGACGCCCCCAGACCATTCCATCAAAGTCTGCAATCCAAAATATCACTACTTCCCTTCCGAGCCCAGACGTGCACCCATACAGTCGTTTTCTCCCACATATTGGGTATCAGCGTACTCAGGACAAATTGGACAACAAATTTTGGGGTCCAATTTCTCCTGTTACCCTTGTGAAAATAAAATATTGGGGGCGAAAAAATCATTTTTGTAAAAAAAAAAAGGATTTTTTTATTTTTACGGCTGTACGTTATAAACTTCTGTGAAGCACTTGGGGGTTCAAAGTGCTCATCACACATCTAGATAAGTTCCTTGAGGGGTCTAGTTTCCAAAATGGTGTCATTTGTGGGGGGTTTCCACTGTTTAGGCAGATCAGGAGCTCTCCAAACACGACATGGCATCCAGCCATTTCTGCGTTGAAAAAGTCAAACGGCGCTCCTTCCTTCCAAACTCTGCCATGCACCCAAACAGTGGTTTACCCCCACATATGGGGTATCAGCGCACTCAGGACAAATTGCACAATAACTTTTGGAGTCTTGTTTCCCTTGGGAAAATAAAAATTGGGGTGAAAAGATTAATTTTGTGGAAAAAATATGATTTTTTAATTTTACGGCTCTACGTTATAAACTTGTGTGAAGCACATGGGGGTTCAAATTGCTCACCAAAGATCTAGATAAGTTCCTTAGGGGGTCTAGTTTCCCAAATGGGGTCACTTGTGGGGGGTTTCCACTGTTTAGGCACATCAGGGGCTCTCCAAATGCAACATAGCGTCCAATCTCAATTCCAGCCAATTTTGGTTGGAAAAAGTCAAATGGTGCTCCTTCCATTCCGAGCTCTGCCATGCGCCCAAACAGTGGTTCCCCCTCACATATGGGGTATCAGCGTACTCGGGACAAATTGGACAACAAATTTTGTGGTCCAATTTCTCCTGTAACCTATGGGAAAATAAAAAATTTGTGACTAAGAGATAATTTTTGTGGGAAAAAAATAGGATTTTTTATTTTCATGCCCGGCATTATAAACTTGTGTGAAGCACTTGGGGGTTCAAAGTGCTCACCAAAGATCTAGATAAGTTCCTTAGGGGGTCTAGCTTTCAAAATGGGGTCACTTTTTGGGGGTTTCCACTGTTTAGGCTCATCTGGGGCACTACAAACGGAACATGACCCCCATCAATGTTTGCATTCCAAAACGTTACTGCTTCCTTTCCAAGCCCTGCCGTGCGCCCAAACAGTTTCCCCCCCCCACATATGGGGTATCAGCGTACTCAGGACAAATTGGACAACAAGTTTTGGGGTCCAATTTCCTTGGGAAAAATCTAAAATTTGGGACTAAAAAATCATTTTTGTGGAAAATTGTTTTTTTTTTTTTTTCACACCCAGGCATTATAAACTTTTGTGAAACACTTTGGGGTTCAAAGTGCTCACAACAGATCTAGATAAGTTCCTTAGGGGGTCTAGTTTCCAAAATGGTGTCACTTGTGGGGGGTTTCCACTGTTTAGGCGTATCAGGGGCTCTCCAAACACGACATGGCGTCCAATCTCAACTCCAGCCAATTTTAGTTTGAAAAAGTCAAACGGCGCTCCTTCCCTTATGAGCTCTGCTGTGTGCCCAAACAGTGGTTTTCCACCCATATATGTAGTATTGGCGTACTCAGGAGAAATTTCACAACAACTTTATCTGCCATTTTCTCCTTTTACCCTTGTGAAAATAAAAAAAAGTTTGTAAAAGATAATTTTTGTGGCTAAAAAGTTAAATATTAATTTTTTCCATCCACGTTGCTTCAGCTCCTGTGAAGCACCTGAAGGGTTATTAAACTTCTTGAATGTAGTTTTGAGTAGCTTGAGGGGTGCAGTTTTTAGAATGGTGTCACTTTTGGGTATTTTTCTGCTATATAGACCCTCAAAGTGACTTCAAATGTGAGGTGGTCCCTAAAAAAATGGCTTTGTAAATTTTGTTGTAAAAATGAGAAATCACTGGTCAACTTTTAACCCTTATAATTTCCTAACAAAGAAAAATTTTGGTTCCAAAATTGTGCTGATGTAAAGTAGACATGTGGGAAATGTTATTTCTTAACTATTTTGTGTGACATATTTCTCTGTTTTAAGGGAAAAAAAATTCAAAGTTTGAAAATTGCAAAATTTTCAAAATTTTCGCCATATTTGCGTTTTTTTCAAAAATAAACGCAAGGTATATCGAAGAAATTTTACCAATAACATGAAGTACAATATGTCACGAGAAAACATTCTCAGAATCGCGAAGATCCGTTGAAGCGTTCCAGAGTTATAACCTCATAAAGAGACAGTGGTCCGAATTGTAAAAATTGGCCCGGTCATTAACGTGCAAACCACCCTTGGGGGTGAAGGGGTTAATGAACAAAGAAGGGTATGTGTCACTGCAGTGCACAGGGGGGAACTAGATGTTCTACTGTAGGTGCCAGGACCGGCTAGAAATAAGGTATCAAGAGAGATGGTGACTGTGACGTTAATGAAGGAATCTTCCCTGTTAATGGCTTGAATAAAGTGATCGGCTCACTGCCGGTTATACACCAGGATACTATGTTAATTCACACAGTCCTTCAGTTATATTACTACCATGGATGGGCCTACACAGTTTGGTTCACTGTGAAAATAGTGTTCCCTGCTTACAATTAAGTCCTGATACGGTTCCCTGTCGCAGGGCGTACAGTAGAATATGCAGTACACATGAGGCGCTCACGCTGGCAGAACTATTAAAGGCATGGAGTGTAGCAGAACAGCCCTGGTACAGCTATATCTCTTCTGTCTCTATGAAGGTAGAAATTTAACATGCCCTCCTGGCGTAGGCTGTGGCAGTTTCCTGGTGTCATGTGTGCATTGCCACGAAGATCGTCGCGGTTGCACATTTTGACTTCTCACAGCTGATCTGCTGTTTCTTTGTGTTTGGCAGCTAGGGAGTTAATTCTGTCTGTGCTCGGTGCTGGGACTGGGTGCAGTTTCTCCCGGCTGCAATTGATTATTTGTTGATTGGTTTCCTTTAAATTCCTGGTTGTCTGCTTGGGAGTTGCCAGTGAAACCTTCATGCAGACCACAGATAGGAATGAATCTGTATAGACTTTAGTTGTGAGCTCCTTAGTTGTTCTAAGCTCAACTTGGTTAGAGGTTATTTCCCAGACCGTTTATGTTCCTTTGGTGTTTGAGTGTGTATGCAAGCGAGTGTTATCCTGTCTGTCTTATATGTCTAATCTGTGTATTTAGCTGAGATCAGCCATATCCCTTTGGTGGTAGTCAGGATCCTTTTAGGATGATTAACAGGGTTCAGGGTCTGATAGGAGACAGGGTTAGGTTGGAGACTTGGACCTCTGAACCATTATCAGTACTCCAAGGTGAGGGATTAGTTAGGACCCCAGTTTAGGGTCAGGTTAGATCCGGTCCACCTCTTTCCTGTTTCAGCTCATCAATCCTCAGATTAACCCTGAGTTCAGCGAGATCGTGTCAGGTAATCTATTCTATACTTTACATGCTGATGTTGCTATACTAGTTGTTGTATAGAGTGTTGTTCCTGTATTAATAGTTTACTGACATTGTATACATATCATTAGACAGCGTGACATTTTCACTGGCCATAAAAATTATCTCCAGTTACCATGGATCCAGTAGCCCAGCTGGCTCTGCAGTTGCAGGGATTATCCATGGAGCTGACGGACATTAAGTCCAAAGTTTTGTTCCCCTGGAGCAAACCAGAGTTGAACCTAAAGTAGCTCTCCGGACAGGTTCACTGGTGGGCGAGACAAATTTTTCACCTTCCGGGAGGCATGTAAATTGTATTTTCGGCTTCGGCCTCGATCATCAGGGAGTGATGAGCAGAGAGTGGGATTGTTATCTCACTTCTGCAAGGGGACCCTCAATCCTGGGCATTTTTCCCTTCCTCCGGGATCCCCGCTCTTACTGTCTGTAGATCAATTTTTTACTGCCCTGGGATTGGTATATGATGACCCAGATCGGGTCTCTCTTGCTGAGACAAATTACGTAAGATACAGCAGGGGAGATCGTCGGCAGAGGAATTTGCTTCTGAGTTTTCGTAGATGGGCCACAGATACTCAGTGGAATGACCCAGCTCTTAGGAGCCAGTTTTGTCATGGGCTTTCTGATAAATTAAAAGACGTTTTGGCTCAGTATGAGTCTCTCATTCACTGGAGGCTGCTATGCCTTAGCTATCCGTACTGATAGACGGCTTCGGGAGAGGGGTGGGTAACCCCACTCCCTTTGTTCTCCACCTACCACTAAAGTCCCTTATGTTGAGGTTCCCCTTGTCTGTTCGGATGAGCCTATGCAGTTGGGAGGGACATCATTTCGTAGGAGGGGATTGGCGGTACGCGCAGGACTAGAAGATGTTTTTTCTGCGGGAAAGAGGGACATTTTGTTGGAGAATGTCCATCCCGTGCCTTGTTGAGCCAAAAGTCGCCGGAAAACTGTTAATCCCCAGGTTGTGTGGTGGACGACAACCTGGGAGTATGTATTTCATCCGCCAGTTCTTCAGTTCCTTGTACCAGTGGAGGTGGTAGTTGGTACGAGGTGGAGAGATTGTCTGTTCTTCTTGATAGTGGTTCCAGGGCTAATCTGGTTGACGCTCAGTTTGCTCAGGCTCAAGGTATGCATCTGAGTGTATTGGTCAAACCGATCCCTATATTCTCCATTGACGCCAGGCCTCTCGGCCAGGTAGCTTTGTTCATGAGGTTCATAACATTGACCTTCGGGTAGGGGCAATACTATAGGAACATTATCTTGTTATGTGTTGGAGGGTCTACTACTCCCATTGTGTTGGGACTTCCTTGGTTGGTTAACATAACCCTGTGATTAATTGGCAGTCCAGAGAAATAAGCCAATGGGGTAGTTTTGCAAAAAGCAACTGCATGAACACAGTCATCAGTGCGGTCGTGCCTAGTACATTGCCTCCTTTTTTGGAGGATTTTGGGGATGTTTTCTCTGAGGAGGGGTGTTCGGGAGTTGCCTCCTCATCGCGTGTATGACTGCTCTATTAATCTCCTTCCTGATGCTAAGTTGCCTAAAGCTAGTTGTATAATCTTTCTGGTCCTGAGAGGCAGGCTATGAAAATTATATTTCTGAAAGTCTGGCCAAAGGGCATATTAGACCTTCATCTTCCCCAGTAGCCCGGGGTTTTCTTTGTGAAGAAGAAGATGGAGGCCTACGCCCTTGCTTGGATTTCCGCGAACTTAATCGGATTACTGTTCGAGATCCGTATCCACTCCCTCTTATTCCTGATCTTTTCAATCAAATTGTTGGCGCCAAATGGGTTTTCTAAATTGGATCTCAGGGGGGCATATAATCTGATTAGGATAAAAGAGGGGGATGATGTGGAAAACGGCGTTTAACACGCCGGAGGGACATTATGAAAATCTTGTCATGCTTTTGGTCTGACTACTGCACCAGCATATTCCAACATTTTGTTAATGACATTTTTCGTCACCTTGTGGGGCTGTTTGTGGTTGTATATTTGGACGGACATTTTAATTTACTCGCCAGATCTTGTGTCTCATCAGGAGCATGTGAGACAGGTGTTGAGATCTTGCGAGACAATAAACTATACGCAAAACTGGAGAAGTGTGTAATTTGCCGTACAGGAACTTCAGTTTTTGGGTTTTTTTGGTGTCAGCCCTCCGGTTTCCGTATTTGGGCCCTGAAAAGGTGAACAGTGCTTGAATGGATCAGCCAGGGGATCTTAAGGCTCTGCAGCGTTTTTGGGGTTTGCTAAATACTACCGGAAATTTATTTGTATTTTCTCATCTGTCGTCAAACCTCTCACTGACATGACAAGAAAAGGGACGGATTTTTCTAAATGGTCGGACAAAGCTTGCCAAGCCTTTTCCTCTTTGAAGAAATGTTTTGTTCGGCACCCGTTCTCATCCAACCAGATGCATCTCAGCCGTTCATTGTGGAGGTGGATGCGTCTGACGTAGGGGTGGGTGCTATATTGTCCAGGGTCCGCCCCCTGGTAAATGGCATCCTGCGCTTTCTTTTCTAAAAATTGTCGTCCGCCGAAAGGAATTTGATATCCAATAGGAATTTGGCCATTAATTAGCTTTTGAAGAAATGGCGTCACTTTTTGGAGGGGCAGTCCCCCCGTTCCGTTTTATGATCACAAGAATGTTGTATTTGGAATCCCCTAAGCTTTCGAATTCCAACAAGCTCGTTGGTGTTTTTTTTTACCAGGTTTAATTTTGTTCGTCACTTATCGCCCGGGGTCTAAGAATGAAAAGGCTGATGCCTTGTCTCGCAGTTTCCCGGGCCCGGGGAAAAAAAAGGATGACCCGAGTCCTATCCTTCAGGAGGGGGGGGGAGTGTCGGTGTTTTTTCTGAGCTTGAGGAGGAGGGTTGGGGCTCGGGGACGCCCCTGCAGGACCTCCGGGAGACTTTTTTTCCCCAAATTTTTTGAGACAAAAGGTTATTGAGGCACATCATAATTCTGTTTCTAGCAGGACATCCAGGGAAAGGCTACTTTAGATCCCCCTTTCTCGCGCGGTTTGTGGCCAAAATCAAAAATAAAGATGTTTAACTTTTGCGGTCATGGGGGGTTGTGCTCGCTCTAAAACCCTCTACCCGTCCGTCGGGCCCCTTTTTACCCTTGAAACTTCCGGGCGTCCATGGACTCATTTATCTATGGACTTCTTTACGGACCTTCCTCGGTAAGGGAATACGTCTACGGGGTTGTTGACAGGTTCATAAATGGCACATTTCTTGCTCTTCCTGCACTCCCTAATCTAAAAACTTGGCGCAGGTGTTCATTAGGAACGTTAGACTTCTGGGTTGCCTTCGATTTGGTTTGTGATAGGGGGTCTCAGTTTGTGTCCAAATTTTGAGGGCATTTTGTTTTTCTGGGGGGATGCAATTGTCATTTCCTCGCTTTTCATCCGCAGACCAATGGTCAACAGGGAGCGTCTGAACAGAGCTTAGAGACATATCCCGGTGTTTTGTTTCAGAGAAAAAGAGGACTGTCTTTTTCTTGCCTCTGGCAGAGTTCGCTCTTAACAACGGCGAGCGGTCCACTGATAATCCCCGTTTTTTGGGGCATATGGTTCCATCCCCAGTTTTGTACTTTCAATGGGGGGGGCCTTCTGGGGTTCTGAGGAGGAGCGTTTCTCGCCCGCCCACTTCTTCTGTGTGGAGGGGGGTATTGAAAATAGTGCGATGGGGAACCGTTACAAACGTTGGCTGAAGGAGGGGGTTTTTGGTCCAGATTGAATGGGAACGTCTGGTAGGGTTGTCTACCAGGAAATATAAAATTTAAGTGCCCTCCTGGAAATGGGTCCCAGATTCATGGGGCGAAAGGGATCAGTTCCATAATTAATCCTGTGGCATTTCGTCTGGACCTCCCCCCTTTAAAATTCATAATGTTCCACAAGTCATTACTTAAAAGGATGTGGCACAGTCATACCGTCACCTCTACTCCTTCCTTGTTGGTCAATGGTAACTTGGAATTTCAAGTATCAAAGATCTTTTGATCACGTCTAAATTTCCCCGGCCCTTAGTTTGGGGGGCTTTGGGAAAGGGGGTATGGCCCGAGGAGAGGACGTGGGCCCCGCGTCTGATGTAACGCAGATCGTTTGGTTCGGACCTCCACAGAACCACCCGGGCAGGCCCGGGCCCGAGGGTCCGGAGGCCCGAGAAGGGGGGGTATGTCATGTGTGCATTGCCACGAAGATCGCGCGGTTGCACATTTTGACTTTCACAGCTGACTGCTGTTTCTTTGTTTTGGCAGCTAGGGAGTTTTTTCTGTCTGTGCTCGGTGCTGGGACTGGGGCATTTTTCCCGCTGCAATTGATTTTGTTGATTGGTTTCCTTTAAATTCGGTTGTTGCTTGGGAGGTTGCCAGTGAACCTTATGCAGACCCCAGATAGGAATGAATTGTATAGACTTTAGTTGTGAGCTCCTTAGTTGTTCAGCTCAACTTGGTTAGAGTTTATTTCCCCGACCATTTATGTTCCTTTGGTGTTTGAGTGTGTATGCAAGCGAGTGTTATCCGTCTGTCTTTATGCAATCTGGTTATTTAGCTGAATAGCCCATATCCTTTGGTGGTATCAGGACCTTCTTAGGGTGATTACAGTTCAGGTCGATAGGAGACCGGGGTTTGGTTGGGGAACTTGGACCTCTGAACCATTATCAGTACCTAAAGTGAGGGTTTTTAGGACCCCAGTTTAGGGTCAGGTTAGATCCCGGTCCACCTCTTTCCTGTTTCAGCTCATCAAGTCCTCAAGTTAAACCCTGATTTTAGCATATCGTGTCAGTAATCTAAATTTTATACTTACATGCTGATGTTGCTATACTAGTGTTGTTAAAAGTGTTTTCCTGTATTTAAAAAAATTTACTGCATTGTTACATTCATTAACCGCGTGACACCTGCCGATGGAAGATTATTGGAAAATGGGACCTAAGCTGAAAAGGGTTAGGTCCCATTAAGTGACCTCTCCTTAGCCTCTTTCACAATCCGGTGTCTCCTGAAAAGGCGACCCCCCCGCATTTTGCCGCGCCCGCCGCTCATAAAAACCCATGCGGCCGCCTGCGTTTTTTTTGCCGGATTTTTTGATGCCCGGAGACAACAAAACCATCCCCGGCAAAAACAAAAAAGTTAAAATTTTTTTTGTCCGGGCCGCGGAATGTACAATTCCGCCGCATCCGACAAAACCGCTACACGCATGACTCGGCCCATCCCGGGGCAAGCAAGTCAATCCAAAAAAACCCGCAAGCGGCGCTCAGGTTTTGTATGCGGCGCGCGGCAAAATGCCCGGGGGCGCCCTGAGGCGCAACCGGATGTGTGAAAGAGGCCTTACATTGCTCCTCACAGGAAGGACAAAACTCCTCTGATTTTACCTCAGCAGCTTCTAGAGCTTTTCAGAAAGTGAGAGGCGTCACGTGACCAAACTCTTGACATTTCATTTGCCGTTAGTGGCGATAGGACAATTGAATAACCAAAATAACAGAAATAGGTTTTGGTAACCACGATAACTAATTTTTCAACAGAAGGAGGAGGACTGGGACACTACATCACTATAAAAAATTGTATTGGGTGGTTATTCTATAAATAGGGTTGTGAGGAAAATAATGAATGCCTTGTAAATGTAAGTCCTCTCTATCGGGAGGACCTCCCCCTTACAAGTCGGTGACTTTATTGTTTAGATGATTGTACTTGTTTTTTATTATGTATACCCAATTCACATTAAGCACCATAATAATAATAAAATAATTAAAGAACCAACCCCTTTCCCCCCCTACTTTCGGAACACAACCCTGTCAATAAAACCCCTCCCCAAAAGTCCCCTTGACCCCTCCTCTGCATCTAGCTATCCCCATACCTTTCCCTTTGTCAAAATCTGGAAAGTCCCTTTTGAATGCCTCCCATTCTTCCTCCTGTTCCCTCTTTGACCGCTTTCAATTGGCTTCCGACCCGCATCACTCCAATGAAATACCTAAATAAAGTCACCAATGACCACTGACTGCCAAACCAAGGACATTCCTTCCTCCCCTGACCTGCTCTCCTTTCACAGTGGCCACTCCCTATTACACGACCCTTTATCTTTTGGCATCACAGATTTTCCTAACTTGAAAATTTGTCATACTAA
>JARQOD010000003.1:9045873-9162795 GCA_033576555.1 Oophaga sylvatica | reverse complement strand
ATTTTCATTTTCCTCAAGATCCAAGGTTTTTAAAACTACATTTAGCTTAATTCCAAGGTTGGGGAATTGGGGAGAAATTTTGGGAACTTTTGTGGGGACGAATAATTAGGATAGTAGGGGGTTTTGGAGGAAAAATTTAGTAAAAGGAAGATAAATTTTTCAGATATATAGGGGGGGACGGGTTGGGGAGGGCTTGTAGGCAGTTTATATTTTTGAACTGGTTTCGTTGGGAATGGGACCAGGGGGGATTTACAAAGGGGAAAGCAGGGATACGGGGAAAGGGGTTTTATCGCACAGAGTTGAGGACAACGGGAGTGGGCAAAATTTACGGGGACCAAAAGGGAGGGGTTGCAGAAATCAAGGGGGGAGATAAGGGGGCATGCACAAGAGTTTTAGAAATTGAGGCTGAAAAGGGGACAAATTTCGGAAATTTTTTTTAATTGGGTGACAGGGGGTAGCAAGATTTGGGGATGGTGGTTTAAAGGGACAGGGCAGAGTCAAGTTCTCCGAGGCTGCTTTGCACCTCTTGAAGCTTAAAGGGGTAACCCCGAAACGTCTTCCAACAATCTTAAAGGGTTTTTCCCAGAGAGCTTAGCACTTTTTTGGCCTTTTTTAAACCTTCACTCTGCGCCACTCACCCCAAACCCTCGATTGGGTTAGGCGGGACTGTGGAGGCCAGGAAATCAGGGGACAAAAATTTGCTGTCCCAAAAGGGGCCCCTTTTTTAGCAAAATTACTGAAAAAATTCCCATTGAGAACCCGGGCACAATGTCAGAGTTTGTTGTACCCCAAGGACCAACGAGAGAGACAGAAGTACAATCCACCGGGCTTTTATCTCCAAAAGCTGACAATTTTATCTTCCAAAAAGGTAAGGGAGAAAACAAGGGGGTGCACCCTTTATCAAAACCTCAAAACAGGGGGAAAGGGGAGGAGGAAAGTGCGGGGAAATCTAGGAGGTAGTGACCATGCAATTTGAATTTTGGATAACAAAGGAGGAAACCTTAAACCAGACGCAAAGGGAGATTTTTAGAAAGGCAGATTTAAGGAACTCAAAAGAGAAATTGGAGGATCCAATGCTGGATACCTTAAGGGCAAAAAAATTTCCCGGAAGGATGGAAAATCTTGAAAAATGGGGATTCCAAACACAATCGGGAAAAAATTCCGAAAAGAGGGAAGAATGGAAACATTTAAAAGGGAAACCAAGGATGAACATAGAACTTAAACACATCTAAAAAGGGAAAAAAGAAAAGTTTTTCAAAGGAAAAGGGAGGGATACTAAGAAAATATAATCCGCTGCAGAACCTGCAGGCACAAACAATTATCTAAAGCTGACAATGAATTAAGGCTTGCAAGTGACGTCAAAAGCAACAAAAAGGATTTTGGGGATACGTCAAAAGTAAAAGAAAAGTCAAAGATGCTATAGGATTTTTACAGGATGAAAATGATGAAATGGTAAGTCAGGATGTTGAGAAGGCTGAACTTTTAAATTCCTATTTTGCATCTGTTTTCTCTCAGAAAGGAAATGTAACATCAACTGATCTTCACTGTCCTATTAAAGGAATAGAAGAATCCAGGATATCTATAAACAGAAAGACAGTGAGGAAACACTTAGCTAACATAAATGAATTCAAGTCTCCAGGTCCAGATGAATTACACCCCAGGGTACTGAAGGAGATAGCAGAAGAAATTCTTGAACCACTGTCCATAATCTTTGAAAATTCTTGGAGAACAGGAGAAGTCCCAGAAGACTGGAGAAGAGCAAATGTTGTTCCTATCTTCAAAAAGGGGAAGAAGGTGGACCCAGGGAACTACAGGCCGGTGAGTCTGACTTCTATACCAGGAAAGATCTTTGAACAAATTATTAAAGAACATGTATGCAAGTACCTGGATAAGAATGAAGTGATTAAACAGAGTCAGCATGGGTTTGTAACTAATAAGTCATGTCAGACTAACTTAATTTCCTTCTATGACAGAATCACTGACTGGGTGGATCAGGGAAATGCTGTAGATATAGTATATCTTGACTTCAGCAAAGCATTTGACAAAGTATCTCACACAATCCTTATTGAAAAAATGACTAAGTATGGAATGGACAAGGCAACTGTTAGGTGGATTCATAACTGGCTTAGTGATCGGACCCAAAGAGTGGTTGTAAATGGCTGCACATCCAGTTGGAAGAATGTCTCAAGTGGGGTACCACAAGGCTCTGTTTTGGGCCCTGTATTGTTCAACATCTTTATCAATGATTTAGATGAAGGAATTGAGGGTAAACTGATCAAATTTGCTGATGACACAAAGCTAGGAGGGGTAGCTAATACTAGAGATGAGAGAGAGAGGATTCAAAAAGATATACATAAACTGGAGCAGTGGGCAGCAACTAACAGAATGGATTTTAACAGGGAAAAATGCAAAGTACTACATCTGGGCAATAAAAATGAAAAAACATATACAAAATGGGAGGAATAGGGCTAAGTAACAGCACATGTGAAAAAGACTTGGGTATACTAATTGATCACAGACTTAACATGAGTCAACAGTGTGATGCAGCAGCAAAAAAGGCAAATGCAATTCTAGGATGTATCAACAGAAGCATACAGTCTAGATCACGTGAGGTTATTATTGCCCTCTACTCCTCTTTGGTCAGACCTCATCTGGAATACTGTGTCCAGTTTTGGGCACCACATTTTAAAAAAGACATCAACAAACTGGAGCAAGTTCAGAGAAGAGCCACCAGAATGGTAACCGGTCTGCAAACCATGTCCTATGAGGAACGGTTGCAGGATTTGGGAATGTTTAGCTTGCAAAAAAGAAGACTGAGAGGAGACTTAATAGCTGTCTACAAATATCTCAAGGGCTGTCACATTGTAGAAGGATCATCTTTATTCTCATTTGCACAAGGAAAGACTAGAAGCAATGGGATGAAACTGAATGGGAGGAGACACAGATTAGATATTAGAAAAAACTTTTTGACAGTTAGGGTGATCAATGAGTGGAACAGGCTGCCACAAGAGGTGGTGAGTTCTCCTTCAATGGAAGTCTTCAAACAGAGGCTGGATAGACATCTGTCTGGGATGATTTAGAGAATCCTGCTTTGAGCAGGGGGTTGGACCAGAAGGCCCAGGAGGTCCCTTCCAACTCTACCATTCTATGATTCTATGATTCAGGCAGGGGAACAATGGCAAAGTTCTGGGACAGTTTTCTCAGACCCTCCCATCGTGTCGCCACAGAGGCAAGGGATGCTGGCACAAGAAGTGCAATGTTTGGGAAAATGGTGAGGGTGTACCTTGCAGATCGTACAAACGTCCTCCAGGATTCCTGTGTGCCTTTTAATTATTGGGTATCCAAGCTGGACATGTATAATGAATTGGCTCTCTACGCATCGGAGGTCCTGGCCTGCCCTTTTGCTAGCGTTCTGTCAGAGCAGGTTTTTAGTGCCGCTGGTGGAATTATAACAGATAAGTGCATCCACCTGTCAACTGACAATGCTGACTCTTATAAAAATAAACAAGGCCTGGATTGGGCAAGACTTTTGTACACCACCGAATAAAAACAGCGAAACATAACCTCAAATACATTGTCATTTTTGTGGAGGTGTATTCTCATGCATCTCTTCACAACCACACATGGGTATCCGCTTCCTCATTTGGTCTGTTTGGTGTTATCCTCCTCCTTATCCTCATCATCCACAACCAGTACAACACCAGGGTGAACGTATTCGGTGATGCAAAAGTCACTCAATTTTTGGCAAGGGTGTTTTTATGATGCCCGCTACTAATTTGAAACCAAAACAAATGTTACTCCCCAGGGGGAAATCTCATAAAAATGAGATGTACGTATATTCTTCCCATTTATTCTTATATTTTCCATTTTTCCTATCTGTGGAACATCCTCTTGTGATCTAGTGTATACCTTTCCAATATAAAAAAGTTAAATACTATTATATTTCTATTTATATCCCTGTCTCTGAGCTGTTGGTAAGGACAAACATATCTTGTTGAACACATTCTGGCTTCATACCTATGAACCTGTGTTAGCCCCTCCCTTTTGTTATTTTCTTTCATAGGTGGATTCACATTTTTCATTTATTTGTTTGATTTCAGTATGATTTATCATTATGTCTTTTCATTCTCCACCACTAGATCACCAGGGTTAACGAGTTCTGTGCTGCTACATCCAGTCCAATTTTTGGCAAGGGTGTCTATGATGCCCATAAAATATTTTTAACAATTTTACTCCCCCAAGGGGAAATGTTTGTCAGCCCATGAACTTAGTGTATGGGCATTACGAGTCTAGGAGACCCGCTCCTTTAAATTGGGCATAGTTTTTAAAGAGGCCTTCCTTCACGTCTTATCATCCGCTGCCACTAGATCACCAGCGTTAACTTGTTCCGTGCTGCTACAGCCAGTGTCGAATTCCGAACAAGGGTGGGTGGTTTTGCTGAGTGTAAAATACTTGTTATGGAAAAGGTTGAGGTGTACCCCACAGGAGAAAATGTTTGACAGCCAACACACTTAGTGTATGGGCATTCCAATTCTAGGAGACCTGCTCCTTTAAATTGGGCATAGTTTTTAATCAGGCCTTCCTCCACGGCTCATCATCCGCCACCACTAGATCACCAGCATTAACGTGTTCCGTGCTGCAACAGCCAGTGTCGAATTCCGAACTGTTACGCCGCTCTCACCGTGTACCTCCAGAGCTGGTGCACGCCGCCCAACTATTTCACTTCCGGTATATTGGCTTTGATCATCATGGATCTCTCGTGTTCTGTGTACTCATCTTGCCATCTTTATTGCCCTAATATGGGCTTTTGTTTATTTATTCATGTGTCAGGGATATGTTTTGAAGCACTGTTAGCTCTCTTTCAGTAGCTGATGGCGCTTTACTTAGTATTCATGCGTGCACTTATTGACCTATAGATGTAGTATACCTCCCCTTCTCAACTTGGCCTCGCTGTTCGGCGCCTGCGCGTTATGTCTTAAGTGTCTGAGAACTTCATTTTTGTTCTCATTGGGAGACTGTGCACAGGCGCTGATTCGCGCCTGCGCTTTGTGTTGCATCTCAGCCATATTGCTACTCCTTTCTATTGACCTCTTCTCACAGCTCTGCGCAGGAGCACCATTTTTATGACCACTTCCGGTCGCCATCTTTTCTGTCGGCACTGTACCCTGATTACCGCACCGCCTGATATCTCCAGCTGCTACCCGGTAATTATAGCGTTCATAGTTACTTAATATAGTTTTACAGGCACTGCTATTACCGCCCCTGAAGAAGCCAGGTCCACTGGCGACACGCATTGGGCCTCGTGTGTCCTTACCCCTTCCACCGCTCCCACCATCCACAGTACCGATGCTAGTCCCTGGGTATTATTCCTGTGCAGGTTCCATTCCAGGTTGTATGGTTCTCTCTTTTGCTCTCCCTATCAGGAGACTGCTCCTCTATTAGGCAGTATTTTTGCACATTCATGGGCTTTATGTTGCTGTTAGTATTATTACAGGACCCTCTACTAACCTTTATTAGCTTGATTTTTGGCTACACTGGATGTCATTTCCTGCTTATTCCTGCACCCTTTATTTTGGATTTAACACTGGCACTTTATCAACATATATCCATTGTCTGATATGGGAATTTTGTTCTTTATTGGAAGTGTGGTAAGGGTATGACCTTATTATGGGTCACTGTATAATTTTGTCCGTATTAGGCATTTTTAAGTGTTTTTTAATGTGTTTTGCAGTGTTTTTTGTACTATCATTAAATAAAGTTGACATTATGTGTTGATATTATACAGTCATGGCCAAAAGTTTTGAGAATGACACAAATATTAATTTTTACAAAGTCTACTGCTTCACTTTTTCTAATGTCAATTTGCATATACTCCAGAATGTTATAAAGAGTGATCAGCTTAACAGCAATTACTTGCAAAGTCAATATTTGGCTAGAAAATGAACTTTATCCCCCAAAACACATTTCAATATCATTGCAGCCCTGCCTTAAAAGGACCAGCTAACCTCTTTTCAGTGATTGCTCCATTAACACAGGTGTGGGTGTTGATGAGGACATGGCTGGAGATCAGTCTGTCATGATTAAGTAAGAATGACACCACTGGACACTTTAAAAGCAGGCTGGTGCTTGGCATCATTGTTTCTCTTCTGTTAACCATGGTTACCTCTAAAGCAGCGGTTCTCAACCTGTGGGTCGCGACCCCGGCGGGGGTCGAATGACCAAAACACAGGGGTCGCTTAAAGGAGCCGGCGGCTGCAGCACTGTAGTGACAGCTGCAGCCGCCGGCTTCATTAGACATCGATACTTACCTTCCGTCGCTGCGTCCCTGTCGGCCGCGGCAGCTTCCTCCTGGCAGTGCGGTGACGTAGTACCGCTCATTAAGGTAATGAATATGGACGTGACGCCACTCCCATAGGCGTGGCGTCCATATTCATGCCTTTAATGAGCGGTATTATGTCACCGCTGCGCACAGGAGGAAGCTGACGCGGCCGACAGGGATGCAGGGACCTGCAGCGACGGAGCGAGGATGGTAAGTATGATGGGGGGAGGGGACGGGGGAGCAGAGCCATGTATACAGGATGGGAGGGGGAGCGGAGCCATATATACAGGATGGGAGGGGGAGCGGAGCCATATATACAGGATGGGAGGGGAGCCATGTATACAGGATGGGAGGGGAGCCATGTATACAGGATGGGAGGGGGAGCGGAGCCATATATACAGGATGGGAGGATGGGAGCGGAGCCATATATACAGGATGGGAGGATGGGAGCGGAGCCATGTATACAGGATGGGAGGATGGGAGCGGAGCCATATATATAGGATGGGAGGGGAGCGGAGCCATGTATACAGGATGGGAGGGGGAGCGGAGCCATGCATACAGGATGGGAGGGGAGCAGAGCCATATATACAGGATGGGAGCGGAGCCATATATATAGGATAGGAGGGGGAGCGGAGCCATGTATACAGGATGGGAGGGGGAGCGGAGCCATGTATACAGGATGGGAGGGGGAGCAGAGCCATGTATACAGGATGGGAGGGGGAGCGGAGCCATGTATACAGGATGGGAGGATGGGAGCGGAGCCATATATACAGGATGGGAGGGGGAGCGGAGTCATATATACAGGATGGGAGCGGAGCCATATATACAGGATGGGTGGGGGAGCGGAGCCATGTATACAGGATGGGAGGGGGATCGGAGCCATATATACAGGATGGGAGGATGGGAGCGGAGCCATGTATACAGGATGGGAGGGGGAGCGGAGCCATGTATACAAGATGGGAGGGGGAGCGGAGCCATATATACAGGATGGGAGGATGGGAGCGGAGCCATGTATACAGGATGGGAGGGGGAGCGGAGCCATGTATACAGGATGGGAGGGGGAGCGGAGCCATATATACAGGATGGGAGCGGAGCCATGTATACAGGATGGGAGGGGGAGCGGAGCCATATATACAGGATGGGAGGATGGGAGCGGAGCCATATATACAGGATGGGAGGGGGAGTGGAGCCATGTATACAGGATGGGAGGGGGAGCGGAGCCATGTATACAGGATGGGAGGGTGGGAGCGAAGCCATATGAACAAGGGTGGGAGCGGAGCCTTGTATACAAGGGAGTCACATTCACATTATAAATGTTATAATTAATGGCGTAGCAGGGGCGTAGAGTGGGCGGGCGTAGGGTGCGGGCGTAGCGGGCGGGGGGCGGTCCGCCCCAGGCAGCACGTGTGTGGGGCGGTCCGCCCCAGGCAGCACGTGTGTGGGGCGGCGTGGCAGCAGCAGCAATTCCTCCTCCCACGGAGTCACAGTGCAGCGGCCCGGGACCCTCCGGACCTGAGCGGCGGGTCGGTGAGTCCACTGTGCGGGGAGAGGGGGACCCGGCCTGAGCAGGCGGCGCAATACTTACCTCTCCCTGTGCCTCCGTAGCTCCGGGCTCAAGGGGGGGCCTGCAGGGCGCCCGCGCTTCCTGTCACAGCAGCGCCGCTGGATGACGTCATCATTCAGCGGCCGGCTGTGGCAGAGAGCGCGGGCGCCGGACAGGTGAGATGTGAGGTGTATGTGTCTGTGTGTATCAGTGTGTGTGTGTGTGTGTCTGCCTGCGTGTGTGTATGTGAGAGAGTGCTGCGGTGCTGTCTATGTGTGGTGCTGTATGTGTGATGGTGATGGGGGAGGCAGTGATGGTGGTGAGGAGGCAACGATGATGATGGGGAGCCAATGATGATGGGCAGGCAAAGATGATGATGGGGAGGCGATGATGATGGGCAGGCAATGATGATGATGATGATGGGGAGGCGATGATGATGGGGAGCCAATGATGATAAGCAGGCAATGATCATGATGATGGGGAGTCAATGATGATGGGCAGGCAATGATTATGATGGGGAGGTGATGATGATGGGGAGCCAATGATGATGGGCAGGCGATGATGATGATGGGGAGCCAATGATGATGGGAAGGCAATGATGATGATGGGGAGCCAATGATGATGGGCAGGCAATGATGATGATGGGGAGGCGATGATGATGGGGAGCCAATGATGATGGGCAGGCAATGATGATGATGGGGAGCCAATGATGATGGGCAGACAATGCTGATGATGATGGGGAGGCAATGATAATGATGATGGGGAGACAATGATGATGGGGAGGCGATGATGATGATGGGGAGGCAATGATGATGATAATGGGGAGTCTTTCCACAATGCCCTTTCCTGAGCCGTATCCATGCAGAACGCAGCACAGTGCAGAGGAGAGCTCCATATTTTGTATGGAGCATTATATGGGGACCAGTATTCTTTATGGAGCATTATATTTGGCCCATAATACTGTATGGAGGACTATGTGGTGCCCATAATATTGTATGGAGGACTGTAATTATTTTTTGGTTTGGGGGCACCGCAACATGAGGAACTGTATTGCGGGGTCACGGCATTAGAAAGGTTGAGAACCACTGCTCTAAAGAAACACGTGCAGTCATCATTGCAATGCACAAAAATGGCCTAACAGGGAAGAGTATCGCAGCTAGAAAGATTGCACCTCAGTCAACAATCTATCGCATCATCAAGAACTTCAAAGAGAGAGGTTCCATTGTTGCCAAAAAGGCTCCAGGGCGCCCAAGAAAGACCAGCAAGCGCCAGGACCGTCTCTTAAAAGTGTTTCAGCTGCGGGATCGGGCTACCAGCAGTGCAGAGCTTGCTCAGGAATGGCAGCAGGCAGTTGTGAGTGCATCTGCACGCACTGTGAGGCGGAGACTCTTGGAGCAAGGCCTGGTCTCAAGGAGGGCAGCAAAGAAGCCACTTCTCTCCAGAAAAAACATCATGGACAGACTGATATTCTGCAAAAGGTACAGGCAGTGGACTGCTGAGGACTGGGGTAAAGTTATTTTCTCTGATGAATCCCCTTTTCGATTGTTTGGGACATCAGGAAAACGCCTCATTCGGAGAAGACAAGGTGAGCGCTACCACCAGTCTTGTCTCATGCCAACTGTTAAGCATCCTGAAACCATTCATGTGTGGGGTTGCTTCTCAGCCAAGGGAATCGGCTCTCTCACAGTCTTGCCTAAAAACACAGCCATGAATAAAGAATGGTACCAGAATGTCCTCCAATAGCAACTTCTCCCAACCCTCCAAGAGCAGTTTGGCGATCAACAATGCCTTTTCCAGCATGATGGAGCACCTTGCTATAAAGCAAAGGTGATAACTAAATGGCTCAGGGAACAAAACATAGAGATTTTGGGTCCATGGCCTGGAAACTCCCCAGATCTTAATCCCATTGAGAACTTGTGGTCAATCATCAAGAGACGGGTGGACAAACAAAAACCTAAAAATTCTGACAAAATGAAAGCATTGATTGTGCAAGAATGGACTGCTATCAGTCAGGATTTGGTCCAGAAGTTGATTGAGAGCATGCCAGGGAGAATTGCATAGGTCCTGAAGAAGAAGGGTCAACACTGCAAATATTGACTTGCTGCATTAACTCATTCTGTCAATATAAGCTTTTGTTACTCATATGTTTGCAATTATATTTCTGTCTGTGATAAAAACATCTGTCAAACACACATAAAAACCAAGGGCAGCAGATCATGTGAAAATATAATATTTGTGTCATTCTCAAAACTTTTGGCCATGACTGTACATTCTTTTTGGTGATTCCTGTTATTTGCATGCTACTTTTCTTCTCTGGCTATTTCACTTCCGGTCTCTCAGCCGGCGCTGAGGTCCCGTAGGGTGCACGCGCGTGCCGCGCGCTCTTAGCTCTGCGGCTGCGCACCAGGTCCCATTGGGCATGTTTGCGCACAACCCGCAGCTTTAACTGCGCCTGTGCTGACTCTGACGTCTCTATGGTCCTGGAGATCCTGACCCGGAAGTCCCGGCGCGCATTCCCTATATCAGGCCACCTGATTATCGCTTTTGCTTCCTTGCTAGGCCTTCTTGTTGCCTGCATGGTGGCTCACTGTACTCAGGTCACTACCTTGTACTCAGGCATGCTTCCCAGCACGCGCTCTGCTCTGTCTTGTACCCAGACAAGCTTCCCAGCACGCTCTCTGCTCTGTCTTGTACCCAAGCCTGCTTCCCAGTACGCGTCCTGCACCATCCTGTACCCTGCGTGCCCCCGTGTACACGCTCTACGCACTTCCGTGCCCAGAGTACACGCTTTACATATTCCTGTACCCTGCGTGCCCCTGTCTTCACCCTGCTAAACTCGGTCTCTTGTGCCTCCTTCGAGCCGGCCACCTGGTTCCAGCAATCGTGGTACTTTATTCCCCTAGGCCTGCCCCTGACGCTCCCTGCATAGGGGGTGGCCCTCACTAGGTCAGCTCGCCCGGGGTGGGTTGGTATCACGGCTCAGAGGGTCTACTCCAGGAGTTGTCACACGAACAAGGATGGGTGGTTTTGCTGGGCGTAAAAGACTTGTTATGGAAAAGGTTGAGGTGTATCCCACAGGGGAAAATGTTTGACAGCCAACACACTTAGTGTATGGGCATTCCAAGTCTAGGAGACCCGCTCCTTTAAATTGGGCATAGTTTTTAATCAGGCGGTCCTCCTCGTCTCATGCGCCGCCACTAGATCACCAGCGTTAACGTGTTCTGTGCTGCTACAGCCATTCTCAAAATCCTAACAAGGGTGGGTGTTTTTGCTGGGGGTTAAATACTTGTTATGGAAAAGGTTGAGGTGTTCCCCACAGAGGAACACGTTTGCCAGCCAACACACTTAGTGTATGGGCATTACAAGTCTAGGAGATTCGCTCCTTTTTAATGGGACATTTTTTGTTAAGAGGCCCTCCTCCATGTTTCTTCCAAGGGGGATTGGGATTATTGGGGTGCATATGACTTGGTAGCAGGGCAAGCCTTGCACTTAATGCAAAAAAAACAGAATGGCATGACAAAATGAATAATGTGAAGTGGATTTTCCTGGGCCCATCTAGTATCTGGGTTCAAAGGCTTATTGGGGTGCATATGACTTGGTAGCAGGGCAGGCCTTGCAGTCAATGCATAAGAAAATAGAATGGGAGGACAAAATGAATAATGTGAGGTGGATTTTCCTGGGCCCATCCAGTATGTGGGTTCAAAGGCTTATTGGGGTGCATATGACATGGTAGCAGGGCAGGCCTTGCAGTCAATGTATAAGAAAAGAGAATGGGAGTACAAAATGAATAATGTGAGGTGGATTTTCCTGGGCCCATCCAGTACCTGGGTTCAAAGGATTATTGGGGTGCATATGACTTAGTAGCAGAGCAGGCCTTGCATTCAATGCAACATTTTTTATGGAAGCCATCCTGGACATCTCGTGAAAGGGGTATTGGGGTGCGTCGTAATTGTTGGCAGCCCATCCACTCACTGTGTAGGCTATAACAGTTTAGGAGACCCACTGTTTAATAATGGCCCTTTAAGCCGATTAATGCTGCCTGATGCCCAGGTAAAAATAGGCTCTGTGACTTTAAGAGTCCCTGCTTCATAAATGAAGCAAGATGTGTCTGCTTCTGTGTCACACACCACATGGCCAGCTAGGGTTGATAAATGTTACAATGACATTTCCCAGTGAATGCATTTGTTTTGGTTGAAAACAATATTAAAGTTGAAAAACGCTTCAAAAATGCTGCGTCTAAACATAGCCCAAGTGGTGGAGGAACATTTTGGTCTGGGGTTAATTATTTTGCCTTATACACATCATTATCCTGGAAAGAATGTTCCTTAACATATTTCCCAGCAAAATCTGTTTTGGTTTCGTTTTGGTATGTTTTTTTGGTGCACCGGTAAATATGGCATGAAACTCTGACAACATTGTATAAAGCTGTGAACTAGAAGTCAGGAACACTTCCGATTCCCATGATGTCCCCGTGTCATTTGAGCAGTGTTTCCATCATTTTCAGACGCATTTAGACCTTATAAGGATCCCTGGGGGATCGCGGCAAAAATGCTCGGGTCTCCCATAGTCTTACATTGGCCTCGTTGTTCTGTCCGAGTACCTGAGTATTCCAATCTGCTTGACCCGAACAATAAGCACCTGAGCAATTTAGTGCTCGCCCATCACTAATGGTTGCTTGTCCGTTGTGCTCTTTTATGACTGTCGGTTGTGCTCTGTTATGTTGACTGTCGGTTGCGCTCACTTTTATGACTGTCGGTGGCGCTCTGTTATGATGATTGTCGGTTGCGCTTTTTTTGATGACTTGTCGGTTGTGCTCTTTTTTGACTGTTGGTTGCGCTCTTTTATGATGACAGTTGGTTGCGCTCTGTTATGACTGTCAGCTGCGCTCTGTTATGATGACGCTCTGTTATGATGACTGTCGGTTGCGCTCACTTTTATGACTGTCGGTTGTGCTCTGTTATGATGACTGTCAGTTGCACTCTTTTATGACTGTTGGTTGCGCTCTGTTATGATGACTGTTGGTTGCGCTCTTTTATGATGACAGTTGGTTGCGCACTATTATGACTGTCGGTGGCGCTCTGTTATGATGACTGTCGGTTGCCCTCTGTTATGATGACTGTCGGTTACGTTCTATTAATAGGACTGTCAATGGAGCTCTGTTATGATGACTGTTGGTTGTGCTCTTTTATGACTGTTGGTTACGCTCCGTTATGATGACTGGTGGTTGCGCTTTGTTATAACTGTCAGTTGCGCTTTGTTATAACTGTCGGTGGCGCTCTGTTACGATGACTGTCGGTTGCGCTTTTATGGTGACTGTCGGTTGTGCTCTTTTATGATGACTGTCGGTTGCGCTCTGTTATTAGGACTGTTGGTTGCACTCTGTTATTATGACTATTGGTGGCGCTCTGTTATGATGACTGTCGGTGGCGCTGTTATGATGAGTGTCGGTTGTGCTCTATTATGATGACTGTCAGTTGTGCTCTATTATGATGACTGTCAGTGGCGCTCTGTTATGACTGTCGGTTGCGCTCTGTTATGATGACTGTCGGTTGCGCTCTGTTATGATGACTGTCAGTTGTGCTCTATTATGATGACTGTCAGTGGCGCTCTGTTATGACTGTCGGTTGCGCTCTGTTATGATGACTGTCGGTTGCGCTCTTTTATGAGGACTCTTGGTTGCGCTCTGCTATGATGACTGTCGGTGGCGCTCTATTATGACTGTCGGTTGCGCTCTGTTACGGTGACTGTCAGTTGCGCTCTTTTATGATGACTGTTGGTTGTGCTCTGTTATGATGACTGTCGGTGATGCTCTTCTATGATGACTATCAGTTGCGCTCTGTTATGATGACCGTAGGTGGTGCTCTGTTATGATGACTGTCAGTTGCGCTCTTTTATGGTGACTGTCGGTTGCACTCTTTTATAATGACTGTTGGTTGCGCTCTGTCATGATGACTGTCGGTTGCGCTCTTTTATGAGGACTCTTGGTTGCGCTCTGTTATGATGACTGTCGGTGGCGCTTTTATGGTGACTGTCGGTTGTGCTCTTTTATGATGACTGTCGGTTGTGCTCTGTTATGATGACTGTCGGTTGCGCTCTGTTATGATGACTGTCGGTGGCGCTTTTATGGTGACTGTCGGTTGTGCTCTTTTATGATGACTGTCGGTTGCGCTCTGTTATGATGACTGTCGGTTGTGCTCTTTTATGATGACTGTCGGTTGTGCTCTGTTATGATGACTGTCAATTGCGCTTTTATGGTGACTGTCGGTTGCGCTCTTTTATGATGACTGTCGGTTGCGCTCTGTTATTAGGACTGTTGGTTGCACTCTGTTATTATGACTATTGGTGGTGCTCTGTTATGATGACTGTCGGTGGCGCTGTTATGATGACTGTCGGTGGCGCTCTGTTATGACTGTCAGTTGTGCTCCGTTATGATGACTGTCAGTGGCGCTCTGTTTTGACTGTCGGTTGTGCTCTGTTATGATGACTGTCGGTTGCGCTCTTTTATGAGGACTCTTGGTTGCGCTCTGTTATGACTGTCGGTGGCGTTTTTATGGTGACTGTCGGTTGTGCTCTTTTATGATGACTGTCGGTTTGCGTTCTGTTATGACTGTCGGTTGCGCTTTTATGGTGACTGTCGGTTGTGCTCTTTTATGATGACTGTCGGTTGCGCTCTGTTATGACTGGGTTGCGCTCTGTTATGGTGACTGTCAGTTGTGCTCCGTTATGATGACTGTCAGTGGCACTCTGTTTTGACTGTCGGTTGCGCTCTGTTATGATGACTGTCGGTTGCGCTCTTTTATGAGGACTCTTGGTTGCGCTCTGTTATGACTGTCGGTGGCGTTTTTATGGTGACTGTCGGTTGTGCTCTTTTATGATGACTGTCGGTTGCGCTCTGTTATGATGACTGTCGGTTGCGCTTTGTTATGATGACTGTCAGTTGTGTTCTGTTATGATGACTGTCGGTTGTGCTCTGTTATGATGACTGTCAGTTGTGTTCTGTTATGATGACTGTCAGTGGCGCTGTTTTGACTGTCGGTTGCGCTCTGTTATGATGACTGTCGGTTGCGCTCTTTTATGAGGACTCTTGGTTGCGCTCTGTTATGACTGTCGGTGGCGTTTTTATGGTGACTGTCGGTTGTGCTCTTTTATGATGACTGTCGGTTGCGCTCTGTTATGATGACTGTCGGTTGCGCTTTGTTATGATGACTGTCAGTTGTGTTCTGTTATGATGACTGTCGGTTGTGTTCTGTTATGATGACTATCGGTTGTGCTCTTTTATGGTGACTGTCGGTTGTGCTCTTTTATGATGACTGTCGGTTGCGCTCTGTTATGATGACTGTCGGTTGCGCTTTTAAGGTGACTGTCGGTTGTGCTCTTTTATGATGACTGTCGGTTGCGCTCTGTTATGACTCAGTTGCGCTCTGTTATGGTGACTGTCAGTTGCGCTCTGTTCTGATGACTGTTATGGTTGAGCTGTTATGATGACTGTTGGTGGTACTCTTCTATGATGACTATCAGTTGCGCTCTGTTCTGATGACTGTTATGGTTGAGCTGTTATGATGACTGTTGGTGGTGCTCTTCTATGATGACTATCAGTTGTGCTCTTTTATGATGACTGTCGGTTGCGCTCTGTTATGATGACTGTCGGTTGCGCTTTTAAGGTGACTGTCGGTTGTGCTCTTTTATGATGACTGTCGGTTGCGCTCTGTTATGACTCAGTTGCGCTCTGTTATGGTGACTGTCAGTTGCGCTCTGTTCTGATGACTGTTATGGTTGAGCTGTTATGATGACTGTTGGTGGTGCTCTTCTATGATGACTATCAGTTGTGCTCTGTTCTGATGACTGTTGGTGGTGTTCTATTATGAGGACTGTTGGTGGTGCTCTTCTATGACTGTCAGTTGCGCTCTGTTCTGATGACTGTTATGGTTGAGCTGTTATGATGACTGTTGGTGGTGCTCTTCTATGATGACTATCAGTTGCGCTCTGTTCTGATGACTGTTATGGTTGAGCTGTTATGATGACTGTTGGTGGTGCTCTGTTCTGATGACTGTTGGTGGTGTTCTATTATGAGGACTGTTGGTGGTGCTCTTCTATGATGACTGTCAGTTGCGCTCTGTTCTGATGACTGTTATGGTTGAGCTGTTATGATGACTGTTGGTGGTACTCTTCTATGATGACTATCAGTTGCGCTCTGTTCTGATGACTGTTATGGTTGAGCTGTTATGATGACTGTTGGTGGTGCTCTTCTATGATGACTATCAGTTGTGCTCTTTTATGATGACTGTCGGTTGCGCTCTGTTATGATGACTGTCGGTTGCGCTTTTAAGGTGACTGTCGGTTGTGCTCTTTTATGATGACTGTCGGTTGCGCTCTGTTATGACTCGGTTGCGCTCTGTTATGGTGACTGTCAGTTGCGCTCTGTTCTGATGACTGTTATGGTTGAGCTGTTATGATGACTGTTGGTGGTGCTCTTCTATGATGACTATCAGTTGTGCTCTGTTCTGATGACTGTTGGTGGTGTTCTATTATGAGGACTGTTGGTGGTGCTCTTCTATGATGACTGTCAGTTGCGCTCTGTTCTGATGACTGTTATGGTTGAGCTGTTATGATGACTGTTGGTGGTGCTCTTCTATGATGACTATCAGTTGCGCTCTGTTCTGATGACTGTTATGGTTGAGCTGTTATGATGACTGTTGGTGGTGCTCTGTTCTGATGACTGTTGGTGGTGTTCTATTATGAGGACTGTTGGTGGTGCTCTTCTATGATGACTATCAGTTGCGCTCTGTTCTGATGACTGTTATGGTTGAGCTGTTATGATGACTGTTGGTGGTGCTCTTCTATGATGACTATCAGTTGTGCTCTTTTATGATGACTGTCGGTTGCGCTCTGTTATGATGACTGTCGGTTGCGCTTTTAAGGTGACTGTCGGTTGTGCTCTTTTATGATGACTGTCGGTTGCGCTCTGTTATGGTGACTGTCAGTTGCGCTCTGTTCTGATGACTGTTATGGTTGAGCTGTTATGATGACTGTTGGTGGTGCTCTTCTATGATGACTATCAGTTGTGCTCTGTTCTGATGACTGTTGGTGGTGTTCTATTATGAGGACTGTTGGTGGTGCTCTTCTATGATGACTGTCAGTTGCGCTCTGTTCTGATGACTGTTATGGTTGAGCTGTTATGATGACTGTTGGTGGTGCTCTTCTATGATGACTATCAGTTGCGCTCTGTTCTGATGACTGTTATGGTTGAGCTGTTATGATGACTGTTGGTGGTGCTCTGTTCTGATGACTGTTGGTGGTGTTCTATTATGAGGACTGTTGGTGGTGCTCTTCTATGATGACTATCAGTTGCGCTCTGTTCTGATGACTGTTATGGTTGAGCTGTTATGATGACTGTTGGTGGTGCTCTTCTATGATGACTATCAGTTGTGCTCTTTTATGATGACTGTCGGTTGCGCTCTGTTATGATGACTGTTGGTTGCGCTTTTAAGGTGACTGTCGGTTGTGCTCTTTTATGATGACTGTCGGTTGCGCTCTGTTATGACTCGGTTGCGCTCTGTTATGGTGACTGTCAGTTGCGCTCTGTTCTGATGACTGTTATGGTTGAGCTGTTATGATGACTGTTGGTGGTGCTCTTCTATGATGACTATCAGTTGTGCTCTGTTCTGATGACTGTTGGTGGTGTTCTATTATGAGGACTGTTGGTGGCGCTCTGATATGGTGACTGTTGGTGGCGCTCTCTTACACCTCTCCCCGTGAAGCTCCGCCCACTCTTCACAATGTCGCGGCTGCGGACAGGACGGTGACAGACGGGAGATGTCACATTTTGATGACACTTAACAATCAGAATTATTTATATTACAGAAAGTGACAATAAAAATGTAAGATTTATAAATCAGGAAAAAAAATGAATTTAGCCCAAATACACAAAATATAGAACAGTGTAAAGAACCTTCCTGTCTGACCGGTGATGTCTGCGCCATTAAGGCTATGTGCACACAATGCATTTTTAAAGTGTTTTTGCCGCGGTTTTACGCGGCAAAAACGCTTATAAAAACGCTTGTTTTGCGGGATAACGCATGCGAATTACACATGCGTTATATCCGCGCCGGGGAGTTGCACAAATGCTCCGGAAAATTCCAGAGCATTTCTGCAACGTGGGCACATAGCCTAACACCTGCAACAATTCCAGAAAAAACGCATTAAAAAGCCGGAAGAGGAGGCGAGAATGGAGTCTGTATGAGGAGCTCCAGGAATCACCTCAGCGCTGAGCCGTCTAGATTGGAGTTGGTAAAAGGAGATTCAGAAAGAACCACCTCCCATCTAGACGCAGCCGCCCGCTCTGCTCTATGGAGGAAGAGGCGCCGCCCCCTCCTGTGACATCATCCCCGCACGGTCACATGGGCATGACGTCAGCACAGGTCCTGCTGCTCCCGTGGATTCATTGTGTCCGGTGTGCGGCTCTGCAGGTGGAGGTCTGTACAGAGTCCTCGTCCTCCTCTATGTGGGTTATTTATCCCTCCTCCTCCTATATCGCCTCCATACTCCGCAGCGCTGTACACATTACTATCACACTCACTATAGTCCTTATTCACACCTGTCTGTGCAGTGACTTCGTTTTCCTCTTTGCCTCCAGACAGTAATGTCCTCCCCTTTAAGCTGTGTCCACGTTGCGTTTTTTAAGCGTTTCCGCCGCGTTTTTCCGCGGCGAAACGCTTAAAAAATGCTAACAAAACGCATCCCATGCAATCCTATGGGATTCCACAGTTGCTGTTCCCATGCGGCGGAATTGCATAGCGGAAAAATCCGCAGCATGTCCATTAATTTGGCGGAATCGTGTCGATTCCGCCACCATAGGATTGCATTGAAACGCTGCGGCTATGGCCACCATACGTGAAGTGAGCGCTTCATGTGCGGATGGTACCCAGGGTCTGGAGGAGGGGAGACTCTCCTCCAGGCCCTGGGCACCATATTCCTGTAAAAAATAGAATGAAAATAACAAATATGCATATACTTACCCTCTGTCGGCCCCCGGAGTCCTCCCGCTCCTCAGCGACGCTGCCGCCAAGTTCCGTTCCCAGGGATGCGAAAATCACCCCAGATGACGTAGCGGTTGAGTGACCGCGAGATCATCAGAGGTCGTTCTCACTAAAGCCTCTTTCACACATCAGTTTTTTGCCATCAATCCGTCGTTTGTAGAAAAAAACGGATCCAGCAGGTGATGCTGTAGGATCCATTTTTTGTCTCATAGACTTGTATTAGCGACTGATTGCCGTGCGTTTCATCTATCGTTCACTGGATCCGTCGGAAATTTTGTGTCCATCGGGCGGAGACGACGGACAAAGTAACGTTTTTTGTCTCGGTTGAAAAGTCGGACAGCGACGGATCCAGCGCCGTCCGTCGTTGGCTATAATGGAAGCCTATGGGCGCAGGATCCTTCGCTGTCCGTCAAATGACGGGATCCAGCGACGGATTCCGTTTTTTTAAGCTGAGCATGCTCCAATTATTATTACTAGGTAGGGCAGTTGGATCCAGCAAAAAAAAAAAACGGTTCCGTCGCATCAGTTTTTCACAATCTGCGACGGATCCGTTTTTTTCCAAAACTGCTGGATTGCGACTGACGCCAAAAACCTGATGTGTGAATGAGGCCTAAGCACGCCTGGGAACGGAACTTGCCGGCAGCGCCGCTGAGGAGATCGGGGGCCCCCAGGAGGTGAGTATATCCATATTTTTTTTTTATTTTTAACATTCATCAATAGTTAAAAGTTGGTCACACTTGTGAAGCACTATGTGTGACAAGTGTGACCAACCGGTCAATCACTTTTCCAAGCGATGCTTCAAATCGCTTGGAAAAGCGCCAGCATTCTGCAAGCTAAAAACGCTTGTGTTTGGCGGGAAAACACATGTGAATTCCGCATGCATTTTACCTGCGGCGGGGAGTTCCGGAAATGCTGCGGACAATTCCAGAGCATTTCTGCAACGTGAGCACATAGCCTTATACCGGCCACTGTAATAATTCTCCCTTCTTCCTCTATATGATAATATTCCCTATTCACCTGCAGGCGGCCATAATTCCTTCTATGTGCCCTAAATAGTATCAGGGTATGTTTCCACGGTAAGGAAACGCTGTGGAGAGAATGCAGCTCCGCCCAAAGTGCTGCCCCCTTCTGTACGCGCGGTGATTCCGCATGTGTTCATTGAACACATGCAGAATCATTGCATCCTACACATAAGACGGTGCTATTTATCTTGTGGAGACGGAGTGTCTCCGCATCGTATATAGACATGCTAGAACCCCTTTCTGACATCAGACGTACTATCCCATCCATGTGACCTGGGCCCCTATGACCCTGGACAGCATAGTACGCCATATGCAATTGGCCACACTCCCAGCTGACACCCAGCACTAACTGCCAGGAGCAGTCACGGACCGCTCCCGGCACTTTAACCCCCGTAACACTGCGATCAAACATGATCGCAGCTTTCCGGAGCCTGCACAGGGGCTGACAGCCTTTGCCTTTGGATCGTTGTGCCGTGGGGTCCCGATCGCTGCCATGGAGACCCAACGTCGTCATGATGACATCCGGGTCTCCAGAGTCGAGAAGCTTCCTGTCATGCGCAGTGCATGTTAGGAAGTCTCACAGGTCAGTGTTATAGAAGCTGCAGCACTGACAGCTTCTATAGCATGCAGATGCTGCTTCATCTGCATGCTATAGAAGCAATCAGCCTGCACAAAATCATTGTCCCATAGTGGGACAAAGTGTAAAAGTAAGAATTAAATTAAAAAAAAATTTAAAGAATTGCAAAAATATTTTAAAAAAATAATCAAAAAATCAATATTCTATCACTAAATAAATGAATAAAAAAAATCTAAACAATAAAAGTATCGCCGTGTCCGTAAAGACCCGCCCTATAAAACTGTCCCACTAGTTAACCCCTTTAGTGAACACCATTAAAAAAATGCCTTACCACCGAACAAAAAGTGGAATAACATACGATCAAAAAGACAGATATAAATAAACATGGTACCGCTGAAAACGTCATCTTGTCCCGCAAAAAATGAGCCGCCATACGGCGTCAGAGAAAAAATAAGTTATAGCTGTCAGAATAAAGCGATGCAAAAATATTTTTTTCTATAAAATAGTTTTTATTTTATAAACGCACCAAACCATAAAAAAATATAAATGAGGTATCGCTGTAATCGTACTGACCCGAAGAATAAAACTGCTTTATCAATTTTATCACACGCGGAACGGTATAACGCCTCCCCCAAAAGAAATTCATGAATTGCTGGTTTTTGTTCATTCTGTCTCCCAAAATTCGGAATACAAAGTGATCAAAAAATGTCATGTGCCCGAAAATGGTAGCAATAAAAACGTCAACTTGTCCTGCAAAAAATAAGACCTCACATGACTCTGTGGGCTAAAATATGGAAAAATTATAGCTCTCAAAATGTGGTGATGGAAAAACTATATTTTGCAAGCTGCCAAACATAAAAACCCGCTATAAATAGTAAATCAAACCCCCCTTTATCACCCCTTAGTTAGGGAGAAATAATAAAATGTATTTATTTCCATTTTCCCATTAGGGTTAGGGTTGGGGTTTGGGTTAGGTGTGTTGGGGTTAGGGTTGGAGTTAGAATTGGGGGGTTTCCACTGTTTAGGCGCATCAGGGGCTCTCCAAACACAACATGGCGTCTGATCTCAATTCCAGCCAAGTTTCGTTAATTATAATAATAATAATAATTTTGTTTCTATAGAGCCAAGATATTCCGCATAGCTTTACAATATAGAGGGGACTTGTACAGACAATAGACATTACAGCATAACAATAAACACAGATCAAAGTAGATACCAACAGGAATGAGGGCCCTGCTCGCAAGCTTACAATCTATGAGGAAAAAGGGGAGACACAAAAGGTAACTGGTAACAATTGCTTTCATTGTTCGGACCAGCCATAGTGTAAGAATCAGGTGTTCATGTAATTCTGCATGAACCAGTTAACAGCCAAAATATGTAACAGTACAGACACACAGGGCTATTAAATGCATAAAGCGGGTGAGAACATAATACGAGGTACCTGATTATGGTAAAAAAAATAAAATAATTTTTAAATGAGCCAACAGGGATAATTAGGTTAATGCGTTGAGGCGGTAGGCTATTCTGAACAAATGCGTTTTTAGGGCACGCTTAAAACTGTGGGGATTAATCGTATTGACCTGGGTAGTGCATTCCAAAGATTTGGCGCAGCACGTGAAAAGTCTTGGAGACGGGAGTGGGAGGTTCTAATTATTGAGGATGCTAACCTCAGGTCATTAGCAGAATGGAGGGCACGGGTAGGATGGTAGGCTGAGACAAGGGAGGAGATGTAGGGTGGTGCTGAGCCATGGAGTGTTTTGTGGGTGAGTGTAATAAGTTTATCTATTGAAAAGTCAAATGCGCTCCTTCCATTCCGAGCTCTGCCATACGCCCAAACAGTGGAATCGGCGTACTCAGGACAAATTGCACAACAACTTTTGGGGTCCAATTTCTCCTGTTAGGCTGGGATCACACACACCGATTAAAAAATCTGACCGTTTTAGTGGGACGATTATCGCAGCAAAATGTCATGAACAGTCATCCGTCTGGCATCCGATTTTCCAGGAAAAATGCGATTTAGTCGCATCTGACCATAGTTGTAACATCCGATTTACATCCGACTTGTGAGAATTTCTCGCAGGCTTGCAAAACTGACATATAATGGATCCAAAAGAATATTATTTAAATCACAAAAGAAAGAATAGATATATACACATAGAACACAGATATATATATATATATGTCATTGTGACATGTATATATACATATATTTATAGTTCTTACACTTCTACATACTGTAATAGCCGCTAATTCAATTGCCGGCTTCAGTGAAATCACAGAAGCCGACATGAAATGATACATTGTTTCTACACATTTAACCATGTAATTTCATGTATTTTTATATATGTTTGAAACATACAATTACATGAGTATATGTGTGGTAAATTTCAGACATGTAGGGGTTAATTAAAGGTGTAAATTCGTTGAAAAAAAATACGTGGGCTCCCGCTGTATTTTCTCCACCAGACAGACAAAGCAAGCGAGTGGGGGCAGATAATAATAGCCTAGGGAGGGTACATTTTTTTTGTGCCCCCCCTGGCTACTAACATCTGCCCCCAGACACCCCAGAAAGGGCAAATCTATAATTAGATTCGCCCTTTCTGGCACTTTGCCCGTCTATTCCCATTGCCCTGTAGCGGTGGCGAATGGGTTAATCTCACCTTAATGTCACCTTAGTATTGAAAGGTGACCTTAAGGCAGGTTAATAATTGATAGCTGTCAATTAGACAACTATCAATTATTAATCCTATTGTATGAAAGAAAAATCAAACACACACAGTTTAATAAAAAATAAGCTTAATTAAATAATCACACAGTTTTTGACCATATTTTATTTTCCTGCTAAAACCATTTCCTGTAATAAAAATAAAATAAAAAAGCCAAATTATTCTTACCAATCCGATGTACAGTCAGGTCCCATGGTGTAATCCATCAGAAAGGGTTAACAGGTTACAGGTCGCAGAGAGCTAATAATGCTGTCTCAGACCTGTATTCCCCTGAATGAATAACTTCCTCTCCCAGCGAAAGTAGAGGAATAGATTCATGAATGGAGCTTAATTGATTTATTGGCAATTTAACTTTAGTGACCTGACCTAAAGGGAAAGTGGACACAATCAATTAAGCTTCATTCATGAAACACATCCTCTCCTGTCGCCAGGAGAGGAACTTATTCATTCAGGAGCTTTGAGCTGAGCATGCAGGATTACTTGCACTGCTTGGCTCAAAGCTAGTTAACCCTTTGTGAAGGATTACAGCGTGGGACGTGACAGATCGGCGGAATAGGTAAGAATAATGTTGTTTTATTTTTTTTTCTTTATTTTAGGAGATCAATGGCTTCGCACGGATTAAGTGTAAAATAAAATATGGTCAAAAAAAGGTGTTTTTATTTCATTAAAATAATTTTTAATTAATGTGTCTGTGTTTTTTTAATTTACTACAATAGGATTAATAATTGATAGTTGTCTAATTGACAGCTCTCAATTATTAACCTGCCTTAAGGTCACCTTTCAATACTAAGGTGACATTAAGGTGAGATTAACCCATTCGCCACCGCTACAGGGCAATGGGAATAGACGGGCAAAGTGCCAGAAAGGGCGAATCTAATTATAGATTTGCCCTTTCTGGGGTGTCTGGGGGCAGATGTTAGTAGCCAGGGGGGGCACAAAAAAAATGTACCCTCCCTAGGCTATTATTATCTGCCCCCACTCGCTTGCTTTGTCTGTCTGGTGGAGAAAATACAGCGGGAGCCCACGCATTTTTTTTCAACGAATTTACACCTTTAATTAACCCCTACATGTCTGAAATTTACCACACATATACTCATGTAATTGTATGTTTCAAACATATATAAAAATACATGAAATTACATGGTTAAATGTGTGGAAACAATGTATCATTTCATGTCGGCTTCTGTGATTTCACTGAAGCCGGCAATTGAATTAGCGGCTATTTACAGTATGTAGAAGTGTAACAACTATAAATATATGTATATATATATATATGTCACAATGACATATATATATATATATATATATATATATGTGGATTCTATGTGTGGATATGTATTGATTCGATTCTTTATTAAAGCTGTCAGTGTGATTTTACAGTATAGCCGGGGATGAATTGCCGGCTTTTCTAAAGGACACCGATGCGATTTCATCGCAAGTCACACAGTGCGGTCCGTTTGTAATCCGATTTTTCATCGCTCCCATAGACTTGCATTGGCGATTGTCGACCGACAATCGGTGACAATCGCAGCATGCTGCGATTGCACTCGGACGTTTAAAACGGACCACAAAAAATCTGATACTGGGAGCTGCTCCATAGATTAACATAGGTCCGACTGCAATGCGATATTTCATCGCATTGCAGTCGTCCGATTTTGTCGCCAGTGTGACTCCAGCCTTACCCTTGGTAAAATAAAAAAAAATTGGATCTGAAGTAAATTTTTTGTGAAAAAAAGTTAAAAGTTCATTTTTTTGTAAACATTACAAAAATTCCTGTGAGGCACCTGAAGGGTTAATAAACTTCTTGAATGTGGTTTTTAGCACCTTCAGGGGTGCCGTTTTTAGAATGGTGTCACTTTTGGGTATTTTCATATACACCCCTCAAAGTGACTTCAAATGTGATGTGGTCCCTAAGAAAAAAATGGTGTAAAAATGAGAAATCGCTGGTCAGCTTTTAACCCTTATAACTTCCTAACAAAAAATAATTTTGGTTCTAAAATTGTGCTGATGTAAAGTAGACATGTGGGAAATGTTATTAACTATTTTGTGCAATATAACTCTGATTTAAGGGCATAAAAATTAAAAGTTTGAAAATTGCAAAGTTTTCGCCAAATTGCTGTTTTTTTCACAAATAAACGCAAGTTATAGCGAAGACATTTTACCACTAACGCGAAGTACAGATGCGTGCTGGCCAGCGGGGAGACCAACGATCAAAAGATGGTCCAGGACATTCAACGACGACCAGCGATACCCAGCAGGGGGCTGATCGTCGCTGCGTGTCACACTAAGCGAGATCGCTGGCTAGGTCGCTGTTGCATCACAGAATCGGTGACGCTTCATCGATCTCGCTAGCGATCTCGTTTAGTGTGACGGGGCCTTAATGCTAACAGCCCCATACACGAGATAAGTGTTGACTGAACGGTCATTTGGTACACGGCTATCTCTCCCGACTCCCCCATACACACAAATATTCCAGCTTTCCTGTGGTCTGTATGAGAGCGTTGCCTCCAGACTCCTCTAGAGGAGGATTATCTACAGGAAGAACAAACGGATTATCCTCTGAAATTCAGGATGCCGGATCCTTTTTTTTTTTTGTTGTTGCAGCCGCACTTGTGCCGTCCCTGCGGTGTACATCTATGTTCTAGGCCCAAAAGGGTTAATTTTTTTAAAAAACAATTGTTTATTGTGAGAAAAAATATAATGTGTCTTCTGCTTTTTTATTTGTTTTAATTTTTACAAGAATTGTTGGAGCCAATTTTCTTTAGAAACATTTTAATATGTTTTTTTTTCTGGTGTTTTTCCTGTAATATAGGAAAGCCTAAGACCAAAAATAAACCCCATAAATCACTATACATGGAGACTTTGGGATCAGATCATTTGTGTCCGGTGTTTGTGCAAACAAAAAATCTTTTATAAAAGCCTCAAACTTCTGTGTGTGAATCAGAGCTGAGATCTAACATGATAGAAGATTACAGTGCGGGGAAGACGGGAAACATTCATATAGACGCCGGTGGTGATGGAGTCAGTGACGACTCTGGTCAAATATGTTTCTAGAGCCTTAGTAGAAGATGAAGATGTCGTCCTCATCATGAAGTAGTTATTTCTCCTGTCACGTGTGATGAATATCTCCTGCAGTATTATTAATGCCGATTCCAGTGTCGGTAAATGAGACGAGAATTAGCGTTATGGAAGATGAGTCTATGAGAAACGTATTCAGCTGCCGACTCCGAGGGAGAAACTGCTTGTTGTCTGTGGCCTAAAATATATAGGTTTTATTAGTAGATGTATTATATTATTACACAGGATTTTATGTTACATCGGCTCATCTTCTCATTCAGGTCTCTACAATATCGGATCCTCTCAGTGAAGATCTTCTACATAAGAAAATTTTCCTGATTTACCCATCAAGATGGATATGGACAGAGACAAGATGGTGGAGAGGATATTACACCTCACCCTAGAGATCCTCTTCCAGCTTACTGGAGAGGTGAGAGATTCTGATGACGTCACATTACATCATTCTCATCTATGGGAATAACAGATGGACAGAACTGGAGAGGTGAGGACTCTGGAAATGTCTGTAGTGAGATTTATTAATGTGTCTCTCCATAACCAGGATTACACAGTAGTGAAGAAGACCTCTAGTGAGCGCTGTCAGGACCCTGTGTCTGAAGGATGGGGAAGACCCCTGAGCCCAATCATGGGGTCTCCACCTTATCCCCCTGTACATGAGGACATCAATGACCAGAAGATCCTAGAACTCACCTACAAGATGATTGAGCTGCTGACTGGAGAGGTGACACTGCTGGGAATGCCAGGACATTATACAGTAATGCTATGAAGGGATGGGGGGATGACGGTATCATTGTATGTGTTAGGTTCCTATAAGGTGTCAGGATGTCGCCATCTATTTCTCCATGGAAGAATGGGAGTATTTAGAAGGACACAAAGATCTGTACAAGGACGTCATGATGGAGGTTCCTCAGCCCCTCACATCACCAGGTAATAGACAGGACTAAATACACACAACCTATGATTATCTGTATGTAAAGAATGAATTCAGTCCATGTATGTGTTTCCTCCAGATCTATCCAGTAAGACGACAACACCAGAGAGATGTCCCCGTCCTCTTCTTCCACAGGACTATAAAGAAGAAGATCCCAATGTTCCTCAGGATCATCAGGTAGATGGAGAGAAGGTGTCTTGAGATCTCCCCTATGATGTGTAGACGGCTGTGAAGGTTTTATACTTGTGTAATGAGAACGGTGGAGATGGCAGGATTAGAGCTGATCATAGATGTGACTTCTCCATCTGTCTGTGACTTTTACAATATTTATTTCAGGTTGAAGATCTGACCTATATTAATATTACCGGGGAATATGTGAGGGGTGATGAATGGTGTAAAGAGGAGATTCCTACATATGACTACCCAGGTGAGTAGTAACCACTAAATGCAGAGATGTCACAGATTCTTCTCAGTCACCGGCTGTGGCTGATTTATCGGTGGTGTAGTCCGGCTGCATCACCGTTTTGTATCACCATTTTGCCTCTAGACCACTGATGGTGAACCTATGGCATGCAGAGCCCTCTCAGCTGGCACGTGGCCTCGCCTCATCCTTGTACAGCAGCTTCCTCTCACACATTGAGTGGCGCGGCCGTGGAGCTGAATGATGATGTCATCCAGCCGCGGCCACGTGCTCAATGTGTGAGAGGAAGGAAGCTGCTGGCGCGCGGAGAGGTGAGTGTGGCCGCTGTGGTGTGTGTGTGGTGAGTGCGACCGCTGTGGTGAGTGTGGCCGCTGTGATGTGTGTGGTGAGTGCGGCCGCTGTGCCAGTGAAGCTGCTGTGGGGTGTGTGAGTGGAAGTGTGTGTGTATGTCAATGATAGGGAGAGGGCCAGTGATGGGGATAAGGCCAATGATGGCGGTGATGGGGAGAGGACCAATGATGGGAGTGATGGGGAGAGAGCCAGTGGTGGGGAGAGGACCAATGATCAGAGATATGGGGAGAGGGCCAGTGATGGGGAGAGGGCCAATGATGGGAGTGATGCAGAGAGGGCCAATAATGGGAGTGATGGGGAGAGGGCCAGTGATGAAGAGAGGGCCAATGATGGGAGTGATGGGGAGAGGGCAACGATGGTGGTGGGGGAGAGGGCAATGATGGGGTGATGGGGAGGAGGAAATGATGGAGATGGTGGAATGGGCAATTTCTACATGAAGGGGATCATGATGAGGCATATTTCTACATGATGGGGATCATGATGAGGCATATTTCTGCATGAAGGGGATCATGATGGGGCATATTTCTACATGATGGGGATCATGATGGGGCATATTTTTACATGAAGGGGATCATGATGAGGCATATTTCTACGTTAAGAGGATCATGATGAGGCATATTTCTGCATGAAGGGGATCATGATGGGGCATATTTCTACATGAAGGGGATCATGATGGGGCATATTTCTACATGAAGGGGATCATGGTGGGCATATTTCTACATGAAGGGGATCATGGTGGGGCATATTTCTACATGAAGGGGATCATGATGGGGCATATTTCTACATGAAGGGGATCATGATGGGGAATATTTCTGCATGAGGGGGATCATGATGGGGCATTTGGCACGTGTTGGCACTTTATCATAAATAATTGGGTTTTAGGTTGCAGTTTGGGCACTCGGTCTCAGAAAGGTTCGCCATCACTGGTCTAGACCATAACATTCTCCTCCACCCAAAACTGTTCAAATGACTTTGGGCATTGAAAGCCCTTTTCTATAGAACTTACAATCTGGAGGATCCATCTACCCTCTGGGACTAGGAGACACTGACCGTTACCTGCCAAGATCTGTAAACTACAAAGCCAAATGACAGCGTACGTAGAATATGCTGACAAGTTAGAAAATCACTTGGAAAAGTATTATGATGGGCTTGTAAGAGAAAGTGGAGGGTAATGATGCTGTTGGCTTCCTAGATCCCTGAGATCGTATTGGATGAATCTACCTTCATGTGCTCATATGGTCCCTACAACCTTAAATGAGCAGTGAGGCCAAGTGTGAATTTCTGTACAATAACAACAGAGTTTCCCTTTATCCCGACTTTTCAATTTCTTTTGAAACCAACTAACTTCAAACAGGATTGTGATAAACTACATAAAACACATTACAGCTGTGCCATCATATATCTCTAAGCTGTGTGTGGCTGATGGCTGTAATATACATTTATTCCCTCCTGCAGGAGATGTGTTGGCATGGCTCGAGCCCTGGTTTCATGGATTCACTCCACATCATAAATTCCATTATGTTTTTGATCCTAAGGAATTCAGCTTACTGCACAATCTCTCCTAAAATGGGGAGCAATAATAATTTCTCTACTCTTTTGGTCAGGACTTACAGTAGCTCCAATGGTCCACCATAAATGAGTGCAACTCCGGTTTGCTGTTGGAGTTCTCCCCTCATACATACGTTATTGTTGGGGATGTAACATAGCATAAAAAAATATATTTTTTTACCTGTTCATTTCTATGATACTTTGATTATGGTGGGATTGTCCTGCCTCACTTATGTGAGTCTGTAACTCCCTGATAGTCTTAATAATAAGCTCTCCATCGCCTCTTCCAAATGCCTAAGATCTAAATTTAAAGTGAACCTGTCAGCAGGATTGTGCACAGTAACCTACACACAGTGTCAGGTCGGTGCTGTTATGCTGATTACATTCATACCTGGATTGGTGAAATCCATCTTGTGGTTGTTGTTTAATCTTTATTTGTGGGTAGCATAGTGGCTCAGTGGTTAGCAGTGCAGCCTTGCAGCGATGGAGTCCAGGGTTCAAATCCAACCAAGGACAACATCTGCAATGAGTTTGCATGTTCTCCCCGTGTTTGCGTGGGTTTCCTCCAGGGTCTCCAGTTTCCTCCCACATTCCAAAGACATACTGATAGTGAATTTAGATTGTGAGCCCCATCGGGAACAGCGATGATAAAGTGTGCAAATTGTAAAACGGTTCAGAATATTTTAGCGCTATATAAAAATAAAGATTATAATTATTATTTATTTGGAGTTTTCTCGTGCTCTAAGGTGGTTCGGGGCTGTGGGTGGGGTTTTATGCGGTGCTCTGCTTACATGCAGTTGTGCTCCAAGTTTACATACCCCGGCTGAATTTTCACTTTCTTGGCATTTTTTCAGAGAACATGAATGATAGCAGCAAAACTTTTTCTCCACTCATGGTTAGTGGTTGGGTGAAGCCATTTATTGTCAAACTACTGTGTTTTCTCTTTTTAAATCAAAATGACAGCCCAAAACATCCAAATAACCCTGATCAAAAGTTTACATGCCCTGGTGATTTTGGCCTGGTAACATGCACAGAAGTTGACACAAATGGGTTTGAATGGCTGCTAAAGGCAACATCCCACCTGTGACCAATGCCAGGAAAATTGTTCGGGATGCAAAGAAAAACCCACAAATAACATCAGCTGAAATACTGGACTCTCTGAAAACTAGCGCTGTGGCTATTTCAAGATGCACTATAAGGAGGCACAAGAAAAATGGGCTGCATGGTCGAGTCGTCAGAAGAAAGCCACTACTGTTATGATTTGGTAGCCGAGGAGGACAGTAGCCAAAATAGCCCAAGCAACTAGACACCCAGACAGGTTGGTAACTAGCGGATTGTAGAACCCTAAACTGACAGCACAACTAGAAGCAGCCTCCACTTGCCACAACAGCAGACAGTATTCTTTCCTGTCCTGTTCTATCTAGACAATTTGAGCTCCAGCATTTGCTTGCTCTATTTTCTGCCTGTGTTTGTATTTCATCTTGTCTCACTGCCAATATATGTTTGGGGGCTACCTATTCCTTTGGGGGCTCTACTCTGGGGCCTTTAGCTTTCCCCTTTCTCTCTTTGGGCTTAGTTAACTCTCCGGCTGTGTCGAGGCATCTAGGGCACCGTAGGCACGTCCCACGGCTGCTTCTAGTTGTGCTGTCAGTTTAGGAGTCTGCAATCCGCTAGTTACCAACCTCTCTGGGTGTCTGGTTGCCTAGGCTATTTTGGCTTCTGTCCTCCTCGGCTACCAAATCATAACAGTCTGCAATCCAGCAAAAACTCTAAGAAAAACTCCAACACGTCTGATATACAAAAATACTGAGACCACACGATCTCTCCCCCGCTAGATCAGAACTCTGGTGTGCTGGTAGCAAATCAGCAGATACTGAAAAAACAGGGAACTGAAAATACCAAAACTGTCTCTGGTGTGAACTGGTAGCAAATCAGCAGATACTGCAATAATAGGGAACTGAAAATACATAAACAGTGGCAAAAGAGAAACAGAGTCCAGTGCAGGCCCCCGCAGGGGAACCTGGCTGTACAAACTCCAGAAGGGCAGAAAACAAAGATAGACAAAAACAAATGCCACAGAAATAAACAGCAAAATTTATCTGAAAGTTGCAGGACAGAGCAGGAAGCAAGCTGACTTCCAAAAGGGACCAGGAAGCAACAATTCACCGGCAAGGATCATGGGAAGGTTGCTCACTTATATCTCCCCAGTCATCAACACCTGATTGCCAATCATCGCCCCCAGCTGATAGACCTCTGTTAGCCAAAGCAGCTTCATTACTATCAGCAGCCACCAGGGGGAGCCCAAACTCAGAAGTCAGATCCAGAGCGTTCACAACACACTACTGTGCAAATGCCACAAAGTATATCACCTTCAATACACAAAATAGCAGAGACAAGCCTCAAAACTTCTGGAACATGCTAGGTTTTTAGTGATGAGACCAAAATTGAACTTTTTGGCCACAACCATAAACGTTACATTTGGAGAGAGGCATATGATGAAAAGATCACCATTCCTACTGTAAAGCACAGAGGTGGATCGCTGATGTTTTGGGGATGTGTGAGCTACAAAGGCACAGGAAACTTAGTCAAAGTTGAAGGAAAGATGAATGCAGCACGTTATCTGCAAATACTGGAGGCAAATTTGAAATCATCAGCCTGGAAGCTACGCATGGGACGTACTTGGACGTTCCAACATGACAACGATCCAAAACGCAAGGCCAAGTCGACCTGTCACTGGCTACAGCAGAACAAAATGAAGGTTCTGGAGCAGCCATCTCAGTCTCCTGATCTCATTGTCATTGAGCCACTCTGGGGAGATCTCAAGCGCACAGTTCATGCTATACAGCCTAGGAAATTACAGGAACTGGAGGATTTATGCCAAGATTAGTGGGCAGCTTTAACATCTGAGAAAATAAAGAACTTCATCCACAACTACCATGAAATACTTCAAGCTTTCATTGATGTTAGAGGGGCAGTGCACAGTATTAAGAAATGGGGTATGTGAACTTTTTATCAGGGTCATTTGGCTTTCTTCTGGCAACTCGACCATGCAGCCCATTTTTCTTCAAGTGCCTCCTTATTGTGCATCTTGAAACAGCCACACTGCTAGTTTTCAGAGAGTCGAGTATTTCAGCTGATGCATCCCAAACAATTTCCCTGGCATTTGTCACATGTGAGGATGTTACCTTTAGTAGCCAGTCAAACCCATTTGTGTCAACTTCTGTGCATGTTATCAGGCCAAAATCACCAGGGTATGTAAACTTTTGATCAGGGTCATTGGGATGTTTTGGATTGCATTATGATTTAAAAAGAGAAAACACAGTAGTTTGACAATAAATGGCTCCACCCAACCACTAACCATGAGTGGAGGAAAGTTTTTTGCTGTCATTCATATTCTCTGAAAAAAAAACAAGAAAGCAAAAATTCTGCCATGGTATGTAAACTTTTGAGCACAACTGTATTCAACTGTATTGGCTTATGACAGGTCACTGATCCTTTAGTGACCAACCCCCATTTTTACATAATACATATAATAATGTTGATATTATTGTTGATAATGCCTATAATATTGTGGCTATTGTGAGGCTTAAAAAAATAAAAATTACATCCAGCAAAATGACACCGGCGCCGCCTGTCCAGTAGCACCTATCTCTTACTTATAGATGCTACTGCGCAGGCCCTACCATCGCCGGTGACATTTTGCTGGATGTAATTTTTTTCTAAGCCTCACAATAGCAACAATATTATAGACATTTTCAACAGTAATATCAACGCTTTTTTATGTATTATGTAAAAATGGGGGCAGGTCACTGAGGGATCAGTGACATGTCATTAGCCAATACAGATGAATATGTAATCAGAGCACCACATAAAGCCCCACCCACAGGCCACCCACAGCCCTGCCCCAGAGCACGAGAATCTCAATAACTGAAAACTACAAATACAGATTAAACCACCACAAGACGGATTTCATCTGCCAAGGTATTATTGTAATCAGTATAACGGCGCTGACCTGACAGTGCCTGTTGGTTACTGTGCACAATCCTGCTGACAGGTTCCCTTTAAGACATCTCAGCTCTGCACTATTATGCACAGTTCTCTTTAAATGTGTCATATTTCTTCTTGAAACTCATCTGACAAAAAATATTGAACCTTACGATAGTTTACATTGTGAAGTCACCGAGACCCATACGCTAATTACCCCAGAGAGATTTCACCACAAAACATTTATTACTGATGAAGACTGTTGAGTTTGTTCATTTCAGTAGATGTGTTATTGTCTATAGTCATAGTTTTCAACTACAGTAGTTAGTGTCCAAGATACTCTGATTTAACCTCTTCCCGCAGCCAGTTTTGTGTTCCTAATCAGGCCCCATTTCTAAAATTTGACGTGTGTCACTTTATGTGGTGATAACTTTGGAATTAGTCACGAAGGATAGTAGAAAACAAATGGATCTTACAAATTATTTTCCAACTTCGCACAATACCCTATATACAGTTGTACACTACTATATGTAGCTATTTGAATGCAGATCTTGCTGGAATAGTTTGTAGACACAATGTATTGGTAGCACTGTTTGTGGTCACCTGGCAGCTCAAAAGATGCCCACCATGAACAGGCTTGGCACTATCTTGTCTGCTTTCCATATCCCAAGGATTGCCTTGCTCATCGCCCTTCAACACCCTTATGTGGATCTGGACTTGCACTGGGACCCCTAGGCTTGGACCATGGTGTTATAGGCTATTCTGTGGTGTTAGATGGCAAGAAGAATAGTCATGTAGCTGGGTCAGAACCAGAAGGACAGAATACAGAATCTGAAGGCACAAGAGTAGTCAGTAAACGGGCCACGATCACAACGGGAAACAAATACACAAGCCGCAAGCTGAGCACAGAGGTTTGAACCAGAGGAGAACAATGCTGTTTCTGGCAGATTCCGGCCATATACTTTGAGCTTTAGTAGGGTGTGGTACTTTCCAATTGGCTGAAGTAGGGAGCAGATTACTCCAGCTAGACAGCAGTAACAGATCCCAGATGAGATTGGACACACCATATGCAGAAGCCCTAATATAACTAAATGACAGGAAACCAGAATAGTCAAAATTCCCATAAAGTGATTCCATTTTATAAATTAATTCACTGAGGGTTATAATCTATTGGAGGAGTGAATATTTTGACTCCACAGCCACTTTCCAGAAATTAACACACAGTGCATATTGGAGAGTGAAAATTACACATTTGCCATTTTATAACACATCGTGCCCAGATTGTACTCCTGGAGACACACACCACTAAGTGTAATTCTTCTCACTATAATATTGCTAAACACAGGGATCCTAAATGTTGTTTGAGCACACTGCAAGACTCCGAAGTGACAGCGGATTTTACTGGATTGCTTTATAGAAACCTTGTTGCTTTTCGACAACCTTTGAGCCACTAATAGTGTGGGAAGCTCTGTTTTTCCATTGACAGATGATGGACCTGAGTGGGGACTTGTTTTTTTTGTGAGATGAGAATTGGTATTATTTTCACCTACATAACATTGATTGGATTCTTTTTATTTGATATTTGGGAGGCAGAATGAACAAACAGTTAAACACGACGAACTACTGATTCATCCAATAAGGTTTTCTATTAGACTGTAAACTGCCATTGTCTTGGTAAATAATTAATGTTTTTACATAGCTTGCCATTTTTATGGACAGTTTAAGTAGATATGTTCAAAAATATAAAACTCAAGGATATTTTATTAAAAAATAATTATTTTTTATCTTAGCAGATGACTGTACCAGGATATCAGTGGAACAGCTGACATCTTCAGTTTTTAAATCTGGTGATCTTGAGATCCTACAAGATACAAATGAAGTGATTGCTCTTACTCCAGATATACCATCATCCATTCACAGCAAAGATCTGTCATCTGATCCTATGAAACAGATCCCATCTTCTGATTCATTACCAACTTCTAAGGAAACTCAAGGTCACAAAAGAGGCATTAAAAAAAAAACTGCTCCTAAAGCAATGAAGTCATTTTCATGTTTAGAATGTGGGAAATATTTTACACGGAAATCACATTTTGTTAACCACCAGAGAATTCACACAGGGGAGAAGCCTTTTTCATGTTCACAATGTGGGAAATATTTTAACTCTAAATCAAATTTTGTTACGCACCAGAAAAACCACACAGGGGACAAGCCTTTTTCCTGTTCAGAATGTGGGAAATGTTTTACATGGAAATCAGAGCTTGTTACTCACCAGAGAACTCACACAGGGGACAAGCCTTTTTCCTGTTCAGAATGTGGGAAATGTTTTATATGGAAATCAGACCTTGTTACTCACCATAGAACTCACACAGGGGAGAAGCCTTTTTCATGTTCAGAATGTGGGAAATTTTTTGCACATAAATCACAGCTTGTTAAACACCAGAGAACTCACACAGGGGAGAAGCCTTTTTCCTGTTCAGAATGTGGGAAATATTTTGCACAGAAATCAAATTTTGTTACCCACCAGAGAAATCACACAGGGGAGAAACCTTTTTCATGTTCAGAATGTGGGAAATGTTTTGCACATAAATCACATTTTGTTAACCACCAGAGGACACACACAGGGGAGAAGCCTTTTTCCTGTTCAGAATGTGGGAAATATTTTGCTCAGAAATCAAATTTCATTACCCACCAGAGAACTCACACAGGGGAGAAACCTTTTTCATGTTCAGAACATGGGAAATTTATTGCACATAAATCACAGATTGTTAACCACCAGGGAACTCACACAGGGGAGAAGCCTTTTTCCTGTTCAGAATGTGGGAAATATTTTACATGGAAATCAGAACTTGTTTTACACCAGAGAACCCACACAGGGGAGAAGCCTTTTTCCTGTTCAGAATGTGGGAAATATTTTGCACAGAAATCAAATTTTGTTACCCACCAGAGAACTCACACAGGGGAGAAACCTTTTTCGTGTTCAGAATGTGGGAAATGTTTTAACCGAAGAGAGCGTCTTGTTAGACATCAGAGCAGTCACAAAGAGGAGAAGCCTTTTTCATTTTCTTAATGTGGGAAATATTTTACTTAGAAATCAACTGTTAATAAACATCAGAGATGTCACATAGGGAGAAGCCTTTTTTATGTTCATAATGTTGGAGTAGTTTTAACCAAAATTGGATCTTCTTAAATGGGTTGTTTCTGGTCATTCCTCATGTTTGCTGACAAAAGGATGAAACTAATTCAAACAAAAATCAACAAGGATCCTTAAAATATAACTTTTAATAGTAAAAAGTTTAAAAATTGTTCAAAAAAAGTGGGACAACAATAAAAAACAGTCAATGTGTGCCTATTGAACCCTACAGGGTCACTATACTGAGTCCTGCCTGACAGTCGAGTTGGCACCCTAATTTTCTGCGATTGGCGCCTCCACTCATCGGCGGTTCACCCTGGAGTCCCTGATAATCCCTATAATAAGAAACTATTAATTCCAAATGTAAAACTGTACCCATAATTCATTCCCTGAAGGTTAGTCAGAGGGTGACTAATAGAAAAAAAATATGTACCACACATTTCAGTATATAGGATGAGGTGACATACAACCCCTGGCAAAAATTATGGAATAAACAGCTTTGGAGGATGTTCATTCAGTTGTTTTATTTTGTTGAAAAAAAAAAACCATCACAGACATGGCACAAAACTGAAGTCTTTTCAGATGGCAACCTTCTGGCTTTAAGAAACACTAAAAGAAATCAAGAACAAATAATGTGGTAGTCAGTAACGGTTATTTTTTTTAACTAAGCATCTGGAAAATTTTTTGGAATCACTCAATTGTGAGGGAAAAAATTATGGAATCACCCTGTAAATTTTCATTCCCAAAACTAACATTTGCATCAAATTAGATCTGCTCGATAGTCTGCATCTAAAAAGGAGTGATCACACCTTGGAAAGGGTCATTCCATGGTAACTTACGTTACAACATAATATAGTAACTTATATTACAATGATGGTAACTTACGTTACAAACAGTGTTTTTCCTACGAAGGTAACTCATTGTAACGTAAGTTACCATCACCTTGTAACGTAAGTTACTATATTGTGTTGGTTACATAACAGAATTTGGCAGTCTCATGACGGACAATTGCCGTTCCTATTTTTGTAAAGTAAGTTACCAATTAATAACACTGTATTTTGTATGTAATTTTATTGTTGAAAAATCAAACTGTTGAAATCTGTTGAGAATAGTTTAATGTACAATATACATTCACTTATTACAATATACATTCATTTTTTGTGGCTGCCTTCAAAGAACAGTCTGTAGCCGTTACCTCTCCACTCACTCCCTCCTAGACCCTTCACAGTCCGGCTTCCGACCCCTACATTCGACTGAAACTGCACTCATCAAAGTGACCAATGACCTTCTGACAGCAAAACGTAACGGTGACCACTCTCTGCTCATTCTTCTCGACCTTTCTGCAGCTTTCGACACGGTTGACCACCGTCTCCTACTGTCTAGGCTCCAGTTACTAGGTATTAAAGACACTGTTCTCTCCTGGTTCTCCTCCTATCTTTCTGACCGCTCCTTCAGTGTTTCGTTCTCTGGCTCCACGTCATCTCCCCTTCCTCTCACTGTCGGTGTACCCCAGGGCTCAATCCTTGGCCCCCTTCTCCTCTCTCTACACGGCCCCAATTGGACAGACCATCAGCAGATTTGGCTTTCAGTACCATCTTTATGCTGATGACACACAACTATACACGTCATCCCCCGACCTTACCCCCGCTGTACTACAGAACGCCACCGACTGTCCGCAGTCTCCAACATCATGTCCGCTCTCTATCTGAAACTTAACCTCTCCAAAACTGAACTTCTTCTGCTCCCGCCGTCTACTAACCTCCCTAAATCTGACATTTCCCTCTCCGTGGGCGGCACCATAATAACACCCCGGCAGCAGGCTCGCTGTCTGGGTGTTATGTTTGACACCATTCTTTCCTTCACCTCCCATATACAATCTCTTGCCGCCTACACCTAAAGAACATCTCTAGAATCTGCCCTTTTCTCACCATGGAAACAACAAAAACCCTCACTGTAGCATTGATCCACTCCCACCTGGACTACTGCAACGCTCTATTACTTGGCCTCCCCATTACTCGACTATCCCCTCTCCAGTCCATCCTTAATGCAGCAGGCAGGGTCATCCATCTGGCTAATCGGTACTCGGACGCGTCCGCTCTTCGCCAGTCCTTACACTGGCTGCCCATTCATTATAGGATCCAATTCAAAGTACTGGTTCTCACCCACAAAGCTCTCCACAGTGCAGCACCCCCCTACATCTCCTACCTCATTTCTATCTATCGGCCTAACCGACTGCTGCGCTCTGCAAACGACTTTCGACTAACCTCTACACTAATCCGTACCTCCCACTCCCGACTCCAAGACTTCACCCGCGCTGCGCCAATCCTCTGGAATGCTCTACCCCAGGAAATTAGGACTATCCACAATTTGCATGGTTTCAGGCGCTCCCTCAAAACATCTGTTCAGAGCGGCCTATCACATTCACTAATCAGTCATTCTATGTGTAAAAAAGTGTGTGTGTGTGTAGCCCATTCACTATCTCCATCCATCCCTCACTCCCCCAAGATAGCTGGACCATCATTGTAAATGCACCATTGTATATACACACACCTGTACTTTGTATCTCCCCAACCTCATTGTAGATTGTAAGCTCTCACGAGCAGGGTCGTCTTATTTTGCTTTAATTATTGTATTGTTAACGTTGTTACTTATGACTTGTGTTTTGAAACTGTTAAACTGTAAAGCGCTGCGGAATATGATGGCGCTATATAAATAAAGATTATTATTATTATTATTAGCCAGTTTTTGGTTTGTGGCTGTAACGTAAGTTACCATGGAATGACCCGAAAGCTGTTGCACCAAGTGGTCTGACATGAATCATGGCTCCAACACGAGAGATGTCAATTGAAACAAAGAGGATTATCAAACTCTTAAAAGTGGGCAAATCATCACGCAATGTTGCAAAAGTTGGTTGTTCACAGTCAGCTTTGTCTAAAATCTGGACCAAATACAAACAACATGGGAAGATTGTTAAAGGCAAACATACTGGTAGACCAAGGAAGACATCAAAGCGTCAAGACCGGAAACTTAAAGCAGTATGTCTCCAAAACTGGAAATGCACAACAAAACAAATGAGGAACGAATGGGTGGAAACTGGAGTCAACATCTGTGACCGAATTGTAAGAAACCGCCTAAAGGAAATGGGATTTACATACAGAAAAGCTAAATGAAAGCCATCATTAACACCTAAACAGACAAAAACAAGGTTACAATGGGCTAAGGAAAAGCAATCGTGGACTGTGGATGACTGGATGAAAGTCATTCAGTGATGAATCGCAAATCTGCATTGGGCAAGGTGATGATGCTGGAACTTTTGTTTGGTGCCGTTCCAATGAGATTTATAAAGATGACTGCCTGAAGAGAACATGCAAATTTCCACAGTCATTGATGATATGGGGCTGCATGTCAGGTAAAGACACTGGGGAGATGGCTGTCATTACATCTTCAATAAATGCACAAGTTTATGTTGATATTTTGGACACTTTTCGTATCCTATCAACTGAAAGGATGATGAAATCATTTTTCAAGATGATAATGCATCCTGCCATAGAGCAAAAACTGTGAAAGCATTCCTTGCAAAAAGACACATAAGGTCAATGTCATGACCTGCAAATAGTCCGGATCTCAATCCAGCTGAAAATCTTTAGTGGAAGTTGAAGAAAATGGTCCATGACAAGGCTCCAACCTGCAAAGCTGATCTGGCAACAGCAATCAGAGAAAGAGAAAGAGCCAGATTGATGAAGAGTACTGTGTGACACTCATTAAGTCCATACCTCGTGTAAAAGCCAGAGGTAGTGCAAGAAATTACTAGTGATATGTTGGAGTGTTTTTTTGTTTGTTTTTCATGATTCCATAATTTTTCCCCTATGCTTGGTTAAAAAAAATAACCATTACTGACTACCACATTATTTGTTCTTGATTTCTTTTATGGTTTCTTAAAGCCAGAAAGTTGCCATTTGAAAGGACTTCAGTTTTGTGCCATGTCTGTGATCTGCTTATTTAAAACAAAATAAACCAACTGAATGAAAATCCTCCAAGGGAAGTGATTCCATAAATTTTGCCAGGGGTTGTATACACACTCGCTCTCCAAGCTTCTCTTTTCTATGGGTTTCATCGTCCTCACCAAAGGTGACTCATCAGGAGACTTTATTTAATATTGAAAAGACAAAAAACCTGACTGGCACTTCCAGACTAATGTGAACTAGGTGCAAACCAAAGGGAGCTACCCTCATGTAAAACATCCAAAAAAAGGCTGCACTCAAGCATACTAAAGCATGACAACATAGAATATATGAAATTTTGAATAGCAATATGGCTTTGGAATATAAAGAACAATTTGAGACGCTTAGTATAAACATTTGGCCAAACATTTTAAAGCCCAACAACCATCGTCAAGGTGGTCTCAATTCTGTTGGGTCCCTAACCTAATGTGAACATACCTCTATTAGGCTGATATCTGAATTTCTGGGTGAATATGCACCTCTGTCAGTAATGCCTGCATTTATGGGTAAAGTAGGGACCTGGTGTAATTAAAATCACCACCTGGTGGGGGGGAGTGCTCGGTCAGCAAGCTAACATTCAAAAGACAAAAAACCTGACTGGCACTTCCAGACTAATGTGAACTAGGTGCAAACCAAAGGGAGCTACCCTCATGTAAAACATCCAAAAAAAGGCTGCACTCAAGCATACTAAAGCATGACAACATAGAATATATGAAATTTTGAATAGCAATATGGCTTTGGAATATAAGGAACAATTTGAGACGCTTAGTATAAACATTTGGCCAAACATTTTAAAGCCCAACAACCATCGTCAAGGTGGTCTCAATTCTGTTGGGTCCCTAACCTAATGTGAACATACCTCTATTAGGCTGATATCTGAATTTCTGGGTGAATATGCACCTCTGTCAGTAATGCCTGCATTTATGGGTAAAGTAGGGACCTGGTGTAATTAAAATCACCACATGGTGGGGGCGGAGTGCTCGGTCAGCAAGCTAACATATGCATATTCACCCAAATGTTTATACTAAGCGTCTCAAATTGTTCCTTATATTCCAAAGCCATATTGCTATTCAAAATTTCATATATTCTATGTTGTCATGCTTTAGTATGCTTGAGTGCAGCCTTTTTTTTGGATGTTTTACATGAGGGTAGCTCCCTTTGGTTTGCACCTAGTTCACATTAGTCTGGAAGTGCCAGTCAGGTTTTTTGTCTTTTGAATGTTAGCTTGCTGACCGAGCACTCCGCCCCACCAGGTGGTGATTTTAATTACACCAGGTCCCTACTTTACCCATAAATGCAGGCATTACTGACAGAGGTGCATATTCACCCAGAAATTCAGATATCAGCCTAATAGAGGTATGTTCACATTAGGTTAGGGACCCAACAGAATTGAGACCACCTTGACGATGGTTGTTGGGCTTTAAAATGTTTGGCCAAATGTTTATACTAAGCGTCTCAAATTGTTCCTTATATTCCAAAGCCATATTGCTATTCAAAATTTCATATATTCTATGTTGTCATGCTTTAGTATGCTTGAGTGCAGCCTTTTTTTGGATGTTTTACATGAGGGTAGCTCCCTTTGGTTTGCACCTAGTTCACATTAGTCTGGAAGTGCCAGTCAGGTTTTTGTCTTTTGAATGTTAGCTTGCTGACCGAGCACTCCGCCCCCACCAGGTGGTGATTTTAATTACACCAGGTCCCTACTTTACCCATAAATGCAGGCATTACTGACAGAGGTGCATATTCACCCAGAAATTCAGATATCAGCCTAATAGAGGTATGTTCACATTAGGTTAGGGACCCAACAGAATTGAGACCACCTTGACGATGGTTGTTGGGCTTTAAAATGTTTGGCCAAATGTTTATACTAAGCGTCTCAAATTGTTCCTTATATTCCAAAGCCATATTGCTATTCAAAATTTCATATATTCTATGTTGTCATGCTTTAGTATGCTTGAGTGCAGCCTTTTTTTGGATGTTTTACATGAGGTAGCTCCCTTTGGTTTGCACCTAGTTCACATTAGTCTGGAAGTGCCAGTCAGGTTTTTGTCTTTTGAATGTTAGCTTGCTGACCGAGCACTCGCCCCCACCAGGTGGTGATTTTAATTACACCAGGTCCCTACTTTACCCATAAATGCAGGCATTACTGACAGAGGTGCATATTCACCCAGAAATTCAGATATCAGCCTAATAGAGGTATGTTCACATTAGGTCAGGGACTCACCAGTATTGAGACCACCTTGACGATGGTTGTTGGGCTTTAAAATGTTTGGCCAAATGTTTATACTAAGCGTCTCAAATTGTTCCTTATATTCCAAAGCCATATTGCTATTCAAAATTTCATATATTCTATGTTGTCATGCTTCAGTATGCTTGAGTGCAGCCTTTTTTTGGATGGAAACTTTATTTAATATTGACCTACTGTATATTCAAGCAAGACTAGACAAAAAAAAAATAAAATCATGTATCATGTTATCCGAAACAGTCAGAAAACTAGCCACATATTGGCAGATCCCAGACTGTAAACTATATACTTTGTAAGTGTATAAGTCACTCCAGTGTCAGGAATAGACAGTATGTGAAAATACAGTATAATTATTGTGTTTTTTCTCTTATAGGGACTGCTCTAGTTTGGTATTGTAACAGCTGTCAATTAGTAGAGCAGACAAATTGTCCTAGACTAAACTCAGTTTTCAGACGGCCCAATATATACCACTCAGGGAAAACTTACCTGCTCCAAAGATCATTAGCAGCTTCTAACTAATGGCCATGCTGCGGTCTGTCAGGGAATGAGTGCAATATTGTTATAAAGACTAGGGATATGTGCAACCATAATGTCTGGAAGATCTGTGCATTATTTAGTATGAATATGGAAATGATCTCTGGAAGTTTAGTATTTCCTGAGCGGTATATACTGTATTTTCACATCCTATCTATTCCTGACACTGGAGTTGATTATAAACTCTGACACATGGTAAGGTTTTTAATATTAGACAGCGTAAGACCGTCCCATTGAGAGTCACTTTGTCGCGGTAGGATGGCTTTTATGCTATTTTTGATCAAAAACAGTATTACTAAGAACTCTGTATTATTTAAATGCACTTTTCTTTTTTTACTTATTTAGTTACAGCAGGGTTTTTGCTCATTTTGTCTCCTATAGGTTGTGTATGTTTTATGGCCAATGTGAACATGCGTATATGTGCTGCATGTATACCAGCTCAAACCAAGCTCAATTTTTGTGTTTTTTTTTTATGAAGTATATAGTTTGAAGTCTGGGATCTGCCAATATGTTGCTAGTTTTCTGACTGTTTCAGATAACATGATACATGATTTTAGGGTTTTCTTCATCTAGTCTCACTTGAATATAGGTCACCTCACCCTATATACTGACATGTGGGGTTGTTTTTTCTATTAGTCACCTTCTGACTAACCTTCAGGGGGTGAATTATGGGTATAGTTTTACATTTGGAATTAATAAGGTTTAGTTTTGTCCTTTTTGTCTGTGAATTTTATAATCAAGCGATCATTTTATATATACCGTATATACTCGAGTATAAGTTGACCCAAGTATAAGCCGAGGCACCTAATTTTGCCACGAAAAACTGGGTAAACTTATTGACTCGAGTATAAGTCGGGTATGCATTGTCCCCTCATCTGTATCCTGGTATGCATGGCTCCCCGTTCCGTTCTTGTATGCATGGCTCCCCTGTCCCTGTCATTGTATGCATGGCTCCTTATCCCCTATCCTTGTATGCATGGCTCCTAATTCCCTATCCTTGTATGCATGGTTCCCCATCCCTGTTCTTGTATGCATGGCTCCTTATCCCCTATCCTTGTATGCATGGCTCCTAATTCCCTATCCTTGTATGCATGGTTCCCCGTCCCTGTTCTTGTATGCATGGCTCCTTATCCCCTATCCTTGTATGCATGGCTCCTAATTCCGTATCCTTGTATGCATGGTTCCCAATCCCTTTTCTTGTATGCATGGCTCCTTATCCCCTATCCTTTCCTATAGAAATAAAAAATACATCCTAATTTACTTTCTCTGCGCGCCCTCGCTGCATCTTGTTACGGCGCCAGCAGCTATTCTGGCTGAGAAGAAAATGTGGAAAATTGATGTGTCACCTGTAGACACTATGAGAAGATCATCCACATAGCGTCCATACCATGCTATGTGAGAAAAGAAAGGGTTACTGATGGTAAATATATATTTATATGATCAATATAATCTATATGTGATTTCAGGCCATGAGGAGTTCCTTGTTAGTCAGTAACAACTATGTATATATAATTGAACATAGATTATTTTACTGTGAACTAGTATAATTTGTATAATATTTGTATATCTCTATTTCTGGAATTTTTTGTAAAAAATCTTTTCCATAACGTGATATATTAACAAGCCTATTTCAGCTTAGAAAATGCAGCTTAGTCTGACAGCAATTTCTTGGGATTCATCATAATATTGCAGTATTTTTACAGACAATTGTATGTGATAGATTTTTGTATAATGTTCTGTTTATTATATACAGGAAAGATGTATATCTTAGTACCGTGTTAGCCAGTAGATAGAAAAATATTTAGAATTGAGAGTCCTCAGTGGTTGATACCTTTTAATGGCTAACTGAAAAGATGGTAACAAATTGCAAGCTTTCGAGACTACTCAGGTCTCTTCATCAGCAGGGTGTAATCAGTCTTTGCCTGATGAAGAGACCTGAGTAGTCTCGAAAGCTTGCAATTTGTTACCATCTTTTCAGTTAGCCATTAAAAGGTATCAACCACTGAGGACTCTCAATTCTAAATATTTTTCTGTTTATTACACACAGTCCTCCTGTAAATTCGCCTTATTAACATGATGGATCTACGTGACCTGTGGTAACTCCTGTGCTTCATGCTTCACAATGATTTTACATCTATGTTGTAATTGGCTTAGAGCCATTTAAAAGTTCAGTCAGAATATCCTGCCATATCCTATGACTAACTGGACTAGGAAGCCAGAAACGCGTCCGGTTTTATATATATTTTTTGAATTCCATGTTTTTATTGAATCTTGAATAAAGCATGGATTAATTTTTACCTATTGTTGGACGGATGTGCTGCTCATTTCCTCTTACCCTTAAATCTTTGGCTGAACTTCACCAGCAGGACCGGCACCCGACACACAGATCTCAACCCTCAACATCGGATGACATGGCATTGGTGAGCTCACAATCCCCCTCTATCAAACTATGAATATCTCTACAGCAAGCGCACTCCTCTATTGACAACTGAATGCATTGTCCACAGCTACACCATTTCTCTACACAGGGAACAAGCTCAGCTTCTTTTTGCTGTTTATTTTTGGGGGCTGGAGAGACAATATGTGGTTCGGGTCTTCAAACTCTCAGCTTATCTTCTGAAACTCCCTCTGCAAAACTTCTGTCTATAAACAATTTAACATATTTTTCAAATTGTTCAATAAAATAATTGAATTATCCCTCAAAAATCCCACAAAGCTCTTTTGCTCTTTTTGCTTTCTGTTCTGTAAACTTCGGCATAATTCTTTTACATTGGCTTTTGGTTTCATTGAGACAATTTCTTTGTCTTTTATTTGGCATTGTATTATTCTACAGAATAGATCGTGTATAATTCAGATGTGGATATCAAAGTATTTGGACGTCAAATTATTCTCTAATTCCTGTAAATGTTGTAGGCATATACTTTTTCTCCTTAGTGTCTCACAAATGTCTGACACAAGACTTCACATGAGCAGGCAAGTATCTGATGTCTAAATAGTGTGGCAAAATGTGTAATTATTAGTGATGAGTGAGCACTAAAATGCTCGGGTGTTCGTTATTTGGGTCGAGCAAATTGCAATACTCGGGTACTCGACCCGAGCAACAAGCCCAATGTAAGTCTATGGGAAAACCGAGCATTTTTGCCGTGATCCTCTGGGGGGGGTCCTTTAAACCCCTTTCTGACTTCTGACGTACTATTCCGTCTATGTGCCTTGGGACTTAATTCCCATGGACGGAATAGTACATCATATGCGATCAGCCGCGCTCACGGGGGGAGCGCAGCTGATCGCGGCCGGGTGTCAGCTGATTCTCACAGCTGACACCCAGCACTAAGTGCCAGGAGCGGTCACGGACTTCTCCCAGCACTTTAACCCCCGGCATACTGCAATCAAACATGATCGCAGTGTTCCAGTGGCATATGGAAGCATTGCGCAGGGAGGGGGCTCCCTGCGTGCTTCCCTGAGACCCTCAGAGCAGCGTTGGATCCTGCAGGGAGGTGACTTGTCAGTGCCTGCTGAGAGCAGGCGCCGGAAAGCTTCCTGCACTACTTATCAGATCGCTGATCTGACACAGTGCTCTGCAAACTGTCAGGTCAGCGATCTGACACTATATAGTGATGTACCACCCTGGTACAATGTAAACAAAAAATAAAAACAAACGTAAAAATATTTAAAAAAAAATTCCTAAATAAATAAAAAAGTTGTTTCCCCAATAAACAAATTATTATGTAAATTAAGGAGGACAATTCTTGGGTGTTTGCTTCGGACATTCATGCTAGGAGACTGATCCGTGCATATCACAGAGCTCATCCTGACCGACCTGGTTGCCCAAGTGAGGGTTCGGCGACCCCTCCTCAAGGGGGGGGGTACTGTTGTGAATGCGTTAGAAATGAGTTCTGAGCAGAAGCTCCCTCTGGTGGTTGCAGACAGTGCTGAACCATTTAGTGAAGATTGGCAATCAGGAGTTACAGACTGGTCCTATATAAGGGAGGTTCCCTCCCATCATCAGGGTTGCCGGTGATCAATTGTTCTTGTCTCAACTGTGGTTCCTGGTTCACTTGGAAGCTTGCTGAGTCTTGCCTCTTCTCCTGCTCTCAGATAAGACATTTTCTGTTTTTATTTTTGTGCTTGCTTTTTGCATTGTTTCCTGCACTTTTGTGGAGGTCAGCCAGGTCCCCTCTGGGGGCTTGTGCTCCTCTCAGTTTGTCTGAGCCTCTGTTGTTTGTTCATTTGCCTTTTCCAGTTTTTTTTCAGTGGCTGCGGCTTAGTTTTATTACACCAGAGAACTAATTTAGGTGGTAGAGGTCGTGTGATTTCAGGTGTTTTTGCAATTAGTAGAGTTGGTACTTTTTAGGGTTTTTTTGGGATTGCAGTAAGTGTCCTTCCTATCCTTTTCTGTCTAGGAAGATTGGGCCCCAACGTTTGCTCATACTATTTTCTGTCTGTGTCTGTATTTCCTCTTGTCTAACCGCCATTACATGTTTGGGGGCTTCCTATATTCTTTGGGGATCTGCTCCGGGGCAGATAGCTTTTCCTCTTTCTATCTTTAGGTGTAGTTAACCTCTCAGGCTGTGACGAGGCGTCTAGGACCAACGTAGGTATGCTCCACGGCTGCCTTTAGTTGTGGTGGTTAGTCAGGGTACTGCAATCCATTAGATTCCAACCTCTCTAGTGTATTGCCGTTTTTGCTTGCTCTCCTCAGCTACCAAATCATAACAGTATCACCGGCCAAACTGAAAATTATATGGTACTCAACAGAAGGGAAAAATACTAAAAAGAAAAATGGAAGTTGTCAGAAATTTTTTTTTTTTCTCTGTTGCATTTCCCTCGTTTTCTCTGGGTGCTGAGGAGGATTTTTTTTTCTCTCTCAATGGAGTTTGCACAGTTGTCTGGCCGTGTGGATCAGCTTGCCACTGATGTTCGGAGTATTGATACCTATCTTGCTAGGTTGCCGGTTGTGGAACCTAGGATCTCCATGCCAGATTTATTTTTGGGGGAACGAGCTAAATTTCTAAATTTCAAAAATAACTGTAAGTTGTTTTTTGCCTTAAAACCTAAGTCCTCAGGGAACGCAGCACAGCAGGTTCAAATTGTCATCTCTCTCCTGCGCGGCGATCCTCAGGATTGGGCTTTTTCCCTGACACCTGGGGACCCTGTTTTGAGTAATGTTGATGCATTTTTTCTGGCTCTGGGGTTATTGTACGATGAACCTAATGTCACTGATCAAGCTGAAAAAACCTTGTTGGCATTAAATCAGGGGCTTGAGGACGCTGAGTTGTACTGTCAGAAATTCCGAAAGTGGGCAGTCCTGACCAAATGGAATGATGATGCTTTGGCAGCCCTTTTTCGGAAGGGTCTGTCAGAGAATGTAAAAGATGTTATGGTGGGTTTCCCTGCTCCTCTGGTCTCAATGATTCTATATCATTAGCGATTCAAATTGACAGACGTTTGCGAGAGCGTAGAGGTATGCGTGGAATAGTGTTGCCTTGTGAACCAGCTTCTGAGTCCATGCAGTGTGATAGAGTGGCTTCTGGGGCACAGATTCATGAGTTTCGAAAACGCAATGGGTTATGTTTCTACTGTGGTGACGCCTCTCATGCTATTTCAGTCTGCCCTAAGCGGGGAAGACGTTTTGCACGCTCAGTTGTCTTGGGTAGTGGTCAGACTAAATTTCTGTTGACTGTTACCCTGATTTGCTCCCTGTCCACATTTTCTGCTCAGGCTTTTGTTGATTCGGGAGCAGCTATTAACCTGATGGATTTTGATTTTGCTAAACGTTGTGGGTTTCCCTTGATACACCTACGGAAGTCTATTCCCCTACTGGGGATTGATTCTACCCCTTTGGCTGAGAATAAACCCCAGTTCTCTACTCAGGTGATAATGAGGGTTGAACCTGATCATCAGGAGAGTTGCAAATTTTTGGTGCTGTATAATCTGCATGACATTATTGTACTGGGTTTCCCTTGGTTACAGTCTCATAATCCTGTTTTGGATTGGAAATCTGTGTCTGTGACCAGTTGGGGCTGCCAATGTGTTAATGCCAACACTCCTGTTTTTTCTGCCTCTCCCAGGCTCAGGATGTTCCTGACTTTTTGACTGATTTTTCTGATGTGTTTAGCGAAAGTAAATCTGCATCCTTGCCCCCCATAGGAGCTATGACTGCGCTATTGAATTAGTGCCTGGTAGTAAATTCCCTAAAGGTCGCCTTTTTAACTTGTCTGTACCTGAACATGACGCTATGTGGTCTTATATCAAGGAGTCATTGGAGAAGGGTCATATCAGACCATCCTCTTCACCCTTGGGTGCCGGTTTTTTCTTTGTGGCCAAAAAGGATGGTTCATTAAGGCCGTGTATTGATTATCGTCTCTTGAACAATATCACTGTGAAATATCAATATCCGTTACCCTTGATTTCTGACCTGTTTTCCAGGGTGAAAAGTGCTACTTGGTTTACCAAGTTGACCTCAGGGGGGGCGTATAACCTTATTCGCATTAAGCACGGGGATGAATGGAAGACGGCGTTTAATACCCAGAGGGGCATTTTGAGTACCTAGTGATGCCCTTTGGGCTCACTAATGCTCCTTCTGTCTTCCAGTCCTTCATGAATGACATTTTCAGGGATTTTGTGGATAAATTTCTGATTGTTTATTTGGATGATATCTTGATTTTTTCCAATGACTGGGACTGTCATGTGAAACATGTTCGGACTGTGTTCCAGATTTTGAGAGAGAATGCTCTGTATGTGAAGGGATCAAAGTGTCTTTTTGGCGTACAGAGGATCTCATTTCTGGGATTCATTTTGTCCCCATCTGTTATTGAAATGGACCTGGTCAAGGTTCAGGCCATCTGTGATTGGGTCCAACCTACTTCATTAAAGGCTCTTCAGAGATTCTTGGGTTTTGCCAATTTTTATCGTAAATTTATTGGTAATTTCTCTGTTATTGTTAAACCATTGACTGATTTGACCAAAAAGGGTTCTGATGTGGTGAACTGGCCTCCTGAGGCAGTCTCTGCATTTCAGGAACTTAAGCAGAGATTCAATTCTGCTCCTGTTCTACGGCAGCCTGATGTTTCTCTGACATTTCAGGTGGAGGTTGATGCCTCTGAAATTGGGGCAGGTGCCGTTTTGTCCCAAAGAGATCCGGAGACCTCTAAAAGTAACCCTTGTGCCTTTTTCTTTCGAAAATTTTCTCCAACTGAACGTAATTATGACGTGGGTAATCGGGAGTTATTGGCCATGAAGTGGGCTTTTGAAGAATGGAGACATTGGCTGGAGGGAGCCAAACATCAGGTGGTGGTCCTCACGGACCATAAGAATCTGGTTTATCTGGAGTCAACCAAGCGACTTAATCCTAGACAGGCCAGGTGGGCCTTGTTTTTCACACGTTTTAATTTTGTGGTTTCCTTTCTTCCTGGCACTAAGAATGTTAAGGCGGATGCCCTCTTGAGGGGTTTCCTTGCGGACTCTCCTGAGTTATCTGATCCTGCTGTTATTTTGAAAGAGGGTGTAGTTCTTTCCGCCATCTCGCCCAATTTGAGACTGGCTCTGGAAGGGTGTCAGGAGGATAAACCCGAGCGCTGCCCTATTGGGAAATTGTTTGTCCCAGACCGGTGGAAAAAGAGTGTGATGTCTGAGATTCATTGTTCCGCGTTGGCCGGTCATCCCGGAATTTTTGGTACCAGAGACTTGGTTAGTCGGTCCTTTTGGTGGCCTACCTTGTCTCATGACATCAGGGAATTTGTGCAGTCCTGCGGGACTTGCTCTCGCTCCAAACCTTGCTCTCGCTCTAGTGGTTTGTTGATGCCATTGCCTGTGCCCAAGAGACCATGGACCCATATCTCTATGGATTTCATTTCCGACCTCCCTGTTTCTCAGAGAATGACCGTTATCTGGGTGATTTGTGATAGGTTTTCCAAAATGATACATCTTGTGCCATTACCTAAGTTGCCTTCCTCCTCCGAATTGGTGCCTTTGTTCCTTCAGCACGTGGTTCGGTTACACGGCATTCCTGAGAACATTGTGTCTGACAGAGGAGTCCAGTTTGTTTTCAGATTTTGGAGGACTTTTTGTTCTAAACTTGGTGTTCAATTGTCTTTCTCCTCGGCTTTTGATCCTCAGACCAATGGACAAACTGAGAGAACAAACCAGACATTGGAGACTTATCTGAGATGCTTTGTGTCTGCTGATCAAGATGACTGGGTCTCTTTTTTGCCTTTGGCTGAGTTTGCTCTTAATAATAGGGCTAGCTCTGCCACTTTGATGTCTCCATTTTTCTACAATTTTGGGTTTCACCCTCGATTTTCTTCGGGACAAACGGAGGCTTCTGTCTGTCCAGGTGTTGACTCTGTTGTGGAGCGTATGCAGCAGATTTGGGACCAGGTAGTGGAGAGGTTGTCCCTCTCTCAGGAGAGGGCCCAGCGGTTTGCCAACCGGCATAGGACTGATGGTCCTCGGTTTGAAGTGAGGGACTTGGTTTGGTTGTCCTCAAGAAATATCCCTATGAGAGTTGCATCTCCTAAGTTTAAGCCTAAATTCATTGGACCTTATAAGATCATGGAGATTCTTAATCCTGTTTCCTTGCGTTTACTTCTTCCAGGGACATTTAAGATCCATAACGTGTTCCACAAGTCCTTATTGAAGAGGTTTGTCGAGCCAGTGGTTCCTATGGCTGCGCCTCCTGACCCTGTTTTGGTTGAGGGCAATCTGGAGTATGTGGTTGAGAAAATATTGGATTCTCGTTTTTCTAGACAGAAACTCCAGTATTTGGTTAAGTGGAGAGGTTATGGTCAGGAGGACAATTCTTGGGTGTTTGCTTCGGACATTCATGCTAGGAGACTGATCCGTGCATATCACAGAGCTCATCCTGACCGACCTGGTTGCCCAAGTGAGGGTTCGGCGACCCCTCCTCAAGGGGGGGGGTACTGTTGTGAATGCGTTAGAAATGAGTTCTGAGCAGAAGCTCCCTCTGGTGGTTGCAGACAGTGCTGAACCATTTAGTGAAGATTGGCAATCAGGAGTTACAGACTGGTCCTATATAAGGGAGGTTCCCTCCCATCAGGGTTGCCGGTGATCAATTGTTCTTGTCTCAACTGTGGTTCTTGGTTCACTTGGAAGCTTGCTGAGTCTTGCCTCTTCTCCTGCTCTCAGATAAGACATTTTCTGTTTTTATTTTTGTGCTTGCTTTTTGCATTGTTTCCTGCACTTTTGTGGAGGTCAGCCAGGTCCCCTCCGGGGGCTTGTGCTCCTCTCAGTTTGTCTGAGCCTCTGTTGTTTGTTCATTTGCCTTTTCCAGTTTTTTTTCAGTGGCTGCGGCTTAGTTTTGTTACACCAGAGAACTAATTTAGGTGGTAGAGGTCGTGTGATCTCAGGTGTTTTTGCAATTAGTAGAGTTGGTACTTTTTAGGGTTTTTTGGGATTGCAGTAAGTGTCCTTCCTATCCTTTTCTGTCAAGGAAGATTGGGCCCCAACGTTTGCTCATACTATTTTCTGTCTGTGTCTGTATTTCCTCTTGTCTAACCGCCATTACATGTTTGGGGGCTTCCTATGTTCTTTGGGGATCTGCTCCGGGGAAGATAGCTTTTCCTCTTTCTATCTTTAGGTGTAGTTAACCTCTCAGGCTGTGACGAGGCGTCTAGGACCAACGTAGGAACGCTCCACGGCTGCCTTTAGTTGTGGTGGTTAGTCAGGGTACTGCAATCCAGTAGATTCCATCCTCTCTGGTGTATTGCCGTTTTTGCCTGCTCTCCTCAGCTACCAAATTATAACATTCGGCCTCCCAAAAATCGTAATAAAAAGTGATAAAAAAAATGTCATGTGCCCAAAAATGGTACCAATAAAAATATCAGCTCTTCCCGCAAAAATAAGACCTCACATGACTCTGGGCCAAAATATGGAAAAATAACTCAAGATGTGGTGATGCAAAACGTTTTCGCAATAAAAAGCGTCTTTTAGCGTGTGACAGCAGCCAAACATAAAAACCCGCTATAAATAGTAAATGAAACTCCCCTTTACCACCCCCTTAGGGAAAAATAATACAATTAAAAAAATTTGTTTCCATTTTCCCTTTAGGGTTAGGTTTGGGATTAGGGTTAGGGGTGTGTTAGGGATATGGTTAGAGTTATAATTGGGGTTTTTCACTGTTTAGGCACATCAGGAGCTCTGCAAACGTGACATGGTCAGATCTCACTTCCAGCCAATTTTGAGTTGAAAAAGTCAAACAATGCTCCTTCTCTTCTGAGCTCTGCCATGCACCCAAACAGTGGTTTAACCCCTTCACCCCCAAGGGTGGTTTGCACGTTAATGACCGGGCCAATTTTTACAATTCTGACCACTGTCTCTTTATGAGGTTATAACTCTGGAACGCTTCAATGGATATTCGCGATTCTGAGATTGTTTTCTCGTGACATATTGTACTTCACGTTAGAAGTAAAATTTCTTCGATATAACTTGCATTTATTTTGAAAAAAACGCAAATATGGCGAAAATTTTTAAAATTTTGCAATTTTCAAATTTGAATTTTTATTCCCTTAAAACAGAGAAATATCACACTAAATAGTTAAGAAATAACATTTTCCACATGTCTACTTTACATCAGCACAATTTTGGAACCAAAATTTTGGAACTAACATTTTTTTTTGTTAGGAAATTATAAGGGTTAAAAGTTGACCAGCGATTTCACATTTTTACAACAAAATTTACAAAGCCATTTTTTTTAGGGACCACCTCACATTTGAAGTCACTTTGAGGGGTCTATATGGCAGAAAATACCCAAAAGTGACACCATTCTAAAAACTGCACCCCTCAAGGTACTCAAAACCACATTCAAGATGTTTATTAACCCTTCAGGTGCTTCACAGGAACTAAAGCAACGTGGAAGGAAAAAATGAATATTTAACTTTTTAGCCACAAAAATGATCTTTTACAAACTTTTTTTTTTTTTCACAAGGGTAAAAGGAGAAAATGGACAGATAAAGTTGTTATGCAATTTCTCCTGAGTACGCCAATACCCAATATGTGGGGGAAAACCACTGTTTGGGCACACGGCAGAGCTCGTAAGGGAAGGAGTGCCGTTTGACTTTTTCAAACTAAAATTGGCTGGAATTGAGATTGGACTCCATGTCGCGTTTGGAGAACCTCTGATGCGCCTAAACAGTGGAAACCCCCACAAGTGACACCATTTTGGAAACTAGACCCCCTAAGGTACTTATCTAGATCTGTTGTGAGCACTTTGAACCCCCAAGTGTTTCACAAAAGTTTATAATGCCTGGGTGTGAAAAAAAAAAAAAAATGTCCACAAAAATGATTTTTTAGTCCCAAATTTTTGAATTTTCCCAAGGAAATTGGACCCCAAAAGTTGTTGTCCAATTTGTCCTGGGTACCCTGATACCCCATATGTGGGGGGGGGAACTGTTTGGGCACACGGCAGGGCTTGGAAAGGAAGTAGTAACTTTTTGGAATGCAGACGTTGATGGGGGTCATGTTCCGTTTGCAGTGCCCCAGATGAGCTTAAACAGTGGAAAACCCCCACAGGTGACCCCATTTTGGAAACTAGACCCCTAAGGAACTTATCTAGATCTTTGGTGAGCACTTTGAACCCCCAAGTGCTTCACACAAGTTTATAATGCTCGGGCATGAAAATAAAAAATCCTATTTTTTTCCCACAAAAATTATCTTTTAGTCACTATTTTTTTATTTTCCCAAGGGTAACAGGAGAAATTGGACCACATAAGTTGTTTTACAATTTGTCCTGAGTACTCTGATACCCCATATGTGGGGGGAACCACTGTTTGGGCGCACGGCAGAGCTTGGAAGGGAAGGAGCACCATTTGACTTTTTCCAGCCAAAATTGGCTGGAATTGAGATTGGATGCCATGTTGCATTTGGAGAGCCCCTGATGTGCCTAAACAGTGGAAACCCCCACAAATTACCCCATTTGGGAAACTAGACCCCCTAAGGAACTTATCGAGATCTTTGGTGAGCAATTTGAACCCCAAGTGCTTCCCACAAGTTTATAACATAGAGCCGTAAAATTTAAAAATCATATTTTTTCCACAAAAATGATCTTTTCACCCCAATTTTTATTTTTCCAAGGGTAGCAAGACTCCAAAAGTTATTGTGCAATTTGTCCTGAGTGCGCTGATACCCCATATGTGGGAGTAAACCACTGTTTGAGTGCATGGCAGAGTTTGGAAGGGAAGGAGCGCCGTCTGACTTTTTCAACGCAGAATTGGCTGGACGCCATGTCGTGTTTGGAGAGCTCTTGATCTGCCTAAACAGTGGAAACCCCCATAAATGACATCATTTTGGAAACTAGACCCCTCAAGCAACTTATCTAGATGTGTGGTGAGAACTTTGAACCCCAGGTGTTTCACTAAAGTTTATAACGTACAGCCGTAAAAATAAAAAATCCTTTTTTTTTTTTTACAAAAATGATTTTTTCGCCCCAATATTTTATTTTCACAAGGGTAACAGGAGAAATTAGACCCCAAAAGTTGTTGTCCAATTTGTCCTGAGTACGCTGATACCCAATATGTGGGAGAAAACTACTGTATGGGTACACGTTGGGGCTCGGAAGGGAAGTAGTGACGTTTTGGATTGCAGACTTTGATGGAATGGTCTGGGGGCGTCATGTCGCATTTGGAGAGCCCCTGATGCACCTAAACAGTGGAAATCCCCAAGAAGTGACCCCATTTTGGAAAATAGACCCCACAAGGAACTTATCTAGATGTGTGGTGAGCGCTATGAAGCCCCAAGTGCTTCACAGAAGTTTATAATGTACAGCCGTAAAAACAAAAAAAAACATTTTTTTTTTAAAAAAATGATATTTTCGCCCCCAGTTTTTTATTTTCCCAAGGGTAACAGAAGAAATAGGACAAATTGCACAATAACTCTTGGGGTCCAGAGTACGCTGATACCCCATATGTGGGGATAAACTACTGTTTGGACGCATGGCAGAGCTCAGAAGTGAAGGAGCACCGTTTGACTTTTTCAACGCAGAATTGGCTGGAATTGAGATGCCATGTCACATTTGGAGAGCCCCTGATGTGCCTAAACAGCGGAAACCCCCCAATTCTAACTCCAACCCTAACCCCAACACACCCCTAACCCTAGTCCCAACCCTAACCACAAACCTAACCCTAACACACCCCTAATCCCAACCCTAACCCTAATCCTAACTTTAGCGCCAACCCTAACCCTAACTTTAGCCGCAACCCTAACCCTAATGGGAAAATGGAAATAAATACATTTTTTTAATTTTATTATTTTTCCCTAACTAAGGGGGGTTTGATTTACTATTTATAGTGGGTTTTTATGATTGGCAGCTGTCACGCTAAAAGACGCTTTTTATTGCAAAAAATAGTTTTTTGCATCGCCACATTTTGAGAGCTATAATTTTTGCATATTTTGGCCCACAGAGTCATGTGAGGTCTTATTTTTTGCGGTACGAGTTGACGTTTTTATTGGTACCATTTTTGAGCACGTGACATTTTTTGATCGCTTTTTATTTCGATTTTTGGGAGGTTAGAATGAACAAAAATCAGCAATTCATGAATTTCTTTTGGGGGAGGCATTTTTATCGTTCCGCGTGTGGTAAAATTGATAAAGCAGTTTTATTCTTCGGGTCAGTACGATTACGGTGATACCTAATTTATATCATTTTTTTATGTTTTGACGCTTTTATAGAATAAAAACAATTTTATATAAAAAATAATTATTTTTGCATCGCTTTATTCTGCGAGCTATAACTTTTTTATTTTTTCACTGATGATGCTGTATGACGGCTCTTTTTTGCGGGACAAGATGACGTTTTCAGTGGTACCATGCTTATTTATATCCGTCTTTTTGATAGCGTGTTATTCCACTTTTTGTTCGGCGGTATGATGATAAAGCATTGATTTTTTTGCTTTGTTTTTTTTTTTTTTTTAAGGGGTTCACTAAAGGGGTTAACTAGTGGGACAGTTTTATAGGGGGGGTCGTTACGGACGCGGCGATACCAAATATGTGTACTTTTATTGTTTTGTTTATTTTATTTACAGGAAGAAATGAATTTATTGGGGAATATTTTTTTTTTTTTTGGATTTTTTTTTAAAACATGTTTATTTTTATTTTTTTAACTTTTTTACTTTGTCCCAGGGTGGGACATCACTGTATTTTTTCAGATCGCTGGTGTGACAGTGTGCACAGCACTCTGTCACACCAGCGATCGCACAGGCATAGATGCAGGCTTCTCAGTGCCTGCTCTCAGCAGGCACTGAGGAAGCCGCCTCCCTCCAGGACCCCGGCGCCATCTTGGATCCGGGTCCTGGGAGGGAGGAAGCCCTCAGAACAGCGCGATCACATCGCGCTGTTCTGAGGGTCTCAGGGGGGCGCCCAGGGAGCCCCCTCCCTGCGCGATGCTTCCCTGTGCCCCCAGTACACCGCGATCATGTTTGATCACGTGTGCAAGGGGTTAATGTGCCGGGAGCGGTCCGTGACCGCTCCTGACACACAGTCACGGGTGTCAGCTGTGATAATCAGCTGACACCCTGCGGCGATTAGCTGAGCTCCCGGAGGGAGCGCAGCTAATCGCCTATGACATACTATCCCGTCCATGGTCAGATTGGCACGGGTTTCATGGACGGGATAGTACGTCTAATGTCAGAGAGGGGTTAACCCCACATATGGGGCATCAGCGTACTCAGGACAAATTGCATAATAACTCTTGGGGTCCAATTTCTTCTGTTACCCTTGGGAAAATAAAAAATTGGGGGTGAAACTATCATTTTTGTGGAAAAAAATGATTTTTAATTTTTATGGCGCTATAAACTTCTGTGAAGCACTTGGGGGTTCAAAGTGCTCACTACACATCTAGATAAGTTCCTTGGGGGGTCTAGTTTCCAAAATGGGGTCACTTGGGGTTTCCACTGTCTAGACACATCAGGGGCTCTCCAAACGCAACATGATGCCCACAGATTATTCCATCAAAGTCTGCATTCCAAAACATCACTACTTCCCTTCCGAGCCACGATGTGTGCACACACAGAAGTTTTCTCCCACATATGGGGTATCAGCGTACTCTGGACAAATTGGACAACAACTTTTGGGGTCCAATTTCTCCTGTTACTCTTGGGAAAATAAAAAAAATTGGGGACTAAAAGATCATGTTTGTGGGAAAACATGATTTTTTTTTATTTTCACTCTTGGGTGTTATAAACTTTAGTGAAACATCTGGAGGTTCAAAGTTCTCACCACACATCTAGACAAGTTCCTTGGGAGGTCTAGTTTTCAAAATGAAGTCACTTGGGGGTTTCCAATGTTCAGGCACATCAGGGGCTCTCCTAACGCAACATGGTGTCCGATCTCAATTCCAGCCAATTTTACGTTGAAAAAGTCAAATGGCGCTCCTTCCCCTCCGTGCTCTGCCATGCGTCCAAACAGTGGTTTACCCCCACATATGGGGTATCAGCATACTCAGGACAAATTGCACAATAACTTTTGTGGACTTGTTGCCCTTAGTAAAATAAAAATTAGGGGTGAAAAGATCATTTTTGTGTATAAAAATGATTTTTGAATTTTATGGCTCTATGTTATAAATTTCTGTGAAACCCTTGGGGTTTCAAAGTGTTCACCACACATCTAGATAAGCTCCTTGCGGGTTCTAGTTTCCAAAATGGTGTCATTTGTGGTGGGTTTCCACTGTTTAGGTACAGCAGGGGCTCTCCAAACAAGACATGGCCTCCAGCCAATTCTGCTTTGAAAAGTCAAACGGCGTTCCTTCCCTTCCAAGCTCTGCCATGCACCCAAATAGTGGTTTACCCCCACAAATACGGTATCAGCATACTCTGGAAGAATTGCACAACAACTTTTGGGGTCCAATTTCTCCTGTTACCCTTGGGAAAATGAAAAATTGGGGCGAGATCATTTTTGTGGAAAAAATATGATTTTTTTATTTTTACGGCTCTACGTTATAAACCTCTGTGAAGCACTTGGGGGTTCAAAGTGCTCACGACACATCAAGATAAGTTCCTTAAGGGGTCTACTTTCAAAAATCGTGACACTTGTTGGGGTTTTCACTGTTTAGGTGCATTAGGGGCTCTTCAAACGCAACATGACGTCCGATATCAATTCCAGCTAATTTTGCTTTGAAAAGTCAAACGGCGCTCCTTCTCTTCCGAGCTCTGCCGTCACCCAAACAGTGGTTCCCCCCACATATGCAGTATCAGTGTACTCAAGACAAATTGCACAACAATGTTTGTGGTCCAATTTCTCCTGTTACCCTTGGTAAGATAAAAAAAATTGGATCTGAAGTAAATATTTTATGAAAAAAGTTAAATGTTCATTTTTTAAAACATTCCAAAAATTCCTGTCAAGCACCTGAAGGGTTAATAAACTTCTTGAATATGATTTCGAGCACCTTGAGGCTATGTGCACACGTTCAGGATTTTTCGTGTTTTTTTAGCGTTTTTGCGGCGGTTAAAAGCACATTCATTAAGCATCCTATTGTTACAATGCATTCTGCAATTTTTGTGCACATGCGAAAAAAACGCAGCATGTTCATTCTTTTTCCGGAATCGTGGCGATTCCGCCGCCATAGGAATACATTGAACTGCTTACTTTCCGCATGTGGCTATGCCCACCATGCGCAAAGTGAGCGTTTCATGTGCGGATGGTACCCAGGGTCTGGAGGAGAGGAGACTCTCCTCCAGGCCCTGGGTACCATATCCCTGGTAAAACAATTAAAACAAAAAATAGTGATATTCTCACCTTCCGGCGGCCCCCGCAGCTTTCCCGCTCTTCAGCGACGCTCCTGACAACTCCCGTTCCCAGTGATGCCTTGCGAGAATCACCCCAAATGACATAGCGGTCTTGCGTGATGCTACGTCATCTGGTGTCATTGTCGTTAAGCATCCTTGGGAACGGAACTTGTCGGGAGCGTCACTGAGGACCAGGAAGGCTGCGGGTGCCGCCGGAAGGTGAGAATATCACGATTATTTAAATTATTTTTAACATTAGATCTTTTTACTATTGATGTGGCATCAATAGTAAAAAGGTGGTCAGACTTGTCAAACACTGTGTGACTCGTGTGACCAACCTATCAATCATTTTTCCAAGCGATGCTACAGATAACTTGGAAAACGCTAGCATTCAGCAAGCTAATCACGCTTGCAAAACGCTAGTTTTTAGCGGGAATATGCATACCTATAAAATGCGTATTTCCCGCAGCAGAGAGGTGCGGGATTGCCGCAGAAATTTCCGCGGCAGTTCTCATACGTGTGCACATAGCCTTAGGGGTGCAGTTTTTAGAATGGTGTCACTTTTGGGTATTTTCTATCATATAGACCCCTCAAAGTGACTTCAAATGTGATGTGGTCCCTAAAAAAAAAAATGGTTTGTAAAAATGAGAAATCGCTGGTCAACTTTAAACCCTTATAACTTCCTAAAAAAAAAAATTTTGTTTCCAAAATTGTGCTGATGTAAAGTAGACATGTGGGAAATGTTATTTCGTAACTATTTTGTGTGACATTTCTCTGTTTTAAGGGCATAAAAATTCAAAGTTTGAAAATTGCAAAATTTTCGCCTTATTTCTATTTTTTTTTTCATAAATAAATGCAAGTTATAGCAAAGAAATTTTACCACTAACAAGAAGTAGAGTATGTCACGAGAAAACAATCTCAGAATCGCCAAGATCCGTTGAAGCGTTCCAGAGTTATAACCTCATAAAGGGGACAGTGGTCAGAATTGTAAAAATTGGCCCGGTCATTAACGTGCAAACCACCCTTGGGAGTAAAGGGATTAAAGTCTAAAAATTTCTGTAAATGATGGAAACACATCTCAAATGACACGGGAACATCATGGGGAATGCCCCTGGAAGCATTTTTGACTCCCAGGTCACAGCTGGGAGCAATGTTGTCAGAGTTGCACTCCATTTTTACAGGCACACCTAAAAACATACAAAGCGAAACCAAAATGGATTTTCCTGGGAAATATGTCAAGGAACATTCTTTCCAGGCTAATGACTTTTATATAAGGCAAAATAATGAACCCAAAGTAAAAATGTTCCTCCTCCAATTTGTCTATGTTCACACGTAGCGTTTTTGATGCGTTTTTCACCATTACCATTGCTTTCAACCAATACAAATGCATTTACTGTGAAATGTCATTGTAGCATTTAACAACCTTAGCTGGCCATGTGGTGTGTTATTAAAAAAAATTAGTATGCACCCCAATACCCCTTTGATGAGACATACAGGAGGGCTTCATGAAAAAGTGTTCCAATTATAAAAAAAAATAGGTCTCCCATAGTGTTAGCCTATGCATTAAATGCAAGGCCTGCCCTGCACCAAAGTAACACACACCCCAATAAGCCTTTGAACCCAGGTACTGAAAGGCCACAGGAAAACTAAGTTCACGTTACTCTTTTGCCACTGCCATACTGTTAGCTTATGCATTGAATGCAAGGCCCGCCCTGCATCAAATTCAAACGCACCCCAGAAAGGCTTTGAACTGACCTAGTGGATGTACACAGGAAAACCAAGTTCACATTACTCTTTTGCCACTGCCGCACTGTTAGTTTATGTATTGAATGCAAGGCCCACCCTGCATCAAAGTAACACACACCCCAATAATCCTTGGAACCCACATACTTGTTGGCCAACTGAAAGCATTCTTATTAATTTGTTACTCCCATATTGTTTGGCTATGCAGTGAATAGTTGAGCCTGAACACCTGGCAGTGAACTATTGGAGTGTTGATTCTAAAGACCCAGCAGTGGACAATTGCAGTGTTAACGCTGAAGACCTAGCGGTGGACAATTGCAGAGTTTGCGCTAAAGACCCTGCAGCATAAATTGAATTGTTGACGCTAATGAACCGGCATTGGACAATTGCAGTGTGTCACGCTCACGCCCTGGCTGATGGGCGTGAGCCAAGGGGGGTTGTGGCCCCACTGTGCCACAAACCAGACTACCCTGGAAGGGGCTTGACTAGGACAGCTGCCTCGGTCTTCACTGGAGCCTCTGATGGTGAGGTCAGGCTTGTGCGGCAGGCAGCTGTCAGGTGCCACTCCAGGGTGGTGTCTGGCTGTGGCTGCTGATACCACTTGGGGAGACAGTGGCACAGAGGAGACACATGGCTGGTGGGCACGGAGGACGCACAACAAATGCAGATACTGGAACTAACCGGAAGGAATGGTATATGGAGGAACCGGTAGAGACCTATTTACACAGCAGGTACCGGTACAGGTACAGACAGAAAGGAATGTAGTATGGAGGAAGAGGTAGAGACCTGTTCACACAGCAGGTACCAGTACTGGTACAGACAGAAAGAAATGGAGTATGGAGGAACAGGTGGAGACCTGTTCACACAGAAGGAGAACCTCAAGGCTGCAGAGAAGGACTGCAGAGCATCAAGAGGTTCTGCAGCGGCTGGAGTGAAGCAGAGCGGAACCACAAGATATGCAGAGAGAAGCTGCAGCAAGAGATTGCTGCAGTGGCAGGAGCAAGGCACAGCAGAACTGCAAGATATGCGGAGAGGAGCTGCAGCAAGAGATTGCTGGAGCTGCAGAAGTGAAGCAGAGCGGAACCACAAGATATGCCGAGAGAAGCTGCAGCGGCAGGAGCGAGGCAGAGTGGAGAAAGCAAGATATGCGGAGAGGAGCTGCAGCAAGAGATTGCTGCGGCTGCAGGAGTGAAGCATAGTGTGACTGCAAGATATGCAGAGAGAAGCTGCAGCAGCAGGAGCAAAGCAGAGCAGAGCCGTAGGAGTGCAGACAAGAGGCAGAGAGAGATACAGAGAGACCTCAAGGCAAGACACAGCAGGGAAGAAACCACAGACAAGGAGACTAAGAGACAGAGGTAGGACAGAGTTTAATGACACAAGACAAGACACCGGGACCAGGATATTCTGCCTCCTGGAGGGCGGACAAATGGGTATAAAACAAGGTCAGGAACAATAGCACAGAGACCAGGATATTCTGCCTCCTGGAGGGTGGACAAACAGGTACAAGGCAAAGCTAGGAGTGAAGCCTCCAAGATGGAGGAACACAAAGCAAGACCTGGCAGCTCAGCAACAAGATACTAACTGAGTTAACACATTGCACAGGCAAGATCCACAAGGTGGAGCTGCCCTAAATACTAGAGGACTAATGGTAATTGGTTAGTCAGGTGCACCCTGACTTCATAAGAACCAGAGAGTTCTGGCACCGCCCCCTATGGACACAGCCAGGAGACATGCCGAGCACAGATAGATATCAAGGGATATAGAGCCTGGAGCTGGCAGCAGACAGAAATCACAGCATGACCTGGAGCAGTGAGCAAGTAAGTGTGAGGGATGGGAGGCCATGCAGTTATGCCAGCAGTGTTGTTACAGCAAGTCCAGGTGGGAGACCCCAAAGAAAGTGGTGGAGAATGAAAGGGCTAAAATCCTGTGTCACTTCAAGATATAGACAGATAAGCAGGTGTTGACTAACCAACCAGACCAACCAGACATTGTGATAGTAGACAAGGATCAGAGAACAGCAATGATAGTAGATGTGGCAGTGCCTAGTGACAGCAACATCAGAAAGAAGGAATATGAGAAGCTGGAGAAATACCAGGGCCTCAAAAGAGAACTGGAGAAGATGTGGAAGGTGAAGGTAATAGTGATTCCAGTGGTGATAGGAGCACTTGGAGCAGTGACCCCTAAGTTGGAAGAATGGCTACAACAGATCTCAGGAGCAACATCGGAGCTCTCTATCCAGAAAAGTGCAATGCTGGGAACAGCTGAGATCCTGCACAGAACCCTCAAACTCCCAGGCCTCTGGTAGAGGACCTGAGAATGAGAAAGGACAACAAAGACCACCAAATATATATATAAACATGTTTTTTGATCAAAGAAATGCAAAAGCCATCCACCACTTTACAGTGATCCTAATTAGGACAGTCCTAACTCTACACTGTGTTCCAAATTATTATGCAAAAATTGTTTAGGAGTGATAAGGTAAGAATTTTTTTGTTTGTCAGTTAAACTCATTGATGGTGATGTGTGTCAGGGCTCTTTATATTACTGTAAGCAATTGCAGACACCTGTGCTAATTAGTTTGGCAGGTGTGTCCAATTAAAGGCAAGACTACTCAAGAAGGCTGTCAAACATTATTAAGTAGCCTACATTTTCTGCCAAAATGGGAAAGAAAAAGGATGTGTCGGCTGCTGAGAAGCAACAAATTGTGGAGTGTTTAGGTCAAGGCATGACTACAATCAACATTGCCAAGACACTTCATCGTGATCATCGCACAATCAAGAAGTATGTAGCTGATTCACAGCGTGCTGATAAGGGAAAATTGAGGACTCTTTCTTACAGGCAATTACGTCAGGTTAAAAGAGCAGCGGCAAAAAAGCCTTGTCACAGCAGCAGACAAGTTTTTGAAGCTGCTGGTGCCTCCAACGTCCCCCAAACAACAAGATGCAGGGTCCTTCAGAGGTTTGCAGCTGTGCGTGATCCATCCTGTCGACCTCCTCTATCCACTGCACACAAGCAGAAACGGCTCCAGTGGGCCAAACAATACATGAAGACTGACTTCAAAACTGTTTTGTTCACCAATGAGTGCCGTGCAACGCTCGATGGTCCAGATGGATAGAGTAGAGGATGGCTGGTTGATGGACACCCCATGCAAACACGGCTACGGCGCCAACAAGGAGGAGGTGGAGTAATGTTTTGGGCTGGAATCATGGGGAGAGAGATTGTCGGCCCCTTTAGGATCCCTGAAGGGGTAAAGATGAACTCCATAGTGTATGTTGAGTTCCTCAAACAGCACTTCCTGCCATGGTTCAAGAAGAAGAACCGTGAATTCCGCAGCAATCATTTTCATGCATGATAATGCACCATCTCATGCTGCACATAACACATCTGCATCTCTGGCTGCTATGGGCATAAAAGGGGACAAACTTATGGTGTGGCCCCCATGCTCCCCTGACCTCAACCCCATTGAGAACCTCTGGAGCATCATCAAAAGGAGTGTCTATGATGGCGGGAGGCAGTTCACGTCTAAGCAACAGCTCTGGGAGGGTATTCTGTCCTCATGCAAAACAATTGAAGCAGAAACCATCCAAAACCTGACAAATTCAATGGATGAGAGAGTTTAGAAGCTCCTTTCGAACAAGGGGTCCTATGTGCAAATGTAACATCACCTAGAATAAAGTTTTGAGTTGAAAACTGTTTGTTTTCAGTTTGTAATAACCTGCTAATGCTTATAATTTCAAAAATGACAATTTTTTTGTTATTTATTAAAATGAAAAGGTTGAAAACTCTGCTGTGCATAATAATTTGGAACATGCAGTTTGAGGGCAGTTTGAGTGTTTTATTTTTAAAAAATATACTGTTATCATAGGCAGTTTATACAAAAACCTTTCAATTGTACTCTAATAGTTATTTGACTGGAAAATTACAATGACTGCAATTCATATAGGTAATTTGGGAAAATCTGAGAAAATATTATTTGCATAATAATTTGGAACACAGTGTAATACTGAAAACCTTACTATTTGTCATGTGACATGCATGTGGATAAGTACTGAGAAGAACTGAGCTCAACTAGTGGACACCCAGCCATGGGAAACAACATCAATATAATGCCCAGCTTAAAAGAAAGCCAGGCTACACTTTTATATGCACATGACGTAAACAGACCAAAGAAAACCCAAAGGTATGAGCTGGGATATAAACTGGTGTGCATGCAGTGTGTAAGCGCACGTTCACACTGGCCGCTGAACAGAGAAAAAATGTGGGGTCCTTCCAAAACCTCAATGCAAAAATTAAATGTCCTAAGAACTGGACCTGCTGTACTTCAAATTGACATTTCTCCAGTTTATCAAATATATGGTTGTCATATAGAACCTGGGGAACCTGTCTGACATGCTCACAATGCTCCTCCAGAGTACGTGAGTAAATCAATATATCATCCTGGAAAAATACCACAAATCTACCCACCAGTGAGCATAAAATGTCATTTATGAAAATTATAAGGTTATACAGTCCCTGAGAGAAGTTATGTCCCTTATCCATGTTATGTAAATCAAAGCTTATAACCTGACGTTAAATTCATCCATTGGTTTTATAAATTACTCTTTTGAAAGCTGAAACCCTCCCAAATTTGGTTTAGGTTAAGAAAATAAATTGGCATCAATGCTGAAATATTGATCATTTAATGAACACAGAATGGTCAGGTTTTGGCAAAACAAAAGTTTTGTCACCTGGTCATATAATGCATCCAATCCTAGTTTACATCCTCAAAAGTGCTCAGTAAATAATCGGTTAATTAGTGGGTGTGTATAAAAAGAAACCCAGCACCCCAGACCTTCACTTGAACTGCAACTTGAGCTCTGACAACATGCCAAAAATCCACCCTGCGACCAAATCCTTGATTATAAAGAGGCTGAAGACCAGATCCACTGCAGAGGTAGCTGGCACCTTTGGTTTGTCTCAGCGTCAAGTACAAAGAATTAAAAAAAGATTTGAAGAGGCTGGAGATGGGTTTCACAAGCCCAGGTCCGGCAGACCCCGCAAGACAACTGCTCAGGAGGAACGTTTGTTAGAAAATCCAAAGCAAGCCCCTCTTCCACTGCAGCAGAGCTCCAACAGGCCTGGTCACCTCAAGTCCCTGTGTCAACTAGAACAGTTTGTAGGATTCTGTCTTGAAATGGCCTCCATGGTCGATTCAGTGCCCAGAAGCCAGCACTAAACAAAAGGCAAATAAAAAACCATGTGGCATTTGCAAAGACCCACAGCCTGCTAAACAGATGGATGCTGGAAAAGTGGCAGAAGGTGGATTTCTCTGATGAATCTTCAGTAGAATTATACCACAGCTGCCGCAAATCCTGCAGGAGACCTACTGGAGCACATATGGATCCAAAATACACCCAGAAAACAGTTAAATTTGGTGGTGGAAACATCATGGTCTGGGGTTAAATTCAGTATGGGGTGTGCGAAACATTTGCAAGGTGGAAGGCAATATCAATAGCCTAAAATATCAAGAATTATTAGCTACCTCTTACATTCCAAATCATAAAAGGGGTCAAATTTTGCAGCAGGATGGTGCTCCATCACATACATCCTTCTCTACAACAAAGTTCCTCCAGGCAAAAAAGATCAAGGTGCTCAATGACTGGCCAGTCCAGTCACCAGACATGAACATCATTGAGCATGTTTGGGGTAGGATGAAAGAGGAAGCTTGGAAGACAAAACCAAGGAATCTAGATGAACCCTGGGAGGCATGTAAGACTGCATTCTTTGCTATTCCTGATGACTTCATTAATAAATTGTATGAATCATTGTTGAACCGCATGGATGCAGTCCTTCAAGCTCATGGAAGTCACACAAAATATTAAATATGACTAATAGCTCCACAACTTCATTCACCAATGTTATGCAACATTTTGTCTTTTAAGATAATTATTTGTTTGAATATCACATTACTTTCTGTGGGCGACAAAACTTTTGTCTTGCCAAAATCTGACCATTCTATGTTCATTAAATGATCAATATTTCAGCATAGATGCCAATTTATTTTCTTAACCTAAACCAAATTTGGGAGGGTTTCAGCTTTCAAAAGATTAATTTATAAAACCAAAGGATGAATTTAACGTCAGGTTATAAGCTTTGATTTACATAACATGGATAAGCGACATAACTTCTGTCAGGCATTTATTTTATTTGGAAAATATAAAAGTGTGGGGTTTATATTTTCCAAATAAAAAAAGAAACCGTTTAATGACTTGTCCTGATGGTACACCAGGAAATCATTAGATAAATCTATAGTGGATACAGTGACAGGTTTTTACAATAGTGATAACTTGAGCCGAATTATACCATGGAAAGAAAGATTGTGCGTCTATGAAAGTGAACGGTGAGAAAACTCAAGTCCATATGACGCTGCTTTTGCCAATTTGAAAGAGACCTATGAATTTATGTTTTTTTAATTCAACTTCTGCTAAAATAGGATTTTCACAATGTGCTGCCCTGCGACCTAAGAATTGTGTCTTGGTTGGTGGTAGTGGTGCACACTCAGTATGTGTATGTATATCAGAGCACTAAGCTTATGATTGAAGGAGGTAAACTGAAAGGTACTCAGATTGGGGAGTCCAACTGTGGTGAATACAAAGTTTATGTATCAAATAATATGTCTAGAAAACAGTTCAATCTGTTACCTAAATATCTGCAAAAAATGTCCTCCAGTAATGGCTCTTCAAAATATTACATAATTTCAATGAGGCCATGGTAGATAGTATTAGCTATAAACAGAGGATATCTGGTGAAAGATGGACTTTTGATAATCTTTCTAGAAGTGCAGAAGACTTTCTAGAACGTTTTTGTGACTAGCTGATAGTCCGTACAGGGTTAGTCCAAAACCCAAAAGTAAATTTCTAAAAGTAATAAATCTTTATAAGCTAATAACTTTTGTAATTCCATTCATTAAATTCCCCACCAGTCACTCTGTGCTGAACTTAGGGTTCTGCTTATATTACGCGCTTCCTATAATGATTCGTTTGAGAATCCTCAGTGCATAATGGAATATTCAAACAATTCTTCATCTGCTGGCTGAAACTGCTGTCACTCCCCTTACCGCCCTGAAATGAAGCGACATTGAAGGAGATGGGGCTGGGACATCCCGACACTCAACCTTACTTTGTTTGCTGCCCTGAAGCAAAGAGTCATCAGTGGTGCTCTATTCAGCGGCTGGTCCCTGTGATGTCTCCTTTGTGCAATGTCTTCCCGAGTGCCCTTTGTGATGAACGCAGATTCCGGTCTGCTTAGCTGAATAGTAATAAGCCGGCTCTGCTTACAATCAGAAATAACATACAACAGTGTACAGTCATGGCCAAAAGTTTTGAGAATGACACAAATATTATATTTTCACATGATCTGCTGCCCTCTGGTTTTTATGTGTGTTTGACAGATGTTTTTATCACAGACAGAAATATAATAATTGCAAACATATGAGTAACAAAAGCTTATATTGACAGTTAGAATGAGTTAATGCAGCAAGTCAATATTTGCAGTGTTGACCCTTCTTCTTCAGGACCTCTGCAATTCTCCCTGGCATGCTCTCAATCAACTTCTGGACCAAATCCTGACTGATAGCAGTCCATTCTTGCACAATCAATGCTTTCATTTTGTCAGAATTTTTAGGTTTTTGTTTGTCCACGCGTCTCTTGATGATTGACCACAAGTTCTCAATGGGATTAAGATCTGGGGAGTTTCCAGGCCATGGACTCAAAATCTCTATGTTTTGTTCCCTGAGCCATTTAGTTATCACCTTTGCTTTATGGCAAGGTGCTCCATCATGCTGGAAAAGGCATTGTTGATCGCCAAACTGCTCTTGGAGGGTTGGGAGAAGTTTCTCTTGGAGGACATTCTGGTACCATTCTTTATTCATGGCTGTGTTTTTAGGCAAGACTGTGAGAGAGCCGATTCCCTTGGCTGAGAAGCAACCCCACACATGAATGGTTTCAGGATGCATAACAGTTGGCATGAGACAAGACTGGTGGTAGCGCTCACCTTGTCTTCTTCGAATGAGGCGTTTTCCTGATGTCCCAAACAATCGAAAAGGGGATTCATCAGAGAAAATAACTTTACCCCAGTCCTCAGCAGTCCACTGCCTGTACCTTTTGCAGAATATCAGTCTGTCCATGATGTTTTTTCTGGAGAGAAGTGGCTTCTTTGCTGCCCTCCTTGAGACCAGGCCTGGCTCCAAGAGTCTCCGCCTCACAGTGCGTGCAGATGCACTCACACCTGCCTGCTGCCATTCCTGAGCAAGCTCTGCACTGCTGGTAGCCCGATCCCGCAGCTGAAACACTTTTAAGAGACGGTCCTGGCGCTTGCTGGTCTTTCTTAGGCGCCCTGAAGCCTTTTTGGCAACAATGGAACCTCTCTCCTTGAAGTTCTTGATGATGCGATAGATTGTTGACTGAGGTGCAATCTTTCTAGCTGCGATACTCTTCCCTGTTAGGCCATTTTTGTGCATTGCAATGATGACTGCATGTGTTTCTTTAGAGATAACCATGGTTAACAGAAGAGAAACAATGATGCCAAGCACCAGCCTCCTTTTAAAGTGTCCAGTGGTGTCATTCTTACTTAATCATGACAGATTGATCTCCAGCCATGTCCTCATCAACACCCACACCTGTGTTAATGGAGCAATCACTGAAAAGAGGTTAGCTGGTCCTTTTAAGGCAAGGCTGCAATGATGTTGAAATGTGGTTTGGAGGATAAGGTTCATTTTCTAGCCAAATATTGACTTTGCAAGTTATTGCTGTTAAGCTGATCACTCTTTATAACATTCTGGAGTATATGCAAATTGCCATTAGAAAAAGTGAAGCAGTAGACTTTGTAAAAATTAATATTTGTGTCATTCTCAAAACTTTTGGCCATGACTGTAGTTCTGATATCTGTGCTTATTTCATGACTCATAGCTGTTCATTTGTTCCCCAAAAAAATAATTTCAGTGATTAAAATGGTCATCCTACCAAGTTTGAGCAAGGACTACTACTTCTGCACAGTATAAAAATAGGAAAAACATTATAAATGTCTGCCATTACAAGAAAGATTTTGGAGTGGAAGCTGACTGGCACTTTTTTTGCCACAGCTCATGGCAATGGTGTATGTGATGGTTTAGGAGGCCCCATGAAACGTCTTGCAGCTCGGGCTAGACTCCAGAGGTCATATTCAGAACAAATCTTATCACCCAAGCAACTTTTCAACTGGAGTGAGAAAAAAATTCCCTACATCCAGATCATGTACTGTACAACCAGGACTACGAAGAAGAGGAGAGTTTCTTAATACATTGGTTTCTGTAAGCAGAACCCATCACAGAGCAATATCACAGTCATCCCGTGTAGTGAGACAAATAAAAACAAGGATTCATCATTCAGCAATGACAGTGAAGTCCATGAAGTGACTGAAGGTGGCACAAGATTGGCAATGGATGACATAACTGGTGATGTGACCTGTGAATATGGTCTGCATTGGTGGCTAATGGACTCTCCAAAGATTAATGACGAAGTAGAAATAATTTTTCTGCACCCTCTGGTCCATCACCGCCCTTTGTGTATCCCAAAAAAAACCAGATATTTTAAAAGTAGACACAAATCAGATATATAAGTTGGAGCCAAATCTCATAACAGCCGTGTATACTGAAACAAGGAAACAGGCATTGTTAGGAAGAGATTGTGGACAAGATCCCATTTCACCCAGTAGAAGCTACAAAGTGATGATAAATGAACAAATGCAAGAGCGCAATAGGGTCTTATCTAATTTAAATAGTTGGTACAGAAGTGTTAGAACTGCTCACCTAATAGGGTTGTGTGAGACACAACACATATAAAGCTCTGAATCCAGATGCTGCGGCTCCCTGGGGATGTCAGAAATAGATGCCAAGAAAGGAAGCTGTTATGTTAGGTAGCTGAGGAGGACAGGAACAACAGCTGGGCAGCCGAACACCTGAGATGTTGGTAACTAATGGGTTGCAGATTCCTAAACTAACCACACAACTAGAGGTAGCCGTGGAGCGTTCCTAAGTTGATCCTAGACGCCTCGTCACAGCCTGAGAGATAACTACACCTAAAGGCAGAAAGATGAAAGCTATCTGCCCCGGAGCAGATCCCCAAAGAAAATAGGAAGCCCCCAAACATGTAATGGCGGTTAGATAAGAAGAAAGCACGAACACAGACAGAAAATAGAATGAGCGAACGCTGGGGCCACAAGCTGACTAAATAGGATAGGACAGAAAAGATTACTTTCTGCAACCCAGAAAACCCTACAAAAATCCAACAATTCTGATTACAAAAATACTGAGATCACACAATCTCGCCACCCACTAAATCAGATCTCAGTGTGAACAAAAACAAGCCGCAGCCACTGAAAAAACAGGAAAAAGAAAATTAACAAATAACAGTGGCTTCAGATAAACTGAGAGGGACCTGGCTGACCTCCACAGAAGTGCAGGGAAAAATGCAAAAAGCAAGCACAAAAATAAAAGCAGAAAATATCTTATGTGATAGCAGAAGATGCAGGCAAGACTCAGCAAACTTCCAAATGAACCAGGAACCACAATTGAGACAAGAACAATTGATCACCGGCAACCATCACGGGAGGGAACCTCCCTGATATCAGACCAGTCAGTGAACCCAGATTGCCATTCCTCGCTGAAAGGTTCAGTACTGTCTGTAACCACCAAAGGGAGCCTCTGCTCAGAAACCATCTCTAGCACATTCATAACAGGAAGCTGTTCTGCGCTCTCTGGAGTCACGACATACCAGTAGTAAGGATAAAAATGTAGGTTTATTTGTCTACGCGTTTCAGAGTCCACTGACTCCTTCCTCAGGATGACCATACATAACAATGAGATAATCAACATACATGGTAGAAATATAAAACTCTAAGAAAAAGGGTGGCAAGGAACAGAGGGAGGTGTGTATACAGTCACATGTCTATTACAGTAACATGTCTATTACAGTCATATGTCTTATTACAGTCACAAAATAATAATCTTTATTTATATAGCACCAACATATTCCACAGTGCTTTACAGTTTAACAGTTTCAAACACAACTGTCATAAGTAACAACGTTAACAATAATACAATTAAAGAAAAATAAAACGAACCTGCTCGTGAGAGCTTACAATCTACAATGAGGGGGAGATACAAAGTACAGGTATGTATATACAATGGTGTATTTACAGTAATGGCCCAGCCATCTCGAGGGAGTGCGGGATAGATAGAGATAGCGAATAGGCTGAACACACACTTACACATAAAATGACTTTGATTCTTTGATTAGGGAATGTGATAGGCCACTCTGAACAAATGTGTTTTGAGGGAGTGCTTAAAACTGTGCAAGTGTGGCTGGTCCTAATTTCTTGGGGTAGTGTTGTGAATGTGCTAGAAATGAATTCTGAGCAGAAGCTCCCTCTGGTGGTTACAAACAGTACTGAACTATCCAATGAAGATTGTGAAGATTGGAGATCAGGTGTTACTGACTGGTCTTATATAAGGGAGGTTCCCTCCCATCAGGGTTGCCGGTGATCAATTGTTCTGGTCTCATCTTTGATTCCTGTTCACTTTGTAGCTTGCTGTTTCGTGCCTGCATCTTCTGCTATCAGATAAGACATTTTCTTCTTTCAGTTTTTTGTGCTTGCTTTTTGCATTTTGTCCTGCACTTCTGTGGGGGTCTGCCGGGTCCCCTCCGGGGGCTTGTGCTCCTATCAGTTTAGTTGAGCCACTGTTGTTTGTTCATTTGCCTTTTCCAGTATTTTCAGTGGCTGCTGTTTAGGTTTTGTTACACCAGAGAACTAATTTAGGTGCTAGAGGTCGTGTGATCTCAGGTGTTTTTGTAATTAGTAGAGTTGGTACTTTTCAGGGTTTTTTGGGATTGCAGTAAGTGTCCTTCCTATCCTTTTCTATTTAGGAAGTTTGGGCGCCAACGTTTGCTCATACTATTTTCTGTCTGTGTCTGTATTTCCTCTTGTATAACCGCCATTACATGTTTGGGGGCTTTCTATGTTCTTTGGGGATCTGCTCCGGGGCAGATAGTTTTTCTCTTTCTGTCTTTAGGTGTAGTTAGCTTCTCAGGCTGTGACGAGGCGTCTAAGACCAACGTAGGTACGCTCCACGGCTGCCTTTAGTTGTGGTGGTTAGTCAGGGTACTGCAATACCATAGATTCCAACCTCTCTGGTGTATTTCCTTTTTGCCTGCTCTCCTCAGCTACCAAATCATAACAGTATCACCTGCCCAAACTGAAAATTATATGGTACTCACAGAAGGGAAAAATATTGTGGAAAGAAAAAAGTTGTCAGAATTGTCAGAGATTTTTTTTTCTATTTGTTGCATTTTTTTTCCCTCTGTATCTCTGGGTGCTGAGGATTTTTTTTTCTCTCAATGGAGCTTGCACAGTTGTCTGGCTGTGTGGATCAGCTTGCCACTGAAGTTCAGAGTATTGCTACCTATCTTGCAGGGTTGCCGGTTGTGGAACCTAGGATCCCCATGCCAGATTTGTTAGGGGATCGAGCTAAATTTCTGAATTTCAAAAATAACTGTAAATTGTTTTTTGCCTTGAAATCTAAGTCCTCAGGGAACGCAGCACAGCAGGTTCAAATTATCATCTCTCTCCTGCGCGGCGATCCTCAGGATTGGGCTTTTTCCCTGACACCTGGGGATCCTGTTTTGAGTAATGTTGATGCATTTTTTCAGGCTCTGGGGTTATTGTACGATGAGCCTAATGTCACTGATCAAGCTGAAAAAGCCTTGTTGGCATTAAATCAGGGACTTGAGGATGCTGAGTTATACTGTCAGAGATTCCGTAGGTGGGCAGTCCTGACCAAATGGAATGACGATGCTTTGGCAGCCCTTTTTCGGAAGGGTCTGTCAGAGAATGTAAAGGATGTTATGGTGGGATTCCCTGTCCCCTCTGGTCTCAATGATTCTATGTCATTAGCGATTCAAATTGACAGACGTTTGCGTGAGCGTAGAGGTATGCGTGGAATAGTGTTGCCTTGTGAACCAGCTTCTGAACCCATGCAGTGTGATAGAGTGGCTTCTGGGGCACAGCGTCATGAGTTTCGAAAACGCAATGGGTTATGTTTCTACTGTGGTGATGCCTCTCATGCTATTTCAGTCTGCCCTAAGCGGGGAAGACGTTTTGCACGCTCAGTTGTCTTGGGTAGTGTTCAGACTAAATTTTTGTTGACTGTTACCCTGATTTGCTCCCTGTCCACATTTTCTGCTCAGGCTTTCGTTGATTCGGGAGCAGCTATTAACCTGATGAATTTGATTTTGCTAAACATTGTGGGTTTCCCTTGATACCCCTACGGAAGTCTATTCCCCTACTCGGGATCGATTCTACCCCTTTGGCTGAGAATAAACCTCAGTTCTCTACTCAGGTGATAATGAGGGTTGAACCTGATCATCAGGAGAGTTGCAAATTTTTGGTGCTGTATAATCTGCATGACATTATCGTACTGGGTTTCCCTTGGTTACAGTCTCATAATCCTGTTTTGGATTGGAAATCTGTGTCTGTAACTAGTTGGGGCTGCCAATGTGTTAATACCAACACTCCTGTTTTTTCTGCCTCCCCCAGGCTCAGGATGTTCCTGACTTTTTGACTGATTTTTCTGATGTGTTTAGCGAAAGTAAATCTGCATCCTTGCCCCCCCATAGGAGCTATGACTGCGCTATTGAATTAGTGCCAGGTAGTAAATTCCCTAAAGGTCGCCTTTTTAACTTGTCTGTTCCTGAACATGATGCTATGCGGTCTTATATCAAGGAGTCATTGGAGAAGGGTCATATCAGACCATCCTCTTCACCCTTGGGTGCCGGTTTTTTCTTTGTGGCCAAAAAGGATGGTTCATTAAGGCCGTGTATTGATTATCGTCTCTTGAACAATATCACCGTGAAATATCAATATCCGTTACCCTTGATTTCTGACCTGTTTTCCAGGGTGAAAAGTGCTACTTGGTTTACCAAGCTTGACCTCAGGGGGGCATATAACACCCCAGAGGGACATTTTGAGTACCTAGTGATGCCCTTTGGGCTCACTAATGCTCCTTCTGTCTTCCAGTCCTTCATGAATGACATTTTCAGGGATTTTGTGGATAAATTTCTGATTGTTTATTTGGATGATATCTTGATTTTTTCCAATGACTGGGACTCTCATGTGAAACATGTTCGGACTGTGTTCCAGATTTTGAGAGAGAATGCTCTGTATGTGAAGGGATCAAAGTGTCTTTTTGGCGTACAGAGGATCTCATTTCTGGGATTCATTTTGTCCCATCTGTTATTGAAATGGACCCGGTCAAGGTTCAGGCCATCTGTGATTGGGTCCAACCTACTTCATTAAAGGCTCTTCAAAGATTCTTGGGTTTTGCCAATTTTTATCGTAAATTTATTGGTAATTTCTCTGTTATTGTTAAACCATTGACTGATTTGACCAAAAAGGGTTCTGATGTGGTGAATTGGCCTCCTGAGGCAGTCTCTGCGTTTCAGGAACTTAAGCAGAGATTCACTTCTGCTCCTGTTCTACGGCAGCCTGATGTTTCTCTGCCATTTCAGGTGGAGGTTGATGCCTCTGAAATTGGGGCAGGTGCCGTTTTGTCCCAAAGAGATCCAGAGACCTCTAAAAGTAACCCTTGTGCCTTTTTCTCTCGAAAATTTTCTCCAACTGAACGTAATTATGACGTGGGTAATCGGGAGTTATTGGCCATGAAGAGGGCTTTTGAAGAGTGGAGACATTGGCTGGAGGGAGCCAAACATCAGGTGGTGGTCCTCATGGACCATAAGAATCTGGTTTATCTGGAATCAGCCAAGCGACTTAATCCTAGACAGGCCAGGTGGGCCTTGTTTTTCACACGTTTTAATTTTGTGGTTTCCTTTCTTCCTGGCACTAAGAATGTTAAGGCGGATGCCCTCTCAAGGAGTTTCCTTGCGGACTCTGAGTTATCTGATCCTGCTGTTATTTTGAAAGAGGGTGTAGTTCTTTCCGCCATCTCGCCCAATTTGAGACTGGCTCTGGAGGGGTGTCAGGAGGATAAACCCGAGCGCTGCCCTATTGGGAAATTGTTTGTCCCAGACCGTTGGAAAAAGAGTGTGATGTCTGAGATTCATTGTTCCGCGTTGGCCGGTCATCCCGGAATTTTTGGTACCAGAGACTTGGTTAGTCGGTCCTTTTGGTGGCCTACTTTGTCTCGTGACGTCAGGGAATTTGTGCAGTCCTGCGGGACTTGCTCTCACTCCAAGCCTTGCTCTCGCTCTAGTGGTTTGTTGATGCCATTGCCTGTGCCCAAGAGACCATGGACCCATGTCTCTATGGATTTCATTTCCGACCTCCCTGTTTCTCAGAGAATGACCATTATCTGGGTGATTTGTGATAGGTTTTCCAAAATGATACATCTTGTGCCATTACCTAAGTTGCCTTCCTCCTCTGAATTGCTGCCTTTGTTCCTTCAGCACGTGGTTCGGTTACACGGCATTCCTGAGAACATTATGTCTGACAGAGGAGTCCAGTTTGTTTCCAGATTTTGGAGGACTTTTTGTTCTAAACTTGGTGTTCAATTGTCTTTCTCCTCGGCTTTTCATCCTCAGACCAATGGACAAACTGAGAGAACAAACCAGACATTGGAGACTTATCTAAGATGCTTTGTGTCTGCAGATCAGGATGACTGGGTCTCTTTTTTGCCTTTGGCTGAGTTTGCTCTTAATAATAGGGCTAGCTCTGCCACTTTGATGTCTCCATTTTTCTGAAATTTTGGGTTTCACCCTCGATTTTCTTCAGGACAGACGGAGGCTTCTGTCTGTCCAGGTGTTGACTCTGTTGTGGAGCGTATGCAGCAGATTTGGGACCAGGTAGTGGAGAGGTTGTCCCTCTCTCAGGAGAGGTCCCAGCGGTTTGCCAACCGGCATAGGACTGATGGTCCTCGGTTTGAAGTGGGGGACTTGGTCTGGTTGTCCTCAAGAAATATCCCTATGAGAGTTGCATCTCCTAAGTTTAAGCCTAGGTTCATTGGACCTTATAAGATCATGGAGATTCTTATTCCTGTTTCCTTTCGTTTACTTCTTCCAGGGACATTTAAGATCCATAACGTGTTCCACAAGTCCTTATTGAAGAGGTTTGTCGAGCCAGTGGTTCCTATGGCTGTGCCTCCTGACCCTGTTTTGGTTGAGGGCAATCTGGAGTATGTGGTTGAGAAAATATTGAATTCTCGTTTTTCTAGACGGAAACTCCAGTATTTGGTTAAGTGGAGAGGTTATGGTCAGGAGGACAATTCTTGGGTGTTTGCTTCGGACATTCATGCTAGGAGACTCATCCGTGCGTATCACAGAGCTCATCCTGACCGACCTGGTTGCTCAAATGAGGGTTCGGTGACCCCTCCTCAAGGGGGGGGTACTGTTGTGAATGTGCTAGAAATGAATTCTGAGCAGAAGCTCCCTCTGGTGGTTACAAACAGTACTGAACTATCCAATGAAGATTGTGAAGATTGGAGATCAGGTGTTACTGACTGGTCTTATATAAGGGAGGTTCCCTCCCATCAGGGTTGCCGGTGATCAATTGTTCTGGTCTCATCTTTGATTCCTGTTCACTTTGTAGCTTGCTGTTTCGTGCCTGCATCTTCTGCTATCAGATAAGACATTTTCTTCTTTTAGTTTTTTGTGCTTGCTTTCTGCATTTTGTCCTGCACTTCTGTGGGGGTCTGCCGGGTCCCCTCCGGGGGCTTGTGTTCCTCTCAGTTTAGTTCAGCCACTGTTGTTTGTTCATTTGCCTTTTCCAGTTTTTTCAGTGGCTGCTGTTTAGTTTTTGTTACACCAGAGAACTAATTTAGGTGCTAGAGGTCGTGTGATCTCAGGTGTTTTTGTCAGTAGTAGAGTTGGTACTTTTCAGGGTTTTTTGGGATTGCAGTAAGTGTCCTTCCTATACTTTTCTATTTAGGAAGTTTGGGCCCCAACGTTTGCTCATACTATTTTCTGTCTGTGTCTGTATTTCCTCTTGTATAACCGCCATTACATGTTTGGGGGCTTTCTATGTTCTTTGGGGATCTGCTCCGGGGCAGATAGTTTTTCTGTTTCTGTCTTTAGGTGTAGTTAGCTTCTCAGGCTGTGACGAGGTGTCTAGGACCAACGTAGGTACGCTCCACGGCTGCCTTTAGTTGTGGTGGTTAGTCAGGGTACTGCAATCCCATAGATTCCAACCTCTCTGGTGTATTTCCTTTTTTGCCTGCTCTCCTCAGCTACCAAATCATAACAGGGTAGAGCATTCCAGAGGATTGCCGCAATGCGGGAGAAGTCTTGGGAGTGGGAGGTACAGATTAGTGCAGAGGTTAGTCGAAAGTCGTTTGCAAAGCGCAGCAGTTGGTTAGGCCGATAGACAGAAATGAGGGAGGAGATCTAAGGGGGTGCCGCACTGTGGAAAGCTTTGTGGGTGAGGACAAGTACTTTGAATTGGATCCAATAATGAAAGGGCAGCCAATGTAACTACTGGCAAAGAGCGGACGTGTCTGAGTACCGATTACCCAGATGAACGACCCTGGCTGCTGCATTGGATGGACTGGAGAGGAGAAAGTTGAGTGAGGGAGAGGCCAATTAATAGAGCGCTACAGTAGTCCAGGCAGGAGTAGATCAGGGCGACAGTGAGGTTTTTTTTTGTTTCTATGGTGAGAAAAGGGCGGATTCTAGAGATGTTCTTTAGGTGTAGGTGGCAAGAGCGGGCAAGAGATTGTATATGGGAGGTGAAGGAGAGACTGCTGCCGGGGTGTTATTATGGTGCTACCCATGGAGAGGGAAATGTCAGATTTAGGGAGGTTAGTAGATGGCGGGAGCAGAAGAAGTTCAGTTTTGGAAAGGTTGAGTTTCACACAGAGAGAAGACATGATGTTGGAGACTGCGGACAGACAGTCACTGGCATTCTGTAGTACAGCGGGGGTAAGGTCAGGGGATGATGTGTATAGTTGTGTGTCATCAGCATAAAGATGGTACTGAAAGCCAAATCTGCTGATGGTCTGTCCAATTGGGGCCATGTAGAAAGAAGAGAGAAGGGGGCCAAGGACTGAGCCCTGATGTATCCCAACAGTGAGAGGAAGAGGAGATGACGTGGAGCCAGAGAACAAAACACTGAAGGAGCGGTCAGATAGGAAGAGAGCCAGAACAGAGCATTGTCCTTAATGCCTAGTGACTGTAGCCTAGAGAGTAGGAGATGGTGGTCAACAGTGTCGAAAGCTGCAGAAAGGTTGAGAAGAATGAGCAGAGTGGTCACTGTTACATTTTGCTGTCAGAAGGTCATCGGTCACTTTGATGAGTGCAGTTTCTGTCGAATGTAGGGTCGGAAGCCGGACTGTGAAGGGTCTAGGAGGGAATGAATGGAGAGGTAACGGGTGAGGCGGGAGTAGACTAGGCGCTCCAAAAGTTTAGAGATGAAGGGGAGATTGGAGACCGGTCTGTAGTTGTTTGTGCAGGACGGGTCGAGAGCGGGTCTCTTTAACAATGGAGAAATGATAGATTGTTTGAAGGAGGAGGGGAAAATAGCCGAGGAGAGAGAGAGATTAAAGATTGTAGTTAGGTGAGTCACATGTCTATTACAGTCATATGTCTTATTACAGTAGCATGTCTATTACAGTCACATGTGTTATTATAGTCACACATATTATTACAGTCACATGTCTATTACAATGACATGTCTTATTACAGTCACGTTTAATTCCCAAGGACGGAATAGTACGTCAGATGCGATCAGCTGCGCTCCAGGGGGGAGCGCAGCTGATCGCGTCCGGGTGTCAGCTAATTATCACAACTCTCCAAAAAATAAGACCTCACATTACTTTGTGGGCCAAAATAAGAAAAAATTATAGCTCTCAAAATGTGATGATGCAAAAACTATTTTTTTGCAATAAAAAGGGTCTTTTAGCATGTGACAGCTGCCAAACATAAAAACCCGCTATAAATAGTAAATCAAACCCCCTTTATCACCCCCTTAGTTAGGGAAAAATAATAAAATTTTAAAAATGTATTTATTTCCATTTTCCCATTAGGGTTAGGGTTGGGGCTAAAGTTAGGGTTAGGGTTGGGATTAGGGTTAGGGGTGTGTTAGGGTTAGGTTTGTGGTTAGGGTTGGGATTAGGATTAGGGGTGTGTTGGAGTTAGGGTTGGAGGTAGAATTGGGGGTTTCCACTGCTTAGGCACATCAGCGGCTCTCCAAACGTGACATGGCGTCTGATCTCAATTCCAGCCAATTCTGCGTTGAAAAAGTCAAACAGTGCTCCTTCCCTTCTGAGCTCTGCCATGCGCACAAACAGTAGTTTACCCTCACATATGGGGTATCAGCATACTCAGGACAAATTGCACAATAACTCTTGGGGTCCAATTTCTCCTGTTTATCCTTGGGAAAATAAAAAACTGGGGACTAAAAGATCATGTTTGTGGAAAAAATATGATTTTTTTATTTTCACGCTCGGGCGTTATAAACTTCTGTGAAGCACTTCGGGGTTCAAAGTGCTCACCACACATCTAGATAAGTTCCATTGGGGGTCTAGTTTCCAAAATGGGGACACTTGTGGGGGGTTTCCACTGTTTAGGCACATCAGGGGCTCTCCAAATGCGACATGATACCCGTAGACTATTCCATCAAAGTCTGCATTACTAAACGTCACTACTTCTATTCCGAGCCCCGACATGTACCCATACAGTAGTTTTCTCCCGCATATGGGGTATCAGCAAACTCAGGACAAATTGGACAACAACTTTTGGGGTCCAATTTCTCCTGTTACCCTTGGGAAAATAAAAAATTGGTGACTAAAAGATCATTTTTGTGGGAAAAAAATAGGATTTTTTATTTTCATGCCCTGGTATTATAAACTTGCGTGAAGTACTTGGGGGTTCAAAGTGCTCACGACACATCTAGATAAGTTCCTTAGGGGGTCTAGTTTCCAAAATGGGGTCACGTGTTGGGGGTTTCCACTGCTTAGGCACATCAGGGGCTCTGCAAACTGAACATGACACCCATCAAAGTCTGCATTCCAAAACGTCATTACTTCCTTTCCGAGCCCTGCCCTGCGCCCAGTTTTTTCCCCCCACATATGGGGTGTCAGTGTACTCAGGAAAAATTGGACAACAACTTTTGGGGTCCAATTTCCTTGGGAAAAATCAAAAATTGGGGACTAAAAAATCATTTTTGTGTAAATTTTTTTTTTCACACCCAGGCATTATAAAACACTTGGGGGTTTAAAGTTTCCAAAATGGTGTCACTTGTGTGGGGGGGGTTCCACTGTTTAGGCACATCAGGGGCTATCTAAATGGGACATGGTGTCCAATCTCAATTCCAGCCAGTTTTGGTTTGAAAAAGTCAAACTGCGCTCCTTCCCTTCCGAGCCCTGCCGTGCGCCCAGACAGTGGTATTCCCCCACATATGGGATATCGGCGTACTCAGGAGAAATTGCACAACAACCTTTTCTGTCCATTTTCTCCTTTTACCCTTGTTAAAATACAAAAAATTGTTTGTAAAAGATAATTTTTGTGACTAAAAAGTTAAATGTTCATTTTTTCCTTCCAAGTTGCTTCAGCTCCTGTGAAGCACCTGAAGGGTTAATAAACTTCTTGAATGTGGTTTTGAGTACCTTGAGGGGTGCAGTTTTTAGAATGGTGTCACTTTTGGGTATTTTCTGCCATATAGACCCCGCAAAGTGACTTCAAATGTGAGGTGGTCCCTAAAAAAAAATGGTTTTGTACAATTTGTTGTAAAAATGAGAAATCACTGGTCAATTTTAACCCTTATAACTTCGTAACAAAAAAAATTTGGGTTCCAAAATTGTGCTGATGTAAAGTAGATATGTGTCAAATGTTATTTAGTAACTATTTTGTGTGACATATTTCTCTGTTTAAGGCCGGAGTCACACTAGCGAGAAATACGGACGAGTGAAATGCGAGAAAAAAATCGCAGTGCAATCGGACCAATGTTAACCGATGGTGCAGCTCCTATCATCCGATGTTTTCTCTCTCGTTTTATACGTGCGAGCGAAATCTCAGCATGCTGCGATTTTCAGCGTGTTACGGCCGAGACTCGCCAATGCAAGTCAATGGGTGCGTGAAAAAAACGGATTGCACACGGACCAGACGTGTGAGTTGCGAGAAAAAGGCAACAGTTCTCCTGGTGACAGGAAATTCAATCATGAATCAGGAAGTTTTGACATGCAGATTAGCCTGGCACACTACACTCCTAACCAGGAAGCACGCTCCACGGAGTAATAATGGCCAGAATCATAAATGTGGAAATGCTCCTAGTGCTTGTGCAGGAAAGGCCTGTTTTGTGGGACCAACGCGACCCCCATTATGTGGACCGCTCCCGTAAGGAGGCAGCATGGAGGTCAATATGCGGCCACATGGTCCCTGGTTATGAGGATCGGCCTCATGCGGAGCAGCAAGAAATTAGTAAGTAGATTTATGGAACTATTGTGTTCACTCTTAAATCTAAAGTTACAATGCAGGATAGCTTATGTGTGTCCTATATTACCTATATTGTATAGGATACACATTTGCTACATCACAGGCCACATTACACTGAGGCCTATATGTTCAAACACATCCAATCTGATCATTTGTATGCTATTTTCCTTTTCCTTTTCAGTTAATGATGTAACTAGACGGTGGCGGAGCTGCTGGGACCAGTACCGGCGTGAACGCCAACAATTAGGGAGGAGTGAGATGCAGCCCCAAAAAAACGGAAATATGTATATTATGACCGTTTGAATTTTCTGGCCCCCAGCATGGATCTTAGGCCGTAAGTGCATGCATTAAGGTACACCTTAAACACATGTTCTACTGTCTCCATAACTTATTGATTGTAATGTTCAATGCTTTCTATCCAACAGAACGGAGTCCAACCTTACAGAAAGAGAGACGGCATCCGACTCCGAAGTCATCATTGACCCTGTCGGTGAAGGTGACGAAGTGGCTGGCCCATCTTCGGCACCCCCCGACACCAATCAGCCAGCAGCACCACCACCACCATGTGAAGCAGCATCAGCATCCACACAGGAGGCTAATCCCCAGGAGGAAGATGTGGGCCACAGCAGCAGTCCTACAGTGCCGCTTGAAAGGTCACCCCTGCCTTCTGCCTTACCACTTCGTGGACGCCGCAGAAGAGTTGTTTCCACCTCTACCACTAGGAGGCAAGTGGATACTGGTGTCCTCAACTATCTTTCCAGGGCTGCCCATGATGATGGGGAAGAGGCATTCTTTCATAGCCTTGCCCAATATTTGCGCCCGGTCCCGCGTTCCCTCAGATTGCGTGCCCGAGGTGCTCTCCAGATAGTACTGGACGCTTGTGCCCCACCCAACAATCCTTTGCCCATTTTAATTTTTTTTAGAAAGGTGGCAGTTGTCTCAAACCAACCTTCTGCCGCTGCAAGATCTTCCCCACCAGCAGTCAGGGGAACTAGAGTCCGTACCCCCTACCTTCCAGACACAGGCCACCCAAACCGAAGGCCAAAGAACCTATGGACACTTGCCCGAGTTCAGTGCACCTGCCCAATATGGCCACTTGACCAGACACAATGTTGGAGGCTGGTCCCAACATGTGTCTGGTCAACATGGCCATATTGGGGGGTATGAAGCCATGGGTTACTCCCATAGCCAGGATGTCAGCCATCCATACCATGCTCAACACTATTGTGGAGCGCTACCACAGGAACAAACCTTGGGCCTGAATACTGCGTGGCCAACTTCCCTAGCCCAGGGTGATACACAGGTTGCCCAACAGAGCAGACCAACTTCTGCCCAAGGTGACCATCCCCCTTCACCCCCACCCACAACTTACCACAACCTATAATGAGGCAATGTGGTGGCCTGTTTGTTATTTTAGGATGTTTTTACATTTTGTATTACTTTGTCATATTCTTTGTCCGTTTTACGACACTTGGATATTGAGGCCTGAATGTTAGGCCGTAACAGCCATATGATGGCAATATGGCAGAAAACAATGTGATGCAAAGAAAAGATACATTTGCACAACAAAAAAAGCAATGCGTGTCATGTTTTATTTAAGCAATATTTTATTATCAACCTAGAACTAAGGGTATCTTCTAAACACTTATAGGCTTCAAAGGGTCAAACATTACAAAAACACTGTGACGAACTGCCATAAGTACTACATAGACAGCACATTCTGTTGCCAGGGAGTAGATCCCTCAGGGGAAACAAAATAATTAGTTAAAACATCAAGCACTCTTAGGCCAGAGGGCTGACGACATTAAGGATGGACAGGTCTTCCATTAGTAGGATCAGGACTTACATCCTCAACCTCATCATCAACATTTGATGGGCAATCATGGTATCTTGTGAAATTATGCAGTACAACACACGCCTGTATTACCACATTAACATTGGCTTCACCAAGTTGAATTGCGGACTGGAGAACCCGCCATTTGGCACACAGAATACCAAACTCACACTCAACAAGACGGCGTGAACGGGAAAGTCTAAAGTTAAATATAGTGCGCCTGTGGTTAAGGGCTCTCCGTGGATATGGCCTCATGACGTTCCGCGTCAACTGGAAAGCCTCATCTGCAACCATGACATAAGGCAAGGCTTCAATATTATTCCCTGGTAGGTTATGTGGGGGTGGGATGTTCAACTCATTGTTGCGCAGCCGCCGACCCATAATGGAAGAATTGAAGACTCTGGAGTCTCCAGTTCTTCCATAGGGCCCAATATTGACAATTACAAACCTGTAGCTACTGTCAACCAGGGCCAACAGAACTACGGAAAAATATTGTTTATAATTGTAATATTGGGACCCTGAGTTTTGCGGCTTACACACACGGATGTGCTTCCCATCCAGGGCTCCTAGACAGTTTGGAAACTGGCAGGTCTCCTGAAAACCACGAGCTATACGCATCCAATCTTACATTTGCGGCTGAGGCATGACCAGGTGATGGAGTCGGGACCAGATTCTGCGCACGTTGACCGCACAATTCCAGAGATGGTTGACTTTCCAAGTAAGAATTCTAAATGTAATGCTTCATATGACATCCCCGTGGAAAGAAATCTAAAGGGTAAACACAAAATATACATGATAAGCCATCCAGTTAAGTGCATGGTTATACATTGATGACACTTTGAGTCCATTAATAACAAACCTTGGCACAAAAACATACAAATGCAAGGTGTGTGGTTTTTGGGTCATATCCAAGGTTATATTGGATCAGAAAACTTGTGGGGGTCACACATAGATCAATAGAGGTCTATATAACAAAGATGTAAGGCCAGGTAATACATAAATATCTCAAATACATCATCAATATATCGGTTGCATACATACCGTAACGTAAGGATTAGGCGCTCCTCGGCAGATATTGCTTTACACATCCTTGTGTCCTGAAAAGTTATCCCAGGGCGCACAATCTCCAACAATATAGCAAAAGTGCGAAGGGACATCCGACAATAAGAAAAAAACTTGTCGGGATTGCTACGCAGAGAAGCGTAGAGACAGTGGAAATGGCCTTCACTGTCACGTCGCCTCAAAAGGGGATGGACCCAAAATCTTCTACGCCTCCTGGGATCCACAATCACTGGGTATGGCTGACCAAAACATCGGGACAATACCCAGTTATACAACACACGCTCAGTTGTGTTAAAAGTAAGTGTGTCTCCCATATTTAGGACAAAGCACAACTCACGCAACACAAGCACGGAGTGAAAGCCAAAGATTGGAGGGTGCCACCTGTTGAGGAGCCAATAAATAGGGTTGTTCATGATTATTTAAATGGGTTTCAGGCCTAAAAACCGTTATATATGAAGAAAATGCTAGCACAGCTATAGAGAAGGTGCCACAGTAGGTTCCCAAACCGAATACTGTGTATAAAGAGACTGGGCACACTCGTAGTAGTGTATCAAGTGAAAATTTTAATAAATGCCGTGGTCACTTAACTAAAGCAAACGTTTCGGTCAAGAGACCTTCATCAGTGTGCTATGAAAAAACAAAATATATATATACATAGATGAATGGACCACATATGAAAAAACATAAATAAAGTATATACACTTTTGAACAAGGCAATGAACAGTATAGAGTACAAGGGAGATGATACTATCCAATCAACAATATACTTAGTCCAAGCGACCCAAAGTTATGAATGATGAGGCAGACTTAGAAAAATGACATACCTAGTTATAGTGTTGTTAATAGATACGGCATGACCTGCACATATAACTGCATGAAATCTGTAAAGTGAAATTATTATTTATATAGATATTTCACATGGTGTGAGTGAACAAGAGGTGGGAATGTAGTGATACACATACCGCAGGGGATCATAGAGTCCGTTTTCTGATTCCAGTGATCGTTATAAATAAACGTTAACTGAGATCAATTGGTGAATATCCCTTTAAAACAAGTGCTGCAGGGTTAAATGAAAAGACATACCGGTCTCACAGAATCTTCAGATCTACAGAGAGACTGCTGGCTACAGGTGCTATAGTGCAGTAAATAGATTATAATCAGTACTCTTAGACGAGGTGACGATATCTCTGTGGAGATAATGGTATTGTGCACTTACCAAACGCAGTGAGTTCAATAGCCTAGGACGCGGCATCCACCGCTAGTCACAGGGTAGGGAAGCGTGCAGTGTAGGGCCTAGGACGCGGCATCCACCGCTAGTCACAGGGTAGGGAAGCGTGCAGTGTAGGGCCTAGGACGCGGCATCCACCGCTAGTCACAGGGTAGGGAAGCGTGCAGTGTAGGGCCTAGGACGCGGCATCCACCGCTAGTCACAGGGTAGGGAAGCGTGCAGTGTGCAGCTATAAATAGACAGCGTTATGACTGTCTCGTGCACGGAGCACCGGAAGTCGTCAGCATAAGGAAGTAATTACATAGTACTGTGTGGAGCTTGCATTCCAAGCTCCTGACGTTTGCGTTTCACCTATTACTGAGAGTGCAGGAATTGTGAGACTTGCCGGAATAGAGATTTAGGTGATGAGTGAGAGACATATCTGGTGCGTCATAGAATAAGTGCAGGATATTAGCGATTCTGTGGAAGAAGGAAATAATAGAATCAGTTACATTAATAATAATAATGCGGTATCAGGTAATAACTGTTTTGGTAACATCCCTTAAATCACACATTTAGAAAAAAGCATGCAGATCGTAATCCCTATTCAGACCTTTGGGGTATAAAGTGTTGAGCTCATGGATCCAGTACGCTTCCCTGCGTTTGAGCAGGGATATATGGTCCATTCATCTATGTATATATATATTTTGTTTTCTCATAGCACACTGATGAAGGTCTCTTGACCGAAACGTTTGCTTTAGTTAAGTGACCACGGCATTTATTAAAATTTTCACTTGATACACTACTACGAGTGTGCCCAGTCTCTTTATACACAGTATTCGGTTTGGGAACCTACTGTGGCACCTTCTCTATAGCTGTGCTAGCATTTTCTTCATATATAGTATATCCCTTATGCTAAGCACGCTCACCATAGGCCATGTCATCTCTGATTTTCTCCTATAATTCAGAACAAACCTCCAACATTATAGCTTTGTCCAAGATACCCAGCGATTTTCTTAAAATCCCACCCAGCAAAACTAGAGGCCGAGACTGGGAACGGGAACTGAGACACTTCACTAGCCTTGAACTCCATGGGGCAACCCTAACGGAGTATTTGAAAGCACAAAGGATACCACGGGGTCTTCGGGTGTCTCTCCGCCCCACTCTGTTTAGCGATTCCACTGAATTTTGTACTAAGTTTGAACTTATTCTTAATAAGTGTTCCTTTGATCTTATGGTCTTAACACTAGAGCATTTGCATAAGGAACTTTCCTTATGTGAAGAGAAGATTAAGAACATTGAAAGCCAGCTGATAGCTACCAACTCCACTGAGGAATTTAACTCTTTGAAAACTAAGATTGAATCCAATATATCTCAATATCGTCGAGACATTGAACAACGCAAAAGAAACAAATTCAGACGGGATCAGGAGGATTACGAACAAGACAGAGTCTATCAATGGCGGGACAGACCCTCTTCACGACAACTCTACACAAGATCAAATTATCGCTCCTCACCAGAAGCCTCTACTTCAGGTTCGGACATGGAGAGATCAACATACCAGGACCGTTTTTTAGGCCGCCAGAGACGTTCACAAAGAAGAAGAGGACCAGGCGGGGGAGGCGACGGTCCACGCAACATGGACTCAGGTCGGGTGACACGCTCACAGGTACGAATTCACTCGTGGTGAACATTTCATCGAAAATACTGGGGATAGCTGAACATAGACTCCTTCAGAGGGGCCTATCATTCTGTCCCAGCTATAAGAACAGTACTTTTCATCTGAACATGGATTTACAGAGATTTTATAGATCTCTACGTCTTAAACTCCATTTCTCGGAACAGACTAGTCTTCCCACCCCGAGTATATTACCCACTAACTGCCTAACCGCAGAAAGTTTGAATTTACGCACTAAGAGCTCTTATAGACCACCCCAGGGGTCCCATGCGTTAGAGACGTTCATTCAATTTGTTAACAATTCTTTCCAACAGCTACGCCAGGATACCAATCGAGGCAAAATTTATTTTCCATCTAATCTTTCTCCACTTGATAGACAAGCACTTAGATCCCTCCAGAGTGATAAAGAGTTAATCATCAAACCTGCTGACAAAGGCGGGGCAATAGTGGTTATGGATAAGGCCCTGTACACTAGGGAGATATTCCGCCAACTTCATGACACTACCACATATAAAAAAAACTCCCGGGCAATCCCACGACCAATATTCAAAGACAGATTAGTCTAGTATTGGATAAATACAGGGACATGGGCATTCTGGATAACAAGACATGTGATTTTCTCACAAAAAAATATCCAATTATTCCAGTATTCTATGTATTGCCCAAAATTCACAAAAATCTACAGGAACCCCCCGGACGACCCATTGTAGCCTCAACAGACTCGATTTTATCACCAATATCTATATATCTGGAGAGAAAATAATTACACCTCTCATCAAAAACACTGCGTCATTTCTTTGGATACAGGTTCATTTCTTGCCACGATAGGGACCATCACCCCGTACCACCTGACACTATTCTAGTCTCATTTGATGTGAAAGACTTGTACACATCTATTCCACACTTAGAAGGGGTATCCTCTACCAGACGACTACTCACAATGTCAGGCATGCATCCTGACCAAATTGACCTATGCTGTGACCTCCTGTTGATCGTCTTGACCAATAATTTTTTCTTATTTGAAGATGATTTCTACTTACAGGTACGAGGCACAGCAATGGGATCTAACGTAGCGCCTCCTTATGCAAATGCATATATGGCCCATTTTGAGGACTCCCACATCTATAGACATAATCTCTTCCAAACACATGTACTTGTGTGGAAGAGATTCATTGATGACATCTTTTGCATCTGGAAAGGAGACAGTACATCATTAGACATCTTCTTTACTATGATAAAAACCTCCTGGCCAGGCCTTGACTTCACTATGACTCAGGATACACATAGACTTAACTTTCTGGACACCCTAGTTATTAAGGATTCAGATGGCAATTTAACAACAGATCTCTATCAGAAACCCACGGACAGAAATAGTCTTCTCCATTATGAGAGATTTCACCCTCTCAAAATGAAAAGCTCTATACCACAATCCCAGATCCAGCGCGTTACACGGATTGTATCAGACACTGAACAATGTAACCTAAGAATACAAGAGTTACAATCTAAATTTATTGCAAGAGGTTACCCTCCACACACGGTATTACCCAGGACCACACCAAGGAATGTTAATAGGGGTATGAGTAAACGTATACCTTTTGTACATGATTTTCACCCACTCGCTTATAAAATCCATACGGCTATACGTAGACACTGGCATATTCTCCAAACTGCCCACCCACCGTGGAAGCTTTTCAGCAACCATTTTTGCCTTGCTTCCGGAGAGCCCGCAATTTACGAGATACATTAGTCCATGCAGACATTGGTTCTACCAAACCCAGTGTCACACAGAGATTTCTACAGAACCCCAAAATGGGCACTTTTCCATGTCTTTCGTGTAACCAATGCAATAATATTTTGAAGGGTAACACCATTCATCACCCATATACGGGTAAAAAATACAATATCAAACATTACTTTACTTGTAACTCCAATTTCGTTGTCTACCTGATCAAATGTCCGTGTGGTCTTCTCTACATTGGAGAGACCACACAATGCATTAAGGACAGAATATCGAAGCATAAGTCCACGATTCGTTGTAGGGAAACACTTCTCCCTATTCCAGCTCACTTTATCGATAAGGGACATAATATATCGCAATTACGCTTTCAGGTTGTTGAACATGTCCCACCGCCACGCCGTGGTGGCGACCGTATATCCCTGCTCAAACGCAGGGAAGCGTACTGGATCCATGAGCTCAACACTTTATACCCCAAAGGTCTGAATAGGGATTACGATCTGCATGCTTTTTTCTAAATGTGTGATTTAAGGGATGTTACCAAAACAGTTATTACCTGATACCGCATTATTATTATTAATGTAACTGATTCTATTATTTCCTTCTTCCACAGAATCGCTAATATCCTGCACTTATTCTATGACGCACCAGATATGTCTCTCACTCATCACCTAAATCTCTATTCCGGCAAGTCTCACAATTCCTGCACTCTCAGTAATAGATGAAACGCAAACGTCAGGAGCTTGGAATACAAGCTCCACACAGTACTATGTAATTACTTCCTTATGCTGACGACTTCCGGTGCTCCATGCACGAGACAGTCATAACGCTGTCTATTTATAGCTGCACACTGCACGCTTCCCTACCCTGTGACTAGCGGTGGATGCCGCGTCCTAGGCCCTACACTGCACGCTTCCCTACCCTGTGACTAGCGGTGGATGCCGCGTCCTAGGCCCTACACTGCACGCTTCCCTACCCTGTGACTAGCGGTGGATGCCGCGTCCTAGGCTATTGAACTCACTGCGTTTGGTAAGTGCACAATACCATTATCTCCACAGAGATATCGTCACCTCCTCTAAGAGTACTGATTATAATCTATTTACTGCACTATAGCACCTGTAGCCAGCAGTCTCTCTGTAGATCTGAAGATTCTGTGAGACCGGTATGTCTTTTCATTTAACCCTGCAGCACTTGTTTTAAAGGGATATTCACCAATTGATCTCAGTTAACGTTTATTTATAGCGATCACTGGAATCACAAAACGGACTCTATGATCCCCTGCGGTATGTGTATCACTACATTCCCACCTCTTGTTCACTCACACCATGTGAAATATCTATATAAATAATAATTTCACTTTACAGATTTCATGCAGTTATATGTGCAGGTCATGCCGTATCTATTAACAACACTATAACTAGGTATGTCATTTTTCTAAGTCTGCCTCATCATTCATAACTTTGGGTCGCTTGGACTAAGTATATTGTTGATTGGATAGTATCATCTCCCTTGTACTCTATACTGTTCATTGCCTTGTTCAAAAGTGTATATACTTTATTTATGTTTGTTCATATGTGGTCCATTCATCTATGTATATATATATTTTGTTTTTTCATAGCACACTGATGAAGGTCTCTTGACCGAAACGTTTGCTTTAGTTAAGTGACCACGGCATTTATTAAAATTTTCACTTGATACACTACTACGAGTGTGCACAGTCTCTTTATACACATAAAAACCGTTATATGTCAGTTTTGCAAGCTGGCGAGAAAATCTCGCCGTACGGATTGCATACGGATGACACACGGATGTTTTCATGCGAGGAAATCGCATCCTCGCATTGCAAATGGATTACATACGGATCACTTTTCTAGGGACTTCTCGGCGTATTATGGCCATATAATACAGACCGAATTTTTATCGTTGAGTGTGACTCCGGCCTAAAGGGAATAAAAATTCAAAGTTTGAAAATTGCAAAATTTTCACCATATTTCCATTTTTTTATAAATAAACACAAGTTATATCAAAGAAATTTTACAAATATCATGAAGTACAATATGTCACGAGAAAACGATCTCAGAATCGCGAAGATCTGTTGAAGCATTTCAGAGTTATAGCCTCATAAAGAGACAGTGGTCAGAATTGTAAAAATTGGCCCAGTCATTAACGTGCAAACCACCCTTGAGGGTTAAGGGGCTAAGGTCACATGTCTTATTACAGTCACATGTCTATTACAATGACATGTCTTATTACAGTTACATGCCTTATTATAGTTACATGTGTTATTATAGTCACATGTCTATAACAGTCACATGTCTATTACAGCCATGTCATATTACTGTCACATCTCTTATTACAGTGACATGTCTTATTACAGTCACATGTCTAATAATGGGCCATCTGAAGATATGCAATTACAAGTGTTTTCTACCATGTAGGGATAATAAACACATGTTGAAATGTGTCAGATCGAAAATAAATAAAATAGTGTTAAAATCTGTTAGGTCATGTGCTCTTTGAGATGCGATCTGGTAATAAGAGGAAAATAGAACCAAGAAGTGGATGTCTACGTGTAGCGCTAAAGGTCTGTGCAATTAGCAGTTGTGCTCGTGGGTTGTTGCGAGTTGAAATGACCTGGCAGCTAAACATGGGGTAAATTATAAGATGGATGTTCCTCGTGTTCTGATATGTGTTTTAGTGAATTTATAAATAAAAAGCACAGTGATCTCATACTTCACTGCCTGAAGAGCAGACACCAAGAACAGAGAAAAAGAATAAGCCGAACGTTGCATCAGGGGGAAGCTCTGCGATGGGATTCCCCTCAGTGTAAAGCTCAAAGAGTAAGGTCAACTCAGTTCAATAGTGTGGGAATTCACTCTGCTCACAACTAACAGCATGAACAGGAAACCAGAGAGGTAATATACCAGGGTCATGGACAAGAAACCCGAGAGGTAATATACCAGGGTTATGGACAGGAAAGCAGAGAGGTAATATACCAGGGTCATGGACAGGAAACCAGAAAGGTAAGATACCATGATCATGGACAGGAATCCAGAGAGGTAATATACCAGGGTCATGGACAAGAAACCCGAGAGGTAATATACCAGGGTTATGGACAGGAAAGCAGAGAGGTAATATACCAGGGTCATGGACAAGAAACCCGAGAGGTAATATACCAGGGTCATGGACAAGAAACCCGAGAGGTAATATACCAGGGTTATGGACAGGAATCCAGATAGGTAATATACCAGGGTCATGGACAGGAAACCAGAGAGGTAAGATACCATGATCATGGACAGGAATCCAGAGAGGTAATATACCAGGGTCATGGACAGGAAACCAGAAAGGTAATATACCAGGGTCATGGACAGGAAACGAGAGGTAAGATACCAGGGTCATGGACAGGAAACCAGAAAGGTAAGATACCAGGGTCATGGACAGGAATCCAGATAGGTAATATACCAGGGTCATGGACAGGAAACCAGAGAGGTAAGATACCATGATCATGGACAGGAATCCAGAGAGGTAATATACCAGGGTCATGGACAGGAAACCAGAAAGATAATATACCAGGGTCATGGACAGAAAACCAAAGAGGTACTATTCCAGTGTTATGGACAGGAAACCAGAGCAGTAATATACCAGGGTTTTTAGGAGTATTTCACCAAACTCCTTTACAATCCATAAAGCTCCATGTCCCTTTTAACTAATGTTGTTACTCACATAACTCTTCACATATTGACAACTGTATTGTCCTTGTCACAGACACTACTTACTACCATATTACACCACTTATTTACTCTCACAATGCCCTGCAGCTACTCTTATTAACCTTTGTGTATGCTAACCATATCTCTTAATGGCTCTGATGTCATTTTATGTCTCCACTCTGGCTTGAGCTCCCATTACGGCATCTCATTAGCTGCAAAGTTAGTTATCGAAAGTTTCTCCAAAATGGCAGCTCAGTCCAACATGGCTGTTCAACATATTTAGTACTGATCATTCTCATACAATGAGTGCTTTTATTTTAACGTGACCAAACATGAGGAATGACAAAGAGTTCTCTTAGGAGAGGTCAACCCCTTTAAGAAGATACAATTTTCAGTTAAAATTTTTCCAACATTCTAAACATGAAAAAGGCTTCTCCCCATGTGAGCTCTCGGATGTTCATTAAGAATTGATTTTCGTGGAAAGCATTTCCCACATTAGGAACATGAAAAATGCTTCTCACCTGTGTGAGTTCTTTGGTGACTAAGAAAGGATGATTTCTTCACAAAACATTTTCCACATTCTAAACAGGAAAATGACTTCTCCCCCATGTGAGTTCTCTGGTGTTTAACAAAATTTGATTGATTGTTAAAACATTTCTCACATTCTGAACAGGAAAAAGGTTTCACCCCTGTGTGAGTTCTGTGGTGCTTAACCAAATCTGTTTTCTGATTAAAACATTTCCCACATTCTGAGCAGCAAAAAGGCTTCTCCCCTGTGTGAGTTCTATGGTGCACAACCAAATCTGATTTGTGGTTAAAACATTTCCCACATTCTGAACAGCAAAAAGGCTTCTTCCCTGTGTGAATTCTCTGGTGCCTTACCAAATCTGATTTCTGGCTAAAACATTTCCCACATTCTGAACATGAAAAAGGCTTCTCCCCTGTGTGGGTTCTCTGGTGGCTATCATGACATACTTTTTGGTTAAAACATTTCCCACATTCTGAACATGAAAAAGGCTTCTCCCCTGTGTGAATTCTTTGGTGGCTATCAAGAAGCACTTTCTTGTTAAAACATTTACCACATTCTGAACATGAAAAAGGCTTCTCTCCTGTGTGGGTTCTCTGGTGGCTATCAAGAAGCACTTTCTGGTTAAAACATTTCCCACATTCGGAACATGAAACTGGCTTCTCATCTGTGTGATTTCTTTGGTGTATAACAAGATTCCATTTCCGGTTAAAACGTTTCCCACATTCTGAACAGCAAAAAGGCTTCTCCCCGGTGTGAGTTCTATGGTGCTCAGCCAAATCTGATCTGCGTTTAAAACATTTCCCACATTCTGAACAGCAAAAAGGCTTCTCCCCTGTGTGAGTTTTATGGTGCTGAACCAAATCTAATTTGCGGTTAAAACATTTCCCACATTCTGAACAGCAAAAAGGCTTCTCCCCTGTGTGAGTTCTATGGTGCTGAACCAAATCTGATTTTCGTTTAAAACATTTCCCGCATTCTGAACAGCAAAAAGGCTTCTCCCCTGTGTGAATTCTCTGGTGCCTTACCAAATCTGATTTCTGGTTAAAACATTTCCCACATTCTGAACAGCAAAAAGGCTTCTCCCCTGTGTGAGTTCTCTGGTGCCTTACCAAATCTGATTTCTGGTTAAAACATTTCCCACATTCTGAACATGAAAATCTATTATCTGCTGTGTGAAGTTTTTCATGTTTAAGAAAAGTATTTTCGAGAAAACTATTTCCATATTCTGAATATGAAAATGGCTTCATTCCTTTAGAATCAATTAGTTTTACAATTCTTATATTGTGACTTTGATTTTCCTTAGTAGTTGGTAATGAGCCAGAAGACAGAACCTGCTTCAAAGGATCAGATGACAGATCTTTGCTGTGAAGGGATGATGGCATATCTGGAGTAATGGCATTCACTTCAATTGTATCCTGTGTGATCTCAAGATCATCCGATTTAAAAATTGAAGATGTCAGCATTCCCTCTGATCTCCTGGGGCAGTCATCTGCTAAAAGTAAATCCAATTATTAATTTTGACTAAAATATCCTCAAATTTTATACTTTTGAACATTTCTACTTACGCTGTTTATAAAAATTAATAAAAAAATTTATGTAAAAATATTGAATTATTCACCAAGACAATAGGAAAGATGTATATCTTAGTACCGTGTTAGCCAGTAGATAGAAAAATATTTAGAATTGAGAGTCCTCAGTGGTTGATACCTTTTAATGGCTAACTAAAAAGATGGTAACAAATTGCAAGCTTTCGAGACTACTCAGGTCTCTTCAGCAGGCTAGCCTAATACAACATCTGAAGAATCACATATTTATACACAACACAGCACAGAAACAATGCAATAGATGAGAAAAGTGACGTGAAGCAGAACTGTCATTATGGGAGAGGGATGAACAGTTGTGGCAATAAATATTGGACTAGTCCTTGCCTGATGAAGAGACCTGAGTAGTCTCGAAAGCTTGCAATTTGTTACCATCTTTTCAGTTAGCCATTAAAAGGTATCAACCACTGAGGACTCTCAATTCTAAATATTTTTCTCACCAAGGCAATGACAGTTCACAATCTAATCGAAAGCCTCATAGCATGAACCAGTGGATTGTGATGTTCAATGATTTCTTCATTCTGCCTCCCAAACATGGAATAAAAAGCCACAAAACAATGATATGTAGGCGATAATTATACCAATAAAACCTCTACTCATCACACGAAATACAAGTCCCCACTCATGTCCATCATCTGTCAGTGGAGAAAAAAAGGTTTCCACATTATTAGTGGCTCTAAAGCACTTGAAAAGCAACATGGCTTCCATAAAAATAATCCAGCAATATCCGCTCTCCCAAAGTAAAATTTCCACTCGCTTCTAAGCATTGCAGTGAGCCCAAACCACATTTAGCATCCATGTATGTGGCATTACCATAGTGAGAAGAACCCACTTAATTTATAGCGTGTGTCTCCTGGAGCACAATCTGGGCACTAAAAGTTGGATAATAAACCAGCAAATGTGCAATTTTCACGTTGCAACATCCAGTGCGAGCTAATTTCCGGAAAGTGGCTGTGGAGTCAAAATAGTCACTACTCCCATAGAATAATTCAATGAGGGTTATAATTTCCAAAATGGAGTCAATTTATGGGGATTTCTACTGCTTTAGTCCTCTACAATGTAGTTATATTAGGGCATCTGCAAATAGTGAGCCCCATCTCCACTGGAACCTGCTCCTGCTATGTCTGCTTCCATCACCAGGCAGCACCTTATTTATTCTGCAAGCATTGCTAGTAATAGAGGAGATGTTGAAAGCAGAAGCTCTGGGCGGCGCTGGCTCTGTCCAGCCACTAAGATTAGGGTGCCTGAGACCAGTAGTACCATCCGTTCGGTCAGTATGGGTTTGTGTCCTGTCCAGCTGGAGCAATCTACGTAATTCAGTCAATTAGAAAGCACCAAACCCTACTAAAGTTTGAAGCATATTGCTGGAAGCTGCCATAAACAGCCTTGTTCTCCTCCAGCTCAGTCCTCTGCTCAGCTCCAGGCTTGTGTATTTGTTTCCTTTTGTGATTCCAGACTGCTTACTGACTACTCTTGCATGTTCTGATTTTGTTCTTTTTCTGGCCTCCTGGTTCTGACCCAACTAGCTGACTATTCTTCTTCATCAGACACCACAGAATAGCAGGTAATGCCATGGCCCAAACCTAGGGGTCTCTGTGTAAATCCAGATCCATGTAGAGAGGTTAAAGGATGATGAGCAAGGCAATCCTGGGATCTAGAAAATGGAGTAGATAGTGCCAAGCCTGTTTGTGGTGGCCATCTTTTAAGCTGCCAGATACAGCCTTGTTCTCCGCTGGTTTAGTCCTCCATGCTCAGCTCCCATTTTGTGTATTTGTCTCCTGTTGTGACCCCGGCCTATTTACTGACTATTATTGCATCTTCTGATTTTGTACTTTCTCTATCCTCCTGGTTCTGAGCTGGCTACCCGACTATTTTTCTTGTCATCTAACACAAGAAAACAGGAGGTAACACCATGGCCCATGCCTAGAGGTCTCTGTGTAGGTCCAGATCCATGTAGAGGGGTTAAAGGATGACAAGCAAGGCAATCCCTGGCATCTGGAAAATGGAGTACATAGCGCCAAGCCTTCTCGTGGTGGCCATCTTTCGATCTGCCAGGTGATCACGAACAGTGCTTCAAACAAAATGTGTCTGCAAACTATTCCAACAAGATCTCTGTTCAAATAGCTAAATGTCACTCCTTCCTTTCTGCCATGTGCCCAGACAGTAGTGTATAACCATGAATAAGATATTTTCAGATTCAAAAGAAGTTGGAAAATAATTTGTAAGGTCTATTGGTTTCTTATTATCCTGGTGAAACTCACTGGGTAATTAGAGTATGTAGCTTGGTGGCTCTTGGCCAATATTTTCTGTCAGATAAGTTTCAAGAAGAAATATTAGACACTCATAGATAACTTTTTATAATAGTGCAGAGCTGAGGTGTCTTAAATTTAGATCTCGGGCTTTTGGGAGATGTAATGGAGACCTTCTTTTAAAGGCTACCAGGGAGTTGCAGACTCACATAGTGAGGCAGGCCGATCCCACCACCGTCGAACTACCATAGAATAAAAAAAGATGTTATATCCCCAACAACAACATAAGTTTGAGGGGAGAGCTCCATCACTAAACAGGAGTTGTACTTATTTATGGTGGACCATTGGAGCTACTGAGTTCTGAAATTATTTAATGCTTCCCATATCGGGAGAGATTGTGCAGTAATCTCAATTCCTGTTTGAAGTTAGTTTTAAAAGAAATTGAAAAGTCAGGATAAAGGCAAACTCTGTTATTATTGTTCAGAAATTCACATTTGACCCTCACTGCACATTTAATGTTGTTGATTATAAAAGTGAAGTTTGGTCAGAAAAACTATACCTGGTCTTGTAGGGAACATATGAGGACATTCAGCAGAAGGGAGAGAAGGTAGATTCATCCAATAAGATATCAGTGATCTAGGAAGCCAACAGCATCATTACCCTCCGCTTTCTCTTAGAGACCCATCATAATATTTTTCTTCAAGTGATTTTCTAATTTGTCAACACATTCTACGTACGCTGTCATTTGGCTTTGTAGTTTACAGATCTGGGCAGGTAAGGGTCAGCATCTTCTAACTGAAGTAGGTGGATATTCCAGGTTGTATGTTCTATAGAAAAGGGTTTTCAATGTCCAAAGTCATTTGAACAGAGTTTGGTGGAGGAGAATGTTGTGGTCTAGAGGAAAACTGGTGATCACAAGATTGTGATACGGCCGGAAAACACAACCGATAAAGCAGTCACAGCCGGTCACTAAGAAGAATCTATGACTTCTCTGTATTTAGTGGATACTACTCACCTGGGTAGTCATATGTAGGAATCTCCTCTTTACACCACTCATCACCTCTCACATATGTCTCTGTAGTATTAATATGGGTCAGGTCTTCACCCTGAAACAAATATTGTAAAAGTCACAGAGAGATGGAGAAGTCACATCTATGATCAGCTCTAATCCTGCCATCTCCACTGTTCTCATTATACAGGTTCTGGGATGTATTAAGAGAAGCATAGAGTCTAGATCATGTCAAGTAATTATTCTCGTCTAATCCTCTTTGGTCAGATCTGTTCTGAAATACTGTGTTCAGTTCTGGGCACCACATTTAAAATAAAAAACTTTGAAAAGTGGGAGCCAGTTCAGAGACGAGCTACCAGGATGGTTAGCAGATGCAAAGTATGTCCTACGAAGAACAGTTAAAGGATTTGAGAATGTTTACCTTGCAAAAAAGAAGGCTAAGAGAAAACTTAATAACTGTCTACAAAAATCTGAATGGTTGTCATAGAAAAAGGATCATACCTCTACACTAATTCATACATGGAAACCTGAGGAGCAATGGAATGAAACTGAAATTATGATTCTAAATATAAAACATATAATACTGGTGAATAAAACAAGACTGAGCACAAGACCTTCACAGCCGTCTACACATCATAGTAACATAGTTATTAAGGTTGAAGGAAGACTTTAAGTCCATCTAGTTCAACCCATATCCTATCCTAACCTGCCCTAACATGTTGATCCAGAGGAAGGCAAAAAAAAACAAGTGGCAAACAGTAAGCTTCACATTGGGGAAAAAAATTCCTTCCCGACTCCACATACGGCAATCAGACTAGCTCCCTGGATCAACGCAGTATCTAGGAAACTAGTGAATATAGCCTGTAATATTATACTTTTCAAGAAAGGCATCCAGTCCCTTCTTAAATTTTAGTAGGGAATCACTCATTACAACATTAGACGGCAGAGAGTTCCATAGTCTCACTGCTCTTACAGTAAAGAATCTGCGTCTGTGATTATGACTAAACCTTCTTTCCTCCAGACGTAGAAGATGCCCCCTTGTCCCCGTCACAGGTCTAAGAGTAAAAAGATCATTAGAAAGGTATTTGTACTGTCCCCTCATATATTTATACATTGTAATAAGATCACCCCTAAGCCTTCGTTTTTCAAAACTAAATAACCCCAAGTGTAATAACCTGTCTTGGTATTGCAGACCCCCCAGTTCTCTAATAACCTTGGTCGCTCTTCTCTGCACCCGCTCCAGTTCAGCTATGTCTTTCTTATACACCGGAGACCAGAACTGCACACAGTATTCTAAGTGTGGTCGCACCAGTGACTTGTATAGAGGTAAAATTATGTTCTCCTCATGAGCATCTATGCCTCTTTTAATGCATCCCATTATTTTATTCGCCTTGGCAGCAGCTGCCTGACATTGGCCACTAAATGTGAGTTTGTCGTCCACTCATACACCCAGGTCTTTTTCAGTGACAGTTTTGCCCAGTGTTTTACAATTAAGCACATAATTATACATCTTGTTTGTTCTACCCAAGTGCATGACCTTACATTTATCCCCATTAAAGCTCATTTGCCATTTATCAGCCCAAGCTTCTAGTTTACATAAATCCTCCTGTAATATAAAATTATCCTCCTCTGTATTTATTACCCTGCAGAGTTTAGTGTCATCTGCAAATATTGAAATACTACTCTGTATGCCCCCTACAAGGTCATTAATAAATATGTTAAAGAGAAGCGGCCCCAATACTGACCCCTGTGGTACCCCACAGCTAACCGTGACCCAGTCCGAGATCATAGGGGAGATCTCATGACATCTTCTCTCCATCTACCTGATGATCCTGAGGAACATTGGGATCTTCTTGTTTACAGTCCTGTGGAAGAAGAGGACGGGGACATCTCTCTGGTGTTGTCGTCTTAGTGGATAGATCTGGAGGAAACACATACAGGGACTGAATTCATTCTTTACATACAGATAATTAGAGGCCGTGTGTATTTAGTCCTATCCATTACCTAATGATGTGAGGGGCTGGGGAACTTCCATCATGACGTCCTTGTACAGATCTCTGTGTCCTTCTAAATACTCCCACTCCTCCATGGAGAAATAGACGGCGACATCCTGACACCTTATATAAATCTGACACATACAATGATACCATTATTCCCTGATCCATTCATATAGTGTTAGTATAATGTCCCAGCATTCCCAGCAGTGTCACCTCTCCAGTCAGCAGCTCAATCATCTTGTAGGTGAGTTCTAGGATCTTCTGGTGATTGATGTCCTCATGTATCAGGGGGTGAGGTGGAGGCCCAGTGATTGAGCTCAGGGGTCTTCCCCATCCCTCAGACACAGGGTCCTGACAGCGGTCGCTAGAGGTCTTCTTCACTACTATGTAATCCTGGTTATGGAGAGACACATTAATAAATCTCACTACAGACATTTCCAGAGTCCTCACCTCTCCAGTTCTGTCCATCTGTTATTCCCATAGATAAGAATGATGTAATGTGACGTCATCAGAATCTCTCACCTCTCCAGTAAGCCGGAAGAGGATCTCTAGGGTGAGGTGTAATATCCTCTCCACCATCTTGTCTCTGTCCATATCAATCCTTGATGGGTAAATCAGGAAAATTCTCTTCTATAGAAGATCTTCTCTGAGAGGATCCGATATTGTAGAGATCTGAATGAGAAGAAGATGAGCCGATGTAACATCATAAAAATCCTGTGTAATAATACAATTACTGGAGATAATAAGGGAAACATATGAGGAGAGTTATTATTTTACAGTATTTAGTTTTCTTCGTTACATCTATTAAAAAAACCTACAGCTCTGGCAAAAATTAAGAGACCACTTTCAAATGTTTAGTTTGTTTGATTTTTCTCTTCATAGGTATATTTTTGAGTAAAATGTAAATTGTTGTTTGAATCTATAAACTTCTGACAACATATTTCCGAATTTGCAAGCAAGATCTCGGCATCAAAACCTTGGTGCCGAGATCTCCATCTGTGCATGTGCCAATCCCGTCAGCCATTTTCCCGGAGTCCACCGCATAGGAAACCATGGAACTGCAGCGCTGGAGACACCCGCAGCACCAAAGACACCCACAGTGGCGCGCCGCACATCCAAACACCCCCTCACCCCAGCCTGCAGCAACACTCCACTCTTGCCTCCTCCAGCAGCGACCCTAGTACCCCGCTTCACCGCAGTCACCACCCCCTGTAAGCAATGACATTTTTTTCCCTATTTTTCTCCTCAAAATTTGGGGTGCGTCTTATAATCCGCAAAATACGGTACTTCATGATGAGGACGACATCTTCATCTTCTACTACGGCTCTAGAAACAGATTTGTCCAGAGTCGTCACTGACTCCATCACCACCGGCCGTCTACATGAATGTTTCCCGTCTTCCCCGCACTGTAATCTTCTATCACGTTAGATCTCAGGTCTGATTCACACACAGAAGTTTGAGGCTTTTAGAAAAGATTTTTTGTTTGCGCAAACACAGCGGACACAAATGATCTGATCCCAAAGTCTCCATGTACAGTGTTTTCTGTGGTTAATTTCTGGCCTTAGACTTTCCTATATTAAAGGAAAAACACCAGAAAAAAATGATATTAAAATGTTTCACAGGAAAATTGGCTCCAACAATTCTTGTTAAAAGAAAAAAAAAACTAAAACAGCAGAAGACACATTTTGTTATTTTTTTAAGACATTAAACACTTGTTTTATAAAAAATGAACTCTTTTGGGCCCCAGAACATAGATGTACACCGCAGAGATGGCACAGGTGAGGCTGCAACAAAAACCCTGGCAGTTTAACCACTTGGTGCCGTGCAAAGCAAATATGGCATCTAAGAAGGTGTGACAGAGTTCGGCCCCTCATCCCCCAAGTATTCGATAGAATGGGGTAGACTTGTTACTATGATACTTACATGCCTAATAATGGTACAAAGGTCTATTACAGTCGGTATGGAAAGTATTCAGACCCCTTTAAATTTTTCACTCTTTTTTTCATTGCAGCCATTTGTAAAATGCAAAAAAAAGTTCATTTTTTTCTCATTAATGTACAATCTTGACTGAAAAAAACAGAATGTAGAAATGTTTGCAAATTTATTAAAAAAGAAAACTGAACTATCACATGGTCATAAATATTGAGACCTTTGCTGAGTATTGAGTAGAAGCACCCTTTTGAGCTAGTACAGCCATGAGTCTTCTTGTGAATGATACAAGTTTTCAACACCTGGATTTGGGGATCTTCTGCCATTCTTCCTTGCGATCCTCTCCAGTTCCATCAGATGGTGAACGTTGGTGGACAGTCATTTTCAGGTCTCTCCAGAGATGCTCAATTGGGTTTAGTCAGGGCTCTGGCTGGCCAGTCAAGAATGGTCACAGAGTTGTTCTGAAGCCAGTCCGTTGTTATTTTAGCTGTGTGCTTAGGGTCATTGTCTTGTTGGAAGGTGAACCTTCGGCCAAGTCTGAGGTCCAGAACACTCTGGAAGAGGTTTTCATCCAGGATATCTCTGTACTTGGCTGCATTCATGTTTCCTTCAATGACAACCATTGTCCTGTCACTGCAGCTAAAAAACACCCCATATAGCATGATGCTGCCACCACCATGTTTCACTGTTGGGATTGTATTGTGCAGGTGATGAGCAGTGCAAATAAAAAATGAGTATATACAATGTCCCACAAATCATGATAAAATGAAAAACTTTTATTAAATAATCACATACAGATGTAATATCAACAAACACTAAGGTACAGACAAGAGGAAATATTGAGGAAACATGAAGGTAGGCTAGGGAAGGAGTGGGAGGCAGTGTATACCCAGAGGGGGCAGGATCAGAACAACAGCCATTATATGCAGCTTATATTCTCCTGAGGAAGAAGCGAAACGTTTATTGGGGCGACGGGGACGCCATACAAATATACTATATTGCCATGTAAGTGCCTTCGTGTATTTTACTCTGCCATATGTTTAGTGCATACTTGGAACTCTAGATCCTATTACTTTTACCTGCACTATATGCTTTACCATATACTGGTCGCTACATGCACTTTACTTCCTGTTACATTATATGGTTCTCAGTCCTTGTTTGGTTGCAGTCCACCTTGTTTACAGTGTATTACTTTTGTGGTTTTTTTAATATTCTATTTAGAATGAAATAATCGATGTGAATACTTTTCTGCCCGATGATGACAAAAGTATACTCGGAGTGATACCTTTACTGGCTGACCAGAAAATATATGTTTGCAGCTTTCAGAGCACAGGGGCACCTTCTTCAGGCAGAAATACAGATGAATTAATAAGAAAAAGGCACAAAATTTAAGGGATACTACAGTAGGACATTTGTTCATTAGGTGGGAGAGGTGATGCCTCCTAAAGAGATGCCAAGGAAATCAAATCAGGCATTTTATTACAGATGGAGAGGCGGAGGGAATGTACTTCTTAGTTATCTGGAGTACGTCTGGTGGAGGTGTGAATTGTGTCCATGTAGTAACTCATAAATCCAGGCGTTAAATTGAGTCCTAGTGTCAGAGAATTGAACATCTTTATCAGTTTGAATTTCCAGAAATTTCTTTCTCTGTCGTCCTTAAAATGACCTTTTAGTATAAAGACTTTTAAGTCTATCATACAGTGTCCAGATCCAGAGAAATGTTTTCCCACAGGCGTGTCCATTTCATTCCTGATATTGTGTCCGTGTAGGTTCATCCTTGTTTGTAGTTTTTGCATGGTTTCCCCAATATAGATGCCTCTAGGGCACCTTGTACATTGTATCATGTCACCACATTGGAGGATGTGCATGAAAAGAAATCCATGACATTATAGTCCTGATTTGTGTATAATGAAATAATAAATATTAATAGTTTTACTGGCAATTTATACTGGTGCTATCTTTGTTGTATATCTATGAGGGGGGCTGCAGTATACTCTGAGGGGGGCTGCATTATACTCTATCAAGAACCCAGGGAAGTGCATTTTACTATATGTACTATATGGGACCTGCAATATACTGTAGTGAGGACTATCTGTACCAATCATTCTTCCTCAGCCGAAGTAAGGGTAGGTGCACACGGCGAGTAATCGCTGCGGGTTGGGCGCTGTGTACTTGTGCAGAGTCCAGATCTTACAGCATAGTATTATTATTATTATTTATTTATATAGCGCCATTAATTCCATGGTGCTGTACATGAGAAGGGGTTACATACAAAGTTATAAATATCGTTGACAGTAAACAAATTTACAATGACAGACTGGTACAGAGGGGAGAGGACCCTGTCCTTAGTGGATGGGATTTCAAGAAATCCCATGCCTACTATGCGTGCACAGATGCCTATAGCTCACCCTCAGAGATGGACATACGTCTCGTCTCTGGAGACCGCAGCATGTCTATAAGATAAATTTCACCCATAGAATGTATTTGGACGCGGTGAATCCGCACGGTTCAATGAACACAGAGAATTCACATGCGTTCAATAGTTGGCAGAACTTTGAACGTAGTGGATATGTGCTGCATCCAAAGCGCTGCCAATTACTGAACGTGTCCACTAGGGTGCCAAGGAAAAATGAACTTTGCAAATTAGTCTTAGGCTAAGTGCACACGTTCAGGATTCTTTGCGTTTTTTTCGCGGCAAAAAATGCGTAAAAAACGCATGAATAAAGCATCCTATTATGTAGAATGAATTCCGGAATTTTTGTGCACATGGTGCGTTTTTTTCCGCCAAAAAAACGCATCGTGGAAAAGAAGCAACATGTTCATTAATTTCGTGTAATTCAAGCGTTTTCCCGCTATATTATTGACCTAGAAAGTTCAGGGAAAAATCAGCGCAAAAACGCACCAAAAATGCGCAAAATCCGCACGTTTTTACAGCAAAAAAAGTCTGGTTTTGCTCAGGAAAATTCTGCACACATTCCTGAACGTGTGCACTTAGCCTAACCCCTCCAATTTGTTTATTTTGGCATAAGGATTCACCATGTAAAATATGTTGACATTAAATTTAGATTTACCACTTGCTCAAGGCATGTGAATTATTCCATTTTTCTCATTTTCCACAATGTTGTACAAACAATAACCACTAAAATTTAACCACTAACAGTTAAAAAAAATAAAAAAACAAAAACCTAAAAGTTCAAATCACCCCCCTTTCGCCCCATTGAAAATTAAAGGTTTAAAAATACACAAAAAAACACACATTTGGTATCGCCACGTTCAGAAACGCCCGATCTATCAAAATATAAAATCAATTAATCTGATCGGTAAACGGCATAACATACCATACATAACGAGGGATATGCATGACAATAAATACTAAACAAACATTTAAAACTGCAATATGATGTGCCATTGAGCAACCAGTAAATGATAACTAATCTTAAAAAAAGAAAATTATAAAATATCTATGACCAAAAAGGAACAAAATTAGGAGGTAAGACCTTCAAAAACTTGATACTTAATTTTTACCATGCATTTCCTTGGCACCCTGGGAAGGTCGGGAAACAAGCTTTGAACGACTTCAACATCGTCGATCGCACTCGTTTAACGGCCTGAACTTAGCGCATGTAAATACAACACAAATGTTTCTGTGTGATGTGCAATATGTGAGCATTTGGGGCCCCACTTAAAACTTTTTCCCAGGGCCCCACTTTGCCTAAAACTGGCCCTGGCGACTATATAATGTATTTAGGGGTCTCCCGACAGATGATGTCAGGGCAGAGAAGGATCTGGCATCCTGAATTTCAGAGGATAATCCGTTTGTTCTTCCTGTAGATAATCCTCCTCTAGAGGAGTCTGGAGGCGACTCTCTCATACAGACCACAGGAAAGCTCGAATATTTGTGTGTATGGGGGAGTCGGGAGAGATAGCCGTCTGCTAAATGACCGTTCAGCCAACACTTATCTCATGTGTATGGGGCCGTTAGTATTAAGGGCCCGTCTCACACAACGATCTCGGTAGCGAGATCGCTGCTGAGTCACTAGTTTTGTGACGCAGCAGCGAGCTCACCAGCGATATCGCTGTGTGTGACATTCAGCGACGATCAGCCCCCATGCTGGGTATCGCTGATCGTCGCTGAAATGTCAGGACATTTTTTTGATCGCTGGTCTCCTGCTAACAGGCACGCATCGCTGCGTGTGACAGGCGGGAGACCAGCGAACCGCTGGTAACCAAGGTACACAGCGGGTTTCCAGGCGCGGGGCTGATGCAGGGAGCTGGTATCCAAGGTACACAGCGGGTTTCCAGGCACCACGCAGCGCTTGGAAACCCGCTGTGTACCTTGGATACCAGCTCCCTGCATCAGGGCGCTGGTATCCAAGGTACACTGCGGGTAACTAAGCAATGTAGCCGGGGGTAGCCGAGACCCCAGAGAACATGTTTCGGGTCGGTATTCACCGATCCCGGTGTTGCGATCGCGGCTATGCAAGCATAGCCGCGTTCGCAAAAAAAAAAAAAAATGATTTCTCTCCCCTCTGATGTGATCGCACATCAGAGGGGAGAAAATGAGGGTCCCCCGATCGCCCCCCCATATACTTACCGGTGTCCTCCGTCCTCCCGCAGGCCCCAGGATCCCGGCTTCTTCTCCCTGCAAAAAAAAAATGGCGGGCGCATGCGCAGTGCGCCCGCCCATCTGCTTTGGCGGCAGATTCAATTTTTTTTCATTCATTCTCATAAAAGTACATTTTGATCACTGTGATAAACTATCACAGTGATCAAAATAAAAAAAACAGTACATAACCCCCCCCCATTTATCACCCCCTTAGTTAGGGACATATAATAAAAAGTAGAAATTATATTTATTTTCATTTTTCTGTTAGGGTTAGGGTTATAATTAGGGTTAGGGTTATAATTAGGGTTAAGGTTATAATTAGGGTTAGGGTTAGCATTAGGCTGGTTTCACACATCCGGTGTGCGCCTGACGGCGCCCCCGGCATTTAGCCGCAGCGCCGCATCAGAAAATCTGATGCGCCGCATGCGTTTTTTTTGCATTGACTTGCATTAGCGCCGGATGGCGCCGCATGTCAATGCGTTGCATGCGGTTTTGTCCGGATGCGGCGCAAATGTACATTGCGGCGGCCGGACAAAACGCTGCATGTAACGTTTTTTGTTTTTGCCGGATGGTTTCTGATGTCTCCGGGCATCAGAAACCATCCGGCAAAAAACCGCATGCGGCCGCCGGCGGCGCATCAGGTTTTCTGATGCGGCGCTGCGGCAAAATGCCGGGGGCGCCGACAGGCTCCCGCCGGAAGTGTGAAAGCAGCCTTAGGGTAAGGGTTATAATTAGCGTTAGGGTTAGGCTGGGTTCATACTGCGTTATGGCAGTCCGTTAGACGGACTGCGTTACACCGCGGTATGTCGCGGTGTAACGCAGTCCGTTAACGCTGCCATTCACCCCCATTTGAGGGCGCATCGCGACGCATGCCGTAAAGCGGCATGCGTTTGCGACGTGCCATCATTCAGTGACGGAGCCTCGGATCTGCTGATTCCTCTGCGCTAGCGGGTATAGCATAATGCGATCGCGTTATGCTATACCATTACCAGCCCGTCAACGCTATGTGTTGAACGGGCTGGTAAAACGCAAAATGAACCTAGCCTTAGGGTTAGGGTTATAATTAGGGTTAGAATTAGGGTTAGGGTTACAATTAGGGTTAGGGTTATAATTAAGGTTATAATTAAGGTTAGGGTTACAATTAGGGTTGGAATTAGGGTTGGGATTTAGGTTAGGATTAGGGTTGGGATTAGGGTTAGGGGTGTGTTGGGATTAGGGTTGGAGCTAGAATTGAGGGATTTCCACTATTTAGGCACATCAGGGGGTCTCCAAACACGATGTGGCATTCAAAAAGTCAAATGGCGCTCCCTCCCTTCCGAGCCTTGCCGTGCGCCCAAACAGTGGTTTACCCCAACATATGGGGTATCAGCGTACTCAGGACAAATTGCACACCAATTTTGGGGTTCTAATTTCTCCGATTACCCTTGGGAAAATAAAAAATAGCTGGCTAAAAAAATCATTTTTGAGAAAAAAAATGATTTTTCATTTTCACGGCTCTGCGTTTATAAATTTCTGTGAAGCACTAGGGGGTTCAAAGTGCTCACCACACATCTAGATAAGCTCCTTAAGGGGTCTAGTTTCCAAAATGGGGTCACTTGTGGGGGGTTTCCACTGTTTAGGCTCATCTGGGGCACTGCAAACGGAACATGACCCCCACCAACGTCTGCATTCCAAAACGTTATTACTTCCTTTCCAAGCCCTGCTGTGCGCCAAAACAGTTCCCCCCCCACATATTTGGTATCAGCGTACTCAGGACAAATTGGACAACAACTTTTGGGGTCCAATTTCCTTGTGAAAAATCAAAAATTTGGGACTAAAAAATCATTTTTGTGGAAAATTGTTTTTTTTTTTTCACACCCAGGCATTATAAACTTTTGTGAAACACTTGGAGGTTCAAAGTGCTCACCACAGATCTAGATAAGTTCCTTATGGGGTCTAGTTTCCAAAATGGGGTCACTTGTGGGGTTTTCCACTGTTTAGGCTCATCTGGGGCACTGCAAACGGAACATGACCCCCACCAACGTCTGCATTCCAAAACGTTATTACTTCCTTTCCAAGCCCTGCTGTGCGCCAAAACAGTTTCCCCCCCCCCACATATTTGGTATCAGCGTACTCAGGACAAATTGGACAACAACTTTTGGGGTCCAATTTCCTTGTGAAAAATCAAAAATTTGGGACTAAAAAATCATTTTTGTGGAAAATTGTTTTTTGTTTTTTTTCACACCCAGGCATTATAAACTTTTGTGAAACACTTGGGGGTTCAAAGTGCTCACAGCGGATCTAGATAAGTTCCATAGGTGGTCTAGTTTCCAAAATGGTGTTACTTGTGGGGGTTTCCACTGTTTAGGCGCATCAGGGGCTCTCCAAACGCGACATGGTGTCCAATCTCAATTCCAGCCAATTTTGGTTTGAAAAAGTCAAACGGTGCTGCTTCCATTCCAAGCCCTGCCGTGCGCCCAAACAGTGGTCCCCCCCCATATATGGGGTATCAGCATACTCAGGACAAATTGTACAACAACTTTTGTTGTCCAATTTCTCCTGTTACCCTTGTGAAAATAAAAAATTGGGGACTAAACGATCAGGTTTGTGGAAAAAATATGATTTTTTATTTTCACGCCCGGGCGTTATAAACTTCTGTGAAGCACTTGGGGCTTCAAAGTGCTCACCACACATCTAGATAAGTTCCTTAGGGGGTCTAGTTTCCAAAATGGGGTCACTTGTGGGGGGTTTCCACTGTTTAGACACATCAGGGCCTCTACAAATGCGACATGGCGTCCAGCCAATTCCGCGTTGAAAAAGTCAAACGGAGCTCCTTCCCTTGCGACCTCTGCCGTGCGCCCAAAAAGTGGTTTACCCCAACATATGGGGTATCGGCATGCTCAGGACAAATTGCACAAAAACTTTTGGGGTCTTGTTACCCTTGGGAAAATAAAAATTGGGGTGAAAAGATCATTTTTGTGGAAAAAATATGATTTTTTATTTTCACGGCTCTACGTTATAAACTTGTGTGAATCACTTGGAGGTTCAAAGTGCTCACCACACATCTAGATAAGTTCCTTAGGGGGTCTAGTTTCCAAAATGGGGTCACTTGTTGGGGGTTTCCACTGTTTAGGCACATCAGGGGCTCTCTAAACGCGACATGGCATCCAGCCAATTCTGCGTTGAAAAAGTCAAACAGCGCTCCTTCCCTTGCGACCTCTGCCGTGCGCCCAAAAAGTGGTTTACCCCCACATATGGGGTATCAGCATGCTCAGGACAAATTGCACAAAAACTTTTGCGGTCTTATTACCCTTGGGAAATTAAAAATTGGGGTGAAAAGATCATTTTTGTGAAAAAAAAATTTTTTTTTTTCACGGCTCTAGGTTATAAACTTGTGTGAAGCACTTGGAGGTTCAAAGTTCTCACCACACATCTAGATAAGTTCCTTAAGGGGTCTTGTATCCAAAATGGGGTCACTTGTGGGGTGTTTCCACTGTTTAGGCACATCAGAGGCTATCTAAACGCGACATGGCATTCAGCCAATTCTGCGTTGAAAAAGTCAAACGGCGCTCCTTCCCTTGCGACCTCTGCCACGCGCCCAAAAAGTGGTTTACCCCCACATATGGGGTATCGAAGTATTCAGAAGAAATTGCACAACAAATTTTGTGGTTCATTTTTTCTTTTAACACTTGTGAAAATAAAAAAACTTGGTTCCGAAGTAAAGCTTTTGCAAAAAAAGTTAAATGTCAATTTTTTCCTTCCACATTGCTTCAGCTCCTGTGAAGCACTTGAAGGGTTAATAAACTTCTTGAATGTGGTTTTGAGCACCTTGAGGGGTGCAGTTTTTAGAATGGTGTCACTTTTGGGTATTTTCTATCATATAGACCCCTCAAAGTGACTTCAAATGTGATGTGGTCCCTAAAAAAAATGGTGTTGTAAAAATGAGAAATCGCTGGTCAACTTTTAACCCTTATAACTTCGTAACAAAAAAAAATTTTGGTCCCAAAATTGTGCTGATGTAAAGTAGACATGTGGGAAATGTTATTTATTAAGAAATTTGTGTGACATATCTCTCTGATTTAAGGGCATAAAAATTTAAAGTTTGAAAATTGTTAAATTTTCAAAATTTTCGCCATATTTCCGTTTTTTTCATAAATAAACACAAGTCATATCAAAGAAATTTTACCACTAACGTGAAGTACAATATGTCACGAAAAAACAATCTCAGAATCAGCGGGATTCGTTAAAGCGTTCCAGAGTTATAACCTCATAAAGTGACAGTGGTCAGAATTGTAAAAATTGGCCCGGTCATTAAGCTGCAAAATGGCTCTGTCCTTAAGGGGTTAAATTCTGTTTGTCTAAGATAAGGAATGCTACCTTAACTCAATTACCTTTAATTAGGCTTTTTTCCCCTTTCCCCCATGGAAAACTTCTGTACTGTTCAGCTCACGCCATTCCATATGGATTGCACCCCCTCAAAAATTATCAGCCTGTTATTACGGATTTCATCAGCAGCTCAGGAATCCAGTTTGATACCACTGGCCTCACTGACATTGACTTCTTCAAATTCTTTTTCAGTGAGGAAATAATAAATCTTATGGTGGCCCAGACAAACTTGTATGTCGATCAATTTTTCACCCAAAATCCCAAGTCGCCATAAGTCAGATGGACCCCTGTAAATGCAGCCGAGATGATTACATATTGAGGAATTGTGCTGCATATGGGCATAGTCAGAAAACCAGAGCTTTGGCAATGCTGGAGTACTGATATTCTCTACAGCACACCGGTATTCCGCATAGCCATGTCAAGGACACGATTTGAAGTGATCAAAACATTTTTACATTATAATGATAATGCGCAGCGTCCAGCCCAAGACAATCCTAACTTTGATCGTTTATATAAAATTCGCCGGTAGTTGAACACTACAGCAGAAAATTTGCTGAGGCGTACAACCTTCAAAGTGTCATCGCTATAGATGAATCTCTGGTTCATTTCAAAGGGAGGCTAAAATTACTACAATACCTGCCCAGTAAGAGGGCCAGGTAGGGAATAAAACTGTACAAACCGTGCGAGAGTACCTCAGGGTACACCGACAGATTTAGGGTCTACGAGTGGAAGGACACCCCGATTGACCCCACTGAATGCACCCTGTCCTGTGGATGACTGGGAAAATTGTGTGGGAATTGCTTCCCCCATTGCTGGATAAGGGTTTTTTCAAGACCCTCTCTGAGAGGTACAGTTGCATGCAGCACTGTGCAAAAAAATCAGAGAGGCCTCCCTAAGCTGCTAATTGGGCAAACTCTGAGAAAGGGAGACAGCAGAGTCCAATGCAGCGACAAAATAATGGTGGTCAAGGGATGTCCTTACCTTGACCACAATACACCATGAAAACAACTTCCTTGTCACCATTTGTGGTACCAGAATACAAGTCGCAAAGCCAGATTGTATCTTGGATAACAATCAGTACATGGGGTGTAGATCTCTCAGATCAAGTTCTCAAACCATACAGTTCTTTGCGAAAAGCTAAAGTATGGTGCAAAAACTGGCCGCACACATTGTATAGATGGCACTGTACATTGCTTTTGTGCTATTCCGATGTACAGGCAATACGGGGACCTTCCTTCAGTTTCAGGAGGTAGTCATCAAGGCCCTAATGTTTGGCACTCAGGAAGGTGAGGTGTTATGTTTCGGTAACTGAGGAGAAATGGCAAAAAATAGCAAAAGCGGTAATACACCAGAGAGGCTGGAACCTATTGGATTGCAGTAACCTGAACTAACCACACAACTAAAGGTAGCCGAGGAGCGTTCCTACGTTGATCCTAGACGCCTCGTCACAGCCTGAGAGATAACTACGCCTAAAGGCAGAAAGATGAAAGCTATCTGCCCGGAGCAGATCCCCAAAGAAAATAGGAAGCCCCCAAACATGTAATGGCGGTTAGACAAGAAGAAAGCTCGGACACAGACAGAAAATAGAATAAGCAAACACTGGGGCCCAATCAGTCTAGACAGAAAAGTACAGGAAAGAATTCTGACTGCAATCCAACAAAAACCCTAACAAAAAAACCAACACGTCTGATTGCCAAAAAGCCTGAGATCACTCGACCTCTTCCACCAAAATCAGATCTCTGGTGTAACAAAACGCTATTCAGCAAATTAAAAGTAACAAAAGAGCAAAGCAAAAGTGCAGACACAAACGGAGCACAATTGCAGCGCCAGACCCCCAAAGGGGGACAGGCTGCAGTCCACTGCAGGCAGCAAACTAGCAGAGAAAATCAAACAGAGAAAAAAAAAAACAGCAAACAGTTATCTGAAGGAGAGCAGGAAACTAGCAGTGCTTCAAGCAAGACCAGAAGAACAATTGATAACCGGCAAGGCTGCTGGGAAATCAGGCAACTTATAGTCTACCATTCAGCGCCAGCTGAAGGCCATTCATTAATCAGTTCATTACCCTCAGCAACCACCAGAGGGAGCCCCAGCTCAGAATCTGCCTCTAGCATATTCACAACAGTACCCCCCTTGAGGAGGGGTCACCGAACCCTCACCTGCGCAACCAGGCCGATCAGGATGGGCTCGATGATAGGCACGTACTGTTGTGAATATGCTGGAGGCGGCTTCTGAGCTGGGGCTCCCTCCGGTGGTTGCTGAGGGTAATGAACTGATTAATGAATGGCCTTCAGCTGCCGCTGAATGGTAGGATATAAGTTGCCTGATTTCCCAGCAGCCTGGCCGGTTATACTGTTATGTTTCGGTAACTGAGGAGAAAAGGCAAAAAATAGCAAAAGCGGTAATACACCAGAGAGGCTGGAACCTATTGGATTGCAGTAACCTGAACTAACCACACAACTAAAGGTAGCCGTGGAGCGTTCCTACGTTGATCCTAGACGCCTCGTCACAGCCTGAGAGATAACTACACCTAAAGGCAGAAAGATGAAAGCTATCTGCCCGGAGCAGATCCCCAAAGAAAATAGGAAGCCCCGAAACATGTAATGGCGGTTAGACAAGAAGAAAGCTCGGACACAGACAGAAAATAGAATTAGCAAATGCTGGGGCCCAATCTGTCTAGACAGAAAAGTACAGGGAAGAATTCTGACTGCAATCCAACAAAAACCCTAACAAAAAAACAACATGTCTGATTGCCAAAAAACCTGAGATCACTCGACCTCTTCCACCTAAATCAGATCTCTGGTGTAACAAAATGCTATTCAGCAAATTAAAAGTAACAAAAGAGCAAAGTAAAAGTGCAGACACAAACGGAGCACAATTTCAGCGCCAGACCCCCAAAGGGGGACAGGCTGTAGTCCACTGAAGGCAGCAAACCAGCAGAGAAAATCAAACAGAAAAAAAAAACAGCAAACACTTATCTGAAGGAGAGCAGGAAACTAGCAGTGCTTCAAGCAAGACCAGAAGAACAATTGATAACCGGCAAGGCTGCTGGGAAATCAGGCAACTTATATCCTACCATTCAGCGCCAGCTGAAGGCCATTCATTAATCAGTTCATTACCCTCAGCAACCACCAGAGGGAGCCCCAGCTCAGAAGCCGCCTCTAGCATATTCACAACAGTGAGGGCCCCAGTACTTCTGAAATTGATAGTGCCTGTATTGTCCCAGGTCAATGTTTTCCAGGACCGGTTCCACAAACAGGGAAGAAAGGAAGATCACAAAAACGGTGCAGAGTATGCTTCAAGAGGGGAATCCAAAAGGACACAACTTACCATTGTGAAACCTGCCCTGAGAATCCTGGTCTTTGAACTAAGGATTGCTTAAAAGCTGATCACAGGTCCACAAATTAATAAAATTAGTTTTTGCTCTGCTGACACAACACATTTTTATAATCTGATGTACTCTGCACATCTTACACATAACACCACATTATAAATTCATACACCAGTAAAACCAAAAGCATTATAATCATTACTATAAAATTATGCCTCTAGATAAATTCCTTGAGGGGGTGTAGTTTCCAAAAGGGGGTCACTTGTGGTGGATTTCCACTGTTTAAGCACATCAGGGGCTCTGCAAACGCAACATGACGCCCTCTGACCATACCATCAAAGTCAGAATTTCAAAACTTTACATCATCCCTTCCGAGCCCTGACGTGCGCCCAAACAGTGGTTTTCCTCCATATGTAAAGTATCAGTGCACTCAGGAGAAATTGCACAACAACTTTTAGGGTCCATTTTATCTTGTAAGTCTTGTGAAAATAAAAAAAATTGGAGCTAAAAGATAATTTTTGTGGAAAAAATGTTTTTTTTTAACTTTACATTTTTCATTATAATTTTCTATGAGGCACTTGGAAGTTCACAGTGCTCACCGTATATCTAAATAAATTGCTTAAGGGGTCTAGTTTCCATCATGGGGTCACTTGTGGGGTATTTCCACTGTTTAGGCACATCAGGGGCTCTGCAAACACGATATGACACCCACAGATCA
>JARQOD010000003.1:8997592-9045773 GCA_033576555.1 Oophaga sylvatica | reverse complement strand
TTTGGTCAGGACTGCCCACCTACGGAATCTCTGACAGTATAACTCAGCGTCATCAAGCCCCTGATTTAATGCCAACAAGGCTTTTTCAGCTTGATCAGTGACATTAGGCTCATCGTACAATAACCCCAAGGCCTGAAAAAATTTATTAACATCACTCAAAACAGGATCCCCAGGTGTCAGGGAAAAAGCCCAATCCTGAGGATCACCGCGCAGGAGAGAGATGACAATTTGAACCTGCTGCGCTGCGTTCCCTGAGGACTTAGATTTTAAGGCAAAAAACAATTTACAATTATTTTTGAAATTCAGAATCTTGGCTCGATCCCCCAAAAACAAATCTGGCATGGGAATCCTAGGTTCCACAACAGGCAACCTAGCAAGATAGGTAGCAATACTCCGAACCTCAGTGGCAAGCTGATCCACACGGCCAGACAACTGTGCAAACTCCATTGAGAGAAAAAATCGTCCCCAGCACCCAGAGATACAGAGGGAAAAAAAAAATGCAACAAACAGAAAAATATCTCTGACAACTCTGACAACCTTTTTTTTTTTTCTTTCAAAATATTTTTCCCTTCTGTGAGTACCATATAATTTTCAGTTTAGGCCAGTGATACTGTTATGATTTGGTAGCTGAGGAGTGCAGGTAAAAAAAGGCAATACACCAGAGCAGTTGGAATCTATGAGATTGCAGTACCCTGACTAACCACCACAGCTAGAGGCAGCCGTGGAGCGTTCCTACGTTGGTCCTAGACGCCTCGTCATAGCCTGAGAAACTAACTATACCTAAAGATAGAAAGAGGAAAGCTATCTGCCCCGGAGCAGATCCCCAAAGAATATAGAAAGCCCCCAAACATGTAATGGCGGTTAGACAAGAAGAAATACTGACACAGACAGAAAATAGTATGAGCAAACGTTGGGGCCCAAACTATCTAAATAGAAAAGGATAGGAAGGGCACTTACTGCAATCCCAAAAAACCCTGAAAAGCACCAACTTTACTAATTTCAAAAACACCTGAGATCACACGACCTCTACCATCTAAATTAGTTCTCTGGTGTAACAAAATCAAAACAGCAGCCACTGAAAAAACTGGAAAAAGCAAATGTACAAACATCAGTGGCTGAACAAAACTGAGAGGGCAAAAGCCCCCGGAGGGGACCCTGAAGGCCCCCACAGAAGTGCAGGACAAAATGCAAAAAATCAAGCACAAAAGCAAAAAGAAGAAAATGTCTTATCTGTTAGCAGGAGATGCAGACACGACACAGCAGGCTACAAAGGAAACAGGAATCAAGGATTGAGACCAGAACAATTGATCACTGGCAACCCTGATGGGAAGGTGACTCCCTTATATAAGACCAGTCAGTAACACCTGATTCCCAATCCTCACAATCTTCACTGGACAGTCCAGTACCGCTAGTAACCACCAGAGGGAGCCTCTGCTCAGAACTCATCTCAAGTCCATTCACAACAGTTACCTAAATATCTGCAAAATTAATGGCTCTCCAAAATATTACATCATTTCAATGAGGCCATGGTAGATAGTATTAGCTATAAACAGAGGATATCTGGTGACAGATGGACTTTTGATAATCTTTCTAGAAGTGCAGAAGACTTTCTAGAACGTTTTTGTGACCAGCTGATAGTCCCTACAGGATTAGTCCAAAATCCAAAAGTAAATTTCTAAAAGTAATAATTCTTTATAAACTAATAACTTTTGTAATTCAATTCATTAAATTCCCCATCATTAACTCTGTGCTGAACTTAGGGTTCTGCTTATATTAATCATTTCCTATAACGATTAGTTTGAGAATCCTCAGTGCATAATGGAATACTCAAACAATTCATCATCTGCTGGCTGAAACTGCTGTCACTCCCCTTACCGCCCTGAAATGAAGCGACATTGAAGGAGAGAGGGCTGGGACATCCTGACACTCAACCTCACTTTGTTTGCTGCCCTGAAGCAAAGAGTCATCAGTGGTGCTCTATTCAGGGGCTGGTCCCTGTGATGTCTCCTTTGTGCAATGTCTTCCCGAGTGCCCTGTGTGATGAGCGCAGTGTCCGGTCTGTTGTCTGCTTAGCTGAATAGTAATAAGCCGGCTCTACTTACTGTCAGAAATAAAATACAGAAGTGTAGTTCTGATATCTGAGTGCTTACTTCATGACGCATAGCTGTTCATTTGTTCCCCAAAAAATTAATTTCAGTGAGTAAAATTGACATCCTACCAAGTTTGAGCAAGGTCTACTACTTCTCGGATGGCTCGTCTGCACAGTATAAAAATAGGAAAAACATTATAAATGTCTGCCATTACAAGAAAGATTTTGGAGTGGAAGCTGACTGGCACTTTTTTGCCACAGCTCATGGCAATGGTGTATGTGATGGTTTAGGAGGCCTCGTGAAACGTTTTGCAGCTCGGGCTAGACTCCAGAGGACATATTCAGACCAAATCTTATCACCCATGCAACTTTTCAACTGGAGTGAGAAAAATATTCCTAACATTAAGATCATGTACTGTACAACCAGGACTACGAAGAAGAGGAGAGTTTGTTAAAATATTGGTTTCTGTAAGCACGGAGACTCAGCAATATCACACTGTCATCCTATGTAGTGAGACAAATAAAAACAAGGATTCATCATTCAGCAATGACAGTGAAGTCCATGAAGTGATTGAAGGTGGCACAAGATTGGCAATGGATGACATAACTGGTGATATGACCTGTGAATATGGTCGGCATTGGTGGCTAATGGACTCTCCAAAGATTAATGAAGAAGAAGTAGAAGTAACTTTTCTGCACCCTCTGGTCCATCACCGCCCTTTGTGTATCCCAAAAAAACCCAGATATTTTAAAAGTAAACACAAATCAGATATATCAGTTGGAGCCAAATCTCATAACAGCCGTGTATACTGAAACAAGGAAACAGGCATTGTTAGGAAGAGATTGTGGACAAGATCACATTTCACCCAGTAGAAGCTACAAAGTGATGATAAATGAGCAAATGCAAGAGCGCAGTAGGGTCTTATCTAATGTAAATAATTGGTACAGAAGTGTTAGAACTGCTCACCTAAAGCCCCCGTCTCACACAACGATCTCGCTAGCGAGATCGCTGCTGAGTCACTAGTTTTGTGACGCAGCAGCGAGCTCCCCAGTGATATCGCTGTGTGTGACATTCAGCGACGATCAGCCCCCCTGCCGAGTATCGCTGATTGTTGCTGAAAGGCCAGGAAATTTTTTTGATCGCTGGTCTCTCCCGCTGACAGGCACGCATTGCTGCATGTGACAGGCGGGAGACCAGCGATCCGCTCGTAACCAAGGTACACAGCGGGTTTCCAGGCGCGGGGCTGTGCCTAGAAACCCGCTGTGTACCTTGGATACCAGCTCCCTGAAGCAGGGAGCTGGTATCCAAGGTACACAGCGGGTTTCCAGGCACCGCACAGCGCCTGGAAACCCGATGTGTACCTTGGTTACCAGCTCCCTGCATCAGGGCGCTGGTATCCAAGGTACACTGCGGGTAACTAAGCGATGTTACCCGCAGTGTCGCTTGTACTGATCGCTGCCTGAGCTGCCTGTTTGGCAGCGCAGCAGCGATAATGTAGCGATATACCAGCGATCCTGATCGTTGTCGGGATCGCTGGTGTATCGCTATGTGAGACCCAGCCTTAAGGCTAAGTTCACACGTTGCGGAATTGCCGCGGAAATTTCCGCGGCAATCCCGCACTTCTCCCGCAGGAAATACGCACGTTTTTTGTATGCTGATTCCCGCCAGAATAATAGCGTTTTGCAAGCGTAATTAGCTTGCAGAATGCTAGCGTTTTCCTAGCGATCTGTAGCATCGCTTGGAAAACTGATTGACAGGTTGGTCACACGAGTCAAACATAGTGTTTGACAAGTGTGACCAACTTTTTACTATTGATGCCGCCTATGTCGCATCAATAGTAAAAAGATCTAATGTAAAAATAATAAAAAAAATAATAAATAATGATATTCTCACCTTCCGGCGGCCCCCGCAGCCTTCCCGCCTTCAGCGACGCTCCCGGCAACTCCGGTCCCAAGGATGCTTTGCGACAAATCACACCGATGACGTAGCATCTCGCGAGACCGCTATGCCATCTGGGTGATTCTCGCAAAGGACTCTTGGGACCGGGAGTTGCCGGGAGCGTCGCTGAAGGCGGGAAGGCTGCGGGGGCCGCGGGAAGGCTGCGGGGGCCGCCGGAAGGTGAGAATATCATTATTTTTTATTTTAATTATTGTTTTACCAGGGATATGGTACCCAGGGCCTGGAGGAGAGTCTCCTCTCCTCCAGACCCTGGGTACCACCGCACATGAACCGCTTACATTCCGCAAAATTAATGAACATGTTGCTATTTTTTCCGCAAAGCGTTTTTTTCGCGGAAAAAAACGCAACATGTGGCCAAAACATGCGGAATCAATTAACATGTATAGGATGCTTAATGCTTGCGTTTTTATCGCGTTTTTACCGCGGAAAACCGCGGAAAAACCGCGAAAAAAACGCAATTATTCCTGATCGTGTGCACTTAGCCTAATAGGGATGTGCGAGACACAACACATATAAAGCTCTGAATCCAGATGCTGCGGCTCCCTGGGGATGTCAGAAATAGATGTTGGGAAAGGAAGCTATTCTGCGCTCTCTGGAGTCACCACAAACCAGTAGTAAGGATAAAAATGTAGGTCTATTTGTCTACGCGTTTCAGAGTCCACTGACTCCTTCCTCAGGATGACCATACATAACAATGAAATAATCAACATACATGGTAGAAATATAAAACTCTAAGAAAAAGGAACAGAGGGAGGTGTGTATACAGTCACATGTCTATTACAGTAACATGTCTATTACAGTCATATGTCTTATTACAGTCACAAAATAATAATCTTTATTTATATAGCACCAACATGTTCCGCAGCGCTTTACAGTTTAACAGTTTCAAACACAACTGTCATAAGTAACAACGTTAACAATAATACAATTAAAGCAAAATAAAATGACCCTGCTCGTGAGAGCTTACAATCTACAATGAGGGGGGAGATACAAAGTACAGGTGTGTATATACAATGGTGCATTTATAGTAATGGTCCAGCCATCTCGAGGGAGTGCGGGATAAATAAAGATAGCGAATAGGCTGCACACACACTGAAGGTACTGCCACACTAAACAATCCCACTAGCGATCACGATAACGACGCATACTAATGCAATCGCTAGCGGGATTGTTTCTATATCGCTAAGTGCGGCCACATTTAGCGATATAGTTAACGACGCTATCGCCGTTAGCGATCTTCTTAACGACTTTAGCGGTACAAAAGTACCGCTAAATCGCTAAGAAAAGGTGCCACACTAGCGATATATACTTACCCAGCGGGAGCGCCGACGAGAAAATAGGGTCCGGAACGATTCCAGCGACGAGCGAGATCACAGCAGGAAGCTCGTCGCTGGCAGATGCCGCACTGAACAACATTGCTAACGGGATCGCTAAATAGTGACGTTTTTTAGCGATCCCGTTAGCGATATTGTTCAGTGTGGCATACCCTTTACACATAAAATGACTTTGATTCTTTGATTAGGGAATGTGATAGGCCACTCTGAACAAATGTGTTTTGAGGGAGCGCTTAAAACTGTGCAAGTGTGGCTGGTACAGATTAGTGCAGAGGTTAGTCGAAAGTCGTTTGCAGAGTGCAGCGATCGGCTAGGCTGATAGACAGAAATGAGGGAGGAGATGTAGGGGGGTGCCGCACTGTGGAAAGCTTTGTGGGTGAGGACAAGTACTTTGAATTGGATCGAATAATGAATGGGCAGCCAATGTAACTACTGGCAAAGAGCGGACGTGTCTGAGTACTGATTACCCAGATGAACGACCCTGGCTGCTGCATTGGATGGACTGGAGAGAAGAAAGTTGAGTTAGGGAGAGGCCAATTAATAGAGCGCTACAGTAGTCCAGGCAGGAGTAGATCAGGGTGACAGTGAGTTTTTTTTTTTGTTTCTATGGTGAGAAAAGGGCAGATTCTAGAGATGTTCTTTAGGTGTAGGCGGCAAGAGCGGGCAAGAGATTGTATACGGGAGGTGAAGGAGAGATTGGTGTCAAACATGACACCCAGACAGCAAGCCTGCTGCCGGGGTGATATTATGGTGCCGCCCACGGAGAGGGAAATGTCAGATTTAGGGAGGTTAGTAGACGGCGGGAGCAGAAGAAGTTCAGTTTTGGAAAGGTTGAGTTTCACATAGAGAGCGGACATGATGTTGGAGACTGCGGACAGACAGTCACTGGCATTCTGTAGTACAGCGGGGGTAAGGTCAGGGGATGATGTGTATAGTATAAAGCAAAGGTGAAATTAAAACATAACCTTTAATAAATTCATAAAAAACAATCAAAATTGTGAGTCACCCAATCTAAAATGCAATAGAAGATGCTAACAATTGGATCAATATTGTTTAAGCCCTCCTATAATTCTGAGAACTGAAAACAGCATCTTCATTTAGGATGGATAAAACCACTCATAATAATCTGGTGGTAATTACCGTACCCAAGTACAACCATTTGGAGAGGATATAATATAAACCAACCTCCACAATACATATAGGGTCACACTGAGAACACATATATATCATATGATAATTCTTAATATTGATGAGAAAGAAAAAAGGAACGATCTCACCATATCATATGAGAAGAGAGCAGGAGCCTTTTCAGAAACCACATGTGTTGCACTGGATCTCTGATGCATCAGACGGGAGGACAATTCCCTGTCACTCCCTAAGGGGCTATCAATGGACTGACCCCCAAGCTCCTGCCCTAACAAGGGCAGTCCACAACTAGCCCTATAACATAATACGCCGTGCACTTTCCCTAAAACGGTGTCCCGACGCGTTTCCTCCAAGCGATTTCATCAGGAGACTAGCTTGTATTAAAGTGCTGTGGTGCTATACTATAGAGACATGAGGCCCTTCTACTCTCAATGCAGACAGACAGCATTGAGAGTAGAAGAGTCTCTATAGTATAGCACCACAGCACTTTAATACAAGCTAGTCTCCTGATGAAATCGCTTGGAGGAAACGCGTCGGGACACCGTTTTAGGGAAAGTGCACGGCGTATTATGTTATAGGGCTAGTTGTGGACTGCCCTTGTTAGGACAGGAGCTTGGGGGTCAGTCCATTGATAGCCCCTTAGGGAGTGACAGGGAATTGTCCTCCCGTCTGATGCATCAGAGATCCAGTGCAACACATGTGGTTTCTGAAAAGGCTCCTGCTCTCTTCTCATATGATATGGTGAGATCGTTCCTTTTTTCTTTCTCATCAATATTAAGAATTATCATGTGATATATATGTGTTCTCAGTGTGACCCTATATGTATTGTGGAGGTTGGTTTATATTATATCCTCTCCAAATGGTTGTACTTGGGTACGGTAATTACCACCAGATTATTATGAGTGGTTTTATCCATCCTAAATGAAGATGCTGTTTTCAGTTCTCAGAATTATAGGAGGGCTTAAACAATATTGATCCAATTGTTAGCATCTTCTATTGCATTTTAGATTGGGTGACTCACAATTTTGGTTGTTTTTTATGAATTTATTAAAGGTTATGTTTTAATTTCACCTTTGCTTTATACTACAATTGATTTGGTGAATACTGTCTATCAACTGCTCTGGCCGACACTAGAGCTCCTGCTTTTTTTGGATGATGTGTATAGTTGTGTGTCATCAGCATAAAGATGGTACTGAAAGCCAAATCTGCTGATGGTCTGTCCAATTGGGGCCGTGTAGAAAGAAGAGAGAAGGGGGCCAAGGACTGAGCCCTGATGTATCCCAGCAGTGAGAGGAAGAGGAGATGACGTGGAGCCAGAGAACAAAACAGTGAAGGAGCGGTCAGAAAGATAGGAAGAGAACCAGGAGAGAACAGTGTCCTTAATACCTAGTGACTGGAGCCTAGACAGTAGGAGACGGTGGTCAACTGTGTCGAAAGCTGCAGAAAGGTCGAGAAGAATGAGCAGAGAGTGGTCACTGGTACATTTTGCTGTCAGAAGGTCATCGGTCACTTTGATGAGTGCTGTTTCTGTCGAATGTAGGGGGCGGAAGCCGGACTGTGAAGGGTCTAGGAGGGAATGAATGGAGAGGTAATGGGTAAGGCGGGAGTAGACTAGGCGCTCCAAGAGTTTGGAGATGAAGGGGAGATTGTAGACTGGTCTGTAGTTGTTTGTGCAGGACGGGTCGGAAGCGGGTCTCTTTAATAATGGAGAAATGATAGGGGGGGAGCGCAGCTGATCGCGGCCAGGTGTCAGCTGATTATCACAACTCCCGGCACATTAACCCACGGAACACTGCGATCAAACATGATCGCAGTGTACCGAGGGCACAGGGAAGCATCGTGCAGGGAGGGGGCTCCCTGCGAGCTTCCCTGAGACCCTCAGATCAGCGCGATGTGACTGCGCTGTTCTGAGGGCCTCCTCCCTGCAGGACCCCGGATCCAATATGGCCGCCGGGTCCTGCAGGGAGGCGGCTTCCTAAGTGCCTGCTGAGAGCAGGCGCTGAGAAAGCCTGCTGCACTGCCTGTGAGATCGCCGATCTGGCACAGTGCTGTGCACAGTGTTAGATCAGCGATCTCACTCTATACAGTGATGTTTCACGCTGGGACAAAGTAAAAAAGTAAAAAAATTAATGTGTAAAAAAAAAAAAAAATGAAAAAAAAAATATTCCCCAATAAATTATTTTCTTTCTGTAAATAAAAAAAACAATAAAAGTACACATATTTAGTTTTGCCGTATCTGTAACGACCCGCCCCATAAAACTATCCCACTAGTTAACCCCTTTAGTGAACCCCTTAAAAAAAAAACAAGGCAAAAAAACAATGATTTATCATCATACTGGGGAACAAAAAGTGGAATAGCACGCGATCAAAAAGATGGATATAAATAAACATGGTACTGCTGAAAACATCATCTTGTCCCGCAAAAAACGAGCCGCCATACAGCATCATCAGTGAAAAAATAAAAAAGTTATAGCATGCGGAATAAAGCGATGCAAAAATAATTATTTTTTATATATAATTGTTTTTATTGTATAAAAGCGCCAAAACATAAAAAAAATATAAATGAGGTATTGCTGTAATCGTACTGAACTGAAGAATAAAACCGCTTTATCAATCTTACCACACGCAGAACGATATAAACGCCCTCCCCAAAAGAAATTCATGAATTGCTGGTATTTGTTCATTCTGCCTCTCAAAAATCATAAATAAAGCGATGAAATAAGTCATGTACCCGAAAATGGTACCAATAAAAACGTCAACTCGTCCAGCAAAAAATAAGACCTCACATGACTTTGTGGGCCAAAATAAGAAAAAATTATAGCTCTCAAAATGTGATGATGCAAAAACTATTTTTTTTGCAATAAAAAGGGTCTTTTAGCATGTGACAGTTGCCAAACATAAAAACCCGCTATAAATAGTAAATCAAACCCCCCTTTATCACCCCCTTAGTTAGGGAAAAATAATAAAATTAAAAAAATGTATTTATTTCCATTTTCCCATTAGGGTTAGGGGTGGGGCTAAAGTTAGGGTTAGGGTTGGGATAAGGTGTGTGTTAGGGTTAGGTTTGTGGTTAGGGTTGGGATTAGGGGTGTGTTGGGGTTAAGGTTGGAGGTAGAATTGGGGGGTTTCCACTGTTTAGGCACATCAGCGGCTCTCCAAACGTGACATGGCGTCTGATCTCAATTCCAGCCAATTCTGCATTGAAAAAGACAAACGGTGCTCCTTCCCTTCTGAGCTCTCCCTGTGCATAAACAGTAGTTTACCCTCACAAATGGGGTATCAGGACAAATTGCACAATAACTCTTGGGGTCCAATTTCTCCTGTTATCCTTGGGAAAATAAAAAACTGGGGAGTAAAAGATCATGTTTGTGGAAAAAATATGATTTTTTATTTTCATGCCCGGGCGTTATAAACTTCTGTGAAGCACTTCAGGGCTCAAAGTGCTCACCAAACATCTAGATAAGTTCCATTGGGGGTCTAGTTTCCAAACTGGGGTCACTTGTGGGGGGTTTTCACTGTTTAGGCACATCAGGGGCTCTCCAAATGCGACATGATACCCGCAGACTATTCCATCAAAGTCTGCATTACTAAACGTCACTACTTCTATTCCGAACCCCGACATGCACCCATACAGTAGTTTTCTCCCACATATGGGGAATCAGCAAACTCAGGACAAATTGGACAACATATTTTGGGGTCCAATTTCTCCTGTTACCCTTGGGAAAATAAAAAATTGGTGACTAAAAGATCATTTTTGTGGGAAAAAAATAGGATTTTTTATTTTCATGCCCTGGCATTATAAACTTGTGTGAAGTACTTGGGGGTTCAAAGTGCTCACGACACATCTAGATAAGTTCCTTAGGGGGTCTAGTTTCCAAAATGGGGTCACGTGTAGGGGGTTTCCACTGCTTAGGCACATCAGTGACTCTGCAAACTGAACATGACACCCATCAAAGTCTTCATTCCAAAACGTCATTACTTCCTTTCCGAGCCCTGCCGTTCGCCTAAACAGTTTTTCCCCCCACATATGGGGTATCAGCGTACTCAGGACAAATTGGACAACAACCTTTGGGGTGCAATTTCCTTGGGAAAAATCAAAAATTGGGGACTAAAAAAATCATTTTTGTGGAATTTTTTTTTCACACCCAGGCAATATAAACTTTAGTGAAACACCTGAGGGTAGAACGAGCTCACAACAGATCTAGATAAGTTCCTTAGGGGTCTAGTTTCCAAAATGGTGTTACTTGTGGGGGGTTTCCACTGTTTAGGCACATCAGGGCCTCTCCAAACGCGACATGGCGTCCAGCAAATTCCACGTTGAAAAAGTCAAACGGTGCTCCTTCCCTTCCAAGCTCTGCCATGCACCCAAACAGTGGTTTACCCCCACATATTGGGTATCATCGTACTCAGGACAAATTGCTCAATAACTTTTGAGGTCTTGTTACCCTTGGGAAAATAAAAATTGGGGTGAAAAGATCATTTTTGTGGAAAAAAATATGATTTTTTAATTTTACTGCTCTATCTTATAAACTTGTGTGAAGCACTTGGGGTTCAAAGTGCTCACCACAGATCTAATAAGTTTCTTAGGGTGTCTAGTTTCTAAAATGGGGTCATTTGTGGGGTTCCCACTGTTTAGGCACATCAGGGGCTATCCAAATGCAACATGGCGTCCAATCTTGATTCCAGCCAATTTTGGTTTGATAAAGTCAAATGACGCTCCTTCCCTTCATTTTCATGCCCTGGAATTATAAACTTTTGTGAAGTACTTGGGGGTTCAAAGTGCTCACCACACATCTAGTTAATGTTAGAACCCTCTTGTTAGATTTTGTTTCAGTTTGCTGGTCACATGACCTTTTTTCCCTATTTAGTCTGGCTCCGCCCTTCTGGCTTTGCTGGACTTCATTGTATTATCTACTCTTAAGCTAGCCAGGTGCTTAGGTGCCTTACTCTGTCAGTTTTGCTTGATCTTAGGATCTCTTAGTATTTGTTTTCTGTTTTATATTCCCTGCTACACTTTCTGTTAGGAGGTGTCCACCTTTTCACCCAGTCCCTAGATCTTGTAGGTATTCCTTCCTCGCAACTATAGGTCTTCGTTCAGACTAGCTGAGGACTTTAGCGGGTCTGGTCGCAGGATCAGGTCCCCGGTACATTGTAGGGATCCAGCTCAGTCCTATTGTAGGGACAGAATTCCCACCTTTCCTTAGTGCTTGTAGCAGATCATAACAGTAAGTCCAGCCCAAAGAAAAAAAAAAAAAATCTCTAAGGAAAGATTTTCAGTTTCTATTATGGTGTCGGTTCAGGATTTGGCTCAACACCTGCAGCGACTCTCTCTGGAGGTGGCTGAAATCCAGCAACACGTGAGTAGTTGTTCTGGAGCTGATTTCGTGGAGCCAAAGGTACGTTTGCCTGATTTATTTTTTGGTGAACAACAAGATTTTTTTTCTTTTAAAAATGCTTGCTTGTTGTATTTCCGTTTGAGACCCAGATCCTCTGGTGATGAATCACAGCGCATAGGGTTCATAATGTCACTTTTGCGCAAAGAACCTCAGGACTGGGCCTTTTCTCTGCAGCCTAGTGATCCATGCTTTAGATCAGTGGATAGTTTTTTTTCTGCTTTGGGGTTATTGTATGACGATCCGGATCGTGTTTCAGCTGAGACAGAATTGAGACGTTTGAGACAGGGATCAGGTAATGTGGAAAAATATTGTACTCACTTCCGAAGGTGGTCCGCTCAGGTGGGCTGGAACGATTCAGCTTTGAAAAGTTTATTTCTTGCAGGGTTAAGTGAAAGGGTTAAAGATTTGCTGATTGCTTATCCCATACCTGGTAACTTGCAAGAGGCTATGCAATTAGCCATACGGGTGGATAGGAGACTGCGTACAAGGGTTAATGAGAGTAAATCTGCCTTGTCAGCTCCAAGTTTGGAGAAGGAATGTACTGACATTGCAGAGCCGATGGAAATTGGAGCAATGACACCTCACTCTCGAGAAAAAGAACGCAGATTTGCTCAAGGTTTGTGTTTCTACTGTGGTAAATCTGAGCATTTCATTAAGAACTGTGCGCTTCGAATGAATAAAGAGAGAAAAAAAAAATGAGGTCAGTTTTGCCCGCATAGCTTGTTTAAACAATAAAGGTGTCTTTCTTTCTGCTACCACTGCTGTTGAGGAGGAATTAATGGAGTTTCGGGTATTTGTGGATTGTGGTTCAACTCTCAATGTGATTGATGGGAAATTTTTGGAAAAACTAAAATTAAAACCCAAACTTCTATCTTCTCCTATTAATGTGGTGTCTGTGGATGGTTCTCAATTGAAAAATGTTACTCACCATATCTGTGAATTTCCTCTTACTATTAATGGTGTTCATCAAGAGAATTTGGATTTGGTAGTTTTGAATAATTTACATTCTCCGGTGATTTTGGGGTTACCCTGGTTAAAATTGCACAATCCGGTACTGGATTGGTCTACCAATGAAATTAAGTCCTGGAGTCCTAAGTGTTATGACAAGTGTTGTAACAGGCGTATTGCTGCTGTAGTTAAGGGGGAGTTACCTGTACCTATTCAGGATTTTTGGAAAGTTTTTTTCTGATAAGGAATCGCAGGTATTGCCTCCTCATAGAGATTATGATTGTGCAATTGAATTTGTCCCTGGAGCGACTCTTCCTAAAAGTCGTTTATTTAATTTGACTATTCCTGAGAGAAAGGCTTTGGAGGAATACATACAGACAAGCTTGGCCGCTGGTCACATTAGGCCTTCCAAATCTCCTGTGGCGGTTGGATTTTTTTTTGTTAAAAAAAGGACGGCGGTTTACGGCCTTGTCTAGACTTTCGTGAAATTAATAAGATTACTGTACGCAATCCTTACCCACTGCCATTGATTCCTGATTTGTTTAATCAGTTAGTGGGGGCCAAGTGGTTCTCGAAAATTGATCTTCGAGGGGCATACAATTTGTTGCGCATGAAGGAGGGGGATGAATGGAAGACTGCGTTTAACACTCCACTGGGTCATTTTGAGAATCTGGTCATGCCTTTGGACTTTCCAGTGCTCCGGCATTTTTTCAGAATCTTATTAATGACATCCTTAGACCTTTGATCGGCAGAAGTGTGGTTGTGTATTTGGATGACATTTTGATTTATTCACCGGATTTGGAGTCTCATTGGAGGAGTGTGCATGAAGTATTACAGTTACTGAGTGATAATTCACTTTTTGCCAAACTAGAAAAATGTGAGTTCGCTGTACAGAGACTTAGTTTTTTGGGCTACATTGTCTCCAGTGAATGTTTTGAGATGGACCCGGTGAAAGTGCAAGCTGTGCAGGATTGGCCTAGACCTATTGGTGTGAAATCAATACAGAGGTTTTTGGGGTTCGCCAATTATTATAGAAAATTCATAAAAAAATTTTCTGTGATTGCCAAACCTCTGACCGATCTCACCAGGAAAGGTGCTGATGCGGTTCAGTGGACTACTGAGGCTTTTGTGTTGCTAAAGGAGAGGTTCAGCTCTGCTCCCATCCTTACGCAGCCTGATGTGACTAAACCATTTTTGGTTGAGGTTGATGCTTCTTCTGTGGGGGTCGGCGCGGTGTTGTCTCAGGCAAAGACGGATGGAGTACATCCCTGTGCTTTTTTTCAAAGAAATTTTCTGAGTCTGAACTAAATTATGATATCGGTAATCGGGAATTGTTGGCAATTAAACTCGCATTTGAACACTGGCGTCATTTTTTGGAGGGAGCGGAATTTCCCGTTCAAGTCTTCACCGATCATAAAAATCTGATCTACCTTGATGCTGCCAAACGCTTGAATGCCCGTCAGGCTAGGTGGGCACTGTTTTTCTCACGGTTTAATTTTACCGTTACTTACATCCCAGGTACTAAAAATGTTAAAGCTGATGCTTTGTCTCGCAGCTTTCCTCCTATGGTGGGTACTGAGGAGGAGGAGGAAAACATCTTGCAAGAGGGGGTTGTTATTGCTGTTTTGGACTCCGTGTTGGAAGATGAGATTCTTAAAGCACAGGAGAATGCCCCATCTAACACGCCGCATGGGAGGTTGTTTGTGCCTGGTACCCTGAGGAGAGATTTGTTTGATGAATGTCATGACTCTCGGTTGGCAGGTCATCCTGGAATCTCTGAGACCAAGAGACTTGTGGGTCGCAGTTTTTGGTGGCCAGGATGGCAGAAGGAAGTCATTAAGTGGGTGCGCCAATGCACTGTGTGTGCTAGATCTAAGTCTTCTCATTCTCCTGCTGCGGGGTTGCTTTGCCTTTTGGAGGTCCCTAGTGCACCTTGGACACATTTGGCTATGGACTTTATTACTGACCTTCCCCCTCTGAGGGTTTCACTGTCATCTGGGTGGTCGTGGACCGTTTTAGCAAGATGTGTCACTTGGTTCCTTTCAACAAACTGCCCTGCGCTAAGACTCTCGCTAAGGCCTTTGTCAAGGAAATAGTCAGACTACATGGTTTTCCTACTGACATTGTTTCTGATAGGGGACCTCAGTTTGTGGCTCGTTTTTGGCGCGCCTTTTGTGACAGGTTGGGAGTTCATTTGTCGTTTTCATCCGGATATCATCCTGAGTCTAATGGCCAGACAGAAAGGAAAAACCAGGATGTTGAGCAGTTCTTGCGTTGTTTTGTGACTGATAATCAAGAGGGGTGGTCTGAGTTTCTGCCACTTGCTGAGTTTGCTCTTAACAATCATACATCCGCTTCTGCTGGTTGTTCGCCTTTTTTTTGTTGTACTGGGAGACATCCGTCTTTTGGGTCATTTTCCAAGTTGGGATCGGCTGTACCTGAAGAGGAGAATTTTTCTGGTGTTTTGGAGAGAGTTTGGACTGATGTACGTGGTAATCTTCAGGAGGCTAACAAAAGATCCAAAGTGTATTTTGATAGAAAACGACAAGAGGTTTTGTTTGCTATTGGTGACATGGTTTGGTTGTCCTCTAAGAATCTGCGCTTGAGGATTCCATCTAAGAAATTGGGTCCCAAGTTTGTAGGGCCCTTTAAGGTGCTTCAGGTTATTAACCAATCTGCTGTTAAGTTGGAGCTTCCTACCTCCTAGAAGATTAATCCGGTGTTTCATGTTTCTCTCTTGAAAAAAGCTGAGGTCTCAGATGGAGACGTCTCGGCCACTGTTCCCCTGGTGGTGGAGGACGGGCAATATGAGATTTCCCGCATCCTAAATTCTAGACGGTATAGAGGGAGTTTGCAGTACCTCGTCGCTTGCAAGGGTTATGGACCCGAGGATAACTCATGGGTGAGGGCGGATGATGTTTCTGCGTCTAGACTTGTCAGAGCGTTTCACAAGAGGTTTCCGGATAAGCCTAAGTCCTAGGGGATCCGGAGGATCCTCTTAGAAGGGAGGGTACTGTTAGAACCCTCTTGTTAGATTTTGTTTCAGTTTGCTGGTCACATGACCTTTTTTCCCTATTTAGTCTGGCTCCGCCCTTCTGGCTTTGCTGGACTTCATTGTATTATCTACTCTTAAGCTAGCCAGGTGCTTAGGTGCCTTACTCTGTCAGTTTTGCTTGATCTTAGGATCTCTTAGTATTTGTTTTCTGTTTTATATTCCCTGCTACACTTTCTGTTAGGAGGTGTCCACCTTTTCACCCAGTCCCTAGATCTTGTAGGGATTCCTTCCTCGCAACTATAGGTCTTCGTTCAGACTAGCTGAGGACTTTAGCGGGTCTGGTCGCAGGATCAGGTCCCCCGTTACATCGTAGGGATCCAGCTCAGTCCTATTGTAGGGACAGAATTCCCACCTTTCCTTAGTGCTTGTAGCAGATTATAACAGTTAAGTTCCTTAGGGGGTCTAGTGTTATGAATGTGCTAGAGATGGTTTCTGAGCAGAGGCTCCCTCTGGTGGTTACACACAGTACTGAACCTTCCAGCGAGGAATGGCAATCTGGGATCACAGACTGGACTGATATAAGGGAGGTTCCCTCCCATGATGGTCACCGGTGATCAATTGTTCTTGTCTCAATTGTCGTTACTGGTTCATTTGGAAGGTTGCTGGAGTCTTGCCTGCATCTCCTGCTTTCAGATAAGATATTTTCTGCTTTTCTTTTTGTGCTTGCTTTTTGCATAGTTTTCTGCACTTTTGTGGAGGTCTGCCGCGTCCCCTCCTGTGGCCTGTGCTCCTCTCAGTTTATCTGTAGCCACTGTTATTTGTTCATTTGTTTTGTTACACCAGAGATCTGATTTAGGTGGTGGAGATCGTGTGATCTCAGGTGTTTTTGCAATCAGAAGAGTTGGTATTTTTAGGGTATTTTTTTTGGATTGCAGTCAGAATTCTTTCCTGTACTTTTCTGTCTAGACAGATTGGGCCCCAGCGTTTGCTCATTCTATTTTCTGTCTGTGTCCGTGCTTTCTTCTTGTCTAACCGCCATTACATGTTTGGGGGCTTCCTATTTTCTTTGGGGATCTGCTCCAGGGCAGATAGCTTTCATCTTTCTGCCTTTAGGTGTAGTTATCTCTCAGGCTGTGACGAGGCGTCTTGGATCAACGTAGGAACGCTCCACGGCTACCTCTAGTTTTGTGGTTAGTTCAGGTTATTGCAATCCAATAGGTTCCAGCCTCTCTGGTGTATTACCGTTTTTGCTTTTTCTCCTCAGCTACCTAAACAAAACAGTCTAGTTTCCAAAATGGGGTCACGTGTGGGGGGTTTCCACTGCGTAGGCACATCAGGGGCTCTGTGTTATGATTTGGTAGCTGAGGAGAGCAGGCAAAAATGGCAATACACCAGAGAGGTTGGAAACTACTGGATTGCAGTACCCTGACTAACCACCACAACTAAAGGCAGCCGTGGAGCGTTCCTACGTTGGTCCTAGACGCCTCGTCACAGCCTGAGAGGTTTACTACACCTAAAGATAGAAAGAGGAAGGCTATCTGCCCCGGAGCAGATCCCCAAAGAACATAGAAAGCCCCCAAACATGTAATGGCGGTTAGACAAGAGGAAAATACAGACACAGACAGTAAATAGTATGAGCAAACGTTGGGGCCCAATCTTCCTAGAAAGAAAAGGATAGGAAGGACACTTACTGCAATCCAAAAAACCCTAAAAAAATACCAACTCTACTAATTTCAAAAACACCTGAGATCACACGACCTCTACCACCTAAATTAGTTCTCTGGTGTAACAAAACTAAGCCGCAGCCACTGAAAAAAACTGGAAAAGGCAAATGAACAAATAACAGTGTCTCAGATAAACTGAGAGGAGCACAAGCCCCCGGAGGGGACCTGGCTGACCTCCACAGAAGTGCAGGGAAAAATGCAACAAAAAGCAAGCACAAAAATAAAAGCAGAAAATATCTTATCTGTTAGCAGAAGATGCAGGCAAGAATAAGCAAGCTTCCAAGTGAACCAGGAACAAAGTTGAGACAAGAACAATTGATCACGGGCAACCCTGATGGGAGGGAACCTCCCTTATATAAGACCAGTCTGTAACTCCTGATTGCCAATCTTCACAATCTTCATTGAATGGTTCAGCACTGTCTGCAACCACTAGAGGGAGCTTCTGCTCAGAATTCATTTCTAACACATTCACAACAGCTCTGCAAACTGAACATGACACCCATCAAAGTCTGCATTCCAAAACATCATTACTTCCTTTCCGAGCCCTGCCATGCGCCCAGTTTTTTCCCCCCACATATGGGGTGTCAGCGTACTCAGGACAAATTGGACAACAACTTTTGGGGTCCAATTTTCTTGGGAAAAATCAAAAATTGGGGACTAAAAAATCATTTTTGTGTAATTTTTTTTTTTTCACACCCAGGCATTATAAACTTTAGTGAAACACTTGGGGGTTCAAAGTTTCCAAAATGGTGTCACTTGTGGGGGGGTTTCCACTGTTTAGGCACATCAGGGGCTCTCCAAACGGGACATGGCGTCCAATCTCAATTCCATCCAATTTTGTTTTGAAAAAGTCAAACGGCGCTCCTTCCCTTCCGAGCCCTACCGTGCGCCCAGACAGTGGTTTTCCCCCACATATGGGGTATCGGCATACTCAGGAGAAATTTCACAACAACCTTTTCTGTCCATTTTCTCCTTTTACCCTTGTTAAAATAAAAAAAATTGTTTGTAAAAGATAATTTTTGTGACTAAAAAGTTAAATGTTCATTTTTTTCCTTCCAAGTTGCTTCAGCTCCTGTGAAGCACCTGAAGGGTTAATAAACTTCTTGAATGTGGTTTTGAGTACCTTGAGGGGTGCAGTTTTTAGAATGGTGTCAATTTTGAGTATTTTCTGCCATATAGACCCCTCAAAGTGACTTCAAATGTGAGGTGGTCCCTAAAAAAAATGGTTTTGTACAATTTGTTGTAAAAATGAGAAATCACTGGTCAACTTTTAACCCTTATAACTTCGTAACAAAAAAAAGTTTGATTCCAAAATTGTGCTGATGTAAAGTAGATATGTGTGAAATGTTATTTAGTAACTATTTTGTGTGACATATTTCTCTGTTTAAGGCCGGAGTCACACTAGCGAGAAATACGGACGAGTGAAATGCGAGAAAAAATCGCAGTGCACTCGGACCAATGTTAACCGATGGTGCAGCTCTGTTATGATTTGGCAGCTGAGGAGAGCAGGCAAAAAAGGAAATACACCAGAGAGGTTGGAATCCATGGGATTGCAGTACCCTGACTAACCACCACAACTAAAGGCAGCCGTGGAGCGTACCTACGTTGGTCCTAGACGCCTCGTCACAGCCTGAGAAGCTAACTACACCTAAAGACAGAAAGAGGAAAACTATCTGCCCCGGAGCAGAGCCCCAAAGAACATAGAAAGCCCCCAAACATGTAATGGCGGTTAGACAAGAGGAAAATACAGACACAGACAGAAAATAGTATGAGCAAACGTTGGGGCCCAAACTTCCTAAATAGAAAAGGATAGGAAGGACACTTACTGCAATCCCAAAAAACCCTGAAAAGTACCAACTCTACTAATTACAAAAACACCTGAGATCACACGACCTCTACCACCTAAATTAGTTCTCTGGTGTAACAAAACTAAACAGCAGCCACTGAAAAAACTGGAAAAGGCAAATGAACAAACAACAGTGGCTGAACTAAACTGAGAGGAGCACAAGCCCCCGGAGGGGACCCGGCAGACCCCCACAGAAGTGCAGGACAAAATGCAAAAAGGAAGCACAAAAAACTAAAAGAAGAAAATGTCTTATCTGTTAGCAGAAGATGCAGGCACGAAACAGCAAGCTACAAAGTGAACAGGAATCAAAGATGAGACCAGAACAATTGATCACCGGCAACCCTGATGGGAGGGAACCTCCCTTATATAAGACCAGTCAGTAACACCTGATCGCCAATCCTCACAATCTTCATTGGATAGTTCAGTACTGTTTGTAACCACCAGAGGGAGCTTCTGCTCAGAATTCATTTCCAGCACATTCACAACACAGCTCCTAACATCTGATGTTTTATACGTGCGAGTGAACTCGCAGCATGCTGCGATTTGCAGCGTATTACGGCCGAGACTCGCCAATGCAAGTCAATGGGTGCGTGAAAAAAACGGATTGCACACGGACCAGACGTGTGAGTTGCGAGAAAAACGCAACAGTTCTCCTGGTGACAGGAAATTCAATCATGAATCAGGAAGTTTTGACATGCAGATTAGCCTGGCACACTACATTCCTAACCAGGAAGCACACCTCCACGGAGTAATAATGGCCAGAATCATAAATGTGGAAATGCTCCTAGTGCTGGTGCAGGAAAGGCCTGTTTTGTGGGACCAACGCGACCCCCATTATGCGGACCGCTCCCGCAAGGATGCAGCATGGAGGTCTATATGCGGCCACATGGTCCCTGGTTATGAGGATCGGCCTCGTGCGGAGCAGCATGAATTTAGTAAGTAGATTTATGGAACTTGTGTTCACTCTTAAATCTAAAGTTAGAATGCAGGATATCTTCTGTGTGTCCTATATTACCCATATTGTATAGGATACACATTTGCTACATCACAGGCCACATTACACTGAGGCCTACATGTTCAAACACATCCAATCTGATCATTTGTATGCTATTTTCCTTTTCCTTTTCAGTGAATGATGTAACTAGACGGTGGCGGAGTTGCCGGGACCAGTACCGGCGTGAACGCCAGCAATTAGGGAAGAGTGGGGATGCAGCCCCAAAAAAACGGAAATATGTATATTATGACCGTTTGAATTTACTAGCCCCCAGCATGGATCTTAGGCCGTAAGTGCATGCATTAAGGTACACCTTAAACACATGTTCTACTGTCTCCATAACTTATTGATTGTAATGTTCAATGTTTTCAATCCAACAGAACGGAGTCCATCCATACAGAAAGAGAGACGGCATCCGACTCCGAGGTCATCATTGACCCTGTCGGTGAAGGTGACGAAGTGGCTGGCCCATCTTCGGCACCCCCCGACACCAATCAGCCAGCAGCACCACCACCACCAACATGTGAAGCAGCATCAGCATCCACACAGGAGGCTAATCCCCAGGAGGAAGATGTGGGCCACAGCAGCAGTCCTACAGTGCCGCTTGAAAGGTCACCTCTGCCTTCTGCCTTACCACTTCGTGGACGCAGCAGAAGAGTTGTTTCCACCTCTACCACTAGGAGGCAAGTGGATACTGGTGTCCTCAATTATCTTTCCAGGGCTGCCCATGATGATGGGGAAGAGGCATTCTTTCATAGCCTTGCCCAATAGTTGCACCCGGTCCCGCGTTCCCTCAGACTGCGTGCCCGAGGTGCTCTCCAGATAGTACTGGACGCTTATGCCCCACCCAACAATCCTTTGCCCATTTTTATTTTTTAGAAAGGTGGCAGTTGTCTCAAACCAACCTTCTGCCGCTGCAAGACCTTCCCCACCAGCAGTCAGCGGAATTAGAGTCCGTACCCCCTACCTTCCAGACACAGGTCACCCAAACCGAAGGCCAAAGAACCTATGGACACTTGCCCGAGTTCAGTGCACCTGCCCAATATAGCCACTTGACCAGACACAATGTTGGAGGCTGGTCCCAACATGTGTCTGGTCGACATGGCCATATTGGGGGGTATGAAGCCATGGGTTACTCCCATAGCCAGGATGTCAGCCATCCATACCATGCTCAACACTATTGTGGAGCGCTACCACAGGAACAAACCTTGGGCCTGAATACTGCGTGGACAACTTCCCTAGCCCAGGGTGATACACAGGTTGCCCAACAGAGCAGACGAACTTCTGCCCAAGGTGACCCTCCCCCTTCACCCCCACCCCCAACTTACCACAACCTATAGTGAGGCAATGTGGTGGCCTGTTGTTGTTTGTTATTTTATGATGTTTTTACATTTTGTATTACTTTGTCATATTCTTTTTCCGTTTTACGACATTTGGATATTGAGGCCTGAATGTTAGGCCGTAACAGCCATATGATGGCAATATGGCAGAAAACAATGTGATGCAAAGAAAAGATACATTTGCACAACAAAAAAAGCAATGCGTGTCATGTTTTATTTAAGCAATATTTTATTATCAACCTAGAACTAAGGGTATCTTCTAAACACTTATAGGCTTCAAAGGGTCAAACATTACAAAAACACTGTGACAAACTACCATAAGTACTACAGAGACAGCACTGTTGTGAATGGGCTTGAGATGAGTTCTGAGCAGAGGCTCCCTCTGGTGGTTACAAGCAGTGCTGGTCTGTCCAGTGAAGATTGTGAGGATTGGGAATCAGGTGTTACTGACTGGTCTTATATAAGGGAGTCACCTTCCCATCAGGGTTGCCGGTGATCAATTGTTCTGGTCTCAATTCTTGAATCCTGTTTCCCTTGTAGCCTGCTGTGTCGTGTCTGCATCTCCTGCTATCAGATAAGACATTTTCTTCTTTTTGTTTTTGTGCTAGATTTTTGCATTTTGTCCTGCACTTCTGTGGGGGCCTTCAGGGTCCCCTCCGGGGGCTTTTGCCCTCTCAGTTTAGTTCAGCCACTGATGTTTGTACTTTTGCTTTTTACAGTTTTTTTCAGTGGCTGCTGTTTTGATTTTGTTACACCAGAGAACTAATTTAGGTGGTAGAGGTCGTGTGATCTCAGGTGTTTTTGAAATTAGTAGAGTTGGTGCTTTTCAGGGTTTTCTGGGATTGCAGTAAGTACCCTTCCTATCCTTTTCTATTTAGTTAGTTTGGGCCCCAGCGTTTGCTCATACTATTTTCTTTCTGTGTCAGTATTTCTTCTTGTCTAACCGCCATTACATGTTTGGGGGCTTTCTATTATCTTTGGGGTTCTGCTCCGGGGCAGATAGCTTTCCTATTTCTATCTTTAGGTGTACTGCAATCTCATAGATTCCAACTGCTCTGGTGTATTGCCTTTTTACCTGCACTCCTCAGCTACCAAATCATAACAGTATCACCGGCCCAAAAAAAAATTAATATTGTATGGTACTCACAGAAGGGAAAAATATTGTGAAAGAAAAAAAAAAAAAAAAAGGTTGTCAGAGTTGTCAGAGATATTTTTCTGTTTGTTGCATTTTTTTTTTTTCCCTCTGTATCTCTGGGTGCTGGGGAGGATCTTTTCTCTCAATGGAGTTTGCACAGTTGTCTGGCCGTGTGGATCAGCTTGCCACTGAGGTTCAGAGTATTGCTGCATATCTTGCTAGGTTGCCTGTTGTGGAACCTAGGATCCCCATGCCAGATTTGTTTTTAGGGGATCGAGCTAAGTTTCAGAATTTCAAAAATAATTGTAAATTGTTTTTTGCCTTAAAATCTAAGTCCTCAGGGAACGCAGCGCAGCAGGTTCAAATTGTCATCTCTCTCCTGCGCGGCGATCCTCAGGATTGGGCTTTTTCCCTGACACCTGGGGATCCTGCTTTGAGCGATGTTGATGCATTTTTTTCAGGCTTTGGGGTTATTGTACGATGAGCCTAATGTCACTGATCAAGCTGAAAAAGCCTTGTTGGCATTAAATCAGGGGCTTGATGACGCTGAGTTATACTGTCAGAGATTCCGTAGGTGGGCAGTCCTGACCAAGTGGAATGACGACGCTTTGGCGGCCCTTTTCCGGAAGGGTCTGTCAGATAATGTAAAGGATGTTATGGTGGGATTCCCTGTCCCCTCTGGTCTCAATGATTCTATGTCATTAGCGATTCAAATTGACAGACGTTTGCGTGAGCGGAGAAGTATGCGTGGAATAGTGTTGCCTTGTGAACCTGCTTCTGAATCCATGCAGTGTGATAGAGTGGTGTCTGGGGCACAGCGTCATGAGTTTCGAAAGCGCAATGGGTTATGTTTCTACTGTGGTGATGCCTCTCATGCTATTTCAGTCTGCCCTAAGCGGGGAAGACGTTTTGCACGCTCAGTTGTCTTGGGTAATGTTCAGACTAAGTTTTTATTAACTGTCACTCTGATATGCTCTCTGTCCTCATTTTCTGCTCAGGCTTTCGTTGATTCTGGAGCAGCTATTAACCTGATGGATTATGATTTTGCTAAACGTTGTGGGTTTCCCTTGATACCCCTACAGAAGTCTATTCCCCTACTGGGGATCGATTCTACCCCTTTGGCTGAGAATAAACCTCAGTTCTCTACTCAGGTGATAATGAGGGTTGAACCTGATCACCAGGAGTGCTGCAAATTTTTGGTTCTGTATAATCTGCATGATATTATCGTACTGGGTTTCCCTTGGTTACAGTCTCATAATCCTGTTTTGGATTGGAAATCTGTGTCTGTAACCAGTTGGGGCTGCCAATGTGTTAATACCAACACTCCTGTTTTTTCTGCCTCCCCCCACGCTCAGGATGTTCCTGACTTTTTTATTGATTTTTCTGATGTGTTTAGCGAAAGTAAATCTGCATCCTTGCCTCCCCATAGGAGCTATGACTGCGCTATTGAATTAGTGCCGGGTAGTAAATTCCCTAAAGGTCGCCTTTTTAACTTGTCTGTACCTGAACATGACGCTATGCGGTCTTATATCAAGGAATCATTGGAGAAGGGTCATATCAGACCATCCTCTTCACCCTTAGGTGCCGGTTTTTTTCTTTGTGGCCAAAAAGGATGGTTCATTAAGGCCGTGTATTGATTATCGTCTTTTGAACAATATTACTGTGAAATATCAATATCCGTTACCCTTGATTTCTGACCTGTTTTCCAGGGTGAAAAACGCTACTTGGTTTACCAAGCTTGACCTCAGGGGGGCGTATAACCTTATTCGCATTAAGCACGGGGATGAATGGAAGACGGCATTCAATACCCCTGAAGGGCATTTTGAGTACCTAGTGATGCCCTTTGGGCTCACTAATGCTCCTTCCGTCTTCCAGTCCTTCATGAATGACATTTTCAGGGATTTTGTGGACAAATTTCTGATTGTTTATTTGGATGATATCTTGATTTTTTTCTAATGACTGGGACTCTCATGTGAAACATGTTCGAACTGTATTCCAGATTTTGAGAGAGAATGCTCTGTATGTGAAGGGATCAAAGTGTCTTTTTGGCGTACAGAGGATCTCATTTCTGGGATTCATTTTGTCCCCATCTGTTATTGAAATGGACCCGGTCAAGGTTCAGGCCATCTGTGATTGGGTCCAACCTACTTCATTAAAGGCTCTTCAGAGATTTTTGGGTTTTGCCAATTTTTATCGTAAATTTATTGGTAATTTCTCGGTTATTGTTAAACCATTAACTGATTTGACCAAAAAGGGTTCTGATGTGGTGAATTGGCCTCCTGAGGCAGTCTCTGCATTTCAGGAACTTAAGCAAAGATTCACTTCTGCTCCTGTTCTACGGCAGCCTGATGTTTCTCTGCCATTTCAGGTGGAGGTTGATGCCTCTGAAATTGGGGCAGGTGCCGTTTTGTCCCAAAAAGATCCAGAGACCTCTAAAAGTAACCCTTGTGCCTTTTTCTCTCGAAAATTTTCTCCTACTGAACGTAATTATGACGTGGGTAATCGGGAGTTATTGGCCATGAAGTGGGCTTTTGAAGAGTGGAGACATTGGCTGGAGGGAGCCAAACATCAGGTGGTGGTCCTTACAGACCATAAGAATCTGGTTTATCTGGAATCTGCCAAGCGACTCAATCCTAGACAGGCCAGGTGGGCCTTGTTTTTCACACGTTTTAATTTTGTGGTTTCCTTTCTTCCTGGCACTAAGAATGTTAAGGCGGATGCCCTCTCGAGGAGTTTCCTTGCGGACTCTCCTGAGTTATCTGATCCTTCTGTTATTTTGAAAGAGGGTGTAGTTCTTTCCGCCATCTCGCCCAATTTGAGACTTGCTCTGGAGGGGTGTCAGGAGGATAGGCCCGAGTGCTGCGATGTTGGAAAATTGTTTGTCCCGGACCAGTGGAAAAAGAGTGTGATGTCTGAGATTCATTGTTCCGCATTGGCTGGGCATCCCGGAATTTTTGGTACCAGAGACTTGGTTTGTCGGTCGTTATGGTGGCCTACCTTGTCTCGTGATGTCAGGGAATTTGTGCAGTCCTGCGGGACTTGCTCTCGCTCCAAGCCTTGCTCTCGCTCTAGTGGTTTGTTGATGCCATTGCCTGTGCCCAAGAGACCATGGACCCATATCTCTTTGGATTTCATTTCCGACCTTCCTGTTTCTCAGAGAATGACCGCCATCTGGGTAATTTGTGATAGGTTTTCCAAAATAGGTTTGCCTTCCTCCTCTGAATTGGTGCCGTTGTTCCTTCAGCACGTGGTTCGTTTACACGGCATTCCTGAGAACATTGTGTCTGATAGAGGAGTCCAGTTTGTTTCCAGATTTTGGAGGACTTTTTGTTCTAAACTGGGTGTTCAATTGTCTTTCTCCTCGGCATTTCATCCTCAGACCAATGGTCAAACTGAGAGAACAAACCAGACATTGGAGACTTATCTAAGATGCTTTGTGTCTGCTGATCAGGATGACTGGGTCTCTTTTTTGCCTTTGGCTGAGTTTGCTCTTAATAATAGGGCTAGCTCTGCCACTTTGATGTCTCAGTTTTTCTGTAATTCTGGGTTTCACCCTCGATTTTCTTCAGGACAGACGGAGGCTTCTGTCTGTCCAGGTGTTGACTCTGTTGTGGAGCGTATGCAACAGATTTGGGACCAGGTAGTGGAGAGGTTGTCCTCTCTCAGGAGAAGGCCCAGCGGTTTGCTAACCGGCATAGGACTGATGGTCCTCGGTTTAAAGTAGGGGACTTGGTCTGGTTGTCCTCAAAAAATATTCCTATGAGAGTAGCATCTCCTAAATTTAAGCCTAGGTTCATTGGACCTTATAAGATCATGGAGATTATTAATCCTGTTTCTTTTCGTTTACTTCTTCCAGGGACATTTAAGATCCATAACGTGTTCCACAAGTCCTTGTTGAAGAGGTTTGTTGAGCCAGTGGTTCCTGCTGCTGTGCCTCCTGACCCTGTTTTGGTTGAGGGCAATCTGGAGTATGTGGTTGAGAAAATATTAGATTCTCGTTTTTCTAGACGGAAACTCCAGTATTTGGTCAAATGGAGAGGTTATGATCAGGAAGACAATTCTTGGGTGTTTGCTTCGGACATCCATGCTAGGAGACATATCCATGCGTATCATAGAACTCATCCTGACCGACCTGGTTGCTCAAATGAGGGTTCGGTGACCCCTCCTCAAGGGGGGGGGGTACTGTTGTGAATGGGCTTGAGATGAGTTCTGAGCAGAGGCTCCCTCTTGTGGTTACAAGCAGTGCTGGTCTGTCCAGTGAAGATTGTGAGGATTGGGAATCAGGTGTTACTGACTGGTCTTATATAAGGGAGTCACCTTCCCATCAGGGTTGCCGGTGATCAATTGTTCTGGTCTCAATCCTTGAATCCTGTTTCCCTTGTAGCCTGCTGTGTCGTGTCTGCATCTCCTGCTATCAGATAAGACATTTTCTTCTTTTTGTGCTAGATTTTTGCATTTTGTCCTGCACTTCTGTGGGGGCCTTCAGGGTCCCCTCCGGGGGCTTTTGCCCTCTCAGTTTAGTTCAGCCACTGATGTTTGTACTTTTGCTTTTTACAGTTTTTTTCAGTGGCTGCTGTTTTGATTTTGTTACACCAGAGAACTAATTTAGGTGGTAGAGGTCGTGTGATCTCAGGTGTTTTTGAAATTAGTAGAGTTGGTGCTTTTCAGGGTTTTCTGGGATTGCAGTAAGTACCCTTCCTATCCTTTTCTATTTAGTTAGTTTGGGCCCCAGCGTTTGCTCATACTATTTTCTTTCTGTGTCAGTATTTCTTCTTGTCTAACCGCCATTACATGTTTGGGGGCTTTCTATTATCTTTGGGGTTCTGCTCCGGGGCAGATAGCTTTCCTATTTCTATCTTTAGGTGTAATTAGTTTCTCAGGCTGTGACGAGGCGTCTAGGACCAACGTAGGAACGCTCCACGGCTGCCTCTAGTTGTGGTGGTTAGTCAGGGTACTGCAATCTCATAGATTCCAACTGCTCTGGTGTATTGCCTTTTTACCTGCACTCCTCAGCTACCAAATCATAACACAGCACATTCTCTTGCCAGGGAGTAGATCCATCAGGGGAAACAAAATAATTAGTTAAAACATCACGCACTCTTAGGCCAGAGGGCTGGCGACATTGAGGATGGACAGGTCTTCCATTAGTAGGATCAGGACTTACATCCTCATCCTCAACCTCATCATCAACATTCGATGGGCAATCATGGTATCTTGTGAAATTATGCAGTACAACACAAGCCTGTATTACCACATTAACATTGGCTTCACCAAGTTGAAAGTCTAAAGTTAAATATAGTGCGCCTGTGGTTGAGGGCTCACCGTGGATATGGCCTCATGACGTTCCGCGTCAACTGGAAAGCCTCATCTGCAACCATCACATAAGGCAAGGCTTCAATATTATTCCCTGGTAGGTAACGTGGGGGTGGGATGTTCAACTCATTGTTGCGCAGCCACCGACCCATAATGGAAGAATTGAAGACTTTGGAGTCTCCAGTTCTTCCATAGGGCCCAATATCGACAATTACAAACCTGTAGCTAGTGTCAACCAGGGCCAACAGAACTACGGAAAAATATTGTTTATAATTGCAATATTGGGACCCTGAGTTCGGCAGCTTACACACATGGATGTGCTTCCCATCCAGGGCTCCTAGAAAGTTAGGAAACTGGCAGGTCTCCTCAAAACCACAAGCTATACGCATCGAATCTTCCATTTGCGGCTGAGGCATGACCAGGTGATGGAGTCGGGACCAGATTTCTGCGCATGTTGACCGCACAATTCCAGAGATGGTTGACTTTCCAAGTAAGAATTCTAAATGCAATGCTGCATATGACATCCCCGTGGAAAGAAATCTAAAGGGTAAACACAAAATATACATGATAAGCTATCCAGTTAAGTGCATGGTTATACATTGATGACACTTTGAGTCCATTAATAACAAACCTTGGCACAAAAACATACAAATGCAAGGTGTGTGGTTTTTGGGTCATATCCAAGGTTATATTGGATCAGAAAACTTGTGGGGGGGTCACACATAGATAAATAGAGGTCTAAATAACAAAGATGTAAGGCCAGGTAATACATAAATATCTCAAATACATCATCAATATATCGGTTGCAAACATACCGTAACGTAAGGATTAGGCGCTCCTCGGCAGATATTGCTTTACGCATCCTTGTGTCCTGAAAAGTTATCCCAGGGCGCACAATCTACAACAATATAGCAAAAGTGCAAAGGGACATCCGACGATAAGAAAAAAACTTGTCGGGATTGCTACGCAGAGAAGCATAGAGATAGTGGAAATGGCCTTCACTGTCACGTCGCCTCAAAAGGGGATGGACCCAAAATCTTCTACGCCTCCTGGGATCCACAATCACTGGTTATGGCTGACCAAAACGTCAGGACAATACCCAGTTATATAACACACGCTCAGTTGTGTTAAAAGTAAGTGTGTCTCCCATATTTAGGACAAAGCACAACTCACGCAACACAAGCACGGAGTGAAAGCCAAAGATTGGAGGGTGCCACCTGTTGACGAGCCAATAAATAGGGTTGTTCATGATTATTTAAATGGGTTTCAGGCCTAAAAACCGTTATATGTCAGTTTTGCAAGCTGGCGAGAAAATCTCGCCGTACGGATTGCATACGGATGACACACGGATGTTTTCATGCGAGGAAATCGCATCCTCGCATTGCAAATGGATTACATACGGATCACTTTTCTAGGGACTACTCTGCGTATTACGGCCGTATAATACAGACCGAATTTTTATCGTTGAGTGTGACTCCGGCCTAAAGGGAAAAAAAAATTCAAAGTTTGAAAATTGCAAAATTTTCCAAATTTTCACCATATTTCTATTTTTTTTTATAAATAAACACAAATTATATCAAAGAAATTTTACAAATATCATGAAGTACAATATGTCACGAGAAAACGAACTCAGAATCGCGAAGATCTGTTGAAGCGTTTCAGAGTTATAGCCTCAAAGAGACAGTGGTCAGAATTGTAAAAATTGCCCCAGTCATTAACGTGCAAACCACCCTTGAAGGTTAAGGGGCTAAGGTCACATGTCTTATTACAGTTACGTCTTATTACAGTCACATTTCTATTACAATGACATGTCTTATTACAATCACATGTCTTATTGTAGTCACATGTCTATTACAATCACATGTCTTATTACATTCACATGTCTTATTATAGTCACATGTCTTATTATAGTCACATGTGTTATTACAGTCACATGGCTTATTACAGTCACATGTCTATAACAGTCACATGTCTATTACAGTCATGTCATATTACTGTCACATCTCTTATTACAGTGACATGTCTTATTACAGTCACATGTCTAATAATGGGCCATCTGAAGATATGCAATTACAAGTGTTTTCTACCATGTAGGGATAATAAACACATGTTGAAATGTGTCAGATCGAAAATAAATAAAATAGTGTTAAAATCTGTTAGTATCGAGGTCATGTGCTCTTTGAGATGCGATCTGGTAATAAGAGGAAAATAGAACCAAGAAGTGGATGGCTACGTGTAGAGCTAAAGGTCTGTGCAATTAGCAGTTGTGCTCGTGGGTTGATGCGAGTTGAAATGACCTGGCAGCTAAACATGGGGTAAATTATGAGATGGATGTTCCTCGTGTTCTGATATGTGTTTTAGTGAATTTATAAATAAAAAGCACAGTGATCTCATACTTCACTGCCTGAAGAGCAGACAACAAGAACAGAGAAAAAGAATAAGCCGAACGTTGCATCAGGGGGAAGCTCTGCGATGGGATTCCCCTCAGTGTCGAGCTCAAAGAGTAAGGTCAACTCAGTTCAATAGTGTAGGAATTCACTCCGCTCACAACTAACAGCATGAACAGGAAACCAGAGAAGTAATATACCAAGGTCATGGACAAGAGACCAGAGAGGTAATATACCAGGGTTATGGACAGGAAAGCAGTCAGGTAATACACCAGGGTCATGGACAGGAAACCAGAAAGGTAAGATACCAGGGTCATGGACAGGAATCCAGATAGGTAATATACCAGGGTCATGGACAGGAATCCAGAGAGGTAAGATACCAGGGTCATGGACAGGAAACCAGAGAGGTAAGATACCATGATCATGGACAGGAAACCAGAAAGGTAATATACCAGGGTCATGGACAGGAATCCAGAGAGGTAATATACCAGGGTCATGGACAGGAAACCAAAGAGGTACTATTCCAGGGTCATGGACAGGAAACCAGAGAAAAGGTATACCAGTGTTATGGACAGGAAACCAGAGCGGTAATATACCAGGGTATTTAGGAGTATTTCACCAAACTCCTTTACAATCCGAAAAGCTCCATGTCCCTTTTAACTAATGTTGTTACTCACATAACTCTTCACATATTGACAACTGTATTGTCCTTGTCACAGACACTACTTACTACCATATTACACCACATATTTACTCTCACAATGCCCTGCAGCTACTCCTATTAACCTTTGTGTATGCTAACCATATCTCTTAATGGCTCCGATGTCATTTTATGTCTCCATTCTGGCTTGAGCTCCCATAACGGCATCTCATTAGCTGCAAAATTAGTTATCGAAAGTTTCTCCAAAATGGCAGCTCAGTCCAACATGGCTGTTCAACATATTTAGTACTGATCATTTTCAATGAGTGTTTTTATTTTAACATGACCAAACATGAGGAATGACAAAGAGTTCTCTTAGGAGAGGTCAACCCCTTTAAGAAGATACAATTTTCAGTTAAAACGTTTCCAACATTCCAAACATGAAAAAGGCTTCTCCCCTATGTGAGCTCTCGGATGTTCATTAAGAATTGATTTTCGTGGACAACATTTCCCATATTAAGAACATGAAAAAGGCTTCTCCCCTGTGTGAGTTCTTTGGTGACTAAAAAGAGATGATTTCTTCACAAAACATTTTCCACATTCTAAACAGGAAAATGGCTTCTCCACCATGTGAGTTCTCTGGTGTTTAACAAAATTAGACTGATTGTTAAAACATTTCTCACATTCTGAACAGGAAAAAGGTTTCACCCCTGTGTGAGTTCTGTGGTGCTTAACCAAATCTGATTTCTGATTAAAACATTTCCCACATTCTGAGCAGCAAAAAGGCTTCTCCCCTGTGTGAGTTCTATGGTGCACAACCAAATCTGATTTGTGGTTAAAATATTTCCCACATTCTGAACAGGAAAAAGGCTTCTTCCCTGTGTGAATTCTCTGGTGCCTTACCAAATCTGATTTCTGGCTACAACATTTCCCACATTCTGAGCAGCAAAAAGGCTTCTCCCCTGTGTGAGTTCTATGGTGCACAACCAAATCTGATTTGTGGTTAAAACATTTCCCACATTCTGAACATGAAAAAGGCTTCTCCCCTGTGTGAATTCTCTGGTGGCTATCAAGAAGCACTTTCTTCTTAAAACATTTACCACATTCTGAACATGAAAAAGGCTTCTCTCCTGTGTGGGTTCTCCGGTGGCTATCAAGAAGCACTTTCTGGTTAAAACATATCCTACATTCTGAACATGAAAAAGGCTTCTCCCCTGTGTGAATTCTCTGGTGGCTATCAAGAAGCACTTTCTTGTTAAAACATTTCCCACATTCTGAACATGAAAAAGGCTTCTCATCTGTGTGATTTCTTTGGTGTATAACAAGATTCCATTTCCGGTTAAAACGTTTCCCACATTCTGAACAGCAAAAAGGCTTCTCCCCTGTGTGAGTTCTATGATGCTGAACCAGATCAGATTTTCGTTTAAAACATTTCCCACATTCTGAACAGCAAAAAGGCTTCTCCCCTGTGTGAGTTCTATGGTGCACAACCAAATCTGATTTCTGGTTAAAACATTTCCCACATTCTGAACAGGAAAAAGGCTTATTCCCTGTGTGAATTCTCTGGTGCCTTACCAAATCTGATTTCTGGTTAAAACATTTCCCACATTCTGAACATGAAAATCTATTATCTGTTGTGTGAAGTTTTTCATGTTTAGGAAAAGTATTTTCGAGAAAACTATTTCCATATTCTGAATATGAAAATGGGTTCATTCCTTTAGAATCAATTAGTTTTACAATTCTTATATTGTGACTTTGATTTTCCTTCGTAGTTGCTAATGAGCCAGAAGACAGAACCTGCTTTAAAGGATCAGATGACAGATCTTTGCTGTGAAGTGATGATGGTATATTTGGAGTAATGGCATTCACTTCAATTGTATCCTGTGTGATCTCAAGATCATCCGATTTAAAAATTGAAGCTGTCAGCGTTCCCTCTGATCTCCTGGGCAGTCATCTGCTAAAAGTAAATCCAATTATTAATTTTGACTAAAATATCCTCAAATTGTATACTTTTGAACATTTCTACTTACGCTGTTTATAAAAATTAGTAAAAAAATGTACGTAAAAATATTGAATTATTCACCAAGACAATAGGAAAGATGTATATCTTTGTACCGTGTTAGCCAGTAGATAGAAAAATATTTAGAATTGAGAGTCCTCAGTGGTTGATACCTTTTAATGGCTAACTGAAAAGATGGTAACAAATTGCAAGCTTTCGAGACTACTCAGGTCTCTTCATCAGGCAAGGACTAATACAACATCTGAAGAATCATATATTTATACACAACACAGCACAGAAACAAAGAAATAGATGAGACAAGTGAAGTGAAGCAGAACTGTCATTATAGGAGAGGGATGAACAGTTGTGGCAAAAACTAGTCCAATATTTATTGCCACAACTGTTCATCCCTCTCCCATATTGACAGTTCTGCTTCACGTCACTTGTCTCATCTATTGCATTGTTTCTGTGCTGTGTTGTGTATAAATATGTGATTCTTCAGATGTTGTATTAGTCCTTGCCTGATGAAGAGACCTGAGTAGTCTCGAAAGCTTGCAATTTGTTACCATCTTTTCAGTTAGCCATTAAAAGGTATCAACCACTGAGGACTCTCAATTCTAAATATTTTTCTCACCAAGACAATGACAGTTCACAATCTAATCGAAAGCCTCATAGCTTGAACCAGTGGATTGTAATGTTCAATGATTTCTTCATTCTGCCTCCCAAACATGGAATAAAAAGTCACAAAACAATGTTATGTAGGCGAAAATTATACCAATAAACCTCTACTCATCACACGAAATACAAGTCCCCACTCAGGTCCATCATCTGTTAGTGGAGAAAAAAGGTTTCCACATTATTAGTGGCTCTAAAGCTCTTGAAAAGCAACATGGCTTCCATAAAATAATACAGCAATATCCGCTCTCCCAAAGTAAAATTTCCACTCGCTTCTGAGCATTGCAGTGAGCTCAAACCACATTTAGCATCCATGTATTTGGCATTACTATAGTGAGAAGAACCCACTTAATTTATAGTGTGTGTCTCCTGGAGCACAATCTGGGCACTATGAGTTGGATAATAAACCAGCAAATGTGCAATTTTCACGTTGCAACATCCAGTGCGAGCTAATTTCCGGAAAGTGGCTGTGGAGTCAAAATAGTCACTACTCCCATAAAATAATTCAATGAGGGATATAATTTCCAAAATGGAGTCAATTTATTGGGATTTCTACTGCTTTAGTCCTCTACAATGTGATTATATTAGGGCATTTGCAAATAGTGAGTCCCATCTCCACTGGAACCTGCTCCTGCCATGTCTGCATCCATCACCAGAAAAAATAACCGTGTGCACAACCAAGAAGGTGCCAGAGTAGGTTCCCACACCGTATCTAATAGAAAATGAACTCGGCACTCAACTTTAGTATAGTGAGAATAAAGATTTTTATTCACAGTAGTAACACGAAACGTTTCGGTCCTATATCATGGACCTTCATCAGTCACTACATTTATAAAAAACAGAAGAAAAAATTATATTAACAAAATAAAGTATGTACAATCAAAATTTGGTCAATAGTAAAGGTAGAGAGTAGTTGTATACAATGCTTCAGGAGATTTAGGGAGCAATCATAGGTCAGAGTTGTATCAGAGGTATCACAAAGGCAGAAAGAATATATATGGTGAGGACATACCAGATACTACTGGGAAGGGGTTGATCCACATAGGGAAGAAAGAAAGGGCTGGATATAGCTGTAGGTGAAAATAAGATAAACGTAAGTGCCGATATACTTTTATGTATAAGTAGATTTTGTGCCTATGCCTGTAGATGTGACATACCCTGTGTTGGTGGGGTGAGATGAGGAAGAGGACAATGCCTCTATTGCACTAGTAACCTGTAGAAACAGCGCAAAACATAGATACCATAAATATCACAACTATCAATGTGATAGTGAAGCGGTGGAGCCGCTATACTTGTCTGTGACTGACCTGTTGTGAAGGAGTCCGGTAGTGAGGATAGGTCTCTGCATTGGACGCGGTGTCCACCGCTAGTCTGAGTGCAGAGAAAGCTAGAAAGCAGCATGTATATGAGAGGAAGAGGCGGGACTATAGTGTCAGTCAAACAGAGCATCAGACAGGAAGTGAGGTGGCAGGAAGTTAATGGACATGTGTTCCAAGTGAATACTAGGTAACCAGAGGCCGTCCTACAGGTGGGAGGAGTAAAGGAGCGGCGTGCTGATGGAGATGTGCCCAACAGGATGACGTGGCAGCATTATAGTATTTAATACAAGCGGCTCTAAAGTGAATGAAAGAGAGGCATGTTAGTACAAGCGTAAAGGAGTTTACAGCAATAAACATTGCGATCTTGTACATTAGCTTAAAGCGATAGGAATACATAACAGGCTTGCAGCATCAGTATGCGTCAAAAGGGGCATAACAGTAATATGAGTACTGATTTAGTACATTATCATAAGACAGTATGGAAGACAAATCTGCAGGCAACAAGGAATAATAAATAACCACCTAACAGAGATCAAAGCAGCATGTGGTAAATGACAGGTGACGTGTAAACATCTGTATGCATCATTTATAAAGTAAAAGGGTGTCACAGCAAAATTCATATTGGTATAGTGCGTTATCAGAAGACAGTATGGGAAAATGGCAGCACGGATTATTAAATAAATAAACACCTGGCTGAGATCAACATATCATGTGGTATATGGCAAGTGATGTATAAAAAAGGGGGGTGGGGGAATTATAGCCTCAGTGGTCATATGCAGAATTACATGAAGGAGAGTAAATCGTATTCACGATTAAGACCCTTAGGTGATAGAGTGTCTAGGGTGTGTATCCAATACGCCTCTCTCCTTTTCAATTGACGTATGCGGTCGCCTCCTCGTCGTGAATGTGGTATTTGTTCCAAAACTTGGTATTTTAATTGGGCTATGGTATGTCCCATTGTGATGAAGTGGTGTGGGATGGGGAGTAAGGTATTCTTACATCTTATGGTTGATTTGTGTTTTGAAATGCGTTGTTTTACAGGTTGACTAGTTTCCCCAACATATAATAACCCACAAGGACACTTAATCACGTATATCACAAAGGCCGTGTCGCAAGTAAAGAAACCACGGACTCTAAATGTTTTTCCCGTATATGGGTGATGGATGGTTTCTCCTCTGAGTACGTTATTACATTGAGTGCATCCCAGACATGGGAAAGTGCCCGTTCTTGGTTTTTTCAGGAATTGTTGTGTAGTTCCTGATTTTTTAGGGCCTAAGTCAGCTCTGATCAATGCATCCCTTAGGTTGGGTGCACGGCGGAAGCATGGGAGAAAAGGTCTAGAGAATTCTTTAATGTCCGGGTGCGCAGTCTGGAGGAGCGGCCAATGTTGGCGAATGGATTTGTGTAATATATACGCATAGGGGTGGTAATGGTGTACGAAAGCAATTCTGCCCCCCATATCTTGTTTATTGCGAGTGACCGTAGTTCTGGAACGATCCAGGACCCCTTGTGGATAGCCCCTCTCTCTAAATTTTGAATTCATTTCTAAGAGGCGGGTTTCCTGAGTGGTATGATCGGAGACGATCTTTTTGACCCGATAGAATTGGGATGTCGGAATGGATTTCTTCATGGCGACTGGATGGAAGCTATTAAAATGAAGTAAGCTGTTACGATCTGTCGGTTTGACATATAGATCAGTGGATAAACAGCCACTGGAATCCTTTATAATCACAGTGTCTAGGAAATTGATCCTGGAGTGGTCGTGTGAGATGGTAAAGCTGAGTCCGGGCCAAGAGCAATTCAGAAATTGATGAAAGAGTGCTAAGGACTCGAACGTGCCCCCCCATATGCAGAAGACATCGTCTATGTAACGTTTCCAGACAATGGCGTTGTTCTTGAATAGAGGGTTTGTGTAGATCAATGTCTCCTCAAAATGGGCCATGTAGCAATTTGCATATGGGGGTGCTACGTTCGAGCCCATCGCGGTCCCGCGTATCTGCAGGTAGAAATCATCCTGGAACATAAAGTAGTTGTGTTTAAGTACGATGGTTAACAGATCCAGACAGAGAGCGATCTCTGCTGGATTAAAGTCCGATTTTTCAAGTAAGCGTTGGACAGACCGTATACCGTTCTCATGAGGTATGGAAGTGTAGAGGTCTTTTACGTCAAATGTGACTAATAGGGAATTAGCTGGAACTTGATTGATGGAGCGGATCATGTCCAGAAACGCTCCAGTGTCCAAAATGAATGATTTGCTAGTTTTGATTAGAGGAGTGAAGATTTTTTCTAGATAAATTGCCAATGGTGAGAAAATGGAGTCCGAGGCGGCCACGATTGGCCTGCCAGGGGGTTGCTGGAGGTTCTTATGGATTTTGGGGAGTATGTAGAATACAGGGATGATCGGATTATGAGAGATTAGAAACTCATGAGTTTTACTGTCCAGGATGCCTGCATCACAATGTTGTCTTAGTGTGTCGCTAATGTGGGTCCGTATATCATTGGTGGGATCACGCGGTAATTTCTGATAAATAGTGATGTTGTCGAGTTGCCGGAGTGCCTCAGAGATGTAATATGAGCGATCCATCACGACAATTGCACCCCCTTTATCCGCAGGTTTTATGATGATATTTTTATCATCTTGTAAGGATTTAAGGGCATGATGATCAGTAGCCGTGAGGTTATGTGGGTAGTGTAATTTGCCTTTTTCCATGTCAGATTTAAGACCATGGAAAGAGGAATAAATGAAATCAATAAAGGTCTCAAGAGCGTTCGATCCAGGGGAGGTCTGAAGAGGCTCTTTGTTCTCAGGCCCAGAGTAGTGGCTGAGAGTCGTCCCGGTTCTCCCGGAGACTGTATAGGTCTAGGTGCGGGAGGTTGAGAAAAATACACCCGTAGTCGTAGGGAACGAAAAAACCTTTGAAGGTCCATTTCAAGTTCAAATGTCCTATATTTGTAAGAGGGGCAGAAGGAAAGTCCTTTTTGGAGGACATAATATTCTGCGATACTCAAAGTCCTGGATGAGATGTTAATGACGAGTGGGCACATACCTGGGAACGAGTTGTCCGTATTTGATTCGGATTGTCCCTTCGGTCTGTGCCCCCGTCTGGTCCTCTTCGTCTTGTTTGGCGTCTGCGTGGGCCTAAAAAAGGGAATAGGAGCAGAAGAAAGGCCACCTCTGTCCTGTTCTGAGCCGGAGGTAGAGGCATCGGTTGAAGATCTTTGACCTGGACAATAGGAAGGTCGCCATGAAGAGGGTCTCTCTCGCCACTTGTAGACACGATTTAGGTTATAGTCCTCTAGATCTCGGGCAAATTTCTGGCGCTTGCGATCCTCTATGTCCTTTCTGTGTTGAATTATGTTGTTATTTATCTGTGATTTTAAGGAGGAGATTTCCTCTGGTGTCCCCGTGGAAGACAGTTGTGCCTCGATGGAGCCAACTTGCTCGGTGCTGGTAGCTATGGCCTTCTGCAAGTTCTCTACGGTTAAAAGCATGAGGTCGAAAGAGCACTTGTTAAGTATTTGTTCATATTTTTGACAATATTCAGTGGAGTCAGAGAAGAGGGTGGGACGAAGGGGTACTCGTAGGCCCCGTGGAATTCTCTGAACTCTAATATATTCAGTGAGAGTGGCACAGTGCAATTCTAGGTTTGTGCGGTGGCGTAATTCTCTCTCTAAATCGCGTCCACGGGTCTCCCGAGGGGGAGCCTTGAGGAAATCACTTGAAAGGGTGGTCTGAGCTAGGATGCTCGATGTCTCGATGTCGATGAAACTCATGAGTTTCTAATCTCTCATAATCCGATCATCCCTGTATTCTACATACTCCCCAAAATCCATAAGAACCTCCAGCAACCCCCTGGCAGGCCAATCGTGGCCGCCTCGGACTCCATTTTCTCACCATTGGCAATTTATCTAGAAAAAATCTTCACTCCTCTAATCAAAACTAGCAAATCATTCATTTTGGACACTGGAGCGTTTCTGGACATGATCCGCTCCATCAATCAAGTTCCAGCTAATTCCCTATTAGTCACATTTGACGTAAAAGACCTCTACACTTCCATACCTCATGAGAACGGTATACGGTCTGTCCAACGCTTACTTGAAAAATCGGACTTTAATCCAGCAGAGATCGCTCTCTGTCTGGATCTGTTAACCATCGTACTTAAACACAACTACTTTATGTTCCAGGATGATTTCTACCTGCAGATACGCGGGACCGCGATGGGCTCGAACGTAGCACCCCCATATGCAAATTGCTACATGGCCCATTTTGAGGAGACATTGATCTACACAAACCCTCTATTCAAGAACAACGCCATTGTCTGGAAACGTTACATAGACGATGTCTTCTGCATATGGGGGGGCACGTTCGAGTCCTTAGCACTCTTTCATCAATTTCTGAATTGCTCTTGGCCCGGACTCAGCTTTACCATCTCACACGACCACTCCAGGATCAATTTCCTAGACACTGTGATTATAAAGGATTCCAGTGGCTGTTTATCCACTGATCTATATGTCAAACCGACAGATCGTAACAGCTTACTTCATTTTAATAGCTTCCATCCAGTCGCCATGAAGAAATCCATTCCGACATCCCAATTCTATCGGGTCAAAAAGATCGTCTCCGATCATACCACTCAGGAAACCCGCCTCTTAGAAATGAATTCAAAATTTAGAGAGAGGGGCTATCCACAAGGGGTCCTGGATCGTTCCAGAACTACGGTCACTCGCAATAAACAAGATATGGGGGGCAGAATTGCTTTCGTACACCATTACCACCCCTATGCGTATATATTACACAAATCCATTCGCCAACATTGGCCGCTCCTCCAGACTGCGCACCCGGACATTAAAGAATTCTCTAGACCTTTTCTCCCATGCTTCCGCCGTGCACCCAACCTAAGGGATGCATTGATCAGAGCTGACTTAGGCCCTAAAAAATCAGGAACTACACAACAATTCCTGAAAAAACCAAGAACGGGCACTTTCCCATGTCTGGGATGCACTCAATGTAATAACGTACTCAGAGGAGAAACCATCCATCACCCATATACGGGAAAAACATTTAGAGTCCGTGGTTTCTTTACTTGCGACACGGCCTTCGTGATATACGTGATTAAGTGTCCTTGTGGGTTATTATATGTTGGGGAAACTAGTCAACCTGTAAAACAACGCATTTCAAAACACAAATCAACCATAAGATGTAAGAATACCTTACTCCCTATCCCACACCACTTCATCACAATGGGACATACCATAGCCCAATTAAAATACCAAGTTTTGGAACAAATACCACATTCACGACGAGGAGGCGACCGCATACGTCAATTGAAAAGGAGAGAGGCGTATTGGATACACACCCTAGACACTCTATCACCTAAGGGTCTTAATCGTGAATACGATTTACTCTCCTTCATGTAATTCTGCATATGACCACTGAGGCTATAATTCCCCCACCCCACCCTTTTTTATACATCACTTGCCATATACCACATGATATGTTGATCTCAGCCAGGTGTTTATTTATTTAATAATCCGTGCTCCCATTTTCCCATACTGTCTTCTGATAACGCACTATACCAATATGAATTTTGCTGTGACACCCTTTTACTTTATAAATGATGCATACAGATGTTTACACATCACCTGTCATTTACCACATGCTGCTTTGATCTCTGTTAGGTGGTTATTAATTATTCCTTGTTGCCTGCAGATTTGTCTTCCATACTGTCTTATGATAATGTACTAAATCAGTACTCATATTACTGTTATGCCCCTTTTGACGCATACTGATGCTGCAAGCCTGTTATGTATTCCTATCGCTTTAAGCTAATGTATAAGATTGCAATATTTATTGCTGTAAACTCCTTTATGCTTGTACTAACATGCCTCTCTTTCATTCACTTTAGAGCCGCCTGTATTAAATACTATAATGCTGCCACGTCATCCTGTTGGGCACATCTCCATCAGCACGCCGCTCCTTTACTCCTCCCACCTGTAGGACGGCCTCTGGTTACCTAGTATTCACTTGGAACACATGTCCATTAACTTCCTGCCACCTCACTTCCTGTCTGATGCTCTGTTTGACTGACACTATAGTCCCGCCTCTTCCTCTCATATACATGCTGCTTTCTAGCTTTCTCTGCACTCAGACTAGCGGTGGACACCGCGTCCAATGCAGAGACCTATCCTCACTACCGGACTCCTTCACAACAGGTCAGTCACAGACAAGTATAGCGGCTCCACCGCTTCACCATCACATTGATAGTTGTGATATTTATGGTATCTATGTTTTGCGCTGTTTCTACAGGTTACTAGTGCAATAGAGGCATTGTCCTCTTCCTCATCTCACCCCACCAATACAGGGTATGTCACATCTACAGGCATAGGCACAAAATCTACTTATACATAAAAGTATATCGGCACTTACGTTTATCTTATTTTCACCTACAGCTATATCCAGCCCTTTCTTTCTTCCCTATGTGGATCAACCCCCTTCCCAGTAGTATCTGGTATGTCCTCACCATATATATTCTTTCTGCCTTTGTGATACCTCTGATACAACTCTGACCTATGATTGCTCCCTAAATCTCCTGAAGCATTGTATACAACTACTCTCTACCTTTACTATTGACCAAATTTTGATTGTACATACTTTATTTTGTTAATATAATTTTTTCTTCTGTTTTTTATAAATGTAGTGACTGATGAAGGTCCATGATATAGGACCGAAACGTTTCGTGTTACTACTGTGAATAAAAATCTTTATTCTCACTATACTAAAGTTGAGTGCCGAGTTCATTTTCTATTGCATCCATCACCAGGCAGCACCTTATTTATTCTGCAAGCATTGCTAGTAATAGAGGAGATGTTTAAACCAGAAGCTCTGGGCGGCGCTGGCTCTGTCCAGCCACTAAGATTAGGGTGCCTGAGACCAGTAGTACCATCCGTTCGGTCAGTATGGGTTTGTGTCCTGTCCAGCTGGAGCAATCTACGTAATTCAGCCAATTGGAAAGCACAAAACCCTACTAAAGTTTGAAGCATATTGCTGGAAGCTGCCATAAACAGTCTTGTTCTCCTCCAGCTCAGTCCTCTGCTCAGCTCCAGGCTTGTGTATTTGTTTCCTTTTGTGATTCCAGACTGCTTACTGACTACTCTTTCATCTTCTGATTTTGTTCTTTTTCTGGCCTCCTGGTTCTGACCCAACAAGCTGACTATTCTTCTTATCATCTGACACCACAGAATAGCAGGTAACGCCATGGCCCAAACCTAGGGGTCTCTGTGAAAATCCAGATCCATGTAGAGGAGTTAAAGAATGATAAGCAAGGCAATCCCTGGAATCTAGAAAATGGAGTGGATAGTGCCAAGCCTGTTTGTGGTGGCCATCTTTTGAGCTGCCAGATACAGCCTTGTTCTCCGCTGGTTTAGTCCTCCATGCTCAGCTCCCATTTTATGTATTTGTCTCCTGTTGTGACCCCGGCCTATTTACTGACTATTATTGCATCTTCTGATTTTGTACTTTCTCTATCCTCCTGGTTCTGAGCTGGCTACCCGACTATTTTTCTTGTCATCTAACACACGAAAACAGGACGTAACAACATGGCCCAAGCCTAGAGGTCTCTGTGTAAGTCCAGATCCATGTAGAGGGGTTAAAGGATGACAAGCACGGCAATCCCTGGGATCTGGAAAATGGAGTACATAGCGCCAAGCCTTCTTGTGGTGGCCATCTTTCGATCTGCCAGGTGATCATGAACAGTGCTTCAAACAAATTGTGTCTACAAACTATTCCAACAAGATCTCTGTTCAAATAGCTAAATGTCACTCCTTCCTTTCTTCCATGTGCCCAGACAGTAGTGTATAACCATGTATAAGATATTTTCAGATTCAAAAGAAGTTGGAAAATAATTTGTAAGATCTATTGGTTTCTTATTATCCTGGTGAAAACTCCCTGGGTAATTAGAGTATGTAGCTTGGTGGCTCTTGGCAATCTAAACTATAAGGCCAATATTTTCTGTCAGATAAGTTTCAAGAAGAAATATTAGACACTCATAGATAACTTTTTATAATAGTGCAGAGCTGAGGTGTCTTAAATTTAGATCTCGGGCTTTTGGAAGATGTAATGGAGACCTTCTTTTAAAGGCTACCAGGGAGTTGCAGACTCACATAGTGAGTCAGGCCGATCCCACCACCGTCGAACTACCATAGAATAAAAAAAGATGTTATATCCCCAACAACAACATAAGTTTGAGGGGAGAGCTCTATCACTAAACAGGAGTTGTACTTATTATGGTGGACCATTGGAGCTACTAAGTTCTGAAATTATTTAATGCTTCCCATATCGGGAGAGATTGTGCAGTAATCTCAATTCCAATTCCTGTTTGAAGTTAGTTTTAAAAGAAATTGAAAAGTCATGATAAAGGGAAACTCTGTTATTATTGTTCAGAAATTCACATTTGACCCTCACTGCACGTTTAATGTTGTTGATTATAAAAGTAAAGTTTGGTCAGAAAAACTATACCTGGTCTTGTAGGGAACATATGAGGACATTCAGCAGAAGGAAGAGAAGGTAGATTCATCCAATAAGATATCAGTGATCTAGGAAGCCAACAGCATCATTACCCTCCGCTTTCTCTTAGAGACCCATCATAATATTTTTCTTCAAGTTATTTCCTAACTTGTCAGCACATTCTGCGTACGCTGTCATTTGGCTTTGTAGTTTACAGATCTGGGCAGGTAAGGGTCAGCATCTTCTAATTGAAGTAGGTGGATATTCCAGGTTGTATGTTCTACAGAAAAGGGTTTTCAATGTCCAAAGTCATTTGAACAGAGTTTGGTGGAGGAGAATGTTGTGGTCTAGAGGAAAACTGGTGATCACAAGATTGTGATACTGCCGGAAAACACAACCGATAAAGCAGTCACAGCCGGTCACTAAGAAGAATCTATGACTTCTCTGTATTTAGTGGATACTACTCACCTGGGTAGTCATATGTAGGAATCTCCTCTTTACACCACTCATCACCCCTCACATATATCTCTGTAGTATTAATATGGGTCAGGTCTTCACCCTGAAACAAATATTGTAAAAGTCACAGAGAGATGGAGAAGTCACATCTATGATCAGCTCTAATCCTGCCATCTCCACTGTTCTCATTGTACAGGTTCTGGGATGTATTAAGAGAAGCATAGACTCTAGATCATGTCAAGTAATTATTCTCGTCTAATCCTCTTTGGTCAGATCAGTTCTGAAATACTGTGTTCAGTTCTAGGCACCACATTTAAAATAAAAAACATTGAAAAGTGGGAGCAAGTTCAGAGACGAGCTACCAGGATGGTCAGCAGATGCAAAGTATGTCCTACGAAGAACAGTTAAAGGATTTGGGAATGTTTACCTTGCAAAAAAGAAGGCTAAGAGAAAACTTTATAACGGTCTACAAATATCTGAATGGATGTCATAGTGTAGAGGGATGATCCTTTTTCTAATTCATACATGGAAACCCGAGGAGCAATAGAATGAAACTGAAATTATGATTCTAAATATAAAACATATAATACTGGTAGATAAAACAAGACTGAGCACAAGACCTTCACAGCCGTCTACACATCATAGTAACATAGTAACATAGTTATTAAGGTTGAAGGAAGACTTTAAGTCCATCTAGTTCAACCCATATCCTATCCTAACCTGCCCTAACATGTTGATCCAGAGGAAGGCAAAAAAAAAACCAAGTGGCAAACAGTAAGCTTCACATTGGGGAAAAAATTCCTTCCCGACTCCACATACGGCAATCAGACTAGCTCCCTGGATCAACGCAATATCTAGGAAACTAGTGAATATAGCCTGTAATATTATACTTTTCAAGAAAGGCATCCAGTCCCTTCTTAAATTTTAGTAGGGAATCACTCATTACAACATTAGACGGCAGAGAGTTCCATAGTCTCAGTGCTCTTACAGTAAAGAATCTGCGTCTGTGATTATGACTAAACTTTCTTTCCTCCAGACGTAGAGGATGCCCCCTTGTCCCTGTCACAGGTCTACGAGTAAAAAGATCATTAGAAAGGTCTTTGTACTGTCCCCTTATATATTTATACATTGTAATAAGATCACCCCTAAGCCTTCGTTTCTCCAAACTAAATAACCCCAAGTGTAATAACCTGTCCTGGTATTGCAGACCCCCCAGTTCTCTAATAACCTTGGTCGCTCTTCTCTGCACTCGCTCCAGTTCAGCTATGTCTTTCTTATATACCGGAGACCAGAATTGTACACAGTATTCTAAGTGTGGTCGCACCAGTGACTTGTATAGAGGTAAAATTATGTTCTCCTCATGAGCATCTATGCCTCTTTTAATGCATCCCATTATTTTATTTGCCTTGGCAGCAGCTGCCTGACATTGGCCACTAAATGTGAGTTTGTCGTGCACCCATACACCCAGGTCTTTTTCAGTGACAGTGTAAGGTTCTTTGTCTCTGTTGACATGTTCCTTGAAACTCAGTTTTCCGTCGGCCATTTTGCTTTCTGTCTTTCTGCAGCTCTTGCCCTCAGTTAATATGGAGTTTCCAGTTTTCATGTTCCCGCCCTGATTCTTCCCTCTTGCTTCTTAAGCAGCCTCAGCTGAACAATCAGTGCTCCTGAATCAAGCCTCAGTCAGTCTGTGACCTGACTCCTGGAAGCCTTGGACTTGTACTCCAGCTATTCCCTACTGAGGAACCTTGGAACACTTTTGAACTCTGGAAACCTGCTGTTTGGTGAATCCATGTTTGCAGAGGAATTACGGTACAGAGAAGAGATCCTGAACCTGCTTTGGAGATTTATTGTAGTGCTTGAAGTTACTCTGGCCTGCTGTGTCTCCTGTCGCTGTTCCTGCAAACTGTGTGAACTTTTCAGCATGCTTGTATGAAGTAATACAAGTCATTTCATTTCAACCTATGTCTCCTGTGTTTTCCTCGCACCCAAGCACAAGACGCTATAGGAACTGTACACTATACATGACAAGATTCAGGAGCCAATGTTTAGTGTCTGCTGGTCTGGGAAAGCCGTGTCTGCTGTGACTGTGGATATCAGATGTCCGTTTAATACCTTATGTGATGACAGTGGTTGTGACTTCTCACAACCATTCCAGGTGAGCGCATTCCCTTACAATTTTACTCTGGAGTGTTACCACAGGTAAACACTATTGTTTTTTTTTTTTTTTTTCCTTTCCTCTTCTCCTTCCAGCACCTCTGCCTTAAAAGATCTGGAAGATGGAGGCCCGCATAAAGGAACTTTGCGGAGTGACTGATACAATCCTTTCAGATGTACAGACTTTAAAAACCCGTTTTGCAAGCCTACAGGACCTCACTAATCATAATTTGCAAGTGTTTGGACAGACTACCCAGGAATTGCGAGCCAGGATTGAGGCTCTAGAGGAACGAGCCCAGGCTCCTGCCATAACCCCAAGTTCTGGGATCCCCAAATTACCTCCTTTTCGTTTTGGCGGTGAACGTGAGAAATTCAGGGGATTTATTAATCAATGCAATTTATTTTTCTCTGCACATGCTTCACAATTTCCCACTGAACGATCCAAAGTGCTTACTATAATCATGTTGTTTACCAATAAGGCTTTGATGTGGGCAAACCCTCTGATTGAGACTGAGGATGATTGTTTGAATCACCTTGATGCTTTTATTTCAGCCATGGGGCAGGTGTTTGATGACCCCAATCGAGGTGCAACAGCTGAAGCAGCCATGTTAACTTTGCGCCAAGGTAAGCGTTCAGTAGCCGAATATGCCTTGGATTTCAGGAGATGGGCTCTTGATACCACTTGGGACACTTCCGCCAAAAAATCTATTTTTCGGAAAGGGTTGTCTCCACTGATTAAGGATGAACTTGCTCGTGCCGACCCTCCCACTGCGTTAGGTGACTTTATTAACTATTGTATCCGTATTGATGCTCGTCTGACTGAACGCAGACAAGAGAGATGGTTCGAAAATAATCGCACTAACCTTTTCCTACCTCCCTCCTCAGCTAAGGAACCTTTGAGTAGGATCACAAGGGAACCAGAACCTGAACCCATGCAGGTGGACTCTTTACAAAGACGGGTTAGTGATGCACGCAAAGAACATCGTATAAAGGAAAATCTATGTTTTTACTGTGGTAAGTCAGGGCACTTCATTATAAACTGCCCCAGCCGTTCTCGTAAGACTACTGCAGCAGTCATTCACTGTGAGTGTTGCGAGAGGAGCTCTGTCAGTCCCAGCCTCAGATTCCAAGAGATCTGTTTCAAGAGATCTTTATTTTTTTTTGGACTTAAAAATCTGTTTTCGGGGGGAAAGACGGTATAAACCTGCAATTTTTCCCAAATTTCCTCAGCGGGTCTCACTGAGTTGTAAAAGAAAAAATTCCATGCTTCCTTTTTCCCTCAAAATCTGGGTTGACCAGTCTGGGTGTCTAGCTCGCTATATCGACTCAGGAGCAAGTGGAAAATTTTTTGGATATCTCCTTTGCTCTAAACAGGGGGGAAAGTTCCGTGAAGAAGGCTACCCAGTACAGATGGAGACGTGGATGGCTCCCGCACCTCTACCAGGGAACAGAAACAGGCCCCCTTTTAGGGTCCTTATGGGTAAAGATCACAGAGAAAATTCTTTAAAAGCTTATCCTTCTCCCCCTTTCCCATTATTCTAGGCTACCATGGCACAGGCGCAGAAAACCTACATTAACTGGAGACCAAGAAATTTCACTTTCCGAAAACAGATGAGTCAAGGGGTTTCAGCTTGCTCTTTTCCCAAAGGGGAAACCCTGCGTCCCTGAAATTTCAGCTGTATACCAGGACTAAGTGGATTTTTTGTGACAAAAGAACCTGATCACTTCCCCCACCGTCCAATATTGTCCAAATTAATTTTCCTGGACCAGAACCTTTTGGTAAAATCTACCCCCGCGGGCCCGACTAAAAGCTTGAAGATTATATAGA
>JARQOD010000003.1:8956514-8997492 GCA_033576555.1 Oophaga sylvatica | reverse complement strand
TGTTAAGTCACGTCCATAACAACTTTATTATACTCTATTATCCTACACACAGTGGAGTAGATAGAAATCACAGATCCCACAGCAATAGCTGAAATTGGGCCCCAAACATCAAAAGGAAAAAAAATATATATTTATTTATATTTGGTGGAGTCATATCTCCCGATGCCACAGACCTTATGCTGTTGCTGTACTTGGCAGGCCCAGACCAGACTGTATGAAGATATATGTAAGAATCAAAAGTCCAAAAATAAACTTTCCTTTACTTAATAAGCACTTGATGAGAAGTATATACATCAGATAGCAGGGACAACACTTTATGAATGCTTCTTCTGCATTATGCAGAGTCAGGAACTTTCCGATTACATGTGGCGGTACAAACCTTTTGTTACGAGCTACAACAGTCCAGCAAACCCTTATGGGAAGGCCCATCATCCCTGTGGGGACCATACAGGCTGAGATGTATCACTTCGGCACCTGAGAGCTATTCTCATCTCCCAGATGATTTGTGAGAACCTCACTGGCTGAAGTGCATCAGTACGACTCCTTACTACTACACTCAAAGTCCATTCGATGAGGGTCACACACTCCTTGCTGTGGTACTGCATCTTCAGCTCTCTGTAGGAGAACTCATTTCCCAGTCTGGTGACAATGTAGCTTCCTCTCTAGTATAGACAATTGTTTGCTTAAATTCTGTCTGTCTAAGATAAGGAATGCTACCTTAAAGGGTATGCCACACTAAACGAGATCGCAAACGAGATCGCAAACGAGATCACTAAAACGTCACTATTTTGCGATCTCGTTAGCGACCTCATTGTGTGTGGCATGTAGCAACTATGTGGCCCCTGCTGTGATCTCGTTGATCGTTCACTAGAGTTCTGGACCGTTTTTTGATCGTTGGTGTCCCGCTTGTGAGCCTATATCGCTGTGTTTGGCACCTTTTGCGAATGACCTCGTTTGTGACGCATATGGGTTTAGCGTCACGGAATGGATCGCAATATCTATAAGTTCTCTTTTGCGTCACAGAGAGGATCGCAGCAGTTGCAAAGCAGGCTAGCAGGACGCAGAGAGCAGGAGCGATGCTGGAAATTCCTATGAATCAGAAGCGCTCAGTACATGCTAATGACATTCTAACGACCGCCAAAGTCGTTAAAGAGATCGCTGACCGCTGATGAGTCGTTTATGAGATCTCCTGTTTGGCAGCTACTAGCGACCTAAAAGAGATCTCACAAACGATCTCATTAACTTGCGTCGTTATTGAGATCGCTAACGAGATCACTAAGTGTGGCAGTACCTTAACTCAATTACCTTTAATTAGGCCTTTTTCCCCCTTCCACCACGGAAAACTTCTGTACTGTTCAGCTCACGCCATTCCATATGGATTGCACCCCCTCAAAAATTATCAGCCTGTTATTACGGATTTCATCAGCAGCTCAGGAATCCAGTTTGATACCACTGGCCTCACTGACATTGACTTCTTCAAATTCTTTTTCAGTGAGGAAATAATAAATCTTATGGTGGCCCAGACAAACTTGTATGTCGATCAATTTTTCACCCAAAATCCCACGTCGCAATAAGTCAGATGGACCCCCGTAAATGCAGCAGAGATGATTACATATTGAGGAATGGTTCTGCATATGGGCATAGTCAGAAAACCAGAGCTTTGGCAATGCTGGAGTACTGATATTCTCTACAGCACACCGGTATTCCGCATAGCCATGTCAAGGACACGATTTGAAGTGATCAAAACATTTTTACATTATAATGATAATGCGCAGCGTCCAGCCCAAGACAATCCTAACTTTGATCGTTTATATAAAATTCGCCGGTAGTTGAACACTACAGCAGAAAATTTGCTGAGGCGTACAACCTTCAAAGTGACATCGCTATAGATGACTCTCTGGTTCATTTTAAAGGGAGGCTAAAATAACTATAATACCTGCCCAGTAAGAGGGCCAGGTAGGGAATAAAACTGTACAAACTGTGCGAGAGTACCTCAGGGTACACCCACAGATTTAGGGTCTACGAGTGGAAGGACACCCCAATTGACCCCACTGAATGCACCCTGTCCTGTGGATGACTGGGAAAATTGTGTGGGAATTGCTTCCCCCACTGCTGGATAAGGGTTTTTTCAAGACCCTCTCTGAGAGGTACAGTTGCATGCAGCACTGTGCAAAAAAATCAGAGTGGCCTCCCTAAGCTGCTAATTGGGCAAACTGTGAGAAAGGGAGACAGCAGAGTCCAATGCAGCGACAAAATAATGATGGTCAAGGGATGTCCTTACCTTGACCACCATACACCGTGACAACAACTTCCTTGTCACCGTTTGTGGTACCAGAATACAAGTCGCAAAGCCAGATTGTGTCTTGGATTACAATTACTACATGTGGTGTAGATCTCTCAGATCAAGTCCTCAAACCATACAGTGCTTTGTGAAAAGCTAAAGTATGGTACAAAAACTGGCCGCGCACATTGTATAGATGGCACTGTACACTGCTTTCGTGCTATTCCGATGTACAGGCAATACGGGGACCTTCCTTCAGTTTCAGGAGGTAGTCATCAAGGCCCTAATGTTTGGCACTCAGGAAGGTGAGGGTCTCAGTACTTCTGAAATTGATAGTGCCCGTATTGTCCCAGGTCAACGTTTTCCAGGATCGGTTCCACAAACAGGGAAGAAAGGAAGATCACAAAAACAGTGCAGAGTATGCTCCAAGAGGGGAATCCAAAAAGACACAACTTACCATTGTGAAACCTGCCCTGAGAATCCTGGTCTTTGAACTAAGGATTGCTTAAAAGCTGATCACAGGTCCACAAATTAATAAAATTAATTTTTGCTCTGCTGACACAACACATTTTTATAATCTGATGTACTCCGCACATCTTACACATAACACCACATTATAAATTCATACACCAGTAAAACCAAAAGCATTATAATCATTACTATAAAATTATGCCTCTAGATAAATTCCTTGAGGGGGTGTAGTTTCCAAAATGGGGTCACTTGTGGGGGATTTCCACTGTTTAAGCACATCAGTGGCTCTGCAAACGCGACATGACGCCCTCAGACCATTCCATCAAAGTCAGAATTTCAAAACGTTATATCTTCCCTTCCGAGCCCTGACGTGCACCCAAACAGTGGTTTTCCTCCATATGTAAAGTATCAGCGCACTGAGGAGAAATTGCACAACAATTTTTAGGGTCCATGTTATCTTGTAAGTCTTGTGAAAGTAAAAAAAATTGGGGCTAAAAGATAATTTTTGTGGAAAAAATGTTTTTTTAACTTTACATTTTTCATTATAATTTTCTATGAGGCACTTGGAAGTTCACAGTGCTCACCATATATCTAAATAAATTGCTTAAGGGGTCTAGTTTCCATCATAGGGTCACTTGTGGGGGATTTCAACTGTTTAGGCACATCAGGGCCTCTGCAAACGCGATATGACACCCACAGATCATTACATCAATCTCAAAACATCACTCCTTCCCTTCTGAGCCCTGACGCGCACCCAAACTGGGGTTTTCCCCTACATATGGGGTATCAGTGTACTCAGGAGAAATTGCACAACACATTTTATAATCCATTTTATTCTGTTACCCTTGTGAAAATTTAGAAATTGGGGCTAAAAAATTATTTTTGTGGAAAAAAAGGGATTTTTTTATTTTCATGGATCTATATTATAAACTTCTGTGAAGCACTGTGGGTTCAATGTGCTTACTACATACAGTACAGACCAAAAGTTTGGACACACCGTCTCATTCAAAGATTCTTCTGTATTTTCATGACTATGAAAATTGTAGAATCACACTGAAGGCATCAAACTATGAATTAACACATGTGGAATTATACATTACACTTTACAAAAAAGTGTGAAACAACTGAAAATATGTCTTATATTCTAGGTTCTTCAAAGTAGCCACCTTTTGCTTTGATTACTGCTTTGCACGCAGAAAAGGTGAACGGATGGACTCTACATGCCTGGTTCCCACCGTGAAGCATGGAGGAGGTGGTGTGATGGTGTGGGGGTGCTTTGCTGGTGACACTGTTGGGGATTTATTCAAAATTGAAGCAGTGAGCGGTCCAGCTCACCCCAAACCATCTCAATTGGGTTCAGGTTTGGTAGCACCCAAACACTCTCCTTCTTGGTCAAATAGCCCTTACACAGCCTGGAGGTATGTTTGGGGTCATTGTCCTGTTGAAAAATAAATGATGGTCCAACTAAACGCAAACCGGATGGAATAGCATGCTGCTGCAAGATGCTGTGGTAGCCATGCTGGTTCAGTATGCCTTCAATTTTGAATAAATCCCCAACAGTGTCACCAGCAAAGCACCCCCACACCATCACACCACCTCCTCCATGCTTCACGGTGGGAACCAGGCATGTAGAGTCTATCCGTTCACCCTTTCTGCGTGCAAAGCAGTAATCAAAGCAAAAGGTGGCTACTTTGAAGAACCTAGAATATAAGACATATTTTCAGTTGTTTCACACTTTTTTTGTAAAGTGTAATGTATAATTCCACATGTGTTAATTCATAGTTTTGATGCCTTCAGTGTGATTCTACAATTTTCACAGTCATAAAAATACAGAAAAATCGTTGAATGAGAAGGTGTGTCCAAACTTTTGGTCTGTACTGTATCTAGATACGTTTTTTGAGGGGTTTAGTTCCCAAAATGGGGTCATTTGTGAGTGGTTTCCACTTTTTAAGCACATCAGGGCTGTTCAAATGTGACATGGCGTTGTCACGCTGTCTCTGCATAAAGGAGGACCGGGGTCTATGCTGACCCTAAGCTGGGGTCCTGACTAATCCCTCTACCTGGAGGTACTGTTGATGGTACAGAGGTCCAGGCCGCCAGCGTAACCCTATCTCCTGTGAATCCCTGACCACTGTAATCTAGTCCTGAGAAGGACCCTGATTACCACCACAGGGAAATGGAAGATAACTGCCTACACACAGTATAAGACGAACGAGACAGTACAAGGGGTAAAATAAAAGACACCTTGCATACAAAACTATCACTACAGAGGGAACAACAACGGGTAAGGAGATAAATAATAAAGCGAGGAGAGGAGAAAACCACAACAGGTAATCTTAGCTTTAGACTTCTCAATATGATCCGCTCTGCTGGTCTGCATGAATGCTTTCACCGACACTTCCCTAGCAGACAGGCAGGTATATGAAGGAAACCAATTATCGCAACATTAATTGCAGCTGAGCGAGGCTGGTCTTGTCCAGCACAGAGAGAGGGAGAATTTAACTCTCTCACTGCCGAAAAACACTCAGCAGCAGAAACTCAGCTGTGAGAAGTCAGGGTGTGCAATCGCGACGATCTTCGCAGCGACACACCCGTGACAGGCGTCCACTCTCAGTACCAGCCAATTTTGAGTTCAAAAAGTTTAGCGGTGCTCATTTCCTGCTGTGCACCCAAACAGTGGTTTTCTCCCACATACGGAGTATCAGTGTGCTCAGGAGAAATTGCACAATAACTTTTGTGGTCCATCTTCTCCTGTTACCCTTGTGAAAATAAAAAAATAGAGCTAAAAGATCATTTTTATGACTAAAAACTTAAATGTTCATTTTTCCTTCCATGTTGCTTCAGTTTCTGTGAAGCACTTGAAGGGTTAATAAACTTCTTGAATGTGGTTTTGAGTACCTTGAGGGGTGCAGTTTTTAGAATGGTGTCACTTTTGAGTATTTTCTGCTATATAGACCCCTCAAAGTCACTTCAAATGTGATGTGGTCCCTAAAAATAATGGTTTTGCAAATTTTGTTGTAAAAATGAGAAATCGTTGGACAAATTTTAACCCTTATAACTTCCTAACAAAAAAATTATGTTTCAGAAATTGTGTTGATGTAAAGTAGATATGTGGAAAATGTTATTTATTAACTACTTTATGTGACATGACTCTGATTCAAGGACATAGAAATTAAAAGTTTGAAAATTTCAAAATTTTCTCCTAATTTCCGATTCTTTCACTAATAAACGTAATTCATATAAAAAAATGTTACCACTTTCATGAAGTACAATATGTCACAAAAAAAACTATCTCAGAACCAGTTGGATCCTTGAATTGTCCAGAGTTATTACCTCATAAAGTGACAGTGGTCAGAATTGTAAACAATGGCCTGATCAGGAAGGTGAAAACAGGCTCCAGGGTGAAGGGGTTAAATACACCCTATAGGGCCACATGAAAGACACTAAAGGATGTAACTTTATAATATTTAGGGGGCTGACTATAATCTAAGCTCTCCCTCCTATAACACCTCTCCCTGAGCTGCTCCCTGAGGACGGTGTGCCGAGCATCGCGTCACTGGGGCTTCTATAAACCCGATAACGTGATGCGGCCGGACAGTCACAGTAATGTCAGCAGCCAACATGGCCACAGCATTCCCGTGTATGGCGGGCAATCCCCGCATGTTTATTGGCTGGGAACTCCAGCATGGCGTTCCATCACCTGAGATACTCCAGTAACAAGCTTGTCTGAGCTCCCGATGCCTGATCGAGTAGTGGAGAGCGGCCACTCATCACTGGTATCTACATTATTGTGCTGGAGAGGAGCTAGGAGAGAAATCATCACATTGTGTGAGAACTTCTCTGGGCTTCTGTCCTCTCATCCTGCAGGTGTCTGACTGGATCTAATGTGGAGCTGGGAGCCAGCTAAGACGCATCCTGTCCACAGCTGTTACGTCACTGTTCACACCACACAGACCCCAAAAGAGTCTGAAGGGGTTAATGTCCCCCCAGTAATGGGGAATCTCCAGCACCTACCTCCACCCGCATAAATGGCTGCTCTGTGCGCACAGGACCTGTGATGAGGTCACAGGAGGGGAGGAGTCAGGGGTCACATGATCAGGGGCCTCAGTGTGTGCAGGACTCTGCTGTGCTGACAAGTATTCAGCTTGTCTGCTGGTGTTGCTCCTTTAACCCTCAACTGGTGATAATTTTTGACACCCACAAGTGGATGGAAGCTAGTGAGACACGTATCCTCATACCAGCATTTTTCAATGAATGGCAGCTGTACAAAAATTCCCTGGGGTGTGGCAAACCCCACCTCACCAGTTGAGAGTTAAGAACAGGTAACGTTGCAAAAAGTAGAACAATTCCCCCATTAAGTGATTGGATCCCCCCAGATCTCTCATAGATCTTAGTGATATTACAGACGGGAGTTTCCATATTGCTGGATTCAGGGTGATCCTAGTGCTGAATGAGCCGTGCGGCCTCCGTCTATAGAGAGTGGCCACAATCCCAGATGATACAACAGCCGGAGTAATATTATTAATTGAGCAAATTTCTGGGGCGTCAAGGAAAACAGTCTCCCATTCCCACTTGGAATCTGAGCCATAATTGCAAAATCCACCGATCTGTGGTCATCAACCATAAGAGGCTTGGAACAGGTTTGGAAGTTGAGGTGGAAAGTGAGTGAGAGATGCCTCCTGCAATGTCCTGTCCCAGGGTCGATCATCTTCCATCAGACCACGCTTTTGTCATGCCTCCCTGTAAGATTTTGTTGGTCAGTTGTATGTACAGACGCTCACTTTCCACCCTGGCATACATATCTACTATAAACTGAGGTAAAAGTGGCCTACATTGTTTGATCATTATTTGGTAGGAGTAGACGTCCATAGCTGATATTTTATTGGTTGGCCTCGCAGTGTTGGGATCAGTCTGTGTTAGATTACAGTGACAGCCATCTTGGCCATTCCACAATATTATAGGATATTGCAGAGCATCATATGATCTATGTGTTTCTGTAATACGCTGAAGATTTTCACTTTGTCGCTGAATAATTATATCTCGGCTTAGAAAGTCCCGTCCAACCATTACAATAGCTACTTCATTAACACAGGGAGGATTACATCTCCTTTTGTGCTCACCAGCCGGTGTCCTGTCTGCTCTTATTACAACCTGATATTCCGCACTTTCTTTCTGAGGCTGTTTTCAAAAGGTTTACTAACTGATTGTGTTGATGGAAAAGTCTTTGCAAATTCAAAACAATCTCTTTTTTTGTCTCAGGTATAGCTTCACAACATCGATCAGCTTACCTCTGTTCATCTCCCAAACAGTAAATGTGTAAAAATGTTGGGTCTTGATTTTCTACAGGAAGCATCAAACCTATTTTGTGATATATTTGTCCCTGAACTTTAAAAGTCGACATAAATCCTGCTTCCTCGAGTTCAGCTGTTGTACCAGAGGATGTCATCAGGAAAGATGGATTTTATCTCCTAATAATTTACAGTAAATGCTTGGGCTCATGAGTTGTTCTCATCATGTATGAAAAAAGTGGTTCGGGAGGCGACTTTACCATTTGACCACCACGTACCAGGCGAATTAAAGTTAAACTTTTTTTCTTGACAATGTTCTCATATTACGTCCATTTTGCTTATTATGACTTTCAGAAGTCCTGAATTGGGTCGTAGTGAAACGCTTCCAAACTCAAGTCAGCCTGCCTACGTTATTGCATATGTCATATGGGGTCATTTTGATGACGTTAATCCATTTTGTTCAGATGTTTCCACTTCCCATGATTCAGCCTTTCACATTAGTTTTTTCTGAAGATGATGTGTCCGTTGCTCCGATGTTTCAGCTGCGATTGATTCAGCCTGTCTCACCCATTTACTTTCAAGCCAAGGCTCACATTGTTCACTCTTTTTCAGCTGTTTTGGAAGGTTTACTGTCTTAGCTTTTGGATTAACTTGCACATAAGTTGGTGGTTTTTTGGGTGGCATTTTAAAAAAACAATTATTATCATGACCCCTAGTAATCACCTCACACTCATCAGAGATCTAATAGATGAATCTATATATATAAAGCAGTAAATGTGAGACTGCCTCACAGTCCGACTGTTCTAGTTGTCCATAGCAACCAATCAGAGCTCAGCTTTCATTTTTTCTCAGTAGCTTCAATGCTGAAAAATGCACTCTGGTTGCTATAGGTAACCAGAACGATCTTACTGTGAGTCAATTCACAGTTACTTCTGCCACAGCCGTTGCTATAATTACAGACTTTAGAAGACTTTATTGAGTGCAGTCAGGCCCCTGTGTCTGAGAGACGGGGAAGACCCCTGAGCCCAATCACAAGGCCTCCACCTCACCCCCTGATACATGAGGACATCAATGACCAGAAGATCCTAGAACTCACCTACAAGATGATTGAGCTGCTGACTGGAGAGGTGACACTGCTGGGAATACTGGGACATTATACAGTGATTCTATGAAGGGATCGGGGGATGACGGTATCATTGTATGTGTCAGGTTCCTATAAGGTGTCAGGATGTCGCTGTCTATTTCTCTGTGGAGGAGTGGGAGTATTTAGAAGGACACAAAGATCTGTACAAGGACGTCATGATGGAGGTTCCCCAGCCCCTCACATCACCAGGTAATAGACAGGACTAAATACACACGGCCTATAATTATCTGTATGTAAAGAATGAATTCAGTCCCTGTATGTGTTTCCTCCAGATCTACCCAGTAAGATGACAACACCAAAGAGATATCCCCGTCCTCTTCTTCCACAGGACTGTAAACAAGAAGATCCCAATGTTCCTCAGGATCATCAGGTAGATGGAGAGAAGGTGTCATGAGATCTCCCCTATGATGTGTAGAAGGCTGTGAAGGTCTTGTGCTCAGTCTTGTTTTATCCACCAGTATTATATGTATTATACTTGTGTAAAGAGAATGGTGGAGATGGTAGGATTAGAGCTGATCATGTTGTGAATGGGTTTGAGATGAGTTCTGAGCAGAGGCTCCCTCTGGTGGTTACAAGCGGTACTGGTGAGGATTGTGAGGACTGGGAATCAGGTGTTACTGATTGGTCTTATATAAGGGAGTCATTTTCCCATCAGGGTTGCCGGTGATCAATTGTTCTGGTCTGAATCCTTCTTTCCAGTTTCCCTTGTAGCCTGCTGTGTCTTGTCTGCATCTCCTGCTATCAGATAAGACCATTTTCCAACAGGGCAGCGCTCGGGCCTATCCTCCTGACACCCCTCCAGAGCAAGTCTCAAATTGGGCGAGATGGCGGAAAGAACTACACCCTCCTTCAAAATAACAGAGGGATCAGATAGCTCAGGAGAGTCCGCAAGGAAACTCCTTGAGAGGGCATCCGCCTTAACATTCTTAGTGCCAGGAAGAAAGGAAACCACAAAATTAAAACGTGTGAAAAACAAGGCCCACCTGGCCTGTCTAGGATTGAGTCGCTTAATCAAGGGGGGGGCATTGGCTGGAGGGAGCCAAACATCAGGTGGTGGTCCTTACGGACCATAAGAATCTGGTCTATCTGGAATCTGCCAAGCGACTCAATCCTAGACAGGCCAGGTGGGCCTTGTTTTTCACACGTTTTAATTTTGTGGTTTCCTTTCTTCCTGGCACTAAGAATGTTAAGGCGGATGCCCTCTCGAGGAGTTTCCTTGCGGACTCTCCTGAGCTATCTGATCCCTCTGTTATTTTGAAGGAGGGTGTAGTTCTTTCCGCCATCTCGCCCAATTTGAGACTTGCTCTGGAGGGGTGTCAGGAGGATAGGCCCGAGCGCTGCCCTGTTGGAAAAGTTCTTTCCGCCATCTCGCCCAATTTGAGACTTGCTCTGGGGGTGTCAGGAGGATAGGCCCGAGCGCTGCCCTGTTGGAAAATGGTCTTATCTGATAGCAGGAGATGCAGACAAGACACAGCAGGCTACAAGGGAAACTGGAAAGAAGGATTCAGACCAGAACAATTGATCACCGGCAACCCTGATGGGAAAATGACTCCCTTATATAAGACCAATCAGTAACACCTGATTCCCAGTCCTCACAATCCTCACCAGTACCGCTTGTAACCACCAGAGGGAGCCTCTGCTCAGAACTCATCTCAAACCCATTCACAACAGATCATTAGTGATGAGCGAGCATGCTCACCACTAGTGTTGAGCGATACGATACTGCAAATATCGGGTATCGGCCGATATTAGCTGTATCGGGCTTTCGATTCCGAGTACCGATATTTTCGTCATATCGGATACCGGAATCGGATTTGTCACTGTCACTGTGAGTGTCCGTCGGTCGGGTCTGTCAGGAGTCAGCGGCACTTACCTGGCAGAAGATCTCCGGCGGTCACGTCCTGGACTGCTTGATGGCCGCCATTATCTTCTCCCTGGCGGTCACATGCAGTTTTTCGCGATAACTGCAGGGTAATCCCGGCCGTAAACCAGTCCGATGACGTCACCGCCGGGGAAGCAGGTAATCAGCTGTGCTGCGCCGGGATGACAGGCTCTGCCTGTCATTCTGATGTAGCAGAGCTGGATCGTCGTGGGACACTCGTTACTATGGACTGCGTCGGTCAGGTGGTATACTTTTTTTTTTTTTTTCATTTTTTTACAGGAGATCGATGGCGTCGCAGGATGAGACTGTAATAAAAGTAATGAAAACTGTGTTTTGTTTTTTTTTATTAAATTAAAAAACTTTTTTATGAACATTCACCCGTCCGGGTACATAAACAATTTAACTATTTACATACAGGGACCCTGTCCGGGTTATTTATAATTCTTTGGCAGGGGTGTTCCAGGTACCACCTGGTACTCTTCTGATGCTTGCCAAACATCCGAGGCACCAAGGACCACCAGGACCTGATGACGTCGTGTGGCCTGTACAGTCAAGTCGTGACCCGCTATCTGGGTCTGTGTGGCCACCTCTTTCCTCTCCCTCCGGGTCTGGAACCCTATGTCCCGGACTGAACGAACCCCAGGGGGCCTAACAGGCGCCGGGTACGGGCCAGCTATACTTATCATGTCCATAGCTGGGGCTGCTGAGGAGACCACTGAGGGAGGCTTGGGAGATTTACGGCGTGGGGTGGGCACTTTTGCAGAGGCCTGGATGTGGGAGGCTGAAGGCTCCGAGGGTCTCACAGGTTCCTGACACTCTGGGGAGTAGGGGTCGCACCTGGTAACATTTAGGGCGTACCATCCATTGTAACCCCAGTGTCGGGTGTAAGTCACCAAGTCTCCTGGCAACAGGTCCCTCCCCGGGTGTCCTTCTGGGAGGTGAGCGTCCACGTCCCGCCGGTTCACAAAAACTTCTAAATAAAGTCCAGGCTCCTGGATGAAGCCCCAACCACCTTTCAATTTAAAGCTCCGTACTGCACCCTTACGCCGCGGCTCCCACAGGGTTCCTTTATCTTTTCTCATCCGGTCCTTATCTGCCCGGTCCTTCTCCAGGTTACGTTGCCAAAGCTTTTGGGTTTCTCGCTGCTCCCTTTGTCGCTCTGCTTCCCGCTCCCAACGTCTCCACTCTTCCTCCTGACGCCGGTTGTAATTCTCCTCCACCAGCTGCTCCATGTCTCCACCATCAAATGCCAGCTTACAGTGTCCGGTTTGCGGCAAGCACGAGTCCCACAACATTACCCGGGCCATCAACAATGCTATTACAGGCAAAGTTCACCTAACAACGGACCCGTGGACAAGTGCTTGTGGGCAAGGACGGTACATCTCATTGACGGCACACTGGGTTTGCGTAGAAGTCATGACTAGTGTTGAGCGATACGATACTGCAAATATCGGGTATCGGCCGATATTAGCTCTATCGGCCTTTCGATAATTCGTTTCGATATTTTCGTCTTATCGAAGCAGAAGATCTCCGGCGGTCACGTCCTGGACTGCTTGATGGCCGCCATTATCTTCTCCCTGGCGGTCACATGCACTTTTTCGCGATAACTGCAGTGACTGCAGGGTAATCCCGGCCGTAAACCAGTCCGATGACGTCACCGCCGGGGAAGCAGGTAATCAGCTGTGCTGCGCCGGGATGACAGGCTCTGCCTGCCTGCCTGCCTCTGATGTCATTCTGATGTAGCAGAGCTGGATCGTCGTGGGACACTCGTTACTATGGACTGCGTCGGACAGGTGGTATACTGCTGGTTTTTTTTTTCATTTTTTTACAGGAGATCGATGGCGTCGCAGGATGAGACTGTAATAAAAGTAATGAAAACTGTGTTGTTTTTTTTATTAAATTAAAAAACTTTTTTATGAACATTCACCCGTCCGGGTACATCAACAATTTAACTATTTACATACAGGGACCCTGTCCGGGTTATTTATAATTCTTTGGCAGGGGTGTTCCAGGTACCACCTGGTACTCTTCTGATGCTTGCCAAACATCCGAGACACCAAGGACCACCAGGACCTGATGACGTCGTGTGGCCTGTACAGTCAAGTCGTGACCCGCTATCTGTGTCTGTGTGGCCACCTCTCTCATCTCCCTCCGGGTCTGGAGCCCTATGTCCCGGACTGAACGAACCCCAGGGGGCCTAACAGGTGCCGGGTACGGGCCAGCTATCATTATCATGTCCATAGCTGGGGCTGCTGAGGAGACCACTGAGGGAGGCTGGGGAGATTTACGGCGTGGGGTGGGCACTTGTGCAGAGGCCTGAATGTGGGAGGCTGAAGGCTCCGAGGGTATCACAGGTTCCTGACACTCTGGGGACCAGGGGTCGCACCTGGTGACATTTAGGGCATACCATCCATTGTAACCCCAGTGTCGGGTGTAAGTTACCAAGTCTCCTGGCAACAGGTCCCTCCCCGGGTGTCCTTCTGGGAGGTGAGTCTCCACGTCCCGCCGGGTCACAAACACTTCTAAATAAAGTCCAGGCTCCTGGATGAAGCCCCAACCAGCTTTCAATTTAAAGCTCCGTACTGCACCCTTACGCCGCGGCTCCCTCAGGGTTCCTTTATCTTTTCTCATCCGGTCCTTATCTGCCCGGTCCTTCTCGATGTGACGTTGGCGAAGCTTCTGGGATTCGCGCTGCTCCCTTTGTCGCTCGGCTTCTCTCTCCCGACGTCTACACTCTTCCTCCTGACGCCGGTTGTAATTCTCCTCCACCAGCATCTCCATGTCTCCACCATCAAACTGCAGCTTACGATGTCCGGTTTGCGGCAGCTCTCCTGGCGCCCGACAGTCCTGGCGGCGCTCACCTGCGGAGGAAGCAGCCGGCTCTGGAACAGATGACAATCGGGGCTCCGGTACAGACAGGTAGACCTCTGGTGCCTGCGCGGCCTCCTCCATGAGGACGGGTGTCGCTTCTTCTGTCTCAGCGACGGGGGCAGACAGCGGGATCTGGGGTGCTGCCGGTGCAGCGTTTTTTGCAGGAACGGGTGCCTCCACTGCGACAACGTCAACCGGATCACATTGCAAGGGCTGGGATGCCCGCACGGACTCCTCTACTAGAACGGGTGCCTCACCTTCCGGTACAGACACTTCAGGTAAGAGGGATTGGCGCCGCTCCAAGTTTAGTTTTAGGGCACGCCAGCTGGCTTCCATCCTGGCGACCTCCTCCCGATGCCGGGCCAGGCCTCTTAGGGTATCCTCCGCTTCTTGCAGCGTAGGAGGGTTTCCAGGCCGGGTGCCCAACAGTGGTTCCGTGGCGATCGGGTCGCTTCCGTGGGGGAGAGCTCTGACTGCTCCATCCCTTCACACTTCTGCTCGTGTCCATTAGCCATCTCTGCCAAGTCACATGTGTCATTAGCATCTGGAGAGGGCCCATCTTTTGTAGTGAGGCGGGACCTTCGTGTTAGTTTCCGCACACTGAGGAGGATGAGGAGGCGGAACTCAAGAGCTGTGGGGCACGATCTTACATTGCAGTACCATTTAGAGTGGTCGGCCATCGTTTTCGCGCCACTGAGTGAGTGTACACTCACGAAGAGCACGCCCTTCTTCTTCATCAGTGCCTCGTCGTGACGCAGATATGGCGGAAAAATGGCAAATACATTCTCTGATGATTTTAGCAATTCTCAAGCACAAAACCAGTTCAATTCAGGCACACAGGACTCGCTTATAGCGAGCTACAGAATCCTGTTCGTGACGCCCAAGTTGAGTCGCACAGAGCCAGAGGTTTTGGGGGTACTCGGCACCGAGCCCGTCGACTTCTATGGGGTATGTCACGGCTTTACCCGGCAATTGAATCAGAGTCTATTTTACTATGTAGAAGTGTATAAACTATAAATATATGTATGTATATATATATATATGTCACAATGACATGTATATATATATATGTATTCTATGTGTGTATATTTTGTGTTTACAATGAAAGAAAGTGTTTTTTTAGTTGCGATATTTTGTTCCCATAGACTTACATGGGACTTCCGGTATCGGAATCGGATATCGACGATATTTAGTGATATCGGCGATACCATTCCGATCCGATATTTTTAGATATCGAGCAGTATCGCTCAACACTACTCACCACTATTCGGTACTCGCCCGAGCACTTCACTGCTTGAGATGCTAGGAGCTTGCCGAGTATTAAAGGGTTGCTTGGCCGGAGCTCAGGTCCCCTCGCTGCATGTTTGGCACTCTTTAGAGAGTCAGTGAACATGCAGGGATTGTCTACCACACACTGTAATGCTGCATGGCCATACTGCATCATCAGGTCTATATCAGACCTTGCTCCGCCATGGTCGTCACATGCTGTGTTGCTGTGTGTATGTGCATGTACTGTTAGTCACAGCGCTGTGGGATCATGCTGGCAGATGACAGCATGATTCCGCAGCTGACTGTGACCCCCCAGCGGTGACCTGCGGTAAAAAAGCAGGCGCGGGCCCTTTGAGACTTCTGTTCCCATAAGGCTATGTCTGGTGTCACTGATAACAATGACAGCAGGTGGCGCTGATGGGAGAATAGTATCATCTGTCAGCGCCTGTGCTCATAGTTAAAAAAAGTAAAATTACATTCATAGTCACATAAAAATAAAAAAAAAAACATTATAGTCACCGCACACCAAATCCCCGACGCCCTCATCTCCTATAAATAATGTAAAATAATAAACCGATGTGCCTGTTCTACACGTGAGATCGTCGTGGGACACTCGGTAAATGGACTACGGCGGACAAGGAGTATTATATGTTGGTTTATTATTTTATTTTTTTGTTGCAAGAGATGAGGGAGTCGGGATTAGGCGATGCAGTAAATATGGTTTAACCCTTTTACCCCCAATAGTGGTTTGCATGTTAATGAGCGGGCCAATTTTTAAAATTCTGACCACTGTCCCTTTATGAAGTAATAATTCTGGAAAGTTTCCATGGATCCTGGTGATTCTGACAATGTTTTCTTGTGACATATTTTACTTCATGACAGTGGTAAAATTTCTTTCATATGACTTGAGTTTATTTGTGAAAAAAATGGAAATTTGGCGAAAATTTTGCAATTTTCCAACTTTGAATTTTCATGCCCTTAAATCACAGAGATATATCACACAAAGTACTTAATTAGTAACATTTCCCACATGTCTACTTTACATAAGCACAATTTTGGAACCAACTTTTTTTTTGTTAGGAAGTTATAAAAGTTAAAAGTTGACCAGCGATTTCTCATTTATACAACACCATTTTTTTAGGGACCACATCACATTTGAAGTCACTTTGAGGGGTCTATGTGATAGAAAATACCCAAAAGTGACACCATTCTAAAAACTGCACCCCTCAAGGTGCTCAAAACCACATTCAAGAAGTTTATTAACCCTTCAGGTGCTTCACATGAATTTTTGGAATATTTAAAAAAATTAACATTTAACTTTTTTCACAAAAAATGTACTTTAGATCCAATTTGTTTTATTTTACCATGGGTAACAGGAGAAATTGGACCCCAAAAGTTGTTGTACAATTTGTCCTGAGTACGCTGATACCCCATATATGCAGGTAAACCATGGTTTGGACGCACGGCAGAGCTCGGAAGGGAAGGAGTGCCATTTGACTTTTCAATGCAAAATTGGCTGAAATTGAGATCCGACGCCATGTTGCGTTTGGAGAGTCCCTGATGTGCCTAAACAGTGGAAACTCCCCAGAAGTGACACCATTTTGGAAAGTAGACCCCCTAAGTAACTTTGTGTGTGTAAACATTATATTTAAACATGGTATGTAATGATCTTATGGTCTTGAAAGGAGAATGAAAAAAGAGGTTGAACAAGGAAATGACATCACAATTTTTTTTAAATAATATATCTTTAATTAGCTTACAAATCCGCATGAAAATCCGCATCGAATCCGCGCGGAATTTCAACTGCATTTTCTGCCAAGAGAGTCAGAAACCGCGCAGAAATTTCCACAAGCAAATCCGCAACGTGCGCACATAGCCTTAGCTAAGTTATTGAGACCAGTTTGCTGTTAAGGGTATGTTCACACTGGATATTTTTGCTGCATTTTTTTCTGCAGAAAAACCCGATTTCTTGGCAGGAAAAAAGCTACAGCAAAAAAGCAGGTTAAGGTGCGCTTTGGGTGTGTTGTTGTTGCGGTTTTGGTGCAGTTGTTTGATGCTTTTTTTGGACGAACTTGTGTGTCTTTGTGCATGCTAATAAAGTTGAGTTGCTGTCCATGACTTTTCTACAGCAAAAGGCTGGAAATAATGATACCTGCATTTTTGCTACGTTTTTTCAACACCCATTCAAGCCAATGGGTGAAAAACGCTGCGAAAATGCTGCAAAAATGTTGAAAGAATTGACATGCTCTATGTCCACTGTTGTATAGCCATGCTGGGGCCAGTAAAGATGCTATCAGGTGCAAGGTGTTACCAGCATATGGATGCAGCCAGGCCCTGTGCTTCTGATTGTGTAAGCTTCCCTGGTGTGCTGGCCAGCTGCTAATTTATCCCAAAGCAGCTCCCACAACTCCTCCCACCTGATCCTCTACTCAGTCCTATATATTCAGTAGCAGTCTAAGGGGGGCACGCGTGTGGGGTCAGGCACGCACATGCAGCAGAAGTACCACTGCAGCAAAAGTACAGTGAAGCTGCAGTTATTTCAACGGCTGACAATTAACATCCATCTCCTCTCTTCACACAGGTACAATCTCTACAATCTCTGCTTGCTGTGATCTGACTTTTACTACTGTGCAGCCTTTTCCTTTAAATGGTACAATCTCTACAATCTCTGCTTGCTGTGATCTGACTTTTACTACTGTGCAACCTTTTCCTTTAAATGGTATATAACTGGCTGCTGAATGTTTGCTAAATTAATTTGTTGCATTGTATTCAACACTTACTGTTGTATAGCCATGCTGGGGCCAGTAGAGATGCTATCAGGTGCAAGGTGTTACCAGCATATGGATGCAGCCAGGCCCTGTGCTTCTGATTGTGTAAGCTTCCCTGGTGTGCTGGCCAGCTGCTAATTTATCCCAAAGCAGCTCCCACAACTCCTCCCACCTGATCCTCTACTCAGTCCTATATATTCAGTAGCAGTCTAAGGGGGGCACGCGTGTGGGGTCAGGCACGCACATGCAGCAGAAGTACCACTACAGCAAAAGTACAGTGAAGCTGCAGTTATTTCAACGGCTGACAATTTACATCCATCTCCTCTCTTCACACAGGTACAATCTCTACAATCTCTGCTTGCTGTGATCTGACTTTTACTACTGTGCAACCTTTTCCTTTAAATGGTACAATCTCTGCTTGCTGTGATCTGACTTTTACTACTGTGCAACCTTTTCCTTTAAATGGTACAATCTCTACAATCTCTGCTTGCTGTGATCTGACTTTTACTACTGTGCAACCTTTTCCTTTAAATGGTACAATCTCTACAATCTCTGCTTGCTGTGATCTGACTTTTACTACTGTGCAACCTTTTCCTTTAAATGGTATATAACAGTGGATGCTGAATGTTTGCTAAATTAATTTGTTGCATTGTATTCAACACTTACTGTTGTATAGCCATGCTGTGGCCAGTAGAGATGCTATCAGGTTCAAGGTGTTACAAGTATATGGATGCAGCCAGGCCCTGTGCTTCTGATTGTGTAAGCTTCCCTGGTGTGCTGGCCAGCTGCTAATTTATCCCAAAGCAGCTCCAACAACTCCTCCCATCTGATACTCTAATCAGTCCTATATATTCAGTAGCAGTCTAAGGGGGGCACGCGTGTGGGGTCAGGCACGCACATGCAGCAGAAGTACCACTGCAGCAAAAGTACAATGAAGCTGCAGTTATTTCAACGGCTGACAATTAACATCCATCTCCTCTCTTCACACAGGTACAATCTCTACAATCTCTGCTTGCTGTGATCTGACTTTTACTACTGTGCAACCTTTTCCTTTAAATGGTACAATCTCTACAATCTCTGCTTGCTGTGATCTGACTTTTACTACTGTGCAACCTTTTCCTTTAAATGGTACAATCTCTACAATCTCTGCTTGCTGTGATCTGACTTTTACTACTGTGCAACCTTTTCCTTTAAATGGTACAATCTCTACAATCTCTGCTTGCTGTGATCTGACTTTTACTACTGTGCAACATTTTCCTTTAAATGGTACAATCTCTACAATCTCTGCTTGCTGTGATCTGACTTTTACTACTGTGCAACCTTTTCCTTTAAATGGTACAATTTCTACAATCTCTGCTTGCTGTGATCTGACTTTTAGTACTGTGCAACCTTTTCCTTTAAATGGTACAATCTCTGCTTGCTGTGATCTGACTTTTACTACTGTGCAACCTTTTCCTTTAAATGGTATATAACAGTGGCTGCTGAATGTTTGCTAAATTAATTTGTTGCATTGTATTCAACACTAAAGGGCCCGTCTCACATAGCTATATCGCTACCGAGATCGCTGCTGAGTCACTAGTTTTGTGACGCAGCAGCGAGCTCACCAGCGATATCGCTGTGTGTGACATTCAGCGACGATCAGCCCCCCTGCCGGGTATCGCTGATCGTCGCTGAAATGTCAGGACCTTTTTTTGATCGCTGGTTTCCCGCTGACAGGCACGCATCGCTGCGTGTGACAGGCGGGAGACCAGCGATCCGCTGGTAACCAAGGTACACAGCGGGTTTCCAGGCACCGCGCAGCGCTTGGAAACCCGCTGTGTACCTTGGATACCAGCTCCCTGCATCAGGGCGCTGGTATCCAAGGTACACTGCGGGTAACTAAGCGATGTTACCCGCAGTGTCGCTGTCCCAGATCGCTGCCTGAGCTGCCTGTTTGGCAGCTCAGCAGCGATCATGTAGCGATACACCAGCGATCCTGACAAGTGCATATCGTTGTCGGGATCGCTGGTGTATCGTTATGTGAGACCCAGCCTTTACTGTTGTATAGCCATGCTGGGGCCAGTAGAGATGCTATCAGGTGCAAGGTGTTACCAGCATATGGATGCAGCCAGGCCCTGTGCTTCTGATTGTGTAAGCTTCCCTGGTATTCTGGCCAGCTGCTAATTTATCCCAAAGCAGCTCCCACAACTCCTCCCACCTGATCCTCTACTCAGTCCTATATATTCAGTAGCAGTCTAAGGGGGGCACGCGTGTGGGGTCAGGCACGCACATGCAGCAGAAGTACCACTGCAGCAAAAGTACAGTGAAGCTGCAGTTATTTCAACGGCTGACAATTAACATCCATCTCCTCTCTTCACACAGGTACAATCTCTACAATGTCTGCTTGCTGTGATCTGACTTTTACTACTGTGCAACCTTTTCCTTTAAATGGTACAATCTCTACAATCTCTGCTTGCTGTGATCTGACTTTTACTACTGTGCAACCTTTTCCTTTAAATGGTACAATCTCTCCAATCTCTGCTTGCTGTGATCTGACTTTTACTACTGTGCAACCTTTTCCTTTAAATGGTATATAACAGTGGCTGCTGAATGTTTGCTAAATTAATTTGTTGCATTGTATTCAACACTTACTGTTGATAGCCATGCTGGGGCCAGTAGAGATGCTATCAGGTGCAAGGTGTTACCAGCATATGGATGCAGCCAGGCCCTGTGCTTCTGATTGTGTAAGCTTCCCTGGTGTGCTGGCCAGCTGCTAATTTATCCCAAAGCAGCTCCCACAACTCCTCCCACCTGATCCTCTACTCAGTCCTATATATTCAGTAGCAGTCTAAAGCCCGGGTCTCACATAGCGATACACCAGCGATCCCGACAATGATCAGGATCGCTGGTGTATCGCTACATTATCGCTGCTGAGCTGCCAAACAGGCAGCTCAGGCAGCGATCAGTACAAGCGACACTGCGGGTAACGTCGCTTAGTTACCCGCAGTGTACCTTGGATACCAGCGCCCTGATGCAGGGAGCTGGTAACCAAGGTACACGTCGGGTTTCCAGGCGCTGCGCGGTGCCTGGAGACCCGCTGTGTACCTTGGTTACCAGCTCCCTGCTTCAGGGCGCTGTTATCCAAGGTACACAGCGGGTTTCTAGGCACAGCCCCGCACCTGGTAACCCACTGTGTACCATGGTTACCAGCGGATCGCTGGTCTCCCGCCTGTCACACGCAGCGATGCGTGCCTGTCAGCGGGAAACCAACGATCAAAAAAAGGTCCTGACATTTCTGACACGACCAGCGATACCCAGCAGGGGCCTGATCGCTGGTACGTGTCAGAAATAGCGAGATCGCTGCTGAGATCGCTGTTTAGCAGCGATCTCGGTAGCGATCTCGCTATGTGAGACGGGCCCTTAAGGTGGGCACGCGTGTGGGGTCAGGCACGCACATGCAGAAGAAGTATCACTGCAGCAAAAGTACAGTGAAGCTGCAGTTATTTCAACGGCTGACAATTAAAATCCATCTCCTCTCTTCACACAGGTACAATCTCTACAATCTCTGCTTGCTGTGATCTGACTTTTACTACTGTGCAACCTTTTCCTTTAAATGGTACAATCTCTACTTGCTGTGATCTGACTTTTACTACTGTGCAACCTTTTCCTTTAAATGGTAAAATCTCTACAATCTCTGCTTGCTGTGATCTGACTTTTACTACTGTGCAACCTTTTCCTTTAAATGGTACAATCTCTACAATCTCTGCTTGCTGTGATCTGACTTTTACTACTGTGCAACCTTTCCTTTAAATGGTACAATCTCTACAATCTCTGCTTGCTGTGATCTGACTTTTACTACTGTGCAACCTTTTCCTTTAAATGGTATATAACAGTGGCTGCTGAATGTTTGCTAAATTAATTTGTTGCATTGTATTCAACACTTACTGTTGTATAGCCATGCTGGGGCCAGTAGAGATGCTATCAGGTGCAAGGTTTACCAGCATATGGATGCAGCCAGGCCCTGTGCTTCTGATTGTGTAAGCTTCCCTGGTGTGCTGGCCAGCTGCTAATTTATCCCAAAGCAGCTCCCACAACTCCTCCCACCTGTTCCTCCACTCAGTCCTATATATTCAGTAGCAGTCTAAGGGGGGCACGCGTGTGGGTCAGGCACACACATGCAGCAGAAGTACCACTGCAGCAAAAGTACAGTGAAGCTGCAGTTATTTCAATGGCTGACAATTAACATCCATCTCCTCTCTTCACACAGGTACAATCTCTACAATCTCTGCTTGCTGTGATCTGACTTTTACTACTGTGCAACCTTTTCCTTTAAATGGTACAATCTCTACAATCTCTGCTTGCTGTGATCTGACTTTTACTACTGTGCAACCTTTTCCTTTAAATCGTACAATCTCTACAATCTCTGCTTGCTGTGATCTGACTTTTACTACTGTGCAACCTTTTCCTTTAAATGGTACAATCTCTGCTTGCTGTGATCTGACTTTTACTACTGTGCAACCTTTTCCTTTCAATCGTACAATCTCTACAATCTCTGCTTGCTGTGATCTGACTTTTACTACTGTGCAACCTTTTCCTTTAAATGGTACAATCTCTACAATCTCTGCTTGCTGTGATCTGACTTACTACTGTGCAACCTTTTCCTTTAAATGGTACAATTTCTACAATCTCTGCTTGCTGTGATCTGACTTTTACTACTGTGCAACCTTTTCCTTTAAATGCTACAATCTCTACAATCTCTGCTTGCTGTGATCTGACTTTTACTACTGTGCAACCTTTTCCTTTAAATGGTACAATCTCTACAATCTCTGCTTGCTGTGATCTGACTTTTACTACTGTGCAACCTTTTCCTTTAAATGGTATATAACAGTGGCTGCTGAATGTTTGCTAAATTAATTTGTTGCATTGTATTCAACACTTACTGTTGTATAGCCATGCTGGGGCCAGTAGAGATGCTATCAGGTGGAAGGTGTTACCAGCATATGGATGCAGCCAGGCCCTGTGCTTCTGATTGTGTAAGCTTCCCTGGTGTGCTGGCCAGCTGCTAATTTATCCCAAAGCAGCTCCCACAACTCCTCCCACCTGATCCTCTACTCAGTCCTATATATTCAGTAGCAGTCTAAGGTGGGCACGCGTGTGGGGTCAGGCACGCACATGCAGCAGAAGTACCACTGCAGCAAAAGTACAGTGAAGCTGCAGTTATTTCAACGGCTGACAATTAACATCCATCTCCTCTCTTCACACAGGTACAATCTCTACAATCTCTGCTTGCTGTGATCTGACTTTTACTACTGTGCAACCTTTTCCTTTAAATGGTACAATCTCTACAATCTCTGCTTGCTGTGATCTGACTTTTACTACTGTGCAACCTTTTCCTTTAAATGGTATTTAACAGTGGCTGCTGAATGTTTGCTAAATTAATTTGTTGCATTGTATTCAACACTTACTGTTGTATAGCCATGCTGGGGCCAGTAGAGATGCTATCAGGTGCAAGGTGTTACCAGCATATGGATGCAGCCAGGCCCTGTGCTTCTGATTGTGTAAGCTTCCCTGGTGTGCTGGCCAGCTGCTAATTTATCCCAAAGCAGCTCCCACAACTCCTCCCACCTGATCCTCTACTCAGTCCTATATATTCAGTAGCAGTCTAAGGGGGGAACCTTTTCCTTTAAATGGTATATAACAGTGGCTGCTGAATGTTTGCTAAATTAATTTGTTGCATTGTATTCAACACTTACTGTTCTATAGCCATGCTGGGGCCAATAGAGATGCTATCAGGTGCAAGGTGTTACCAGCATATGGATGCAGCCAGGCCCTGTGCTTCTGATTGTGTAAGCTTCCCTGGTGTGCTGGCCAGCTGCTAATTTATCCCAAAGCAGCTTCCACAACTCCTCCCACCTGATCCTCTACTCAGTCCTATATATTCAGTAGCAGTCTAAGGGGGGCACGCATGTGGGGTCAGGCACGCACATGCAGCAGGTGTACCACTGCAGCAAAAGTACAGTGAAGCTGCAGTTATTTCAACGCCTGAAAATTAACATCCATCTCCTCTCTTCACACAGTTACAATCTCTACAATCTCTACTTGCTGTGATCTGACTTTTACTACTGTGCAACCTTTTCCTTTAAATGGTACAATCTCTACTTGCTGTGATCTGACTTTTACTACTGTGCAACCTTTTCCTTTAAATGGTACAATCTCTACAATCTCTGCTTGCTGTGATCTGACTTTTTCTACTGTGCAACCTTTTCCTTTAAATGGTACAATCTCTACAATCTCTGCTTGCTGTGATCTGACTTTTACTACTGTGCAACCTTTTCCTTTAAATGGTACAATCTCTACAATCTCTGCTTGCTGTGATCTGACTTTTACTACTGTGCAACCTTTTCCTTTAAATGGTATATAACAGTGGCTGCTGAATGTTTGCTAAATTAATTTGTTGCATTGTATTCAACACTTACTGTTCTATAGCCATGCTGGGGCCAATAGAGATGCTATCAGGTGCAAGGTGTTACCAGCATATGGATGCAGCCAGGCCCTGTGCTTCTGATTGTGTAAGCTTCCCTGGTGTGCTGGCCAGCTGCTAATTTATCCCAAAGCAGCTTCCACAACTCCTCCCACCTGATCCTCTACTCAGTCCTATATATTCAGTAGCAGTCTAAGGGGGGCACGCATGTGGGGTCAGGCACGCACATGCAGCAGGTGTACCACTGCAGCAAAAGTACAGTGAAGCTGCAGTTATTTCAACGCCTGAAAATTAACATCCATCTCCTCTCTTCACACAGTTACAATCTCTACAATCTCTACTTGCTGTGATCTGACTTTTACTACTGTGCAACCTTTTCCTTTAAATGGTACAATCTCTACTTGCTGTGATCTGACTTTTACTACTGTGCAACCTTTTCCTTTAAATGGTACAATCTCTACAATCTCTGCTTGCTGTGATCTGACTTTTTCTACTGTGCAACCTTTTCCTTTAAATGGTACAATCTCTACAATCTCTGCTTGCTGTGATCTGACTTTTACTACTGTGCAACCTTTTCCTTTAAATGGTACAATCTCTACAATCTCTGCTTGCTGTGATCTGACTTTTACTACTGTGCAACCTTTTCCTTTAAATGGTATATAACAGTGGCTGCTGAATGTTTGCTAAATTAATTTGTTGCATTGTATTCAACACTTACTGTTGTATAGCCATGCTGGGGCCAATAGAGGTGCTATCAGGTGCAAGGTGTTACCAGCATATTGTCATGTGTGCATTGCCACGAAGATCGTCGCGGTTGCACATTTTGACTTCTCACAGCTGAGCTGCTGTTTCTTTGTGTTTGGCAGCTAGGGAGTTAATTCTGTCTGTGCTCGGTGCTGGGACTGGGTGCAGTTTCTCCCGGCTGCAATTGATTATTTGTTGATTGGTTTCCTTTAAATTCCTGGTTGTCTGCTTGGGGAGTTGCCAGTGAAACCTTCATGCAGACCACAGATAGGAATGAATCTGTATAGACTTTAGTTGTGAGCTCCTTAGTTGTTCTAAGCTCAACTTGGTTAGAGTTTATTTCCCAGACCATTTATGTTCCTTTGGTGTTTGAGTGTGTATGCAAGCGAGTGTTATCCTGTCTGTCTTATATGTCTAATCTGTGTATTTAGCTAAGATCAGCCCATATCCCTTTGGTAGTAGTCAGGATCCTTCTTAGGACTGATTACAGGGTTCAGGGTCTGATAGGAGACAGGGTTAGGTTGGAGACTTGGACCTCTGAACCATTATCAGTACCTCCAAGGTGAGGGATTAGTTAGGACCCCAGTTTAGGGTCAGGTTAGATCCCGGTCCACCTCTTTCCTGTTTCAGCTCATCAAGTCCTCAAGATTAACCCTGAGTTCAGCAGATATCGTGTCAGGTAAATCTATTCTATACTTACATGCTGATGTTGCTATACTAGTTGTTGTATAGAGTGTTGTTCCTGTATTAATAGTTTACTGACATTGTATACATATCATTAGACAGCGTGACATTTTCACTGGCCTTAAGAATTATCTCCAGTTACCATGGATCCAGTAGCCCAGCTGGCTCTGCAGTTGCAGGGATTATCCATGGAGCTGACGGACATTAAGTCCAAAGTTTTGTCTCCTCTGGAGCAAACCAGAGTTGAACCTAAGGTTGCTCTCCCGGACAGGTTCACTGGTGGGCGAGACAAATTTTTCACCTTCCGGGAGGCATGTAAATTGTATTTTCGGCTTCAGCCTCGATCATCAGGGAGTGAGGAGCAGAGAGTGGGAATTGTTATCTCACTTCTGCAAGGGGACCCTCAATCCTGGGCATTTTCCCTTCCTCCGGGATCCCCGGCTCTACTGTCTGTAGATCAATTTTTTACTGCCCTGGGATTGGTATATGATGACCCAGATCGGGTCTCTCTTGCTGAGACAAAATTACGTAAGATACAGCAGGGAGATCGTCCGGTAGAGGAATTTGCTTCTGAGTTTCGTAGATGGGCCACAGATACTCAGTGGAATGACCCAGCTCTTAGGAGCCAGTTTTGTCATGGGCTTTCTGATAAATTAAAAGACGTTTTGGCTCAGTATGAGTCTCCTTCTTCTCTGGAGGCTGCTATGGCCTTAGCTATCCGTACTGATAGACGGCTTCGGGAGAGGGGTGAGGTAACCCCACTCCCTGTTGTTTCTCCACCTACCACTAAAGTCCCTTATGTTGAGGTTCCCCTTGTCTGTTCGGATGAGCCTATGCAGTTGGGAGGGACATCATTTCGTAGGAGGGGATTGGCGGTACGCCGCAGGACTAGAAGATGTTTTTTCTGCGGGAAAGAGGGACATTTTGTTGGAGAATGTCCATCCCGTGCCTTGTTGAGCCAAAAGTTGCCAGAAAACTGTTAATCCCAGGTTGTGTGGTGGACGACAACCTGGGAGTATGTATTTCATCCGCCAGTTCTTCTCAGTTCCTTGTACCAGTGGAGGTGGTAGTTGGTACGAGAGTGGAGAGATTGTCTGTTCTTCTTGATAGTGGTTCCGGGGCTAATCTGGTTGACGCTCAGTTTGCTCAGGCTCAAGGTATGCATCTGAGTGTATTGGTCAAACCGATCCCTATATTCTCCATTGACGCCAGGCCTCTCGGCCAAGGTAGCTTTGTTCATGAGGTTCATAACATTGACCTTCGGGTAGGGGCAATACATAGGGAACAATTATCTTGTTATGTGTTGGAGGGTCTACCTACTCCCATTGTGTTGGGACTTCCTTGGTTGGTTAAACATAACCCTGTGATTAATTGGCAGTCCAGAGAAATAAGCCAATGGGGTGAGTTTTGCAAAAGCAACTGCATGAACACAGTCATCAGTGCGGTCGTGCCTAGTACATTGCCTTTTTTTGGAGGATTTTGGGGATGTTTTCTCTGAGAAGGGGTGTCAGGAGTTGCCTCCTCATCGCGTGTATGACTGCTCTATTAATCTCCTTCCTGAAGCTAAGTTGCCTAAAGCTAGGTTGTATAATCTTTCTGGTCCTGAGAGGCAGGCTATGAAAGATTATATTTCTGAAAGTCTGGCCAAAGGGCATATTAGACCTTCATCTTCCCCAGTAGCCGCGGGGTTCTTCTTTGTGAAGAAGAAAGATGGAGGCCTACGCCCTTGCTTGGATTTCCGCGAACTTAATCGGATTACTGTTCGAGATCCGTATCCACTCCCTCTTATTCCTGATCTCTTCAATCAAATTGTTGGCGCCAAATGGTTTTCTAAATTGGATCTCAGGGGGGCGTATAATCTGATTAGGATAAAAGAGGGGGATGAGTGGAAAACGGCGTTTAACACGCCGGAGGGACATTATGAGAACCTAGTCATGCCTTTTGGTCTGACTACTGCACCAGCAGTATTCCAACATTTTGTTAATGACATTTTTCGTCACCTTGTGGGGCTGTTTGTGGTTGTATATTTGGACGACATTTTAATTTACTCGCCAGATCTTGTGTCTCATCAGGAGCATGTGAGACAGGTGTTGCAGATCTTGCGAGACAATAAATTATACGCCAAACTGGAGAAGTGTGTATTTGCCGTACAGGAACTTCAGTTTTTGGGTTTTTTGGTGTCAGCTTCCGGTTTCCGTATGGACCCTGAAAAGGTGAGAGCAGTGCTTGAATGGGATCAGCCAGGGGATCTTAAGGCTCTGCAGCGTTTTTTGGGGTTTGCTAACTACTACCGGAAATTTATTTGTAATTTCTCATCTGTCGTCAAACCTCTCACTGACATGACAAGAAAAGGGACGGATTTTTCTAAATGGTCGGACAAAGCTTGCCAAGCCTTTTCCTCTTTGAAAAAATGTTTTGCTTCGGCACCCGTTCTCATCCAACCAGATGCATCTCAGCCGTTCATTGTGGAGGTGGATGCGTCTGACGTAGGGGTGGGTGCTATATTGTCCCAGGGTCCGTCCCCTGGTAAATGGCATCCGTGCGCTTTCTTTTCTAAGAAATTGTCGTCCGCCGAAAGGAATTATGATATCGGCAATAGGGAACTTTTGGCCATTAAGTTAGCTTTTGAAGAATGGCGTCACTTTTTGGAGGGGCAGTCCACCCGGTTACCATTATTACTGACCACAAGAACCTGTTGTATTTGGAATCCGCTAAGCGTCTGAATTCCAGACAAGCTCGATGGTCGTTGTTTTTTACCAGGTTTAATTTTGTCGTCACTTATCGCCCGGGGTCTAAGAATGTAAAGGCTGATGCCTTGTCTCGCAGTTTCCCAGGGGCCGGGAAAACGGATGACCCGAGTCCTATCCTTCAGGAGGGGTGGTAGTGTCGGCTGTATTTTCTGAGCTTGAGGAGGAGGTGTTAGAGGCTCAGGGGGACGCCCCTGCAGGACCTCCAGGGAGACTGTTTGTCCCAAATCTGTTGAGACAAAAGGTTATTGAGGCACATCATAATTCTGCTCTAGCAGGACATCCAGGGAGTAAGGCTACTTTAGATCTCCTTTCTCGCCGGTTTTGGTGGCCTAATGCTAATAAAGATGTTATAACTTTTGTCGCGTCATGTGGGGTGTGTGCTCGCTCTAAAACCCCTCATACCCGTCCGTCTGGGACCCTTTTACCATTGAAACTTCCGGAGCGTCCATGGACTCATTTATCTATGGACTTCATTACGGACCTTCCTCCGTCGTCAGGGAATACTGTCATACTGGTGGTTGTTGACAGGTTCAGTAAGATGGCACATTTCGTTGCTCTTCCTGCACTCCCTAATGCTAAAACTCTGGCGCAGGTGTTCATTAGGGAGATCGTTAGACTTCATGGGTTGCCTTCTGATGTGGTGTCAGATAGGGGGTCTCAGTTTGTGTCCAAATTTTGGAGGGCATTTTGTTTACGTCGGGGGATGCAATTGTCATTTTCCTCGGATTTTCATCCGCAGACCAATGGTCAGACAGAGCGTCTGAATCAGAGCTTAGAGACATATCTCCGGTGTTTTGTCTCAGAGAACCAAGAGGACTGGTCTTCTTTCTTGCCTCTGGCAGAGTTCGCTCTTAACAACAGGCGGAGCGAGTCCACTGGTAAGTCCCCGTTTTTTGGGGCATATGGTTTTCATCCCCAGTTTTGTACTTTCAATGGGGGGGGCCCTTCTGGGGTTCCTGAGGAGGAGCGTTTCTCGTCGTCACTTGCTTCTGTGTGGAGAGGTGTATTGAATAATCTGAGTGCGATGGGGAACCGTTACAAACGTATGGCTGATAGGAGGAGAGTTTCTGGTCCAGATCTGAATGTGAACGATCTGGTATGGTTGTCTACCAGGAATATAAAACTTAAAGTGCCCTCCTGGAAACTGGGTCCCAGATTCATCGGGCCGTACAGGATCAGTTCCATAATTAATCCTGTGGCATTTCGTCTGGACCTCCCTCCTACGTTTAAAATTCATAATGTGTTCCACAAGTCATTACTTAAAAGGTATGTGGCACCAGTCATACCGTCACCTCTACCTCCTCCTCCTGTGTTGGTCAATGGTAACTTGGAATTTCAAGTATCAAAGATCATTGACTCACGTCTGAATCGCCGGTCCCTTCAGTACTTGGTGCATTGGAAGGGGTATGGTCCAGAGGAGAGGACGTGGGTCCCTGCGTCTGATGTTAACGCAGATCGTTTGGTTCGGACCTTCCACAGAACTCACCCGGGCAGGCCTGGCCCTGAGGGTCCGGAGGCCCCTCGTAGAAGGGGGGGTACTGTCATGTGTGCATTGCCACGAAGATCGTCGCGGTTGCACATTTTGACTTCTCACAGCTGAGCTGCTGTTTCTTTGTGTTTGGCAGCTAGGGAGTTAATTCTGTCTGTGCTCGGTGCTGGGACTGGGTGCAGTTTCTCCCGGCTGCAATTGATTATTTGTTGATTGGTTTCCTTTAAATTCCTGGTTGTCTGCTTGGGGAGTTGCCAGTGAAACCTTCATGCAGACCACAGATAGGAATGAATCTGTATAGACTTTAGTTGTGAGCTCCTTAGTTGTTCTAAGCTCAACTTGGTTAGAGTTTATTTCCCAGACCATTTATGTTCCTTTGGTGTTTGAGTGTGTATGCAAGCGAGTAATATCCTGTCTGTCTTATATGTCTAATCTGTGTATTTAGCTAAGATCAGCCCATATCCCTTTGGTAGTAGTCAGGATCCTTCTTAGGACTGATTACAGGGTTCAGGGTCTGATAGGAGACAGGGTTAGGTTGGAGACTTGGACCTCTGAACCATTATCAGTACCTCCAAGGTGAGGGATTAGTTAGGACCCCAGTTTAGGGTCAGGTTAGATCCCGGTCCACCTCTTTCCTGTTTCAGCTCATCAAGTCCTCAAGATTAACCCCGAGTTCAGCAGATATCGTGTCAGGTAAATCTATTCTATACTTACATGCTGATGTTGCTATACTAGTTGTTGTATAGAGTGTTGTTCCTGTATTAATAGTTTACTGACATTGTATACATATCATTAGACAGCGTGACACATATGGATGCAGCCAGGCCCTGTGCTTCTGATTGTGTAAGCTTCCCTGGTGTGCTGGCCAGCTGCTAATTTATCCCAAAGCAGCTCCCACAACTCCTCCCACCTGATCCTCTACTCAGTCCTATATATTCAGTAGCAGTCTAAGGGGGGCACGCGTGTGGGGTCAGGCACGCACATGCAGCAGAAGTTCCACTGCAGCAAAAGTACAGTGAAGCTGCAGTTATTTCAACGGCTGACAATTAAAATCCATCTCCTCTCTTCACACAGGTACAATCTCTACAATCTCTACTTGCTGTGATCTGACTTTTACTACTGTGCAACCTTTTCCTTTAAATGGTACAATCTCTACTTGCTGTGATCTGACTTTTACTACTGTGCAACCTTTTCCTTTAAATGGTACAATCTCTACAATCTCTGCTTGCTGTGATCTGACTTTTTCTACTGTGCAACCTTTTCCTTTAAATGGTACAATCTCTACAATCTCTGCTTGCTGTGATCTGACTTTTACTACTGTGCAACCTTTTCCTTTAAATGGTACAATCTCTACAATCTCTGCTTGCTGTGATCTGACTTTTACTACTGTGCAACCTTTTCCTTTAAATGGTATATAACAGTGGCTGCTGAATGTTTGCTAAATTAATTTGTTGCATTGTATTCAACACTTACTGTTGTATAGCCATGCTGGGGCCAATAGAGATGCTATCAGGTGCAAGGTGTTACCAGCATATGGATGCAGCCAGGCCCTGTGCTTCTGATTGTGTAAGCTTCCCTGGTGTGCTGGCCAGCTGCTAATTTATCCCAAAGCAGCTCCCACTACTCCTCCCACCTGTTCCTCTGCTCAGTCCTATATATTCAGTAGCAGTCTAAGGGGGGCACGGGTGTGGGGTCAGGCACGCACATGCAGCAGAAGTACCACTGCAGCAAAAGTACAGTGAAGCTGCAGTTATTTCAAAGCCTGAAAATTAACATCCATCTCCTCTCTTCACACAGGTACAATCTCTACTTGCTGTGATCTGACTTTTACTACTGTGCAACCTTTTCCTTTAAATGGTACAATCTCTACAATCTCTGCTTGCTGTTGTCATGGAAATATATATGTATTCCATATATTCAAAGTATATTCACATATATGCATTCACAGTTAGATAGATCTCACTTGCTAAAAATCCTGTGCTCATGCTCTGCTATAATCAGTCATTTTAAACTAGTCTGGCCTTCATAAGGCCTTCATAAGGAACAAGTACATGGAGTCTTATTAGATATCTGTTGTTTACCTTATAGTCATGCAAGACAACTAGGTCAAAAGAATATAAAACAATAATTCTGCAACTTCAGCTCATTTACCATGATTATCATAATTATCATATTTACACTAGAACAGCCAATAATCTAGCAGCTTTTAATTGTATGTTAATTGACTAACCAGCCCCTTTTTGTAAACGTATAAAACCTTGAATGAATAATAAATGTATGTCTTTGACGAACTGTTATACTGACACTTTCGTGTGGACAGTCTCATTTCGTTCTGAGCGCTCAAAAAAGACATTAAATAGAGATTTGGACATGGCAATCAGCAAACACGGAAGGATATATTTATCCTAATTAAATTTCCATAACAGTTGGCGCCCAACGTGGGGCATTGGACGAAACGTACGAGGACCCGGCCGACCAGAGAGACGGGGGTGTTGGCCCTGGCCTTGGCACACGGGACGGAGACTGCAGCTCCATAAGTAAGGTAAGAAAACTCTGTCATCTTACCTGAATGTTCCCTGTGCCTAGTCCTAGCCTACACTTCCAGCCGGTTGGACGTGGTCATCACCGCATTCCCAGATTGTGTAAAAAGTCCATACTCTTATCCAAAAGCCCTGGGATATAAGCTGAGTTGTTTGCTGCTGTGCTGTATATGTTTCATGTTTTATGTGAACCGGGAGAAAGTTGGAACGGTGACTGTGTTTTGCTTGCTGATTTCTGGGGGCTGTATAGCAAAAGACAAATTGCTGGAAAAGTTCTCACAATAATTGTCCACGCACCGGGAGGCCATCCCAGTCAAATCAGACGTGGATAGTGAGAATTTTGGTTAAGGCTATTGCAGATTACTGTGACCGGCGCACCGGCCAGGGCGTACGGTACAGAGAGCGATAGACCTCGAGCCTCACGGCGCTCAGTGCAATTGGTGAGTTATCAGTTACCAGAGCAGCTTGAATGTGTCATCTGGGGGCTGTATAGCAAAAGACAAATTGCTGGAAAAGTTTTCACAATAATCGTCCACGCACCGGGAGGCCATCCCAGTCAAATCAGACGTGGATAGTGAGAATTTTGATTAAGGCTATTGCAGATTACTGTGACCGGCGCACCGGCCAGGGCGTACGGTACAGAGAGCGATAGACCTCGAGCATCACCGCGCTCAGTGCAATTGGTGAGTTATCAGTTACCAGAGCAGCTTGTATGGGTCACAGATCATCAAAAGAGGGAGTCGTATTCTCCCGGGTGTCTGTCTCATTGTCAACTGTCTGTATCAGGTACTGTCGCTTTAAATCACATTTCCGTGCGCTCTGTCAGTATCTCATTCACTGCTGGCTGTAGCAGCGAGAAAACCCCTTTGACCCCCCCTCCTCTGCTAATCACGTGGTTACATCTGTTTCCTGGTTTTGATCTTTTTAAGCTAGTTTTTTTTTTTGGCTACAGGTTTTAACGTGAAAATTCTCAGGCATTCAGACTGAACTATATTCATTTTTTGCTATTCTGAGGAATAATAATTTTTTTTTTTTTTTTTTACGTGATTTCAGTGTCTGGAGAGACAGCAAGCAGAGATATAAGGGAGGGGAAGTGCTGCAGCAGCCAGCTGACATTCCAAAGGGCAGTAGAAAAAAAGCCTACGCTACCGGACAAAACCTTTGTTTTTTATCATTTTACAATCAGTTTTTTCCACCTCTTATCTGTTTTTTTTAATTAGCTGTTTTAGTAACAAGGGTTGTTTTTCAGAGTTTTATGATTAATACGGTTTTTCTTTTCTCCCCTTTTTTGGTGAATTTATTTATTATTATTTTTTTTCTTTTTCTTTTTCTAGAGTTTTTTACTAAATCTAACTTTTGTTTTTAAAGTTTTCTTTTAAGTACATTTTTAAATAATTTTGGAGAGTTAATCAATTTATTTTAGAGTTTTATTCTCCAACCATTTTTTTTTCTTTCTCCTTTACCAGCCTGCTTTAGACCAAGGTCATCCACAGATAAGGAGAATTACAGGCTGAGGGAGAGAGCACACACAAACTACGCAGCGGTTTGACTAGCCCCTCCCGTCGGGCATTCGGTGAGGACGCACAGGAACCAGAGTGCAACAGTTTTCAGATTTTTAAATCACCTTTGTTGAATAGGTTTTTGGAATAGACACAGTACGTAAGAATCGAAGGGCTAGGCATGTGAATAGAAGGTCAGAGTACGTGAGGGGCAAATAGACAGGCAGCTTTTACGCTGCATAATGAAATAATTTTTTTTTTTTTTTTCTCAATCAAACTTTCGTGTTGAAGTTTTTGTTTTGGAAAGATTTCTCTTTTTAAAATGGGGAACAAGATGGGCAAGCAGGAGAGTCTTATGCTCCCTGGAGAGAAAACTGCCCCCAGCTGGTAGCTGAACAAGAAGGAGTAAAGTATGTAAAAAATTACAGACAGCTCATGAAAGTGTGTGAAATCCATAAGAAGGGCAGACTCCAAGCTGTGGAATGGCAGGATGTATTGAAAAATAGAAAAGGGAAGCTAGTAGATTCCAAATTGCTGACTGATGCAAATGCATGGTACAAAGTGGCAGTAAACTTGCATCGCTTAGGAAGTTCAGAAAGATATGTGAACAAGCCAGGATTAGGGTTGAGCATTCCGATACTGCAAATATCGGGTATCGGCCGATATTGGCTGTATCGGAATTCCGATTCCGAGTTCCGATATTTTCGTCTTATCGGATACCGGAATCGGGATTGTCACTGTCACTGTCAGTGTCCGTCGGTCGGGTCTGTCAGGAGTCAGCGGCACTTACCCGGCAGAAGATCTCCGGCGGTCACATCCCGGACTGCTTGATGGCCGCAATCTTCTTTCCCCGGCGGTCACATGCAGTTTCTCGCGATAACTGCAGTGACTGCTGGGTAATCCCGGCCGTAAAGCAGTCAGTCCGATGACGTCACCGCCGGGGAAGCAGGTAATCAGCTGTGCTGCGTCGCGATGACAGGCTCTGCCTGTCATTGCGATGTAGCAGAGTTGGATCGTCGTGGGACTGTCGTTATGGACTGCGTCGGACAGGTGGTATACTGTTGGTTTGTTTTTTTTCTTTTTTACAGGAGATCGATGGCGTCGCAGGAATGAGAGTACAATAAAATTAATGAAAACTGTGTTGTCTCTTTTATTTCATTAAAATACTTTTTTCTTGCTTTGTCTTTTTTTTATGCATTTAATAACTTTGGGATTAATAATGGATCGGTGTCTTATTGACACCTCTCCATTATTAACCGGGCTTATTGTCACCGTGCAATCAACGGTGACATTAACCCCTTATTACCCCGCTTGCCACCGCTACAGGGCAAGTGGCAAGAGCCGGGTAAAGTGCCACAATTGGCACATCTTTTGATGCGCCAAATGTGGGGCTGCTGTAGCCTGGTATTATCAGGCTGTTGAGGGCCAAAATCCATGGGCCTTGACAGTCTTTTAATACCAGGCCGCAGCAGGTCCATGGATATTGGATCCTTACCAGCCTGAAAAACCAGGCCTCAGCGGTCTGCTTCATCTGGCTGGTTAACAAAAATAGGGGGGACCCCATGCCAATTTTTTTCGAGGGGATCCCCTATTTTTGTTAATCAGCCAAGATATGCAGACTGCTGTGGCCTGGTATTATCAGGCTGGCAAGGTCCATGGATCTTGGCTCCTTAACAGCCTGAAAATCCAGGCCTCAGCGGTCTGCTTCATCTGGCTGGTTAACAAAAATAGGGGGGACCCCACGCCAATTTTTTTCGAGGGGATCCCCTATTTTTGTTAATCAGCCAAGATATGCAGACTGCTGTGGCCTAGTATTATCAGGCTGGCAAGGTCCATGGATCTTGGCTCCTTAACAGCCTGAAAATCCAGGCCTCAGCGGTCTGCTTCATCTGGCTGGTTAACAAAAATAGGGGGGACCCCACGCCATTTTTTTTTCGAAGGGAACCCCTATTTTTGTTAATCAGTTCCCTCTGATCTGACGTCACTGATTGTGTCCCTGGCTGACCTGAAGTGAAAGTGGAAAGCAATCAATTAAGCTTTCCACTTAAGGGCCCGTCTCACATAGCGATATCGCTACCGAGATCGCTGCTGAGTCACTAGTTTTGTGACGCAGCAGCGAGCTCACCAGCGATATCGCTGTGTGTGACATTCAGCGACGATCAGCCCCCCTGCCGGGTATCGCTGATCGTCGCTGAAATGTCAGGACCTTTTTTTGATCGCTGGTTTCCCGCTGACAGGCGGGAGACCAGCGATCCGCTGGTAACCAAGGTACACAGCGGGTTTCCAGGCACGGGGCTGTGCCTAGAAACCCGCTGTGTACCTTGGATACCAGCGCCCTGATGCAGGGAGCTGGTATCCAAGGTACACAGCGGGTTTCCAAGCGCTGCGCGGTGCCTGGAAACCCGCTGTGTACCTTGGTTACCAGCGGATCGCTGGTCTCCCGCCTGTCACACGCAGCGATGCGTGCCTGTCAGAGGGAAACCAGCGATCAAAAAAAGGTCCTGACATTTCTGCGACGATCAGCGATACCCGGCAGGGGGGCTGATCGTCGCTGAATGTCACACACAGCGATATCGCTGGTGAGCTCGCTGCTGCGTCACAAAACTTGTGACTCAGCAGCGATCTCGGTAGCGATATCGCTATGTGAGACGGGCCCTTAAGCGATGTTACCCGCAGTGTCGCTGTCCCAGATCGCTGCCTGAGCTGCCTGTTTGGCAGCTCAGCAGCGATCATGTAGCGATACACCAGCGATCCTGACAAGTGCATATCGTTGTCGGGATCGCTGGTGTATCGTTATGTGACACCCAGCCTTTACTCTCCTGTCAGGCAGGAGAGGAACTCATTCATTTGGGGTTTACTGTGAGGCTGCAGCATTAGCTGCGGTCCCTGCAGTAAACATTAACCCTTACACCGTGGGACCTGACTGTGCATGGGATAGGTAAGAATAATTTTGCTTTTTTATTTTATTTTTATTACAGGAAATGGTTTTTGCAGTAAAATAAAATATGGTCAAAAACATGTGTCTTTATTTCATTAAAATGATTTTTAATTAAAGTGTGTGTGTTTTATTTTTATTTCATGCAATAGGATTAATAATTGATAGTTGTCTAATTGACAGCTCTCAATTATTAACCTGGCTTAAGGTCACCTTTCAATAGCAAGGTGGCTTTAACCCCATATTAACCCATTCGCCACCGCTACAGGGCAATGGGAATAGACGGGCAAAGTGCCAGAAAGGGCGAATCTAATTATAGATTTGTCTTTCCTGGGGTGTCTGGGGGCAGATGTTAGTAGCCGGGGGGGGCAAAAATAATGGTCCCTCTCTGGGCTATTATTATCTGCCCCCACTCACTGGCTTTGTCTGTCTGGTTGCGAAAATAGGGCGGGAGCCCACGCATTTTTTTTTCAGCAATTTTACACCTCATATATATATATACATGTCATTGAATTTGTGACACATATATATATATATTTATATTTGTAGTTCATACACTTCTACATAGTATAATAGCCGCTAATTCAATTGCCGGCTTTTGTGAAAATGCAGAACCCGACATGAAATGACACTTGGTGTACATAGGGTTAACCATGTCTTTTCATGTCCTTTGCTATCTAATTTGCACAAACAATTAAATCAGTCTATGTGTGCAAAATTTCACACCTGTAGGGGTTAATTAAAGGTGTAAATTCGTAGCAAAAAAGTCCGTTTTTTTTACAACGAATTTACACCTTTAATTAACCCCTACAGGTGTGAAATTTTGCACACATAGACTGATTTAATTGTTTGTGCAAATTAGATAGCAAAGGACATGAAAAGACATGGTTAACCCTATGTACACCAAGTGTCATTTCATGTCGGGTGCTTCTGTCTTTTCACTGAAGCCGGCTTTACCCGGCAATTGAATCAGAGAGGATATTTTACTATGTAGAAGTGTATAAACTATACATATATGTATATATATATGTCACAATGACATGTATATATATATATATATGTATTCTATGTGTGTATATTTAGTGTTTACAAGGAAAGAATGGGTTTTTTTTAGTTGCGATATTTTGTTCCCATAGACTTACATGGGACTTCCGGTATCGGTATCGGGTATCGCCGATATTTTAGTGATATCGGCGATACCATTCCGATTCCGATACTTTAGGATATCGGAAAGTATCGCTCAACTCTAGCCAGGATATGATTTTTATGTGTACAAGATAGGGAAAGATGCTAAGCCATCACCACCCCCATATGGTGAAGGGAAATATTGGACATGTTCAGTCTGTTCTCAACAGAATCCATGGTACAGGGACACTTGTGCAGCATGCGGTGCCCCCCACCTCTCCCTACTGGGAGACGGTATCATAGCTCCAGCCATACCCTCCCAGGCTGCACGAAGCGGGGAAGATCTTTCTCCTCCTTCCTCCTCCTCTCAGGCGCACCTCCCTTCTTTTCCTTTTTTTCCTACTTCGTTATCAACTGGGTCAACGCCCAATCCAAGCAATGTGGTGTCCCTGTATTCAGTGTCTCCAGCACAGGGCACCCTGTCTATCCCAAGCACAGTACAAACATTGCCAGTCATTATATCAGGAGAAGAAAGTGCAAATCTCCCTACACAAAATGCTACATGTAGCCCCAGACACAACAGTCCACAGCTAGGGCTTCACAGGGGGGTGGTATAGCTACAGAGACAAATGAGGAACCTCAGTGCCGAGCAGGGCTGCCAGCATGGAACCATGACACTGATCCACCGCAGCCTCAGCAAGGAAGTGGGAAATCCCCATGCAGCAAGACAACTTTAAAGCCCAAATCTCACCCAGTGTATACACCAAGTACACCATGTCACTTCTTATCTGATGAAGATGAAGATGCAATGTCACACATGCTGCCCAATACTAGGGAAGAAAACACACAAGCACCAATAGAGCAGGGACAGGTAGAGGCACCATCCTATGAGCCCTTCATCCCAAGCCAGGTGATCAGTATGCTGCCAGACCCAGGGAGACACCCCATGCTATTTTGCCAAAAAATGCAGCAGATCCAGCAAACGTATACAGCAGCCTGGATTGATCTCTGGACCGAAATGGAAATAAAAGCAGGTGATGCATTCTGGTCAATTATGAGAGAACACTTCAAGCTTCCAGCAGAGTTAGATGCGTATGCCTGGGAGACAGGACCAAAGCTAATTGAACAACTCAGAGAATGGGCCAAAAGCAGACTGACAGGACAAACTCTCAGCCTACATGTCACGAGTCAAGACAAGACAGAGTCTGTGGAGAAGTTCCATGACAGAGTAATGCAAGTGTTTCAAGATTTGGGCCTCATTACCCATGATCAGACACACAGACGGATGTTGGCACAGGCTTTTGTGCATGGACTGAGAGAACCAATCAGGAAACCACTGGTAGCAGCCAGGCCTGAGTACACGTCAATAGCAATGGATACCCTGCTCACAGTAGCAAAAAGGATTGAGTCCCGCCGGGACAGAAGGGATGTCAAGTGTTACAACTGTGGCGAGTTTGGTCATTTCCGGAACCGGTGCAGAACACTGACTTCACCCAGAAAAAAAGAAACACAGAAAGCAGTGAAAAACCCCGTCCATAGGACAAGAGCACACCAAGTCCACAGGGAACCCCACCAGTGGGACCAATATCCTGAGAGTGGATGGCGTAGTCAGATCTTTTCTTGTGGAACTCCGCAACCTCACCTATCTATCAGAATCTTCTGCTTCCTGCATGGGAATTGATGGTCAAGTCAGATATTTCCAGATTATGAAGCCCCTGAGCGTGTGGACTCAGCCAGAACACTCCATCATGTCCCAGTTTGTTGTGTCAAAGACCTGCACCCTCAACCTATTGAGCGTGGACTTACTGCAGAAGCTGAAAGCGACCAGAGTGTTCCAGGAAGATGGGACCATGACACTTTCTTCACCCCCGACCCAAGAAGAAACAGGAACCTCAAACAACCACACTGCAGACCTATCACAGGAGGTGCTGGACATAGTACCAGAAAAGCCACTCCATTACCCAGAGTCAAGATGTCTCTGACCAACTGAAGGTCTAAGTGAACTCGCCTAAGAAGACGGCATGAGAACTTTGACATTGGCCAGGATATTTAACTCAAGAAGGACCCTACTCGCTTCATGGAATGGCAACACCTCATCCAGCTCTAATGCCAGAGGTTCATCTTTTGCAAGCACCAGGAGGTGCCCCCTGCAATCAACCAGTTCACCCAGGCCCTAGACCGGAAAAAGGCCACTCAGCTCTTCAAACTTGTGCACAAATACTGACCTGAGACCGAGCTGGAGAAAAAGAAACTACTGATGGCCCGTGCTGAGAGAAAAGCAGCCGTTTAAGGAGACGTCCCAACAAGAAGACCCCTGTGACCAGAGCAGGTGCTAACACAGTGACTGTCTTGGTGGAGAACAAGAAAGCCAGCTGGTCGTCATCTCTCATGATGTGGATCCTAGTAGACGGCTTGTTTTCCCGCCAGCTCTGCACCAGCAGATGGGAGTCCCCTGCCGCATACTGAAGGACAAGGCCAAACTGGGCTGCCTCGCCCATCGGAATCAATCCCAGTTTTCCACAGTGAAGAAAAAGACTGTAAACCCCACTGAGTTCAGAATGGTGCAAGGCCTGGAGGCCGCAAAAGAGGCTACGGTATTTGAAACCCCAACAGTGCTGAACCATCACACTCTGCTCTCAAGAGTCCCAGTCACCGCAACGGTATTCACGGTGATCAACCTGGCCAGTATCTTCTTCAGTGTTTCCCCTCCACCTGGAGGCCTGCTTTCACGCACCAGTGCAGTGCATATGGACAATGTTGCCTCAAGGTGCTCAAAAA
>JARQOD010000003.1:8919836-8956414 GCA_033576555.1 Oophaga sylvatica | reverse complement strand
CTGTGACTTTTACAATATTTGGAAAATGGAAGAGGAAAAATATCTCCAGTGTGTAATCTGTTATGTTTCGGTAGCTGAGGAGGACAGGAACAACAGCAGGGCAGCCGAACACCTGAGATGTTGGTAACTAATGGGTTGCAGATTCCTAAACTAACGACACAACTAGAGGTAGCCGTGGAGCGTTCCTACGTTGATCCTAGACGCCTCGTCACAGCCTGAGAGATAACTACACCTAAAGGCAGAAAGATGAAAGCTATCTGCCCCGGAGCAGATCCCCAAAGAAAATAGGAAGCCCCCAAACATATAATGGCGGTTAGACAAGATGAAAATACAAACATAGGCAGAAAATAGACTGAGCAAACGCTGGGGCCACAAGCTGACTAAATAGGATAGGACAGGAGAGATTACTTTCTGCAACCCAGAAAACCCTACAAAAATCCAACAATTCTGATTACAAAAATACTGAGATCACACGATCTCGCCACCCACTAAATCAGATCTCAGTGTGAACAAAAACCAAGCTGCAGCCGCTGAAAAAACAGGAAAAAGCAAATGAGCAAATAACAGTGGCTGCAGAAAAACTGTGAGGAGCTCAGGCCCCAGGAGGGGACCTGGCTGACCTTCACAAAAGTGCAGAAAACAATGCAAAAAGCAAGCACAAAAAGAAAAGCAAAAAATATCTTATCTGAAAGCAGGAGATGCAGGCAAGACTCCAGCAAACTTCCAAATGAACCAGGAACCACAATTGAGACAAGAACAATTGATCACCGGCAACCATCATGGGAGGGAACCTCCCTTATATCAGACCAGTCCGTGATTCCAGATTGCCACTCCTCGCTGAAAGGTTCAGTACTGTCTGTAACCACCAGAGGGAGCCTCTGCTCAGAAACCATCTCTAGCACATTCACAACAGTACCCCCCCTTGAGGAGGGTCACCGAACCCTCACCTGCGCAACCAGGCCGATCAGGATGAGCTCAGTGATAGGCACGGATCAGTCTCCTAGCATGGATGTCCGAAGCAAACACCCAAGAATTGTCCTCCTAACCATAACCTCTCCACTCAACCAAATACTGGAGTTTCTGTCTAGAAAAACGAGAATCCAATATTTTCTCAACCACATACTCCAGATTGCCCTCAACCAAAACAGGGTCAGGAGGCGCAGCCATAGGAACCACTGGCTCGACAAACCTCTTCAATAAGGACTTGTGGAACACGTTATGGATCTTAAATGTCCCTGGAAGAAGCAAACGGAAGGAAACAGGATTAAGAATCTCCATGATCTTATAAGGTCCAATGAATCTGGGCTTAAACTTAGGAGATGCAACCCTCATAGGGATATTTCTTGAGGACAACCAAACCAAGTCCCCCACTTTAAACCGAGGACCATCAGTCCTATGCCGGTTGGCAAACCGTTGGGCCTTCTCCTGAGAGAGAGACAACCTCTCCACTATCTGGTCCCAAATCTGCTGCATTCGCTCCACAACAGAGTCAACACCTGGACAGACAGAAGCCTCCGCCTGTCCCGAAGAAAATCGAGGGTGAAACCCAAAATTGCAGAAAAATGGAGACATCAAGTTGGCAGAACTAACCCTATTATTAAGAGCAAACTCAGCCAAAGGCAAAAAAGAGACCCAGTCATCTTGATCAGCAGACACAAAACATCTCAAATAAGTCTCCAAGGTCTGGTTTGTTCTCTCGGTTTGTCCATTGGTCTGAGGATGAAAAGCAGAGGAGAAAGATAATTGAACACCAAGTTTAGAACAAAATGTCCTCAAAAATCTGGAAACAAACTGGACTCCTCTGTCAGACACAATGTTCTCCGGAATGCCATGTAACCGAACCACGTGCTGAAAGAACAAAGGCACCAACTCGGAGGAGGAAGGTAACTTAGGTAATGGCACAAGATGTATCGTCTTGGAAAACCTATAACAGATTACCCAGATAACGGTCATTCTCTGAGAAACAGGGAAGTCGGAAATAAAATCCATAGAGATATGGGTCCATGGCATCTTGGGCACAGGTAATGGCATTAACAAACCACTAGAGCGAGAGCAAGGCTTGGAGCAAGAGCAAGTCCCACAGGACTGCACAAATTCCCTGACGTCACGAGACAAAGTAGGCCACCAAAAGGACCGACTCACCAAGTCTCTGGTACCAAAAATCCCGGGATGACCAGCGAACGCGGAACAATGAATCTCAGACATCACACTCTTCTTCCACTGGTCTGGGACAAACAATTTCCCAATAGGGCAGCGCTCAGGTTTATCCTCCTGACACCCTTCCAAGGCCACTCTCAAATTGGGCGAGAAGGCGGAAAGAACTACACCCTCTTTCAAAATAACAGTAGGATCAGATAACTCAGGAGAGTCCGCAAAGAAACTCCTCGAGAGGGCATCCGCCTTAACATTCTTAGTGCCAGGAAGAAAAGAAACCACAAAATTAAAACGTGTGAAAAACAAGGCCCACCTGGCCTGTCTAGGATTAAGTCGCTTGGCTGATTCGAGATAAACCAGATTCTTATGGCCCATGAGGACCACCACCTGATGTTTGGCTCCTTCCAGCCAATGTCTCCACTCTTCAAAGGCCCACTTCATGGCCAATAACTCCCGATTACCCACGTCATAATTACGTTCAGTTGGAGAAAATTTTCGAGAGAAAAAGGCACAAGGGTTACTCTTAGAGGTCTCTGGATCTCTTTGGGACAAAACGGCACCTGCCCCAATTTCAGAGGCATCAACCTCCACCTGAAACGGTAGAGAAACATCAGGCTGCCGTAGAACAGGAGCAGAAGTGAATCTCTGCTTAAGTTCCTGAAACGCAGAGACTGCCTCAGGAGGCCAATTCACCACATCAGAACCCTTTTTGGTCAAATCAGTCAATGGTTTAACAATACCGGAGAAATTACCAATAAATTTACGATAAAAATTGGCAAAACCCAAAAATCTCTGAAGAGCCTTTAATGAAGTAGGTTGGACCCAATCACAGATAGCTTGAACCTTGACCGGGTCCATTTCAATAACAGACGGAGACAAAATGAATCCCAGAAATGAGACCTTCTGTACGCCAAAAAGACACTTTTATCCCTTCACATACAGTACATTCTCTCTCAAAATCTGGAACACAGTCCGAACATGTTTCACATGAGAGTCCTAGTCAATGGAAAAAAATCAAGATATCATCCAAATAAACAATCAGAAATTTATCCACAAAATCCCTGAAAATATCATTCATGAAGGATTGGAAGACGGAAGGAGCATTAGTGAGCCCAAAGGGCATCACTAGGTACTCAAAATGCCCCTCTGGGGTATTAAACGCCGTCTTCCATTCATCCCCGTGCTTAATGCGAATAAGGTTATACGCCCCCCTGAGGTCAAGCTTGGTAAACCAACTAGCACTTTTCACCCTGGAAAACAGGTCAGAAATCAAGGGTAACGGATATTGATACTTCACAGTGATCTTATTCAAGAGACGATAATCAATACACGGCCTCAATGAACCATCCTTTTTGGCCACAAAGAAAATACCGGCACCCAAGGGTGAAGAGGATGGTCTGATATGACCCTTCTCCAATGACTCCTTGATATAAGATCGCATAGCATCGTGTTCAGGTACAGACAAGTTAAAAAGGCGACCTTTAGGAAATTTACCACCAGGCACTAATTAAATAGCGCAATCGTAGCTCCTGTGAGGGGGCAAAGATGCAGATTTACTTTCACTAAATACATCCGAAAAATCAGTCAAAAAGTCAGGAACATCCTGAGATTTGGGGAGAGGCAGAAAAAACAGGAGTGTCAGCATTAACACATTGGCAGCCCCAACTGGTCACAGACACAGATTTCCAATCCAAAACAGGATTATGAGACTGTAACCAAGGGAAACCTAGAACAATAATGTCATGCAGATTATACAGCACCAGAAATTTGCAACTCTCCTGATGATCTGGTTCAGCCCTCATTATCACCTGAGTAGAAAACTGGGGTTTATTCTTCGCCAAAGGGGTAGAATCAATTCCCAGTAGGGGAATAGACTTCCGCAGGGGTATCATGGGAAACGCACAACGTTTGGCAAAGTCAAAATCCATCAGGTTAATAGCTGCTCCTGAATGAACAAAAGCCTGAGCAGAAAATGTGGACAGGGAGCAAATCGGGGTAACAGTCAACAGAAATTTAGTCTGAACACTACCCAAGACAACTGAGCGTGCAAAACGTCTTCCCCGCTTAGGTCAGACTGAAAGAGCATGAGAGGCGTCACCACAGTAGAAACATAACCCATTGCGCTTTCGAAACTCATGACGCTGTGCCCCAGAAGTCACTCTATCACACTGCATGGGCTCAGAAGCTGGCTCACAAGGCAACACTATCTCACGCACACCTCTGCGCTCACGCAAACGTCTGTCAATTTGAATAGCCAATGACATAGAATCATTGAGACCAGAGGGAGCAGGGAATCCCACCATAACATCCTTTACATTCTCTGACAGCTCCTTCTGAAAAAGGGCTGCCAAAGCATCATCATTCCATTTGGTCAGGACTGCCCACTTTCGTAATTTCTGACAGTACAACTCAGCGTCTTCAAGACCCTGATTTAATGCCAACAAGGTTTTTTCAGCTTGATCAGTGACAATAGGTTCATCGTACAATAACCCCAGAGCCAGAAAAAATGCATCAATATCATTCAAAACAGGATCCCCAGGTGTCAGGGAAAAAGCCCAATCCTGAGGATCGCCTCGCAGGAGAGAGATGACAATTTGAACCTGCTGTGCTGCGTTACCTGAAGACTTAGGCTTTAAGGCAAAAAACAACTTACAGTTATTTTTGAAATTCAGAAATTTAGCCCGATCCCCCAAAAACAAATCTGGCATGGGAATCCTAGGTTCCATAACCGGCAACCCAGCAAGATAGGTAGCAATACTCCGAACCTCAGTGGCAAGCTGATCCACACGGCCAGACAACTGTGCAAACTCCATTGAGAGAAAAAAAATCCTCCTCAGCACCCAGAGAAAAAGAGGAAAAAAATGCAACAGACAGGAAAAAAAAAAAATCTCTGACAACTTTTTTCTTTCCACACTATTTTTCCCTTCTGTGAGTACCATATAATTTTCAGTTAGGGCCGGTGATACTGTTATGTTTCGGTAGCTGAGGAGGACATTAACAACAGCAGGGCAGCAGAACACCTGAGATGTTGGTAACTGATGGGTTGCAGATTCCTTAACTAACGACACAACTAGAGGTAGCCGTGGAGCGTTCCTACGTTGATCCTAGACGCCTCGTCACAGCCTGAGAGATAACTACACCTAAAGGCAGAAAGATGAAAGCTATCTGCCCCGGAGCAGATCCCCAAAGAAAATAGGAAGCCCCCAAACATATAATGGCGGTTAGACAAGATGAAAATACAAACATAGGCAGAAAATAGACTGAGCAAACGCTGGGGCCACAAGCTGACTAAATAGGATAGGACAGGAGAGATTACTTTCTGCAACCCAGAAAACCCTACAAAAACCCAACAATTCTGATTACAAAAATACTGAGATCTCGCCACCCACTAAATCAGATCTCAGTGTGAACAAAACCAAGCCGCAGCCACTGAAAAAACAGGAAAAAGCAAATGAGCAAATAACAGTGGCTGCAGAAAAACTGTGAGGAGCTCAGGCCCCAGGAGGGGACCTGGCTGACCTCCACAAAAGTGCAGAAAGCAATGCAAAAAGCAAGCACAAAAAGAAAAGCAAAAAATATCTTATCTGAAAGCAGGAGATGCAGGCAAGACTCCAGCAAACTTCCAAATGAACCAGGAACCACAATTGAGACAAGAACAATTGATCACCGGCAACCATCATGGGAGGGAACCTCCCTTATATCAGACCAGTCCGTGATTCCAGATTGCCACTCCTCGCTGAAAGGTTCAGTACTGTCTGTAACCACCAGAGGGAGCCTCTGCTCAGAAACCATCTCTAGCACATTCACAACAGTAATCCAATAAAATCAATTATTTTATTCAAGACATTTTAAAATGTATGTATCAAAAATACAAATGAACAAAGGAAAGGACGGATGGGATCACTATAACAACCACCGCATTTCAACCTCTTGCTGTCATGACTAAGACCGCAAGAGGTTGAAACGCGTTGGTTGTTATGGGGACCCCATCCGTCCTTTCCTTTGTTCATTTGTATTTTTGATACATACATTTTAAAATGTCTTGAATAAAATAATTGATTTTATTGGATTACACGCTGGAGATATTTTTCCTCTTCCATTTTCCATTGTGAACCACGCCTCTGATCAAGGCTCCTCCGTGCATGCTCAATCAGAGAAACCTGCAGAAGACTGGTGAGCTGACTATTTTCCTTTTCCCCTTCACCCATTCTATTGATTTTACAATATTTGTTTCAGGGTGAAGACCTGACCCATATTAATACTACAGAGACATATGTGAGGGGTGATGAGTGGTGTAAAGAGGAGATTCCTACATATGACTACCCAGGTGAGTAGTAACCACTAAATACAGAGAAGTAGCAGATTCTTCTTAGTGACCGGCTGTGGCTGCTTTATCGGTTGTGTTTTCCGGCCGTATCACAATCTTGCGATCACCAGTTTTCCTCTAGACCACAACATTCTCCTCCACCAAACTCTGTTCAAATGACTTTGGACATTGAAAGCCCTTTTCTATAGAACATACAACCTGGAATATCCACCTATTCAATTAGAAGATGGTGACCCTTAGCTGCCCAGATCTGTAAACGACAAAGCCAAATGACAGAGTACGTAGAATGTGCTGACAAGTTAGAAAATAACTTGAAGAAAAATATTATGATGGGTCTCTAAGAGTAAGGGGAGGGTAATGATGCTGTTGGCTTCCGAGAACCCTGATATCTTATTGGATGAATCTACCTTCTCTCCCTTCTGTTCTGCTGAATGTCCTCATATCAGTAGCATAGCTACTGGGGGGGCAGAGTGGGTCGCTGCCCCGGCCCAGTCACATGCAGGGGCCCACTGGAAGACATGGCCAGTATCTGAGGTGTCAGGGAGAGAGCAGCACGATGCCGGCTCCTCTGTCTGGCAGACTCTGCACAGTGGCAGGTTGCAGAGCCTGTCTGTGCAGTATATGGTGCTGCTGTCTCATGAAGAAGCTGCTTCCTGGCCTGCAGCAGCTGGGGTTGGGACCATCAGTTGTGTTGTGCAGAAGTCTGGTGGATACACAGCTTATAGTCCTCCTGAATAGTCTGTTAGAATGTGTATTATGGCAAGAAAAAAACAGCTAAGTAAAGAAAAACGAGTGGCCATCATTACTTTAAGAAATGAAGGTCAGTCAGTCTGAAAAATTGGGAAAACTTTGAAAGTTTCCCCAAGTGCAGTTGCAAAAACCATCAAGCACTACAAAGAAACTGGCTCACATGAGGACCGCCCCAGGAAAGGAAGACCAAGAGTCATCTCTGCTTCTGAGGATAAGTTTATTCGAGTTAACAGCAGCTCAGATTAGAGACCAGGTCAATGCCACACAGAGTTCTAGCAGCAGACACATCTCTACAACAACTGTTAAGAGGAGACTTTGTGCAGCAGGCCTTCATGGTAAAATAGCTGCTAGGAAACCACTGCTAAGGACAGGCAACAAGCAGAAGAGACTTGTTTGGGTTAAAGAACACAAGGAATGGACATTAGACCAGTGGAAATCTGTGCTTTGGACTGATGAGTCCAAATTTGAGATCTTTGGTTCCAACCACCGTGTCTTTGTGCGACGCAGAAAAGGTGAACGGATGGACTCTACATGCCTGGTTTCCACCGTGAATCATGGAGGAGGAGCTGTGATGGTGTGGGGGTGCTTTGCTGCTGACACTATTGGGGATTAATTCAAAATTGAAGGCATACTGAACCAGCATGACTACCACAGCATCTTGCAGCGGCATGCTATTCCATCCGGTTTGCGTTTAGTTGAACCATCATTTATTTTTCAACAGGACATTGACCCCAAACACACCTCCAGGCTGTGTGAGGGTTATTTGACCAAGAAGGAGAGTGATGGGGTGCTACGCCAGATGACCTGGCCTCCACAGTCACCAGACCTGAACCCAATCGAGATGGTTTGGGGTGAACTGGACCGCAGAGTGAAGGCAAAAGGGCCAACAAGTGCTAAGCATCTCTGGGAAATCCTTCAAGACTGTTGGAAGACCATTTCTGGTGACTACCTCTTGAAGCTCATCAAGAGAATGCCAAGAGTGTGCAAAGCAGTAATCAAAGCAAAAGGTGGCTACTTTGAAGAACCTAGAATATAAGACATATTTTCAGTTGTTTCACACTTTTTGGTTAAGTATATAATTCCAATGTGTTAATTCATAGTTTTGATGCCTTCAGTGTGAATGTACAATTTTCATAGTCATGAAAATACAGAAAAATCTTTGAATGAGAAGGTGTGTCCAAACTTTTGCTCTGTACTGTACATGGTTATACACTACTGTCTGGGCACATGGCAGAAAGGAAGGAATGCCATTTAGCTATTTGAACAGAGATCTTGTTGGAATAGTTTGCAGACACAATTAAATTGGAGCACTGTTCGTGATCACCTGGCAGATCGAAAGATGGCCACCACGAGAAGGCTTGGAGCTATGTACTCCATTTTCCAGATCCCGGGGATTGCCTTGCTCGTCATCCTTTAACCCCTCTACATGGATCTGGACTTAAACAGAAACCTCTAGGCTTGGGCCATGGCATTACCTGCTATTCTGTGGTGTCAGATGATAAGAAGAATAGTCAGCTTGTTGGGTCAGAACCAGGAGGCCAGAAAAAGTACAAAATCAGAAGATGCAAGAGTAGTCAGTAAGCGGTCTGGAATCACAAAAGGAAACAAATGCACAAGCCGGGAGCTGAGCAGAGGACTGAGCCGGAGGAGAACTAGGCTGGTTATGGCAGCTTCCGGCAATATGCTTCAAGCTTTAGTAGGGTTTGGTGCTTTCCAATTGGCTGAATTACGTAGATTGTTCCATCTGGACAGGACACAAACCCATACTGACCGAATGGATGGTACTACTGGTCTCAGACACCCTAATCTTAGTGGCTGGACAGAGCCAGCGCCGCCCAGAGCTTCTGGTTTCAACGTCTCCTCTATTACCAGCAATGCTTGCAGAATAAATAAGGCATTGCCTGGTGATGGAAGCAGACATCGCAAGAGCAAATTCCAGTGGAGATGGGACTCACTATTTGCAGATGCCCTAATATAACCACATTGTAGAGAACAAAAGCAGTAGAAATCCCCATAAATTGACTCCGTTTTGGAAATTATAACCCTCATTGAATTATTCTATGGGAGTAGTGACTATTTTGACTCCACAGCCACTTTCCGGAAATTAGCTCGCACTGGATGTTGCAACGTGAAAATTGCACATTTGCTGGTTTATTATCCAACTCATAGTGCCCAGATTGTGTTCCAGGAGACACACACTATAAATTAAATGTGGTTTGGGCTCACTGCAATGCTCAGAAGCGAGTGGAAATTTTACTTTTGGGAGAGCGGATATTGATGGATTATTTTATGGAAGCCATGTTGCTTATCAAGAGCTTTTGAGCCACTAGTAATGTGGAAACCTTTTTTTCTCCACTGGCAGATAGATGATGGACCTGAGTGGGGACTTGTATTTCGTGTGATGAGTAGAGGTCTTATTGGTATAATTTTTGCCTACATAACATTGTTTGGTGACTTTTTATTCCATGTTTGGGAGGCAGAATGAAGAAATCGTTGAACACCACAATCCACTGGTTCATGCTATGAGGCTTTCGATTAGATTGTGAACTGTCATTGTCTTGGTGAATAATTCAATATTTTTACATAATTTTTTTTACTAATTTTTATAAACAGCGTAAGTAGAAATGTTCAAAAGTATAAACTTTGAGGATATTTTATTCAAAATTAATAATTGGATTTATTTTTAGCAGATGACTGCCCCATCAAATCAGAGGGAATGCTGACATCTTCAATTTTTAAATCGGATGATCTTGAGATCACACAGGATACAATTGAAGTGAATGCCATTACTCCAAATATACCATCATCACTTTACAGCAAAGATCTGTCATCTGATCCTTTGAAACAGGTCCTGTCTTCTGGCTCATTAGCAACTACGAAGGAAAATCAAAGTCACGATATAAGAATTGTAAAACTAATTGATTCTAAAGGAAAGAAGCCATTTTCATATTCAGAATATGGAAATAGTTTTCTCGAAAATACTTTTCTTAAACATGAAAAACTTCACACAGCAGATAATAGATTTTCATGTTCAGAATGTGGGAAATGTTTTAACCAGAAATCAGATTTGGTAAGGCACCAGAGAATTCACACAGGGAAGAAGCCTTTTTCCTGTTCAGAATGTGGGAAATGTTTTAACCAGAAATCAGATTTGGTTGAGCACCAAAGAACTCACACAGGGGAGAAGCCTTTTTGCTGTTCAGAATGTGGGAAATGTTTTTACCGAAAACCAGATTTGGTTAAGCACCAGAGAATCCACTCAGGGGTGAAGCCATTTTCCTGTTCAGAATGTGAGAAAAGTTTTAGCAGCCAATCAAATTTTGTTAGACACCAGAGAACTCACACAGGGAGAAGCCTTTTTGCTGTTCAGAATGTGGAAAATGTTTTGGGAGGAAATCATCTCTTCTTATTCACCAAAGAACTCACACAGGGGAGAAGCCTTTTTCATGCTCTTAATGTGGGAAATGGATTCCACCAAAATTAATTCTTAATGAACATCAGGGAACTCACATAGGGGAGAATCCTTTTTCATGTTTAGAATGTTGGAAATATTTTAACTGAAAATTGTATCTTCTTAAAGGGGTTGACCTCTCCTAAGAGAACTTTGTCATTCCTCATGTTTGGTCACATTAAAATAAAAGCACTCATTGTATGAGAATGATCAGTACTGAATATGTTGAACAGCAATGTTGGACTGAGCTGCCATTTTGGAGAAACTTTCGATAACTAACTTTGCAGCTAATGAGATGCCGTTATGGGAGCTCCAACCAAAATGGAGATATAAAATGACATCAGAGCCATTAAGAGATATAGTTGGCATACACAAAGGTTAATAGGAGTATCTGCAGGGCATTGTGAGAGTAAATAACTGGTGTTATATGGTAGTAAGTAGTGTCTGTGACAAGGACAATACAATTGTCAATATGTGAAGAGTTATGTGAGTAACGACATTAGTATTTTATGGTGGCTGAATAAAGACTTGTTATACTTCACCTGGATTGGATGCTGTTCCTATTTTTTCGTTGGACTGTTGTTCATTTGGATCCTTGAACGCCTGAACGTGCATCCGTGCTAACTCCCGAGTGCTGTCAGCTGCTTGAATACTTAAGGACAATACAATTGTCAATATGTGAAGAGTTATGTGAGTAACGACATTAGTTAAAAGGCACATGGAGATATATGGTTTGTAAAGGAGTTTGGTGAAATACTCCTAAATATTGTCATGTTGTATTATCACTTTATTGTCTTTGCCTGCAGTATGAGGTTATCATGTATACGCCTTTTGATGCAATATTTAGTTCCTGTGTTTAACCATATGTAAAAATCCCAAATGATGTCCTACATATATTCAGGAGTAGAAATCATCAACATAGCCTACAAACGTTACTCCCATAAACAAAATTTCAGTATGAAATACAATATCTTTATTTCAGCAAAACACATAAAAATATGTAAAAAGAAGAGATTATGCAGAGAAAAATCATTGGGTAAGTATATAAAACGTGTTTAAATCTGTCCCAAAGTATAGTTGAGAAAAATCATTTATATATACAGTGTGTGTGTGTATATATATATATAATTTTAAGTGGAAAGCCCATATGGAAGAAGTATAACAATTATATACCATATCATCCTATATCATTAACAATCTCAGGTGTACGGTCTCTGCCGAGTGGGAAATAGCAATTCACAATAAGGCCAGATACAAAAAATATATAGAACAGGTTTACAATCCACACATGAATAAATATTAAATTGTAGACTAATAAAATGACAGTGCTCATGTAAACATTCAAAAATATTACACACAATATATGTTATAAACCCAATTCCGTAGGGCATGTGGCATTATGGGCATGACACGGTCACAGCTTCAGATAGTCTTCATTGCTAGTGCATAAATCAAGAAGTATTAGAACATGGAAAAATGTTTTGCTTGTAATTCCTCCTCATAAACCCTTTCCAAGGAAGCATTACATGTGCAACGTGCGTAAAAGGTCACTTGTGGGTAAAGTAATCATCTCTATAGATCTGTCTTGCCTGTGTATGCCTCTGTGGTATGTGGACATTGTGGGGTTTGCCACGTTCTACTGCTTCTTGATTTATGCACTAGCAATGAAGACTCTATTTGAAGCAGTGACAGCGTCAAAATACTGTTTTGTCTTCACACACTCACTCCCTGTGATTGTCTCTCTTAGGCCAGACACATCTACACAATCAACAAGTGGGTTATAATTTAGCTATAAATATAATATAAATTATCAAATGTATTTTAGTCCCCCTTTTTTCTCTCCCATATCAAGATTCTTACAGGTAGAATCAGCGCGGATGAGCACCTACTGTGCTTTCTCTCCCCAGCCACAATTCCCCATCTTATTTCCATACCCCCTATCTCCCCTAGTCATCTATCCCATCTAGATACAGTATATATGTATTCTATGTGCATATATCTATTCTTTCTTTTGTGATTTTAAAACTATTCATTTGGATCCATTATATGTCGGTTTTGCTAGCCACCAACAAAATCTCTCGTCGGATGTCAGTCGGATTTGAAACCTACGCTCAGATGCGACTAAATCGCCTCATCCCCGGATAATCGGATGACAGACGGATCAATGTTCAGGAAACTTTTGTGAGATAATCGTCCCACTAAAACGGTCCGATTTTTTAGACGGTGTGTGTGACTCCAGCCTAAAGCGAATCCTCTTATTTGAAGATCGCATACAGAACGCACACATAGACGCATCGCAAGCCTGTAATGCCATTATGTCACACATCTGTGTTATACATAGCAAGAGATCAAGTAAGTAAACCAGATCAATATAGGGAATGCAACATTGTGATGCATATGTAGTGACTCCATATGAAAAAAAAAAAAAAGGCAGAACGGTCAGGTCATGAGAAATCAGGTAAAGGATAGATCCTCATTAATCCCAGATGGCCTAACTGAATTTAGTTGATAAATCCATCTAGATTCTAATCTCAAGAGTTCGCCCTGTCGATCCTTTTTATGAATATTCGGCCTAATTCTTTGAAGACCCACTACATTAAACCCACAAGTACGCCCTGCATGAAAGTCCAAAAAGTAGGATGCCACAGACGATAGTACCTTACCCCTAGCTAAATCCGATTTAGCAAGATTAATATTGGATGTATATGCTGCTGTCAGGGCCGGCTCCAGGTTTTTATGGGCCCCGGGCGAAAGAGTCTCAGTGGGCCCCCTTAACACAGACCACGAATCATGATGCACAGATACTGCAGAGAAATATAGGTATAGTACAATGCCAAACACTTCTCTTCTTCCATTACATGAGTGATATCTATTGTAAAATGTGCAATAGCTCAAAAACCGCCAAATCCTCACAGCACACAGTACAGACTGGACAGTACAGTCCTCCATACAATATTATGGGCACCACATAGTCTCCCCCTCATCACCCATATAATACCCCATGCAGGATGTCACTCCCCCATATAATGCTCCATACAGAATACTGGACCCAATATAATGCTCCATACAGAATACTGGACCACATATAATGCTCCATACAAAATATGGAGCTCTCCTCTACACTGTGCTGCGTTCTGCACTGTTACGGCTCAGGAAAGGGCGCTGTGGAAAGACTCCCCATTATCATCATCATTGCCTGCCCATTATCATCATCATTGGCTCCCCATCATCATCATTGCCTGTCCATCATCATCATCAGTATCATTGCCTACCCATCATCATTATCATCATTTCATCCCCATCATCATAGCTCCCCATCATCATCATTGCCTCCCCATCATCATAGCCTCCTCATCATCATTGCCTCCCCATCATCATCATCATTGCCTCCCCATTAATATCATCATTGCCTCCCCATCATCATCATCATCATCATTGCCTCCCCATTAATATCATCATCATCTCCCCATCATCATTGCCTCCCCATTAATATCATCATTGCCTCCCCATCATCATCATTGCCTCCCCATTAATATCATCATCATCATCTCCCCATCATCATTGTCTCCCCATCATCATCATCATTGCCTCCCCATTAATATCATCATTGCCTCCCCATCATCATCATCATTGCCTCCCCATTAATATCATCATCATCATCTCCCCATCATCATTGCCTTCCCATCATCATCATCATCATCATTAACTCCCCATTAATATCATCATTGCCTCCCCATCATCATCATTGCCTCCCCATTAATATGATCACCATCTCCCCATCATCTGTGCCTCCCCATCATCATCACCACCATCACATACAGCACCGCAACACACACACACACACCACTCTCACCTGTCCGGCGTCCGCGCCCTCTCTCTTCCACAGCCGACCGCTGAATGATGACGTCATTCAGCGGCACTGCTGTGAGTGAGGAAGCGCCGGCGACCCTGCAGGCGCCCCCTGGAGCCCGGAGCTGCGGCAGCGGAGGCACGGGGAGAGGTGAGTATTGCGCCGGGGCCCTGAGCAAGCGGGGGGGCCCAGTGTCGGCGCTGGCACCGCTAATGGGCGCCTGGGTGCCCGACGGCGAGTGGGCCCCCCCGCCTGCTCAGGGCCCCGGCACTTGCCCGGGTATGCCGGGTGCTGACGCCGGCCCTGGCTGCTGTATACGTCGACATAGCTCTTGTGATGTTTGCCCCACATATACTTTAAGGCAAGGGCAAACCAATGCATAGACGCTGGTAAGTCCACCCCTCGGCCAACCCTATACAAGTGGCGTAGTCGGCAGGATCTCGCTACCCCATCTGGCAGTGAAACCGTAGTGATGATGAAGAATATGGGGACAGCAAAGCTGGAAGCTATAACCCTGTACCTGCAGATTGAGGAATGTTCTGAAAAGTACTGTAAAATGGATGTGGCTAAAGTACCGGATTTGATTGAGGAAAAGATGACAGATGATTCTATAGGTCCCAAGATGGCGTCTAACAAGATGGAGAATGCTGGCGCCAAAAAGGACTGTTCTTGTCAACAAGATGTACTTCGTGGGTGTGACAGTGTACCAAAGGCGCCAAGTGAGAACTGTCAACAATGTCAGAACCGCCTCTGGGAGGAGGAGAGTACAAAGATGGACATACGCTCCTTCCCATCTAATGCTGGAAAATGGGTGGAGAGGCCGACGAGAGCCCCACCCTGGAACGGGAGCGGCCCTGCAGAATGCACTGAGTGCCGTGGTCCGACATCACACACATCCGGAACGACGGACACGATGTACCAATGCAGCTGTAGGGGGATCGGACAGACAGAGTGGCGATGGCGCCAGAAGAGGGAGGTCAGGTGTCTCACCCGGAATTGGGAAGTGATGCAGCGGGACCTGTTCCTCACCCGACGGGAAGGACTACAGTGGGAAAAGGAGCCTGTTGGTTCGGAGCCAGTCGACAGCTCGGAAGAGCGTCTGCCAGCTACCTTGATCGGACTGACAACGCCCGAATGAACCGTCACCCCATCGCCCGGAGGAATCAGCAGCCCCGTGCGTTGAATCTGCCGGATGGCAGGAGGAAAAAACCCCGTATACCCCTGAATCCGGTTATGGGAGTGACGATGAGGCCATGGAGTTGACTGTCGAGGAGTTGGGGGACAGCCCGGGCGGAGTGACGGAACCAAGTGGGGTGAGTGCTATCCAGTTCCAGTCGGTGGAGGATCCTAAAGTCTCCCCATCGTCTCCTTGCGGTGACGCGAGGCCCAAGGTCCCAGCTGCCGAACACCCCTGCCCCCCCGGCGCCTCCTGTATATGTCGGCCCCCTATCTGTTGCCCAACAATCTGTTTGGATCGCTGACATCATTGAGGATAAGAAGGCTAGGGAGAGAGAAATTTGGTCACTCCTGCATCAGAAGGGAGAAGCAGCGATGCCAGTTCCCCGTACCTACGGTCAACTGGTGTATATTAACAAAGAGCGAGGCTACGGGTTCATAAAGGAGGAAGGCACCCGAAACAAGATTTATGGAATGCTTCCTCTATTAAACAGACGAGCCCTGCGGGAAGTAGACTGGGTCTCATTCTACAAAGAATACTGCCCTCGCGGCTACTTTGCGGTGGCAGTTCTCCTGTGCCCAGATGAGGGTGAAGCGTACAGTGGAGCCGCGGCGTGGAAAGCGTCTCATTGTACTCCTGTGGCAAACAGCCGCTGAACCCCTGTTGGACTCTCTGCATGCTCTCGCTTTGACGTGGCAGTTTAGTGCGTGTTGCACGGGTAGATGGTGGACTGTTCCGCGTCTCCTCAGGGTGGAAGAACCCTGCAACGTCATGCCTGAGGTGCCATCGAGCGGAAATTTGTCTTTGAAGTTTTTTTTTATTTTTATTAAGAGGAGTGCTTCCTTTATTGGAAGGGGGCGAGACAGACATTTTGGTTTTTTTTTGATGATGTTGTTCTACCTCATTAAAAATGTTTTAATTTTAAAAGAAGTAAATGCATAAGTATATGTATCAGTTGTTAATAAAGTGTACAATTATGCCCCCACATTGCCGGGGACGGCAATAGTTTTAGGAAGGGAGAATGTAAGGAGGTCAAGGGTATTAACCCTTGAAAGGTTTTCATTCTGTTGTATGTGTAAATGTGTGCATTGTAAGGATTAGGCCTCGCTTGAGTGCGACCGGAGGTAAGCAGGAGGGCGACTTCACTCGATTCTTCAAGCAAGTTTATTCAAACTTCATAAACTGCTTACAACAGAAAACAAAAACAGCCTTCTCTGGCACAAAGTAACAAAAAGGCATATATACAGTCCTGGTACTCTAGCAGAGTAGTCTCCTCAGAGCACACACACTGGAGGTCTCCACACCTCCAGCCACTCACACCTGTGGTCAGCAGTAGGCTCATTTATATCGCAGACATCCAGCTAACACAGAACACATGACTGGTCATGTGGCCATGACCTCATCACAGGTCCTCAAACCACATACAAAGGTATAGTGATGCCCTACTCTCCCATCTGTCTATGTGTTCATCATATCGATACATACCTCCCCCCTCTGCCTAAAGCCGTGGGCTTGGCACATTTCATTCACCGACTAGAAACTCTTTTCAGTCGTCTCCACAATTAACTGGTCTGTCACAGTTTGGCTTAGGTCACTGAGTCCTGAGCTAATTGAGGTGTCACTTCCTCTACCTCTCATTTCAGGCCATCTATGTCCTGTCTTAGTTCCACTTCGATGACTTTCACTCTGAAGCGAACTTCTGCGCCTCTCTATATTATGAGTTGAAGGTGGCTGCCTGTTTTCCCCCAACTCTTGCAGCTGTCTGTTGATCTGCTCCTCTTCAATTCTTAGCTGCAGGGATGGGCCTCTCTTAGGGTCATTCTGGTTCCCTTCTGAGCAATCAGCCAGTGCTTCGTCCCACACCTCCCAAAACAGTTTACAATCCTGGCCTATTATTATAGGATATGGTAAGTCTGGGACTACAGGGACATCATGGGTTGAAATAATAGTGGACGTCTCAACGATTACCCTGGATACCGGATACTCCCTAGTGACCCCATGAACACAAGGGACTTCTATCTTCTTTCCGGGAATCAGATAGACAGGGAGTGTGTCGCTCAGCAGAGTCACCTGGCTTCCTGAGTCTAGAAGTCCACTCACACACTCTCCATTCACTATTAGAGAACAGTTCAGTGCCCCCCGGTCAGATGTAAAGTCAGTACACCATTCGCGACATACGCTGTTCAAACCCTGAACCCGGCAATAGTTCCTCGGCTCATCCGCCGCTACTTCTTTTCTCCTCATCGACTCAGTTTGGGACTCCGCCCCTTCTGAGTGTGGCAGTAGTTTATTAGGGTTTACTGGTTCCCCATTCTCGCTAGGGACCTCAGAACCCTTTCTCCACAGATCCCAAAACAGACAGAAATCCCGGCCTATAATTATAGGACGCACCAAGTCCCGAACGACGCCGACTTCATGGGACTCAGTGCCATGCGTCGTTTCAATGTCCACTCTGGCCATAGGGTAGTCCTTTACATCCCCATGTATGCATTGAACACCGACTTTTTTCCCTGGTAATATGTTGAGAGGAAAAGTGGCCCTAATCAAGGTCACTAAGCTTCCAGAGTCTAGCAGCGCTGTTACTGCTTCACCGTTCACCTTCACGGGACAGACTTGAGGACCCTGATTGGGGAACGGGTTTCCACTGCAGGCTGGATATGCATACCATGAAATACGGTGTCCTATGCTGCAGTCCATCTGCTCGGTGGTCTGCGGACACCGGCAGCTATATGTCCTGGCTCGTGGCACCTCCAACAAATAATTTCACCCGCAGTGACCTTGGGCACCACCTCCCCCCGCCATTTTGACCTTGGACGCTCCACCCCTTTTTGGGACTCTGCCCCCTGTTGGGCCGCCAGTACGTAAGGGGCTGCTTCCCCACTGCTCCTTCCATACCCTGGTACCTCTTGACCAGTCCGACCAGTTCATCAGCATTCCGGGGATCACCCTGGCAACCCAGGTCTGCAGGGGCTTTGGCAGGGAGTGCACAAACCGATCCATTACTACTCTTTCTACCATCTGAGCTGGTGTAGCGGACATTAGCTGCAGCCATTTCTGGACCAGATGCAGCAGGTCAAACATTTGGGAGCGCGGCGGTTTGTCCCTGTGATAAGCCCAGCGGTGCACTCTCTGTGCCCTGACAGTCATTGTTACCCCCATACGTGCGAGGATCTCAACCTTTAGCTTAGGATATTCCTGAGCGTCCTGCACCGTCAAATCGTAGTACGCCTTTTGGGGCTCCCCTGTCAGGTATGGGGCCAGTACCTCTGCCCACTGCTCTGGGGAAGTCTTTCCCTCTCAGCAACCCTCTCAAATACAGTCAGGAAGGCTTCAACATCATCCCCGGGGGTCATTTTTTGTAATGTGCGTCTTACCGCCTTTCTGACGTGGTTGCCATTAGCCAGACCTGGGGTTGGGGCACTCGTCCTGCCCTGGATGGCGGTTGTCAGAAGCTGTATCTGCTGCCGATGTTCCTGCTGGCTCTCCTGCATCTGCTGTTGGTGCTCCTGCTGGCTCTGCTGCATCTGTTGCAACAACATCCTGTTGGCCTCTTGCTGCTGTACCTGCGCCTGGACCAAGTGTTTCAGCAGGTCCTCCATTTTCTCCGGCAATGCTGGCTGGCTTGCTATAGCCTTGACCCACGACATGCAGTAACCAGTCCCACTTCTCTGCTGGGAACGCTGCTCGCACGTCTCCACCAATTGTAAGGATTAGGCCTCGCTTGAGTGCGACCGGAGGTAAGCAGGAGGGCGACTTCACTCGATTCTTCAAGCAAGTTTATTCAAACTTCATAAACTGCTTACAACAGAAAACAAAAACAGCCTTCTCTGGCACAAAGTAACAAAAAGGCATATATACAGTCCTGGTACTCTAGCAGAGTAGTCTCCTCAGAGCACACACACTGGAGGTCTCCACACCTCCAGCCACTCACACCTGTGGTCAGCAGTAGGCTCATTTATATCGCAGACATCCAGCTAACACAGAACACATGACTGGTCATGTGGCCATGACCTCATCACAGGTCCTCAAACCACATACAAAGGTATAGTGATGCCTTACTCTCCCATCTGTCTATGTGTTCATCATATCGCTACAGCATCTTATGTATCGTATAATGTCTTCTTACAGTGGTATGTCTGACTAGTGTTGTATATAGTGTAAGACTGCGGTGTTCACACTGTGCAGTAACTGAGGCAGTGACCCAAGCAAGTCCAAAGTAAACAGCTTTTATTCAGCAACTCACGGGTAAAACAGGAAAAGTCCTCCGGTACGCAGCCGGGTTAACATCAGTCCATAAACACTGGTTGCCGGGGACAACGCCCGCGCCGGGCCGAACAGAGCCTGACTGGTGCAGAGCCGTCCGAGGCCTGGGTTCAGCTACACACAGTCCTGTGGAGCTTTCCTGCTATGCTCCTTGCAGGATCCCAACATAGAACACCACTAATCTTTAGTGCAGGAGTTTTAAAGACCTGTGGCAAAAGCCACTGGAAAACCCGGGTTGGAGGGAGGAGGCCGCCCCACTGCCTCCTGTGACCTCCTCCAAGAAATGAAGGCCCTGCCGGATTTTACTTAATCTGCCTTAGCCAGGTAGTCTGACTAGGTCATTGCTCACCTTCATTCCTGCATTGCAGCCGCAGCTGTGTGTGTGACTGCAATGCACTCCAATGGCTTTAATAGGTCTCTGTACACATTCTGGGAGAAATATAACGTCCCTCGTAAACGATCCCGGTCACTGCCTCACATATCCCCCCCCTCTGTTCAAACTTGTGGGGTTGAACATTTGCCACCATACAGGGTGCCCGGGACAGGGCATCCGCGTTTGCTTGCAACTTCCCAGGGCGATGTTCTACAGAGAAACTGAAATTTTGCAGTGACAGGAACCACTGGTGACTCGCGCATTCCTCTCTTTTGCATTCCTCATCCATACCAAGGGTGAGTGGTCCGTCACCAAGCGGAACTGACGCCCGAGTAAATAATAACGTAGTGATTCCAAGGCCCACTTAATAGCCAAACACTCCTTTTCTACTACGCTATAGTTTTTCTCCGCCGGGACCAGTTTTCTACTCAAGTAGGTGACCGGGTGCTCTTCACCATTCACTTTTTGTGACAACACCGCCCCTAGTCCTACCTCCGAGGCATCTGTCTGTACAATGAAGGTTTCATTGAAGTTGGGGCTGATGAGGACCGGCTGTCCACACAGGGCCAACTTCATGGACTGGAAGGCTTCTTCTGCCTGAGGGTTCCACCGAACCATTACCGTTTTCTTTCATTTCAAGAGATCGGTTAGGGCCGCCATTCGCCCGGCAAAATTAGGTATAAACCGGCGGTAATACCCAAGGATGCCAAGGAGCGCCCTCACCTGTTTTGTACTTGATGGTTTAGGCCAGTTTTTTATGGCCTCAATTTTACTGATTTGGGGCTTGATAGCTCCTCGGCCTATCACATACCCCAAATATCGAGCTTCCTCCAGCCCTATCGCACATTTTTTTGGGTTTGCTGTTAACCCCGCGGCTCTGAGAGAATCCAGCACCGCTTGTACATGTTAGATGCGTTTGCCAGTCGGTGCTAAATATGATGATATCATCTAGATACGCGGACGCGTATTCCTGATGAGGCTTGAGCACTATGTCCATCAATCTCTGAAATGTAGCCGGGGCCCCATGTAACCCAAAAGGTAAGACCACATAGTGAAATAGACCCTCCGGAGTTACGAAGGCGGTCTTCTCCTTCGCCGAATCTGTGAGAGGTACCTGCCAATAACCCTTGGTGAGATCGAGCGTGGTAAAGTACTGGGCCTGCCCCAGTCTCTCAATCAGCTCGTCCACCCGGGGCATTGGATAAAGGTCGAACTTTGACACTTCATTCAATTTTCGGAAATCATTACAGAAGCGTAATGATCCGTCTGGCTTTGGAATCAGTACAATGGGGCTAGCCCACTCACTCCGTGATTCCTCTATGACGCCTAACTGAAGCATTTGTTTTACCTCAGCCGAAATTACTTGCCTCCGGGCTTCGGGCACCCGGTACGGTCTTATTCGCACCCTTACCCCAGGTTCGGTGACAATGTCATGTTGGATAACCGTAGTCCTACCTGGTAGCTCTGAGAACACGTCGGTATTGTTTTGTACCAGGGAGCGAGCCTCTCATCGCTGCTGTTTAGTGAGGGCATCACTTATCCTGACCTCCCCCTTAGTCGCTTCCCGGGCTGAAGGTAGAGAACTCTCTGGTGATATGCCCGGGGTGATGTCTGTAACTAAACACTCTCGATCTTTCCAAGGTTTTAGCAGGTTTATATGGTAAATCTGCTCAGGTTTCCTCCTTCCGGGCTGATACACCCGGTAATTTACCTCCCCCACCTTTTCTCAAATCTCATATGGCCCTTGCCACTTGGCCATGAGCTTACTCTCGGCTGTGGGTACCAGTACTAATACCCGATCGCCCTTGTTAAAAGACCTGACTCTGGCTCTTTTATTATATGTGCGCCTCTGGGTTGCCTGGGCATCTAACAGATGTTCTTTCACGATGGGCCTGACCGCCGCGATCCGGTCCTGCATACTAGCCACGTGTTCAATTATACTCTTATGTGGAGTCGGCTCTTGTTCCCATGTCTCTTTGGCTACGTCCAACAGACCCCTAGGGTGTCTGCTGTACAATAACTCAAAGGGAGAGAACCCTGTGGAAGCCTGGGGTACCTCACGGATAGCGAACATCAAATAGGGTAGCAACATGTCCCAATCCCTTCCATCCTTAGAAATCACCTTTTTTAACATGGACTTGAGGGTTCTATTGAACCGTTCTACTAACCCGTCGGTTTGAGGGTGGTACACCGAGGTGCGCAATTGTTTAATTTTTAGCAGTTTGCACAGTTCTCTTGTCACCTTGGACATAAAGGGGGTCCCCTGATCCGTCAGGATCTCCTTAGGTAGTCCCAGGCGACAGAACATGGCAAACAGTTCTCGGGCAATAAGTTTTGCCGAGGTGTGGCGTAGTGGTATAGCCTCCGGGTACCGGGTGGCATAGTCGACGACCACCAGTATGTGTTGGTGGCCACGGGCGGATTTTACAATGGGCCCTACCAAATCCATTGCAATCCGTTCAAAAGGTACCTCTATTATTGGCAGGGGTACCAATGGACTACGGAAACTTGCAGTGGGTGAGGTCAACTGACATTTGGGGCAGGATTCGCAGTACCTTTTGACCTCCGCGTAGACTCCCGGCCAAAAGAACCGCTGCAAGATACGTTCTAGAGTTTTTTTTTTCCCCTAAGTGGCCCCCCAGCAAGTGTGAGTGTGCCAAATCTAGAATCACCCTACGATACGACTGAGGTGCTACCAACTGTTCCACAACCTCGTCCCTGATTTTATCTACCCTATAAAGCAACTCTCCACTGACTACCATGCGTGGGAATACCGTATCTGCATTGGGCTGTTGGGCTACGCCGTTTACCTCTAGCACCCTTTCCCGCGCCTGAGTCAGAGTGGGATCTTGTAGCTGAGCTGTCCCAAACGTGGCCCTGGACACTTCCAGCTCGGGAATCGATGCGGTCTCCTCCACCTCTCCTGCCAGCACCTCTAAGGGAAAACTATCGGGGTCACACTCTATCCCTATATGGGACACCCCTACGGCAGGTTCGTCGGGTACAGCATCTGTAATACATCTTACCAGGGGAGAATGGATTTTGTTTTTCCACAGAGTCCAGAACAGGGGCAAGTCTCTTCCCAACACAGACCCATAGGGAAGATTTTTTACCACTCCCACCACATGTTTTATGTCTCCACATGGCGTGGACAAAACTACCTCCGTAGTTGGATAGTCTCGGAGGTCCCCATGGATACATACAACCCCGACCTGCCGTCCGCTGGGGTTGTCTCCTGCCACCAGTGACCCATGTACCAGAGTCACGAGGCTCCCTGAGTCCAGGAGAGCCTCCGTAGGGTACCCATTAACCAGTACCTGGCATAGTTGGAGTTCAGTGTCCTGGGGGTCGAGGGTTGCTGTGCAGACGGTCTGGGCATACATTGAGACCCGGCGGCTATATCCGCAGTCCATGGGTTCCGTAGTCAGGGGACAATTAGCCATCACATGTCCCAGTCCCTGACACCGCCAGCACCTAAGGGTGGAAGTACTGTTAGGTCTTATGACAGTCTGGGAGGGAACCGGTCTCCTGCCACTCTCACTCCGGGGTTCCCCTTCAGCACGGGTACTGTGCTGACTGTCCCCAGCAGAGGGACGCGACCCCTTTCCCGATTCCGGGGTTGGCAGGGATCGGCGTGACAGCCGAGAGGGGCGGAGTCTCGAATAAAGTCTTGAGTGGCCGAGTAGCGCTCGATCAAACTGACTACCTGGTCGAGTGTGCCGGGGTCGCCTTGCCCCACCCAACGTTGGATAGCAGCCGGCAGAGTCCTTACCAGCCGGTCAACCACCACCCTCTCCACCATCTGGGCTGGAGACAAAGTCTCTGGCTGGAGCCACTTCTTTACCAGCTGCAGGAGGTCATAAGCCTGAGACCGCGCGGGTCGTGTCTCCACATAGGCCCATGAAAATACACGCTGAGCCCTCACGTATGTATTAACCCCCAGTCGGGCAAGGATCTCACCTTTGAGCCTCTGGTAGTCCTGGGCGTCCTCCCGACTGAGATCGAAGTAGGCCTTTTGTGCATCGCTGACCAGAAACGGAGCTACTACTTCTGCCCACTGGCCGGCAGGTAGGTTTTCCCGCTCCGCAGTGCGCTCATAAACTGTCATGAAAGCTTCCACGTCGTCCTCCGGTCCCATCTTCCTCAACGCTGAGCGAACCCTGTCTCGGGCCTCGCGACGTTCAGGGGCTGGTGCCGTTGAGGTCTCCCGCAGTGCAGAAATCTGTTGCAGCAACAGTTCGTTTGTTTTTTGCTGCTGCTGGTACAATAGCTGCTGTTGCTCATTGTGCCGTTGCTCCCGCTCCTGCTGTTGCCGCTGGAACTGCAGCTGCTGCTGTTGTGTAATTACCAGCTGCTTTACCAGCTCCTCCATTTTATCCACGGGTTGAGGCTGAAAAGTGGCCGGCCGGATTGAGATCAGAAGCTGCCGGTGGGGTATACCTCAGTCACAATGCCCGCATTCTCCAACCAATTGTAAGACGGCGGTGTTCACACTGTGCAGTAACTGAGGCAGTGACCCAAGCAAGTCCAAAGTAAACAGCTTTTATTCAGCAACTCACGGGTAAAACAGGAAAAGTCCTCCGGTACGCAGCCGGGTTAACATCAGTCCATAAACACTGGTTGCCGGGGACAACGGCCGCTCCGGGCCGAACAGAGCCTGACTGGTGCAGAGCCGTCCCAGGCCTGGGTTCAGCTACACACAGTCCTGTGGAGCTTTCCTGCTATGCTCCTTACAGGATCCCAACATAGAACACCACTAATCTTTAGTGCAGGAGTTTTAAAGACCTGTGGCAAAAGCCACTGGAAAACCCGGGTTAGAGGGAGGAGGCCGCCCCACTGCCTCCTGTGACCTCCTCCAAGAAATGAAGGCCCTGCCGGATTTTACTTAATCTGCCTTAGCCAGGTAGTCTGACTAGGTCATTGCTCACCTTCATTCCTGCATTGCAGCCGCAGCTGTGTGTGTGACTGCAATGCACTCCAATGGCTTTAATAGGTCTCTGTACACATTCTGGGAGAAATATAACGTCCCTCATAAACGATCCCGGTCACTGCCTCACAATAGGTATAGATAGACAGTGCATCCTTGGGGACATTAGAGGAGGGCACTTGTAGTGTAGTGTAGTGTATATATGCAGGATAAAAATAGCTTTGCGAGCGATCACTAGTTGGGGGCATGTCAGGGATCCAGTTAGAGAGTTATAAAATAGTCAATGCAGTTCAGTGGTAGGACTTTAGGTGGGGGCACTGAGCTCAGCAAGTTCAGTGGAGACTTGTCTGGACACCAGGGGGTTAAGTGAAGATGAGTCGGTTGGGACAAATTGTTAGGGACTTTTTGCAGAGTCAGATTTCCTCGTAGCGGAAGTCAGTCAGGGTGGACCTTGCTAAAGTGAAGACGTCCACGTTCCCGAGCTTGGGGTAGCCGACGCAAGAAGTGGGAAGGTACCAGCAACCTCAGTGTAGCCGGTGAAGAATTCACCATGGGAACATTAGCCAAAGTCTGTGGGCTGACTTAGCAGCAGTGCCAGTGGAAGTTCCACTGTGGGAACTCTCAGCTGAAGTGTGCGTGCATGCGCGAAGCAGCGAGTGGGCCACCAGCGAGTATGCGGGCAGGATAACCAGAAGGTGGTGAACGAGCTAGTAGATGTGTATTTCTGTAACTGGATTGAAGTGTCTCCAGGGGAAGAGATCGAAGTGCCATTTTCACCGGACTCCTCGTCCCGATAATACTTTGTGGTCCATTCTGGTGTAGTAGGAGAGAAGCAGTGGAATTGTGGAAAATGTATTGCTGGTATCGTATAAGACGTGCTTATGGTGTCTTGGATGTGCTGTGCCCGGAGGAGAATAAAGCAGAACTGTTTGACGTTGTACTGGACTCTGATTCTAATTATTCCGTATACTCTGTAACAGGGGAAGAACATTCCAGGAATATAGAGGTAACTGGAGTGAAGAATGCAACTGTCGCTGGTAAGTCCATCCCTTGGCCAACCCTTTACACCTATATCATAGGATTAATCGTGTCAATCTCATGTACTTTTACATAAACCTTAAAGTGTTTGGGAATAGTTTTGAGTGTGGAGATATTGTCCTCAAGTCTGGAAGCAGAAATCCCATTAATGTGTTCCCATAATCTCACTTTTAGTTGTCTAGTTGTGAGTCCAACATAAATTTTAGGGCATGGACAAGTAGTGTAATAAATGACCGTCCTAGTAGTACAAGTGATATCATGTTGTATATGAAAAGTCCAGTACAGTTGAGTCCGAGAATACATTCGTTCTTTCAATATTTGGACACACTATACAGTCATGGCCAAAAGTTTTGAGAATGACACAAATATTATATTTTCACATGATCTGCTGCCCTCTGGTTTTTATGTGTGTTTGACAGATGTTTTTATCACAGACAGAAATATAATAATTGCAAACATATGAGTAACAAAAGCTTATATTGACAGTTAGAATGAGTTAATTCAGCAAGTCAATATTTGCAGTGTTGACCCTTCTTCTTCAGGACCTCTGCAATTCTCCCTGGCATGCTCTCAATCAACTTCTGGACCAAATCCTGACTGATAGCAGTCCATTCGTGCACAATCAATGCTTTCATTTTGTCAGAATTTTTAGGTTTTTGTTTGTCCACCCGTCTCTTGATGATTGACCACAAGTTCTCAATGGGATTAAGATCTGGGGAGTTTCCAGGCCATGGACCCAAAATCTCTATGTTTTGTTCCCTGAGCCATTTAGTTATCACCTTTGCTTTATGGCAAGGTGCTCCAACATGCTGGAAAAGGCATTGTTGATCGCCAAACTGCTCTTGGAGGGTTGGGAGAAGTTGCTCTTGGAGGACATTCTGGTACCATTCTTTATTATGGCTGTGTTTTTAGGCAAGACTGTGAGAGAGCCGATTCCCTTGGCTGAGAAGCAACCCCACACATGAATGGTTTCAGGATGCTTAACAGTTGGCATGAGACAAGACTGGTGGTAGCGCTCACCTTGTCTTCTCCGAATGAGGCGTTTTCCTGATGTCCCAAACAATCGAAAAGGGGATTCATCAGAGAAAATAACTTTACCCCAGTGCTCAGCAGTCCACTGCCTGTACCTTTTGCAGAATATCAGTCTGTCCATGATGTTTTTTCTGGAGAGAAGTGGCTTCTTTGCTGTCCTCCTTGAGACCAGGCCTTGCTCCAAGAGTCTCCGCCTCACAGTGCGTGCAGATGCACTCACACCTGCCTGCTGCCATTCCTGAGCAAGCTCTGCACTGCTGGTAGCCCGATCCCGCAGCTGAAGCACTTTTAAGAGACGGTCCTGGCGCTTGCTGGTCTTTCTTGGGCGCCCTGAAGCCTTTTTGGCAACAATGGAACCTCTCTCCTTGAAGTTCTTGATGATGCGATAGATTGTTGACTGAGGTGCAATCTTTCTAGCTGCCATTTTTGTGCATTGCAATGATGACTGCACGTGTTTCTTTAGAGATAACCATGGTTAACAGAAGAGAAACAATGATGCCAAGCACCAGCCTCCTTTTAAAGTGTCCAGTGGTGTCATTCTTACTTAATCATGACAGATTGATCTCCAGCCATGTCCTCATCAACACCCACACCTGTGTTAATGGAGCAATCACTGAAAAGAGGTTAGCTGGTCCTTTTAAGGCAGGGCTGCAATGATGTTGAAATGTGTTTTGGGGATAAAGTTCATTTTCTAGCCAAATATTGACTTTGCAAGTAATTGCTGTTAAGCTGATCACTCTTTATAACATTCTGGAGTATATGCAAATTGTCATTAGAAAAAGTGAAGCAGTAGTCTTTGTAAAAATTAATATTTGGTCATTCTCAAAACTTTTGGCCATGACTGTACACTTAACACATAGTGTGCAACCAAGAGGAGGGCGAGCGTTGTCCAAAAAAATGGCCATTTCGCTTGTATAATGACAGCTGAGCAGGTGGTCCCGAATATTTTTTGACCGATGATAAGTAATACTGGAGGTTTTCAGTAAGTATTGGGATAAAGTCACATCAAATAATAAAATAGACCACGATCTTTCTAGGCATTGTCTCATCATGGATGATTATGAGTGATGGAATGTAATAAGCCATATTACATTTGATGATGATGGTATATGAGGGGTATATAGTAATTGTTCTCTAGATGTATTCTTAGCTCTATGATATGCTCTCTTTATGCATCTGTGACTAGAGCCCCGTTCACAAAATCTGGTTTTAAGATCCATCCAGGACTATTAACTCATTAAATGCCACTGTCAAACTCTGACAGCAGGATTTAACGAGCCATTGGGCCTGAAAACTTCCCATCGGTGACCCCGTCACGTGATCGTGGGTCAAGATGGGTTGGCATGACAACCAGAGATCTCCTGGAGACCTCTATGATTGTCACTGCCCGGTGTGTGCGGCGCTCATAACAAGTGAGTAATTCTGCTACATACAGGTGATTTGATCATCGCCTGTATGTGGCAGAGTCAATTGGGTTATGGCAGCTTCAAGTCAAAAGTAAAAAAAGTGGACCATGTGTCTCCATGATGCCTAGGCCAGAATGGAGACAAGGGCAGAATGGAGACACCGGCAGGATGGAGACACGGGGCAGAATGGAGACAACATGGGGACCGTATGGTGAGATATGGGGCAGTATAGAGACATGGGGCAGAATGGAGACACGGGGCAGAATGGAGACATGGGGCAGAAAGGAGACAAAGTGTAGGATGGAGACATGGTGCAGGATGGAGACTCAGGGCGGAATGGAGACACGGGGCAGAATGGAGACACGGGAGGCAGGATGGAGACACATGCACCATGTGTCTCCATCCTGCCCAGAGCAGAATGTAGACATGGGACAAAATAGAGTCACATGCAGTATGGTGACACGGGGCAGAATGGAGACATGGGGCAGAATAAAGACAAGGGTCAGAATGGAGACATGGGGCAGAATGGTGAGACATGGGGGCAGAATGGAGACACGTGGGCAGAATGGAGGCACGTGGGCAGAATGGAGACACGTGGGCAGAATGGAGACAAGGGGCAGAATGGAGACATGGGGGCAGGATGGAGACATGGTGCAGGATGGAGACATATGGTGCAGGATCATGGGGCAGAATGAAGTCAGATGAGGCAAGGCCATGGGACAGATAGGGCAGGATCATGGGAATGATGGGTCAGGAGGCGGAGATCATATAGATACAAATATCAAAAAACTGACCATCACATCCAGACATAAATTAGATCTGAACAGGTTACCTAGAGTCGCCAACTCATATACAATCAGTCAGGCATTTTAAATCACAGCAGGATCCTACCCCTCCACAGAGATATAGACTTCAGTCTAAGAGAGGATTGGCATAAGGTTAGGGACTGGCAACGAGAATTGCCTTATCGTGGCTGCCAGGTACACATGAATTGGGGAGATCATGTGGGGCAGGATGAGACATCACATGGGTCAGAATGCATACTCATGAGGGCAGGATGGTGAGAACATATGGTTGGAGCCAGGAATAAGACACACAGGGGCCAGGATGGGGGATATTATTAACATAGGGGCTAATTAAGGGATATTACAGCAGTGAAGTATTTATTTTATTTTTGAGGATACTGTTTTTAGTGGGGAGGCGGTCCTGTTACTGTGCAGAGCGACACTATGTTGCCTTTTTTCTTCATCTGGTGTAGTTTAAAAGTTGGGGAAAGATTAAGTAATGTGTGCTGCAAGCGGTGCTCCAGAAAACTGTGTTTTTTCCTGCAGAGACGAGCCCTGGCTGGATGAAGTGATGGCAGTCTGTGCTTTATGAAGATGAAAAGCGAAGATGAAGGACTTCACCTAGAGACCTCACTGATGAGTTAGTGTGTTATATGTACACTGACACTATACACTGTATACTATATACAGCGGTCCTGTGTACAATGTCACCAGTGATCATTGTGTTACCTTTACACTGACACTATATACAGAGCTCCTGTGTATAATGTCATTGATCTCTGTATGACCTGTACAATATATACAGAGCTCCTGTGTATAATGTCACCTGTCACTGGTAATCACTGTATTACCTGTACACAGACACTGCATACTAAGTACAGATCTCCTGTGTATAATGGCACTTATGGTGATATTAGTATTGTGTTTTTTTTATTAATGTTCTGTATTGTAGTATTCAGTCACTATGTGGTGGTAATATGTTGTTTGGCCATGGTGTGGCGGTATTTGTTCCTTGTATGTGGTATTATTTGGTTACTATGTGGTAGTAATATGAAAAAGAAATTAAAATATACCTAAATTGTATTGGATATTTTGACAAATGTTTAGTAACATAGTTACATAGTTAGTAAGGACGAAAAAAGATATTTGTCCATCCAGTTCAGCCTATATTCCGTCCGAATAAATCCCCAGATCTACATCCTCCTAAAGAACCTAATAATTGTAAAATGCAATATTTTTACGCTCCAGGAAGACATCCAGGCCTCTCTTGCACACCTCGAATGAGTTCGCCATCACTACCTTCTCAGGCAAGGAATTCCAGATTCTCACTGCCCTAACAGTAAAGATCTCTTCTTTGTTGGTGGAAAAACTTTCTTTCCTCCAGACACAGAGACTGCCCCCTTGTGACCATCACCTTCCTTGGTATAAACAGATCCTCAGAGAGATATTTGTATTGTCCCCTTATATACTTATACATGGTTATTAGATCGCCCCTCAGTAGTCTTTTTTCTAGACTAAATAATCCTAATTTTGCTAATCTCTCTGGGTATTGTACTTCCCCCATCCCCTTTATTAATTTTCTTGCCCTCTTTTGTACTCGCTCTAGTTTCATTATATCCTTCCTGAGATGGTGCCCAAAACTGTACACAGTACTCCATGTGCGGTCTAACCAGGGATTTGTACAGAGGCAGTATAATGCTCTCATCATGGATATCCAGACCTCTTTTAATGCACCTCATGATCCTGTTTGCCTTGGCAGCCGCTTCCTGGCACTGGCTGCTCCAGGTAAGTTTATCATTAACTAGGATCCCCATGTCCTTCTCCATGTCAGATTTACCCAGTTTTTTCCCATTCAGTGTGTAATGGTGATATTGATTCCTTCTTCCCATGTGTATATCCTTACATTTATCATTGTTAAACTGCATCTGCCACCTTTCAGCCCAAGTTTCCAACTTTTCCAGATCCATCTGTAGCAGAATACTATCTTCTCTTGTATTTACTGCTTTACATACAGTAGTTTTATATCACCTGCAAATATCGATATTTTACTGTGTAAACCTTCTACCAGATCATTAATAAATATGTTGAAGATAATAAGTCCCAACACCCACCCCTGTGGTACCCCATTGGTCACAGCGACCCAGTTAGAGAATATACAATTTATAACCACCCTCTGCTTTCTATCACTAAGCCAGTTACTTACCCATTTACACACATTTTCCCCCAGACCGAGCATTCTCATTTTGTGTAACAACCTCTTGTGTGGCACGGTATCAAACGCTTTGGAAAAATCAAGATATACCACGGCCAATGACTCACCTTGGTCCAGTCTATAGCTTACCTCTTCATAAAAACTGATTAGATTGGTTTGACAGGAGCAATTCCTCATAAACCCATGCTGATATGGAGTTAAACAGTTATTCTCATTGAGATAAACCAGAACAACATCCCTCAGAAACCCTTCAAACATTTTACCAACAATAGAGGTTAGACTTACTGGCCTATAATTTCCAGGTTTACTTTTAGAGCCCTTTTTGAATATTAGTACCACATTTGCCATGCGCCAGTCCTATGGTATAGACTCTGTCGCTATAGAGTCCCTAAATATAAGAAATAATGATTTGTCTATTACAGTACTTAGTTCTCTTAGTACTCGTGGGTGTATGCCATCCAGACCTGGAGATTTATCTATTTTCATCTTATTTAGCCGGTTTCACATCTCTTCTTGGGTTACATTGGTGACCCTTAATATAGGGTTTTCTTAGTCTCTCAGCATTTCACCTAGCATTTCATTTTCTACTGTGAATACCATTGAGAAGAAGGTGTTTAATATATTAGCTTTTTCCTCGTCATCTACAACTATTCTCTCCTCACAATTTTTTAAGGGGCCTACACTTTCACTTTTGATTCTTTTACTATTGATATAGTTGAAGAACAGTTTTGAATCAGTTTTACTCTCCTTAGCAATGTGCTTCTCTGTTTCCTTTTTGGCAGCTTTAATTAGTTTTTTAGATAAAGTATTTTTCTCCCTATAGTTTTTTAGAGCTTCAACGTGCCATCCTGCTTTAGTAGTTTAAATGCTTTCTTTTTACTGTTAATTGCCCCTCTTACTTCTTTGTTTAGCCACATTGGGTTTTTCCTATTTCTTGTCCTTTTATTCCCACAAGGTATAAACCGCTTACAGTGCCTATTTAGGATGTTCTTAAACATTTCCCATTTATTATCTGTATTCTTATTTCTGAGGACATTGTACCAGTCAACCAGATTAAGGGCATCTCTAAGCTGGTCAAACTTTGCCTTCCTAAAGTTCAGTGTTTTTGTGACTCTCTGACAAGTCCCCCTAGCGAAAGACAAGTGAAACTGTACAATATTGTGGTCACTATTTCCTAGATGCCCGGCGACCTGCAGATTTGTTATTCTGTCAGGTCTAATAGATAGTATTAGGTCTAAAAGTTCTGCTCCTCTGGTTGGATTCTGCAGCAATTGTGAAAGATAACTGGCGCCGCCCTGCTCGTCACAGTCTGCTCCGGAATTAGCGAGTGTAGGGAGAGCTGCTGCCTAGATGGGGTCAGATTTGGGGGTTTATAAGGTAGTGTGGGTATTCCATCAAGAATACACAAACCCAGCTAAATCAACAGTCCTTCGAAGGACTAATTACGGGTATATAGATTGCAGTGCTAGGTAGGCAGGGACTGTATATGTGTATATACATATCAGTGCAAGGCATGCACGCTCTGTATGTGGGTATATAGATGTCAGTAGTAGAAAGGCATGCTTCATTGCATACATCAAGAGGGTCCATTCCATTACTGTCAGCTGCTGCTGCCTATAAGATATATTGACCATATATAAACAGCCCTAGGTCTCAGTGGGCAGCAATATATTTTGCATCTTAATCCTGATTATTTTATTCCAAAGCAATCCAGAACCCCTTTTTTTTCTCCATTTGCTTGTTGACACTGTGTCATGGGTGCATCGCCACGAAGATCGTCGCGATTGCACATTCTGACTTCTCACAGCTGAGCTGCTGTTTCTTTGTGTTTGGTAATGAGAGAGTTAATTTTATCTAGCTCTTTGCTAAGACTAGGTCCAGCCTCGCCCGGCTGCTTTGGATTATGTTCTAATTAGTTTCCTTTATATTCCTGCCAGTCTGGTGTTTGATGCCGGTGAAAGCATTCATATAGTTTAGCAGACTGGAGCGGTTCTGAGAATACTTAAGCTAAGAGCTCCTTAGTTGTTTTTACTCTTATAGCTTATAGTTTATCTCTGAGACCTTAGGTGTTCCTACTGTGTGTGAGTGTTGTATGTAAGACTTTATTTACTTATTTCTTATCTTTCTTGTATGTCTTTCTGTTCATTAACCGTTACCCGGTCATTCCCTTTGGTGGTATTCAGGGTCCTTCTTAGGACTAGAATACAGTTGGCAGGGATTGATAGAGACAGGGTTTACGCTGGTGGCCTGGACCTCTGTACCTTTAACAGTACCTCCAGGTTGAGGGATTAGTTAGGACCCCAGTTAGGGTCAGCTTAGACCCCGGTCACCCTCTAGCCGGAGACAGCGTATAACGGATTCCGTTTTGACCCACTGGACTTTCTGTCAGGTAATTCTATGTTATCATATAGCTATGCGCATGTTATATAGTATGTTGCCCTTTTGATATAGATTATTGTCATCACATATATATATCTGCTATACAGCGTGACATTTTCACCGGCCCATACTAAAGATTCTCCCCAGCTGTCATGGATCCAGTAGCCCAGCTGGCCCGGCAGTTGCAGGGGTTGTCCATGGAATTTGCAGACATTAAGTCCAAGGTTTTGTCCCCCCCGGAGCAAACCAGATCTGAGCCTAAGGTTGCTCTCCCGGATAGGTTCACTGGTGGGCGGGACAAATTTTTTACTTTCCGGGAGGCATGTAAATTGTACTTTCGGCTGCGGCCTCGGTCATCTGGGAGTGAAGAGCAGAGGGTGGGAATTGTTATCTCGCTCTTACAAGGGGACCCTCAATCTTGGGCGTTCTCTATTCCTCCAGGCTCTCCAGATCTCCAGTCAGTGGATCGATTTTTTGCTGCCCTGGGTCTGGTATATGATGATCCGGATCGAGTCTCCCTTGCTGAAACAAGGTTACGTAAAATACGGCAAGGAAATCGTCCAGCGGAGGAATATTCTTCTGAGTTCCGTAGATGGGCAACAGATACTCAGTGGAATGACCCAGCTCTTAGGAGCCAGTTTTGTCAAGGGTTGTCTGACAAATTAAAAGATGTGTTGGCTCAGTATGATTCTCCTCCATCACTGGAGGCTGCTATGGCCCTCGCTATTCGCATTGATAGACGTCTTCGGGGAAGACGCGAGGTAACTCCGCCCCCCGTGATGACTCCACCTACTACTAAAGTCCCTTATACTGAGGTTCCCCTGGTCTGTTCTGAGGAACCCATGCAGTTGGGAGGGACATCATTTTGTAGGAGGGAATCAGCGGTGAGCCGCAAGACTAGAAGGTGTTTCTTTTGCGGAGAGAGGGACATTTTGTTGGGGGGTGTCCATCCCGGACCTCTTTGAACCAAGGAGTTAACCTGGGAGTGTGTATTTCGTCCCCAAATCCCTCTCAGTTTCTCGTGCCTGCGGAGGTGGTGATTGGTACTAGAACTGAGAGGATTTCTGTTTTTCTTGATAGTGGGTCCGGGGCTAATCTGGTGGACGCTCGGTTTGCCCAGGTGCATGGTATGCAACTGAGTGTATTGGCCAAACCGGTCCCTACACTCTCTATTGATTCTAGACCTCTCGGTCAAGGTAGCTTGGTACAAGCGGTTCATAACATAGATCTTCGAGTAGGGGCAATACATAAAGAGCAATTGTCTTGTTATGTGTTGGAGGGTCTGCCTGCTCCCTATTGTGTTGGGACTTCCTTGGTTGGCTAAACATAACCCAGTGATTGATTGGCAATCCAGAAAGATAAGCCAGTGGGGTGAATTTTGCAGGAATAACTGCATGAGCACGGTCATCGGTGCGGTTGTGCCTAGGACTTTGCCTCCTTTTCTGGAGGACTTTGGGGAGATGTTCTCAGAGGAGGGGTGTAAGGAGTTACCTCCTCATCGCACATATGACTGCTCAATAAAGTTGCTTCCTGATGCCTTATCTCGTACTTTCCCAGGGCCGGGAAGACGGATGATCCGGTTCCTATTCCTCAGGAGGGAGTTGTAGTGTCAGCTGTATGCTCTGAGCTTGAGGGGGAGGTATTGGGGGCTCAGGGGGACGCCCCTGTGGGACTTCCAGGGAGACTGATAGTTCCAGATCGCATAAGACTGAAGGTTACGGAGAACCCTTACAAACGGATGGCTGATAGAGGAGAGTTTCTGGTCTAGATCTGAAGGTGAACGATCTGGTGTGGTTGTCTACCAGGAATATAAAACTTAAAGTTCCCTCCTGGAGGTTGGGTCCCAGATTCATCGGCCATACAGGATCAGTTCCATAATTAATCCTGTGGCATTTCGTCTGGACCTCCCTCCTACGTTTAAAATTCATAATGTGTTTCACAAGTCATTACTTAAAAAGTATGTGGCACCAGTCATACCGTCACCTCTACCTCCTCCTTCAGTGGTAGTCAATGATAACGTGGAAGTTCATTGGAGGGGGTATGGTCCTGAGGAGAGGACGTGGGTCCCTGCGTCTGATGATAACGCAGATCGATTGGTTCGGACCTTTCACACAATTTACCCGGACAGACCTGGTCATGAGGGTCCGGAGGCCCCTCGTAGAAGGGGGGGTACTGTCATGGGTGCATCGCCACGAAGATCGTCGCGATTGCACATTCTGACTTCTCACAGCTGAGCTGCTGTTTCTTTGTGTTTGGTAATGAGAGAGTTAATTTTATCTAGCTCTTTGCTAAGACTAGGTCCAGCCTCGCCCGGCTGCTTTGGATTATGTTCTAATTAGTTTCCTTTATATTCCTGCCAGTCTGGGTGTTTGATGCCGGTGAAAGCATTCATATAGTTTAGCAGACTGGAGCGGTTCTGAGAATACTTAAGCTAAGAGCTCCTTAGTTGTTTTT
>JARQOD010000003.1:8882179-8919736 GCA_033576555.1 Oophaga sylvatica | reverse complement strand
GCCCCTATTTTACCCTTTTTCCCAGCCCCCGGGGATTGCCTTCCCTCGTCACCCTTTTAAACCCCTTTTACATGGTTCGGGACTTACACAAAACCCCCTAGGTTTGGGCCAGGGGTTTTAAATTTCTGGTTTCCCAGGGTGTTTGAGGGGCAAAGAACTTATTTCGGGAAACGGCTCAAAACCCAGGGGTTTGGGAAAAAGTACTTTAAAAAGTTTTGCAAGCATATCGAAAAGGGGTCGGGGTCACACAGGCAAAAATTTCACAAAACGGGACTGAGCATGGAGGACAAAACCCGCAAGAAAAAGGCTGTATCTGGCAGCTCAAAAGATGGCCCCACAAACAGGTTTGGAAATTTCTACCCCAAATTTTTGGGATCCCAGGGTTTTGGCCTTCCCTCACCCACCCCTTTAAACCCCTCTACATGGTCTGGACTTACACAGAGCCCCCCTAGGTTGGGGCCATGGTTTTACCTGCTTTTCTGTGGGTAAGATGTTAAAAAGAATAGTCAGGAAAGTTGTGTCAGAACCAGGGGCCGAAAAAGTAAAAATTCAAAAAGATGCAAGAGTACAGTAAGCGGTTGGAATCAAAAAAAGGAAAAAAAATGACAAGCCGGGAGCTGACCCGGGGGTTCGGGACCCGGGGAAAAAAATTCTGTATATTGGCGTTTCCCCGGCAATATGTTTCTAGTTTTTGTGGGGTTTTTGGGGTTTTTCCAATTGCTGAAGTACGAAACAGTTTGCCCCAACGGGACTCAAAAAAACCCCTTTACGGGACCGGGAAGGTACAACGGCCCTCGGGGCCCACCCTAATTTTAGTGGGGGGCAGAGCCACGCCCCCCGGCTTCGGGTTTCGCCCTCTTTTCCCAGCATTGCTTGAAGAAAAAAAAGGGGGGGGGACTGGTGATGGAAGAAAACATCTCTTGAGCAATTCCAGGGGGAGAGGGAAACCCCACTATTTGCAGACCCTTTTTAAGTTTTCCATTTTTTAGATGACTAAAGCGTAAAAATCCCCAAAAATTTTTCTCCTTTTTTGGGAATTTTAAAAACCCTCTTTGATTATTCTTTGGGAGTGGTGACTTTTTTTTAAATTCCAGCCACTTTCCGGAATTTTAAACTCGCAGGAATGGGGAACGGGGAAATGCCATTTGTGGTTTTTTTTTCAAACTCTTAGTGCCCGATTGTCTCCAGGGGGACACACTAAAATTAATTGGGTTTTTCTCACTATAGTATTGCCTTTCTTGGATGCTAAATGGGGGTTTGGGGTTTCCTGCAATGCCGAAGATTTAAAAATTTTGGATTTTGGAGACGGATATTGCTGGATTTTTTTTTGGAAGCCATGTTGCTTTTCAAGGCTTTTGAGCCATAATAATCTTTTTTTTTTTTCAAACTTGAAACCGTTTTCGATTTAAATCGTTCGTTTATTTTTTTTTAAGCCCGGCCCCCTTTTTTCAACTCCACCCCCCTGCCAAGGGGGGGTCCAGGAAAAAACACCGCGCCCCCGATGGGGGCTCAAAAAGGGTGGGGGGGCTTGCCCCATCACCCCCTGTCATTTCGGCCACGGCCCCACATCAGACACCTGTTCAACCTGGAGGGATAAAACACGCAGCACCCCGAAAAGGTCACTGCAGACCCTCCAAAAGACTGGTAGGGGGCAAGGCGCCCGCACAGAGGGGCGCAGTTCCCGGGCCGCATCTTCCTATGGCCTGAATATACAATTGATCGCACATAGGCCGGGCTATGGGGTACCGCACCGACCCAAGAAAACGGGGGTTTGTCACGGGGGGCAGGACCGTCCCCGGCCCGGGCGCTATACAATGGGGGTTTTTTTTACAGGGGATTGAATAAAGTATTCGTGACCCCCTGTGGTATCTGATCAATTGGGGAACCAGCGCTGCATAGGATTTTCACAGGGATTTTGGGGCAGCTAGAGGTAAAACTCCCCCAGGCGAGACGGGGCCCCGGGCTTGGTGGAGCAGGGGCAAATAAAAAACAATCCCCAATGCTCTCTTTGCTACCCCTTTTCTGATTGTTGCAGGTATGCCCAAACCTGTAGGGTGAAGGATGCACACCGGTCCTCCACTTGTAGGGTTAGCCCCCTGTTCTCTCCTTTTTTTTTTAAAAGCCGGCCCTGCTGTAGCGGGGCCTGCTTGTTCTGTCTTGTACCGGGGGACTTTGTTTTTGGGGTATTCTTGGAAAACGGGGGGCCGGAGGCCCGGGGGAGCCGGACTCCGCCCCGACCCCCTCGTATCCCGGTGGCCTCCGGACTTGTACCTCCGGGGAAACCGGGGGGGTTTTCCTTTGGGTCGTGGGTCCCTATGGCCGGGATCCCAGGCCCCCCAAAAATTTTCTGAGATGAGCTATTAAGGCTCCTCTGCCCATTAAATTCCTCTCCTTTGCCCCATTAGGTCCCCCTTGATCACCCGCTGGCATTGGGGGGTGCCCTTCGCCCCCTTTAAGCGTGGCACGCTTCCTCAAAACCCCCTTAATTCAGCCTGAATACTGGAGTGACTTCCCTGGCACCTCTACAAACTCCCCCCAGCAGATGAACTGCCTGACTGCCTGCTCTCTGCCTATTGTGAACTCCCCAACAACAATTGTCTGTCTGATTTATCTCATCTTTCATCCCTGACCTTCTGAGGCAAAATGAAACAACTTTTGTTTTTTTGCCAACACGCTCCACTGGTGGTCTCTGGGATGAGCGTGGGTTTTTATGTGTACAAGACCCTGTGGGATCCTCGTCATGCACCCTTTGGAAAAAGGGGTTCAGTCACAGCTGGGTCCCATTCCCCCCCGTAAAATCCACTCCGGGGGGAAAACAAAAACAGATAAAAAACAAAAAAAATAAAAACAATTCTTCCTTGCAGGAGGTTAAAAGGATCTTAACGGTTTCATAAAAAAAAACAAAATTATATACATTAGCAAAGAGGGTTTTTGGGGAAATTAGAACCCAAAAGTCCCGTCTCTTTTGGAAAAGGAATGCCAAAAACGAAAAAGGAAAACAAGTAAAAATCAATGTCCTTTTTCTTGTTTCAAAAATTGTAGGGAAAACAGATTTTAAAAATACGTTGATACAACTACTTTAGCAAAAAATTTTTATACACTGGTCATAGAAGTTATTTCTGAGTTAGGTTCTACTCTCTTCCCCCCGGGGAAATTCCCCTTTGTTTACTACTGCCCCCGGGGTTGGGGTGGTATAGCTTTAGCCCCTCTGTCCTGCGGCGACAAATTGTAATCCCTTAACCCTCTTGGATCTGGAAAACATGGGGGGTGGGCGATGCGGTTTGTTCCGCCAGGGGGGGCTTCTTTTCCGAGATTCACTTTTTTGGGTTCTGCTTTCCGGGGGGTTTCCCCGGTTGATTTTGCCGGGGAAAGGTCCTTCTGGAACTGGTTTACTGGCACAATTGGTGCAACTGGGGTAGAGATTCTTCTTGCGGTTTGATAAAATTTGAAGCACAGGAATATTACAGCGTCTCCAATTCTGGGCCAATCTGAGGTAAAATCTCCCAAATCTTTATGATGACTGCTTCTCACCTTCTTCCTGATTGACAACAGGTTTTCCTCCGAAGCTTAATGGGTCCGGACACAACTTTAGATGGTCCCTAGACACAGTTGCAGTCGTTTTTCCTCCATCCTTGCTTATTATGCACGTCTTCTTGTTATCAAACCTCGAACTCTGTATGATGTAGGGCTCTCTTTCCACTGATCGTCGAGTTTGTGTAACCTTCTTTTTCTTTTTAGTACGATTTTACCAGGTGCGAAAGGTTCAGCGGGCGCTTTTGTGTAGCGATCTCTTGTTTAACCCTCATTCGATTAAGACTATCTTCAACACAGGCCTGTACTTTTCTGTACTGTTCCTGTCTGTGGGTGTTCCAATCTCCAGCATTACATTCGCTTCTGGTTCTACAACTCCAAGCTCTAGATCCATGGGCAGCTTTCCTGGTCTTGCCCGCTGAGATAGGCTGGGTGCAATTGGTGGAACTCACCGTATAGGTTGTACATGTCTACCAGGTCAGGTAACAAGTCTGGCCACCGATTCCTCTCCTCGAGTGGCATAGTCTTCAGCAGGTCAACGACGTTTGTGATTCTTTCTTCTCACAGAGACCGTTGGTTTGTGGGTGGGTACGGTGTGGTTCTTATTTTCTTACACCCGTACAAGTGACAGAACTCCTTGAACAATTCGGCCTCGAGGCTGGGGCCTTGATCACTTACACTTGCTCAGGATATCCGTGTGGTCTGCAGAAATACGCTTGGAACGTCTTTGCTGCTGTTTCTGCCGTCTGATCTTTGACAGGGGCGACCACCAGGAACCTGGGTAGTGATCCACCATAGTCAGGGCATAGGAGTATCTGACCGGCTGGGTGACAATTTGACATGATCTAGGGCCACAATCTCCAAGGGACGAGTCGTCTTGATGGTTTGTAGGGGTGCCTTCTGACTGCGGTAGTCTTTTCTTCGAGACCACAGGGTCCACATTTCGGGCACCATCTCTCAATGGAGCTGCGCATTCCCCCCCAGTAGAAACGACACTTCAACAGGGTCTCCAGCTTCTTCCAGCCAAAGTGTCCCGCTTGATCGTGGTAGGCTCTAACACCATCTGAATGTCTGCTTGGGAACTACTATCTGCCAAACCATTTCATGGGTCCTGGGGTTGACGTATCTCCTGCACAGCTTCTCACGGTAGATGAACAACCGGCTTCTCTCATTCCACAGCTGCTTAGCTTGTTCAGGCGCATCCTTCTCCAAGGAGGAACCTTCCTGATTATCAGCTCCTTGATATGGCTGACAACAGGATCGCTGTCCTGAGTCTCCTTCCAACTGTGGTGAGGTAAAGGATTTAACGTCTTGACACGCGGCTTCCTGCTGGCGTATTGCTCCTGGATTATCCCATTCCTGTGAAAGGCAGGTAGTTCAATCTCTTCCAATCATCCACTTCCTCTTCTGTGTCCGATTCATGAGGCATCCTGGATAAGGCTTCAGCATTGGCATTCTTGCGGCCTGCTCGGTACTTGATTGTGAATTGGTAATTCGACACCGAGCCATCCATCGTTGTTCCCTGGCTCCCAGCTTAGCTGTTCAAGATGCGTCAAGGGGTTGTTATCAGTGTAGGCAGTGAACTTGCTGGAGGCTAGTAGTGCTTAAACCTCTCCGTGATGGCCCAGCCAGTGCCAGGAACTCCAACTTGAAGCTGCTATAGTTCTCTGGGTTTCTCTCGGTCGGGCGGAGCTTCCTGCTTGATAGGCGATGACTTTCTCCAGGCCATTTTGCTTCTGACTGAGAATGCTCCCAACCTTCATTGCTGGCATCAGTATACAGCAGGAACGGGTGGCTGTAGACAGGATAGGGTAGGATCTCATCACCTGTCAGGATCTCCTTCGTTTCCTTGAATGCTTCTGCCTGTTCCTTACCCCAATTTGGAAAGGAGAATTTCTGCTCTTTAGGGACTGTCCCACCAGAGGTCTTGCAGAGGCGCTGCTTTCTTGGTGTAATCCTTCACAAACCTCCGGTAGTATCCTGTCAGTCCTAGGAACTGTCGCACCTCCTTGAAAATTTTTCGGCTCCGGCCATTTCTGGATGGCGGTGATCTTTTCAGGGTCTGGCGCTACTCCTTCTGAGCTGACAATATGTCCCAGATACTGTACCTTCTGTTGAGCAGATGGCATTTTGAAGGCTTCAGTTTCATCCCATATTTGGACAGTGACTCGAATACCTCCGCCAGGTGCTTCAAGTGATTTTTCATACGTTTTGGAGTACACTATGACGTCGTCCAGGTACAGCAACCCAGTTTCAAAGTTGAGATGTCCCAGGCAGCTCTCCATCACTCTCTGGAACGTTCCAGGGGGACTGCTGAGTCCAAATGGCTTCTGTCAAACTCACAGAGTCCCATCGGGGTAGTGAAAGCCGTCTTCTCCCGATCCTCCTCAGCCACAGCTACTTGCCAGTACCCACTAGTGAGGTCAAGGGGGAAAAGTAGTTAGCAGTCTTTAGTGCAGCTAATGATTCCTCGATGCGTGGTAAAGGGTATCGTCTTTATGTGTAATGCGATTTACTTGTCTGAATCTACACACATTCGCATGCTTCTATCCTTTTTCCTGACTAAAACTAGAGGTGCTGCCCAGGGACTGCAACTATCCCTTATCACCCCTGCTTCCTTCATATCACCAACATCTCTTGGCTTTTTGGTAGTGTGCTGGTGGTATAGGCCTGTACCGTTCTTTGATGGGAGGATGATTGCTGTGGGGATGTGAATGTTGAACCCCTTTTATTGTCCCAAAGTCGAGCGGGTGTTTGTGAATACCTGAGCATACTCCTGAACTACTCGTGTACTCCCTGTTTCTGGTGGGCTGGAGTGGTGTCTGTCCCGACATGGAGCTGCTGACACCAATCCTCCACCTGGGTGGTCGGACCGTTATCCTCCACTGGTTGCGGGGAGGTTAAGGCTCCGTCTGGTGAATGGAGTTATTATCCACAGCATGTAGCTTAGCAACAGTGGCATAACGTGGTAATTTGACTTCATCCTCTCCCCAGTTGAGAAGACGCACTGGCACCCTCCCATTATGTACCTCCACTACCCCTCTGGCAGTTAAGAGTGTAGGTCTGTGCTCTGAACAGTGGGGCTCTACTACTGCTTGGTAGTCCCGTCCTCTTAGACCTATTGCTGCTCTACACCATATAAGCATTTCGTACATTACCAATCTCACCACCGGTCAGTTTCACTTGCTGCTGGCACATCAGGGTTCGGATCTCCCTCCGGATCTCTCCCTTTTGCTTTGGTCTGGCGATTTCAGCAAGCTGTTGGAGTAAAAACACAACCTCCTCCAAACAGTTACTAATGATGTTAGTGCCTAACACCACATTCAACCCATTTTCTTCATTAACAGTCTTTACTACAAGAAGTCCCTGATTCTTTAGCTCCACTCTCCCCACTTTTACGTCTACATCTTTAGCTCCCCGTAACTCAAGAGGGAGGCCATTAGAGGCATACACGGCAAAGTCAGGTTTGGGGGTTGGAGACTGTCACTAGACCAGTACTTATTGTAGAGAACATCAGGTATGATGGTTACCTGAGATCCAGTGTCCAGCAGGGCAGGGATTGCGATCCCGTCCAGTATGATGGACAGGTATGGTCTTTCTCCCACAAACCTGCGGTTCCAGTCCGAGGGGCCTGAAGAGTCTATTCCTGGGTGTTGGCCCTCGGACCCAGGATTTGCTCGTTTAAAGGACACAGACGTGCTGGGTGACCTTCCCTGTGGCAGCGGTAGCAGATGATCTCTCGGCGAGGATGATGCTGGTCGCGGGTCCTTCCTGGAGGTGGCGTTGTCCTCCTCCGGTGGGGCGACGTCCTCCCTCTCCTCCGGCGCATCCAAGGGACGTCCTCTGGACAGTCAGCTAGCAGGATCTTTCCTTCCTCCTTCGTCGTTAATTGCAGGGCACTCATTACAGTGGCCAGGTTTTTAGTCAGCTGGCGCACTTCTGAGCGCAGACAGTCCAGCTCGGTAGGGGCGCCACCTGCATTTTGACTTCCGCAACCAATGGGGAAAAGGGGGATGCTGCTGGCTGTAGGGTGGCTTCACTCAGGTGACACTGGGTTGCCATTCCGGTGTTTCCAGGGGACGCAGTCCTTTTATAGCCATGTCCTTAAGAGCATCAAAGGTAGCATCAGGATGATCCACGGACCACCAGTGTACAGCTCTGCTTTCCGCTTGAGACCTCAGTCCCCGTACAAATTGTTCCTTTAACATTTGATTTTCGTTAATGACGCTTATAGGGTTAACTTCTTTAAGAGTTCGCAGGGCCCCTTGCAGCCGGCAAGCATAGTCCCTAATGCTATCATCTGGTTTCTGGGAGCATTGATAGAAACTCATCCGGAGATCTGTTTCAGTGCGGTCCGATAGTCTGTAGCTTTAAGAAGATTGTAAGCACTGATTCCTGATCTGTAGCTGTCCAAGTCTCTACCTCCCTTTCAGCAGCACCAGTTAACTGCCCTATTACTACTGCAGCTCTTTGCTTTTCTGTCATAGGGTACATGTCCATTATACTGCATATTTTCCGCTTGAACCCTGACAGGGTGTCTGGCTTGCCGCTGTACTGAGGGAGTCACTTTGCTCCAGGCATGTATGGCAGCGTTAGCGATATTATTGGGACCACAGGACCAGGTAAGGGGCCCACATTTCTATCCTGCGCTGCAGCGCCAGTTGGTAAGTCATTGGGGCCGCCGGTCGGGGCCGCGCTGTCAGCTGGCTGCTGCGACATGTTTGCGCCCCCCTAATTAATCTGAGCCTACCTTCTCTGAAGGCTGCAGCTCTGCAGGCACAGCGGTGGAGACAGGACCTGCGTCGCTGGCGCTCTGACGTCAGAGCGTTCACTGGAGCTCTCCACAGGACCTGCCGCCGCGTCAGCGTTGGGGGCGTGTCCAAGGCTCAGCGCTCTTTCTCAAGTACGCCCACTATTTTTCGCGCCGTGGCGCTGTAAATGGCGGTAAAAATGGCGGAGAATGGCGCCAAAAATCACACAACAGCACACAGTCCTCTTGCACAAAACAGTCCAATAGGCAACACAGGACTCACAAATTGTAAGTTTCAGATCCTGTTCGTGACGCCAGAAAATGACGCGCACCACATTGGTGGTACCAGGGCTATGGGGTACTCGGAACCGAGCCCATGGAAGTCTATGGGATTTGTCACTGGCAGCAGGACTCGGTCCGTGGCCCTGGCGGTCATGCAATGGGGGATGTATTTACAGGGGATTGAATAATAGATAGTTCGTGACGCCACCTGTGGTATCTGATCAATTGGACCAGCGCTGCTATATGGATTTTCACAGGGGATGTTATGGGGCAGCTAGATGGTAAGTCTCCCACAGGCGAGACTGGTCCCTGGAAGTCTATGGTGGTGATGCAGGGTGCAAATAAGAAGTCAATCACACACAATGCAGTCTCTTTGCATACCTTTACTGATGTTGTTGCAGGTATGTCCCGAAGCACTGTAGGGTGAAGGATGCACATCCAGATTCCTCCACTTGATAGGTGTGTAGCCTCCTGTTCTCTCCCTTTCTTGTAATAAGTCCTGGCCTGTGTGTAGCTGGGCCTAGCTTAGTCTCTGTCTTGTACCTGGCTGACTTTGTTATTGGATCTTCTCTGTGAAAGAACAGGGTCCTGGATGGCCCGGCCGAGCCGGACTCCGTCCTCCTGATCCTGCTACGTATCAGCACGGTGGCACTCCTGGGACTTGTAGTCCTCCAGGAACTCTGGTGTTCTCCTATTGGGTCGTGGAGATCCCTATAGGCTCGGATCCCAGTGTCAGGCAATACTTGCTGAGATGAGCTATTAAGGCTCCTCTGTCTCATTAAATTCCTCTCGCTTTCGACCTATCTAGGTTCTCCTATGATCACACACGCTGGCAGTTGGTGAGCTGCCTCTTCGCCGCTCTCTAAGCGTCGGCACGCTTGCCTCAGAGCCACACTTAATTCAGCTCTGAATAGGCTGGAGTGACTTCCCTGTGTCACTCTCTACTAAACTCCACTAGCAGACTGAACTGCGCTGAGCTGCTCTGCTCTCTGCCTGAGCTCTGACTGAACTCTCCAAGCAGACAATCTGTCTGTCTGATCTTATCTCATCTTCTCATCTTCTCATCCTCTGACCTTCTGAGGCAAAGTGAAACTAACTTCTTGTTTTTATATGCCTAACACAGCTCCATCTGGTGGTCTCTGGGATGAGCTGTGGTGTGTGCATGTGTACAATGACCTCTAGTGGGATCCTCTGTCAGTGCACCCTTCTGGAAGATGTGGCTTCAGTCACAGCTGGGCTCCACACAATGTCACACTGACGCGGGGCAGGTCGCAGCCATTGCCGATGACGGCAGGATGGAGCACAACCCCCATCATCTGCACACTGCCGAATCCTGTCAGCAGCGCGGCACACTGCGGATGTGGCGGCTCACACGGCTCCACACCCCGGCCACAGCCCCCCGGCTCCTTCCCAGCAGCCCCCTGCGGAGTGGAGGCAGTAACGGCTGTCCGCCATTTTGAGAGAGGAGAGAAGATGAAGGAGGGAGGAGGCGGCGGCCACATCGGCAGGAGCAGGCCCGGCCGCCGCCTCCGTCCTCCCCGGGGACAATACACGGTACACGGGGGGGAGTCATCCGAGTGCGGCGGCGAGTGACGGCCTCTCCCGGGCCACGGACTCCTCCTCAGGAAGGGTCCTCAGAAGGGTGGGTGAGCAGGCGGGGGCCGCGGCCTCGGGTTACAGCACGAGCAGATGTGAGGGGACAACGGCGAAAATGGGCAGGGCACGAGGCGCCAACCGGGGATTCAGCTCTGTCCTTCCCTCAGACGATAAAGCTCCAGCGCCCGAGCCGGTGTCCTGCGCCTCCTCTCCTCACTGTCCCTTCCGCCGGGCACTTAGGGCAGCCGCCGCCGCGCTGTCAACGAAACGGAGCTCAGCAGCGCGTGGCCTGGACGAGCCGAGTAAAATGGCGGCGCAATTACATTGCGCATGCCATTTTAAATCGGATTTCAATTAATTTAAAATCGCCGATTTTACTATGGGCGAATTAATCAAATTAATTCGATTAATCGCCCAGCTCTAAGTTGAACATCACAATCCACTGGTTCATCCTATGAGACTTTCGATTAGATTGTGAACTGTCATTGTCTTTGTGAATAATTCAATATTTTTACATAAATTTTTTTTACTAATTTTTACGAACAGCTTAAGTAGAAATGTTCAAAAGTATAAAATTTGAGGATATTTTATTCAAAATTAATAATTGCATTTACTTTTAGCAGATGACTGCCCCATCAAATCAGAGGGAATGCTGACATCTTCAATTTTTAAATCGGATGATCTTGAGATCACACGGGATACAATTGAAGTGAATGCCATTACTCCAGATATACCATCATCACTTCACAGCAAAGATCTGTCATCTGATCCTTTGAAACAGGTTCTGTCTTCTGGCTCATTACCAACTACTAAGGAAAATCAAAGTCACAATATAAGAATTGTAAAACTAATTGATTCTAAAGGAAAGAAGCCATTTTCATATTCAGAATATGAAAATAGTTTTCTCAAAAACACTTTTCTTAAACATGAAAAACTTCACACAGCAGATAATAGATTTTCATGTTCAGAATGTGGGAAATGTTTTAATCACAAATCAGATTTAGTAAGGCACCAGAGAATTCACACAGGGAAGAAGCCTTTTTCCTGTTCAGAATGTGGGAAATGTTTTAACCAGAAATCAGATTTGGTTGTGCACCATAGAACTCACACGGGGGAGAAGCCTTTTTGCTGTTCAGAATGTGGGAAATGTTTTAGCCGAAAATCAGATTTGATTAAGCACCTAAGAACTCACACAGGGGAGAAGCCTTTTTGCTGTTCAGAATGTGGGAAATGTTTTAACCGCAAATCAGATTTGGTTGAGCACCATAGAACTCACACAGGGGAGAAGCCTTTTTGCTGTTCAGAATGTGGGAAATGTTTTAACCGGAAATGGAATCTTGTTATACACCAAAGAAATCACACAGGGGAGAAGCCTGTTTCATGTTCAAAATGTGGAAAATGTTTTAAACCAGAAAGTGCTTCTTGATATCCACCAGATAACCCACACAGGAGAGAAGCCTTTTTCATGTTCAGAATGTGGTAAATGTTTTAACCAGAAAGTGCTTCTTGATATCCACCAGAGAATTCACATAGGGGAGAAGCCATTTTCATGTTCAGTATGTGGGAAATGTTTTAACCAAAAAGTGCGTCTTGATAGCCACCAGAGAACCCACACAGGGGAGAAGCCTTTTTCATGTTCAGAATGTGGGAAATGTTTTAACCGTAAATCAAATTTTGTTAAGCACCAGAGAATTCACACAGGGGAGAAGCCTTTTTCATGTTCAGAATGTGGGAAATGTTTTAACCAGAAATCAAGTTTTGTTAAGCACCAGAGAACTCACACAGGGGAGAAGCCTTTTTCCTGTTCAGAATGTGGGAAATGTTTTAACAATCAATCAGATTTGGCTAAGCACCACAGAACTCACACAGGGGAGAAGCCTTTTTCCTGTTCAGAATGTGAGAAATGTTTTAACAATCAATCAAATTTTGTTAGACACCAGAGAACTCACATGGGGGAGAAGCCTTTTTCATGCTCTTAATGTGGGAAATGTTTTCTACCAAAATTAATTCTTAATGAACATCAGGGAAGTCACATAGGGGAGAAGCCTTTTTCATGTTTAGAATGTTGGAAATATTTTAACTTAAAATTGTATCTTCTTAAAGGGGTTGACCTCTCCTAAGAGAACTGTCATTCCTCATGTTTGGTCACGTTAAAATAAAAGCACTCATTGTATGAGAATGATCAGTACTAAATATGTTGAACAGCAATGTTGGACTGAGCTATCATCTTGGAAAAACTTTCGCTAACTAACTTTGCAGTTAATGAGATGCCGTTATGGAAGCTCAAGCCAGAATGGAGACATAAAATGACATCAGAGCCATTAAGAGATATGTTTGGCATACACAAAGGTTAATAGGAGTATCTGCAGGGCATTGTGAGAGTAAATAAGTGGTGTAATATGGTAGTAAGTAGTGTCTGTGACAAGGACAATACAGTTGTCAATATGTGAAGTTATGTGAGTAACGACATTAGTTAAAAGGACATGGAGCTTTATAGATTGTAAAGGAGTTTGGTGAAATACTCCTAAATATTGTCATGCTGTATTATCACTTTCTTTATTGTCTTTGCCTGCAGTATGAGGTTATCATGTATACGCCTTTTGCTGCAATATGTAGTTCTTTTGTCTAACCATATATAAAAAGCCCAAATGAGATCCTACATATATTCAGGAGTAGAAATCAACAACATAGCCTACAAACGTTACTCCCATAAACAAAATTTCAGTATGAAATACAATATCTTTATTTCAACAAAACACATAAAAACATGTAAAAAGAAGAGATTATGCAGAGAAAAATCATCTGGTTAGTATATAAAACGTGTTTAAATCTGTCCCAAAGTATAGTTTAGAAAAATCATTCACATATATCTAATTTTAAGTGGAAATCCTATATAATAATAATAATCTTTATTTATATAGCGCCATCATATTCCGCAGCGCTTTACAGTTTAACAGTTTCAAAACACAAGTCATAAGTAACAACGTTAACAATACAATAATTAAAGCAAAATAAGACGACCCTGCTCGTGAGAGCTTACAATCTACAATTAGGTGGGGGAGATACAGGTATACAATGGTGCATTTACAATGATGGTCCAGCCATCTTGAGGGAGTGAGGGATGGATGGAGATAGTGAATGGGCTACACACACACTTACACATAGAATGATAGTCCTAATTTCTTGGCGTAGAGCATTCCAGAGGATTGGCGCAGCGCGGGAGAAGTCTTGGAGTCAGGAGTGGGAGGTACGGATTAGTGCAGAGGTTAGTTGAAAGTCGTTTGCAGAGCGCAGCAGTCGGTTAGGCCGATAGATAGAAATGAGGGAGGAGATGTAGAGGGGTGCTGCACTGCTGCACTGTGGAGAGCTTTGTGGGTGAGAACAAGTACTTTGAATTGGATCCTATGAATGGGCAGCCAGTGTAAGGACTGGCGAAGAGCGGACGCGTCCGAGTACCGATTAGCCAGATGGATGACCCTGGCTGCTGCATTAAGGATGGACTGGAGAGGGGATAGTCGAGTAATGGGGAGGCCAAGTAATAGAGCGTTGCAGTAGTCCAGGCGGGAGTGGATCAATGCTACAGTGAGGGTTTTTGTTGTTTCCATGGTTAGAAAAGGGCGTTTTCTAAGATGTTCTTTAGGTGTAGGCGGCAAAAGCGGGCAAGAGATTGTATATGGGAGGTGAAGGAGAGATTGGTGTCAAACATAACACCCAGACAGCGAGCCTGCTGCCGGGGTGTTATTATGGTGCCGCCCACGGAGAGGGAAATGTCAGATTTAGGGAGGTTAGTTGACGGCTGGAGCAGAAGAAGTTCAGTTTTGGAGAGGTTGAGTTTCAGAAAGAGAGCGGACATGATGTTGGAGACTGCGGACAGACAGTCAGTGGCGTTCTGTAGAACAGCGGGGGTAAGGTCGGGGGATGACAGGTATAGTGTGTCATCAGCATAAAGATGGTACTGAAAACCAAATCTGCTTATGGTCTGTCCAATTGGGGCCGTGTAGTAGAGAGAAGAGAAGTGGGCCAAGGACTGAGCCCTGGGGTACACCGACAGTGAGAGGAAGAGGAGATGACATGGAGCCAGAGAACGAAACACTGAAGGAGCGGTCAGAAAGATAGGAGGAGAACCAGGAGAGAACAGTGTCCTTAATACCTAGTGACTGGAGCCTAGACAGTAGGAGACGGTGGTCAACTGTGTCGAAAGCTGCAGAAAGGTCGAGAAGAATGAGCAGAGAGTGGTCACCATTACGTTTTGCTGTCAGAAGGTCATTGGTCACTTTGATGAGTGCAGTTTCAGTCGAATATAGGGGGCGGAAGCCAGACTGTGAAGGGTCTAGGAGGGAGTGAGTGGAGAGGTAACGGGTAAGGCGGGAGTAGACTAGGCGCTCCAAAAGTTTAGAGATGAAGGGGAGATTGGAGACCGGTCTGCAGTTGTTTGTGCAGGAAGGGTCGAGAGCGGGTTTCTTCAGTAATGGAGTAACGATGGAGTGTTTGAAGGAGGATGGGAAAATGCCAGAGGAGAGTGAGAGATTAAAGATTGTAGTTAGGTGAGTTGTGACAACTGGAGAGAGAGACTTGAGGAGATGTGAGGGAATGGGGTCGGTAGTGCATGTAGTCGGACGAGAGGAAGAGAGGAGTCTGGAGACTTCTTCTTCTGTGATGGGATCAAATGTGGAAATTGAGCCAGGGGAAATGCAGGGAGGGATGCGAGTCACAGCACTTGGTGGTTGAGAGCAGATTTCCTGACGGATAGTATCTATTTTTGCTATAAAGTGGGAGGCCAGGTCGTCAGCACAAATGTCTGTGATAGGGGCTTGTGCTTTTGGCCTGAGGAAGGAGTGAAAAGTGTCAAAAAGTTTCTTGGGGTTGTTGGCTAGTGAGGAGATCAGGGTGGTGAAGTAGGTCTGTTTGGCGAGGTGAAGGGCAGCATTATAAGTTCTTAGCATGAATTTAAAGTGGATGAAGTCTTCTGGTGTGCGGGTTTTTCTCCAAAGGTGTTCAGCACTCCTAGAGCATCGCTGAAGAAGTTGAGTTTGCAATGTGAGCCAGGGCTGTTTTACTGTGTGTTTGGAAGTTCTGAGGGTGAGCGGTGCTACTTGGTCAAGGGTGCTTCTAAGAGTGTCATTGTAGTGATGAACAGCCAGATTAGGACAAGAAAAAGAGGAAATTGGGGACAGCGATGAGTGTAGGGAGTCTGAAAGTGTCTGAGGGTTAATGGCTTGTAGATTTCTGAATGTGTAGTAGGTAGGAGTGCGCTGGGGTGGTCGAGGATTTGTGAGGGTGAAGGAGAGAATGTTGTGGTCAGAGAGTGGAAGCGGTGAGTTATTTAGGTGGGAGATTGAACAGAGGTGGACAAAGACCAGGGTGTCACGGGTGTTACCATCCTTGTGTGTCTCAGAGGTTGAAAGCTGTATGGAAGAAGTATAACAATTATATACCATATACCATATCATCCTATATCATTACAAATCTCAGGTGTACGGTCTCCGCCGAGTGGTAAATAGCAATTCACAATAAGGCCAGATACAAAAAATATATGTGTGGTTTACAATCCACACATAAATAAATATTAAATTGTAGACTAATAAAATGACAGTGCTCATGTAAACATTCAAAAATATTACACACAATATATGTTATAAACCCGATTCCATAGGGTGTGTGGCATTATGTGTATGACACGGTCACAGCTTCAAATAGTCTTCATTGCTAGTGCATAAATCAAGAAGTATTAGAACATGTAAAAATGTTTTTCTTGTAATGCTTCCTCATAAACCCTTTCTGAGGAAGCACTACATGTGCAACGTGCGTAAAAGGTCACTTGTGGGTAAAGTAATCATCTCTATAGCTCTGTCTTGTCTGTGTATGCCTCTGTGGTATGTGGACCTTGTGGGGTTTGCCACGTTCTACTGCTTCTTGATTTATGCGCTAGCAATGAAGACTCTATTTGAAGCAGTGACAGCGTCAAAATACTGTTTTGTCTTCACACACTCACTCACTGTGATTGTCTCTCTTAGGCCAGACACATCTACACAATCAACAAGTGGGTTATAATTTAGCTATAAAAATAATATAAATTATCAAATATATTTTAGTCCCCCCTTTTATCTCTCCCATATCAAGATTCTTGCAGGTAGAATCAGCGCGGATGAGCGCCTACTGTGCTTTCTCTCCCCAGCCACAATTCCCCATCTTATTTCCGTACCCCCTTTCTCCCCTAGTCATCTTTTCCCATCTAGGTATATATCTACCATCTACCTAAATTAAATCCCCATGGTGATAAACTATATGCAGATTAATTCTATACTATATTGGTTTGTTGTCCCTGGAGGATAGCTCCTGCTGATGAACACTAATAATGGTCCCTCCACTAGATACCATTGGTAAGATACATGGTGCTTCACGTCCAGTAATTATTGTGAATAGTGTATATTATTATGGGCAGTTGTTCTTTGAGATCGTAGATTTAACATATGTCAAGATAAAAAGTGAGTATGTAATATCCCAAAATTTCAAAGGTTCTGGTTACAATTGATAACTTCCTTGTCAATTCCTGAACCCTAATGGTGTAAAAATTATATTTCCCCCCTTATTAAAACAAAGCCAGGTATATATTGAGCCTAATGTGAAAAACTTACCCTTTTTTCTTTCTGTCCAAATTTTTATTTCCTTCTTTTTTCCATAAATTCCTTGATATTTTTGATTTTAAGTTTATAACAGGATTTCGGGGGCCGATTTGTCCTGGAACCCATGTTTCTCTCTGTGGCCCTGGTATACTGTGGTTCTGGTTTATTGTCCATACTGCTATTTATGAGCTGGATGGATTTCCACGATATTGAACTCCGTGCACCTCGCTTTCTGACATCAGTGGGTGTGGATTCCCAGCTCTGACGCAGCGTTCGGGTCATTTACTGCTCTCTGTGCCTGCTCTTCACGCAGTGACGTTTGAGCTTAGAATTATTTTTATTCAATTAGAATAAAATATAAATAAAATTAACATGGTTAAAAATAGTTGTACATTTAAATAGCCACAAAATTACACATCAGTACATAAGAAACGATTCAATAATTTATTCTGGACCTCATAATTGTGACCCTGGCATGTGACTGTAATAAGCATGTAACTGTAATAAGACATGTGACTGTAATAAGACGTGATTATAATAGACATGTGACATGTCTCCCAAAGTGACGTGAGAAGACAGTTTAGCAGACTTGTTATTGGCAAAGCAGCTGGGCCCGATGGCCTCAGCCCACGTGTCCTCAGAGCATGTGCAAACCAACTGTGTACTGTCTTCCAGCACCTGTTTAACTGGAGCCTTCAATCACAGGGGGTACCAGAACTGTGGAAGACCACCTGCCTGGTGCCGGTTCCTAAGACCACTTTTCCAACTTCCCTACACGACTATTGTCCAGTGGCCTTAACATCACATGCTATGAAGTCCTTGGAGTGAATAATACTCGCCTACTTGTGCCCGAGGGTGAGGGCCTACACTGACCCCCTGCAGTTTGCGTACCAGCAGAGATTGGGGGTGGATGATGCTGTAGCGTCTCTTCTACATACAATGCATTCGTTCTTGGACAATGATGGCACTGCAGTGCGTGCCATGTTCTTTGACTTCTCTAGTGCTTTCAATACCTTACAGCCACCCTTACTACGTAATAAGTTGACTGATATGGCGGTAGATGAGGGGATGGTGAACTGGGTAAGTGACTACCTGACGGACAGGCCGCAGTTTGTAAGGATGGGGGAGGTGGTATCTGGCAGTGTACGGAGCAATATTGGAGCCCCTCAGGGTACAGTGCTGTCACCCTTCCTCTTCACATTGTATACAGCTGACTTTCAGTATAAATCTGATTTTTGTCACCTCCAAAAATTCTCAGATGACTCCGTGATTGTAGGGGGCATTGTGGGGGCCGGGGGAGGAGGAATATAGAAGGGTGGTTTCTGACTTTGTGGATTGGTGTCAGACTAACTGTCTAGAACTAAATGTAAAGAAATCCAAGGAGATGGTGGTGAGTTATAGAAGGAAAAAGGAGGATTACTTACCAATCACTATTGCTGGCCAGGAGGTTGAGATTGTTGAGAGCTACAAATATTTGGGGGTTCACCTTGACAGTAAACTTGATTGGAGGTGTCAGACAGAAAAGGTTTACAAGAAGGCAATGAGCAGACTGTACTTTCTGCGGAAGCTCAGGTCGTTCAATATGTGCAGTAAAATGTTGGAGATGTTCTACCAGTCCTTTGTAGCAAGCGCCATCTTTTTTGCTATCATTTGCTGGGGCAGTAGTGTGCGAGTAGCTGACGCTAATAAGCTCAACAAACTTATCAAGAAGGCAAGTGCAGCTGTTGGCCTCCATCTGGACTCTTTTGAGGAGGTATTGGAGGATAGAATTCAGAAGAAGTGTAGGGCTATAATGAACAATAATACACACCCACTATACGAGCTGTTCTTGAAGCAGAAGAGCACATTCAGTAGCTGTCTAATCCTACTAAGGTGCAAGAAGGAGAAATTCAGGAAATCGTTTGTACCTACTGCTATGGGGATGTATAATAATTTCCTTAGGGTGGTAGAAAATAATGACTGATGGCTGGTGTACTAATGTCAATTAACATTGACTTATATACACCTGAACTACCCACTTTTATTTATTATGTAATGTTGGTATAACTGCAAGATTTGTGTCCTAATATTTTATGTACTGCTGTTTGTATTGCTGCTGTAATACTGTAATTTCCCCCCGGGATCAATAAAGTGTATCGTATCGTAGATGTGACTGTAATGAGATGTGACTGTAATAGACATGTGACTGTAATGAGATGTGACTGTAATAGACATGTAACTGTAATAGACATGTGACTGTAATAGGCATGTGACTGTAATAGGCATTTGACTATATTAGACATGATTGTAATAGACATGTGTTGTAATAGGCATTTGACTAATAGGCATGTGACTGTAATAGACTTGTGACTGTAACAGACATGTGACTGTAATAAGATGTGACTAATAAAATGTGACCGTAATAGATATGTGACTGTAATAAGATGTAACTAATAGACTTGGACTTCCGGGAGGCGGAGCCAAGGAATGGCCGCTTTTTAGCAGAGCTCCCCGCTGGCCTACTCTCATCCGTGGCCATCCCTCAGTTTCTGAGCGGAGAAACAACATTAATCAGCGGGGGAATACCTGGACAGGGGGCTCGTCTGTCGGGTCTGCCTCTCCAGGCTCCTCGGGAGGCTCCAGGCGCAGGAGATGCCGTGCAGCGTGGTACAGGCCGCCGCCTGTGAGCTGTGACTATAGAGGGACTTGCACAGATAAGAGGTCCCGAGATAACAAGCGACCACCCGCCGGGAGAGAAAAAACAAACAAACAGTGAAGTCCTGAAGATTTGGCCTTTATCGCATCTAGGGCCGGAGGAGGTGAGTGCAGTGGCAATAGGGGGAGGGTTAACTACAACAGACGCCATCTTCCTGCCACTCACAGCCCTCAGCAACATCCCTGCACTACAGGCTTGTTTTAAGTTGCTGACCATCTCCTCAAAGGTGACAGAAGCAATAAAGCACTCAAGGTCTGTCTGATAAGGGTTTAACCCCTGAGACCCCTTTACAGAGCTCAAATAAATCAGCCTTAAGGTACTGCCACACTAAACAATCCCGCTAGCGATCACTATAACGACGCATACTAATGCGATCGCTAGCGGGATTGTTTCTATATCGCTAAATGCGGCCACATTTAGCGATATAGTTAACGACGCTATCGCCGTTAGCGATCTTCTTAACGACTTTAGCGGTACAAAAGTACCGCTAAATCGCTAAGAAAAGGTGCCACACAGCGATAAGATACTTACCCAGCGGGAGCGCCGACGAGAAAATAGGTCCGGAACGATTCCAGCGACGAGCGAGATCACAGCAGGAAGCTCGTCGCTGGAAGCTGCCGCACTGAACAATATCGCTAACGGGATCGCTAAATAGTGACGTTTTTTAGCGATCCCGTTAGCGATATTGTTTAGTGTGGCATACCCTTAAGAAGTCACAAGGGGATTACCTCAGAGACTACACACAATACAGGACCTAGAGGACAGTTAATATTGACTTTATTAACCCTTTGTCAGCGGTCTAACCTGGTGAAGTCCTCACTCAGTGACACATTAATTTGCTTACAACTTAGAGGATTATATTAGTCCTCTCTGACTTTCAAGGTTATTTAACCTCTATAAATAAAGGTCAACAACAAGAGTCTAATATTCTATACGCTCCATATAGGAGTTACATGCTACATAGCAGATTCTAATGTAACATTTCTTAACTGAGACATCACCGCCTTCTATCTTCTCACCAATGTCACTGAGTATGGATAAATTTGTGGGCAAACAAACTAAAGGAGGCCGTGCCTCTTCTCGAAACCAACAAGGCTCATCCTCGCCTAAATCTACCTCTGATACCAGTAGCGAGACTTCTCATTCAATAGCTGATGCCATCATGGAACTCCTTATGCCCGAAATAGACTCTAGATTTGCCACTCTTCAAACCTCAATAGACTCTATAATATCACAAGTTAATAGTCAGGGCACTCGCCTGGATGAGGCTGAACAACGTATCTCTGATCTGGAGGATGTTACCAGGGAAATGGCAGAACATCTAGAGGGAAAAGAGAAAGTCGTCACAGAGCTTCAATCCAAAGTGGACGACTTAGAAAACCAATCTAGACGCAATAACTTGAAACTGATAGGACTACCTGAGTCCATACATCCCTCTGAATTGCTAAAACTAACATCTGAGTGGCTGCCAGGAGCCTTGGACATTCAACTAAGATCCGGTTCAATGGCGGTTGAGAGAGCACACAGAATAGGCCCGCATAGGGGAAAAGACAACGACAGACCCAGACCGGTGATATTCAAGGTCCTTGACTTTCAAGACAAAATTCGTCTACTCACTGCTTACAGGAAGAAAGAGCACCTATCCTACGAAGAGCACAAAGTTCTGTTTCAGGACTATTCGGCCATGGTGACGACCAGACGCAGGGCCTTCAACCCGGTGTGTAAGTTGCTGGCTGACAAAAACATCAAGTTTGGCCTGCAATATCCGGCGACACTGCGCTTTAACCTTTCTGGGAAAAACTGGGCTTTCGATGATCCGGTGAAGGCTCTGGAGGTTGTCCGGGATACTCCCCAGCCACCATGAGCAAGATCCAGAGTGGCTTACTCAGTGACAATACCATGAATCACATAAGGTGATGTCAACTGACATCTGTTTGTTATGTTGTTGTTTTTTGCTGTATTTTTACTTCTGCATCTAACGTTAGGATGCGGGTTTAAGGGAAATGTTGAATATGGCACACAATTACAAATTTTGTGGGAGGGGGAGGTTTTTTGGGGAGAGGGTCTCTTCATTCGACTTCAGGTAATCAATAATCCAGGGATTCTAATGCCTACTCGCTGGGATGGGCAGGGATCCCATTATTATGTAACGGTTACATCTAATCGCATTTCCCGCACTGGAGTGGGTTAATGGTAGAAATCAATAGGCAAAAAATGTCCGCTGTGATATCTCTCCTTTGGTGTTCCTGGAATGTCAATGGCCTAAATTCCCCGGTCAAGAGGAAAAAATTTTAAATTATCTGCATCGAGAAAATTTTCATATTGTACTTTTGCAGGAGACACACTGGGTGAAGGGCAACCATCCGGTGTTTTCTAGCAAAAAATTTATGTTATGTGCAGAAGCTTCTTTTACTAAAAAAACAGGGGTGTCGCTATTATGATAAACAGGAATATTGACCATGAGATAGTGGATGTGTTAGAAGATCCTTCAGGGAGGTTTGTCTGCATTAAGCTGGTTATAGAGGGGACGACCTACAGTGTAATTAATATTTATGCGCCAAATTCATCGGATCCATTCTTTCGGGCTAATGTGCTAAAACAAATCGCAGGATGGGACACCTCCCATATGATTGTGGGTGGCGATTTTAATGAGGTACATGACACTGAGATGGATAGATCTAATTCTCAATCTCCTCATATATCTACGCAAGAGAGACTAATACAATCTTTTTTAGATCACCTGGGATTGTTGGATGTTTGGAGAGTGCAACACCCTGTTGAGAGAGATTACTCTCACTATTCACATGTTCATAATTCCCATGCTAGAATTGACTACTGGTTGTTGGGCCCCTCACTCATGCCAAGAATCACACATACCAAAATTCTGGACGTGCACATCTCAGATCATGCACCGATAACGTTCAGCCTAAAACTAACTAACCCAATCTATTTTCATAGGAAATGGAGATTTCCAACATATTTATATCACTCAGATGATTTAAAAAAATTAATTCAATTCTCATGGGACACGTACAAATCTGATAACCAAATGCATTGTGAAACACCAATTCCTTTCTGGGATACCTCTAAAGCAGTGCTGAGAGGGCAAATAATCGTGTATATATGTCATAAAAAAAACAGTTGCAGGAGCGGACCCTGGCAGCGCAGAGGGCTTTACCTTTAGCATATAAAAATTTTAAACTTAATAATTCACCCCTCACGAAAAAACAATATATCGAGGCAAAGGATTCGGCGGATGCACTAGCTCATGAATGGGCCACTTATAGTATTGATCTTCAAAAGCACAAATTTTTTAAATGGGGCAACAAACCTGGCAAATTACTTGCATCTCTTACTAGACCATATAGAAAGGCCACAAGGATTCACAAAATTCGGACCAAAGGGGCAGAGTGTTGACAGAGAATGAGGAGATTGTAGAGGAATTTAGATCATTTTTTTGGCTCTCTGTACAAAGCGGAGAAGAGAGGGGGACGATATTCTAAACTTTATGCAAACGGAGGTGGCACCTTTACTAACAGAGGAACACAGGGAAATCCTTAATGCTCCTATATCCCCTTCAGAAGTCATCCAAACTATCAGCTCCTTGAAGCTCTCTAAATCTCCCGGCCCTGATGGGTATAGCAATGAATTTTACAAAATATTAGGAGGAAGTATAGGGACACATCTTTGTGAAGTCTTTAATCAGTTGGTTCGATCGGGGAAGCTCCCGGACCGTTTCAATGAAGCAGACATAATAGTGCTCCCCAAACCGGGCAAAGATCCTTTACTAGTGGAAGGATATAGACCAATCTCGCTTTTAAACTCCGACTTTAAAATTTTCACTAAAATACTAGCAAATAGAGTGCAAAAAATAATCCCCAACCTGATATTGCCTCAACAAATTGGGTTTGTCCACGGTAAATCCATAACATACAACATACAGACGGCTTTGGGAGCTACTCTTACGGAAAATCTCATGGCTGTTTAGAGTCTATTGTGGTCAGCCTGGATGCTGACAAAGCGTTTGACAGGGTTGCATGGGATTATCTCGACATCCTGGAGTTTAGAAACTTTGGTCCATGGTTCTGTGAGGCGTTAAAGTTGTTATATAAAAACCCGGTGTCCAGGCTGGCCATAAATGGTATACTCTCTTCCACATTTGAAATCCAGAGAGGAACGCGTCAGGGCTGCCCCTTATCGCCCTTACTTTTTAACCTTGCTTTAGATCCTTTACTTAGAACTCTCCAAAACTCTTCAACATACAGGGGCATAGAGGTAGGCTCCACCTCACTTAAAATTGCGGCATTTGCCGATGATATACTTCTATTCATCTCCAATCCCAATGCGGCAATACCAGTTATCATGGAGGCCCTAAATCAAATAACTCGACACTTCCTTTCCAATGGAGCACATCATCTATCAAATATTTGGGTGTCCACCTCCCGGCAGATTTGACGTCCTTATACCACATTAATATTAGACCCCTAATTACGTCCATATTTAAGCTTCTAAACTCCTGGAAACACTTTACTGTCTTTTTCCGGACGATGTCATTTAATTAAGATGATAATATTTCCAAAACTATTGTATATTTCCAAACACTACCTATTTTGTTGACACGTGCTGATGTTAAATCTCTAAACACTGCTTTTAGGAATTTTATTTGGGGAGACAAAAAGCGTACACGCATAGGTCTAATCAAACTACAAGCCCCAAAGGAGGAGGGTGGCACCAATTTCCCAGACATTGCAAAGTACAATCTAGCAGCAAATGTCAGATACACCATTGATTGGTTAAGAGGTAGATCACATTTCGCAAATGTACTTTTAAACCAACAATTAAGTCCCCATGTCTCCTTACCAGCATTACTACATATGGCCAATGATGACCTTATTGCAGATTTAAGAAACCACCCCACCATATGGCAAATTATGCAGACGTGGAGGAAATGCCGGAGACTATGTCATTTGAGAAGCGATGTCTCTCCTTTTGTGCCCTTTCTGGGTAACCCGGGCTTTATGGGAGGTAAACCACCCTTATCTTACATTGAGCTGGCTGGGCAGGGTTGCATCTTGGCAGCCGACCTATTAGATGATAGATTCTCCATGCTTGCATTTGACATAGCAGCACAACGTTTCCCAACATTTGTAAATAAGCCCTTCCTTTTTCTTCAAGCAAGGAGCTTAACTTTGAAAAGTATAGCAACTAGGGTGGGAGATAGAGGTAGGAATGCTTTGGATGGCTTCCTTAGGACCGCCAGGGTGCAGATAGCCTCGTGTTATGTTTTGGTAGCTGAGGAGAGCAGGCAAAAACGGCAATACACCAGAGAGGTTGGAATCTACTGGATTGCAGTACCCTGACTAACCACCACAACTAAAGGCAGCCGTGGAGAGTACCTACGTTGGTCCTAGACGCCTCGTCACAGCCTGACAGGTTAACTACACCTAAAGATAGAAAGAGGAAAGCTATCTGCCCCGGAGCAGATCCCCAAAGAACATAGGAAGCCCCCAAACATGTAATGGCGGTTAGACAAGAGGAAATACAGACACAGACAGAAAATAGTATGAGCAAACGCTGGGGCCCAATCTGCCTAGACAGAAAAGGATAGGAAGGATACTTACTGCAATCCAAAAAAACCCTAAAAAAACCCAACGCTACTAATTGCAAAAACACCTGAGATCACACGACCTCTACCACCTAAATTAGTTCTCTGGTGTAACAAAACTCAGCCGCAGCCACTGAAAAAACTGGAAAAGGCAAATGAACAAACAACAGTGGCTCCAGAGGAACCGAGAGGAGCCCAAGCCCCCCGGGGAGGGGAACTTGGCCAACCTCACAGAAATGCAGAGAAATATGCAAATGGCAAGCACAAAAACAAAAAACAGAAAATATCTTATCTGAGAGCAGGAGAAGAGGCAAGACTCAGCAAGCTTCCAAGTGAACCAGGAAACAACATTGCGACAACAATTGATCACCGGCAACCATGATGGGGGGAAACCTCACTTATATCCAGCCAGTCTATGATTCCTGATTGCCAATCCTCATTGAATGGTTCAGTACTGTTTGTAACCACCAGAGGGAGCTTCTGCTCAGAATTCATTTCTAAAACATTTATAACAGTACCCCCCCCCCCTTGAGGAGGGGTCACCGAACCCTCATTTGTGCAACCAGGTCGGTCAGGATGAGCTCTGTGATACGCACGGATCAGTCTCCTAGCATGGATGTCCGAAGCAAACACCCAAGAATTGTCCTCCTGACCATAACCTCTCCACTTAACCAAATACTGGAGTTTCCGTCTAGAAAAACGAGAATCCAATATTTTCTCAACCACATACTCCAGATTGCCCTCAACCAAAACAGGGTCAGGAGGCGCAGCCATAGGAACCACTGGCTCGACAAACCTCTTCAATAAGGACTTGTGGAACACGTTATGGATCTTAAATGTCCCTGGAAGAAGTAAACGAAAGGAAACAGGATTAAGAATCTCCATGATCTTATAAGGTCCAATGAACCTAGGCTTAAACTTAGGAGATGCAACTCTCATAGGGATATTTCTTGAGGACAACCAGACCAAGTCCCCCACTTTAAACCGAGGACCATCAGTCCTATGCCGGTTGGCAAACCGCTGGGCCTTCTCCTGAGAGAAGGACAACCTCTCCACTACCTGGTCCGAAATCTGCTGCATACGCTCCACAACAGAGTCAACACCCGGACAGACAGAAGCCTCCGTCTGTCCCGAAGAAAATCGAGGGTGAAACCCAAAATTGCTGAAAAATGGAGACATCAAAGTGGCAGAGCTTGCCCTATTATTAAGAGCAAACTCAGCCAAAGGCAAAAAAGAGACCCAGTCATCTTGATCAGCAGACACAAAGCATCTCAGATAAGTCTCCAATGTCTGGTTTGTTCTCTCAGTTTGTCCATTGGTCTGAGGATGAAAAGCAGAGGAGAAGGACAATTGAACACCAAGTTTAGAACAAAAAGTCCTCCAAAATCTGGAAACAAACTGGACTCCCGATTACCCGCGTCATAATTACGTTCAGTTGGAGAAATTTTTCGAGAGAAAAAAGCACAAGGGTTACTTTTAAAGGTCTCAGGATCTCTTTGGGACAAAACGGCACCTGCCCCAATTTCAGAGGCATCAACCTCCACCTGAAATGGCAGAGAAACATCAGGCTGCCGTAGAACAGGAGCAGAAGTGAATCTCTGTTTAAGTTCCTGAAACGCAGAGACTACCTCAGGAGGCCAATTCACCACATCAGAACCCTTTTTGGTCAAATCAGTCAATGGTTTAACACTAACAGAGAAATTACCAATAAATTTACGATAAAAATTGGCAAAACCCAAGAATCTCTGAAGAGCCTTTAACCCCTCTCTGACATTAGACGTACTATCCCATCCATAAAACCCGTGCCATTCTGCCCATGGACGGGATAGTACGTCATAGGCGATCAGCTGCGCTCCTGAGGGGAGCGCAGCTAATCGCCGCCGGGTGTCGGCTGATTATCACAGCTGACACCCGTGACTGTGTGTCAGGAGCGGTCACGGACCGCTCCCGGCACATTAACCCCTAGCACACCGCGATCAAACATGATCGCAGTGTACCAGCGGCACAGGGGAGCATCGCGCAGGTAAGGGGCTCACTGCACGCTCCCCTGAGACCCTCAGACCAGCGCGATGTGATCGCGCTGTTCTGAGGGCTTCCTCCCTCCCAGGACCCGGATCCAAGATGGCGCCGGGGTCCTGGAGGGAGGCAGCTTCCTCAGTGCCTGCTGAGAGCAGGCGATGAGGAAGCCTGCTGCACTGCCTGAGCGATCGCTGGTGTGACAGTGTGCTGTGCACACTGTCACACCAGCGATTTGATAAAATACAGTGATGTCCCACCCTGGGACAAAGTAAAAAAGTTAAAAAAAAATAAAAATAAACGTTATAAAAAAAAATCCAAAATAAAAAAAAAAAAAAAAAATATTCCCCAATAAATTCATTTCTTCCTGTAAATAAAAAAAACAAAACAATAAAAGTACACATATTTGGTATCGCCGCGTCCGTAACGACCCCCCCTATAAAACTGTCCCACTAGTTAACCCCTTTAGTGAACCCCTTAAAAAAAAAAAAACGAAGCAAAAAATCAATGCTTTATCATCATACCGCCGAACAAAAAGTGGAATAACGCGCGATCAAAAAGACCGATATAAATAAACATGGTACCGCTGAAAACGTCATCTTGTCCCGCAAAAAACGAGCCGCCATACAGCATCATCAGCGAAAAAATAAAAAAGTTATAGCTCGCAGAATAAAGCGATGCAAAAATAATTATTTTTTATATAAAATTGTTTTTATTCTATAAAAGCGCCAAAACATAAAAAAATGATATAAATGAGGTATCGCCATAATCGTACTGACCCGAAGAATAAAACTGCTTTATCAATTTTACCACACGCGGAACAATAAAAACGCCTCCCCCAAAAGAAATTCATGAATTGCTGATTTTTGTTCATTCTAACCTCCCAAAAATCGAAATAAAAAGCGATCAAAAAATGTCACCTGCTCAAAAATGGTACAAATAAAAACGTCAACTCGTACCGCAAAAAATAAGACCTCACATGACTCTGTGGGCCAAAATATGCAAAAATTATAGCTCTCAAAATGTGGCGATGCAAAAAACTATTTTTGCAATAAAAAGCGTCTTTTAGCGTGACAGCTGCCAATCATAAAAACCCGCTATAAATAGTAAATCAAACCCCCCTTTATCACCCCCTTAGTTAGGGAAAAATAATAAAATTAAAAAAATGTATTTATTTCCATTTTCCCATTAGGGTTAGGGTTAGGGTTGCGGCTAAAGTTAGGGTTAGGGTTGGCGCTAAAGTTAGGGTTAGGGTTGGGATTAGGGGTGTTTAGGGTTAGGTTTGTGGTTAGGGTTGGGATTAGGGGTGTGTTGGGGTTAGGGTTGGAGTTAGAATTGGGGGGTTTCCGCTGTTTAGGCACATCAGGGGCTCTCCAAATGTGACATGGCGTCTGATCTCAATTCCAGCCAATTCTGCGTTGAAAAAGTCAAACGGTGCTCCTTCACTTCTGAGCTCTGCCATGCGTCTAAACAGTAGTTTATCCCCACATATGGGGTATCAGCGTACTCTGGACCCCAAGAGTTATTGTGCAATTTGTCCTATTTCTTCCGTTACCCTTGGGAAAATAAAAAACTGGGGGCGAAAATATCATTTTTGTACAAAAAAAATTATTTTTTTGTTTTTTACGGCTGTACATTATAAACTTCTGTGAAGCACTTGGGGCTTCATAGCGCTCACCACACACCTAGATAAGTTCCTTGTGGGGTCTATTTTCCAAAATGGGGTCACTTGTTGGGGATTTCCACTGTTTAGGCGCATCAGGGGCTCTCCAAATGCGACATGACGCCCCAGACCATTCCATCAAAGTCTGCAATCCAAAACGTCACTACTTCCCTTCCGAGCCCCAACGTGTACCCATACAGTAGTTTTCTCCCACATATTGGGTATCAGCGTACTCAGGACAAATTGGGCAACAACTTTTGGGGTCCAATTTCTCCTGTTACCCTTGTAAAAATAAAATATTGGGGCGAAAAAATCATTTTTGCAGAAAAAAAAAAAAAGATTTTTTATTTTTACGGCTGTGCGTTATAAACTTCTGTGAAGCACTTCGGGGTTCAAAGTGCTCACCACACACCTAGATAAGTTCCTTGTGGGGTCTATTTTCCAAAATGGGGTCACTTGTGGGGGTTTCCACTGTTTAGGCGCATCAGGGGCTCTCCAAATGCGACATGACGCACCCAGACCATTCCATCAAAGTCTGCAATCCAAAACGTCACTACTTCCCTTCCGAGCCCTGACGTGCGCCCATACAGTAGTTTTCGCCCACATATTGGGTATCAGTGTACTCAGGACAAATTGGACAACAACTTTTGGGTTCCAATTTCTTCTGTTACCCTTGTGAAAATAAAATATTGGGGGCGAAAAAATCATTTTTATAAAAAAAAAAGATTTTTTATTTTACGGCTGTACGTTATAAACTTTAGTGAAACACCTGGGAGTTCAAAGTTCTCACCACACATCTAGATAAGTTCCTTGAGGGGTCTAGTTTCCAAAATGGTGTCATTTATGGGGATTTCCACTGTTTAGGCAGATCAGGAGCTCTCCAAACACGACATGGCGTCCAGCCAATTCTGCGTTGAAAAAGTCAGACGGCGCTCCTTCCCTTCCAAACTCTGCCATGCACCCAAACAGTGGTTTACCCCCATATATGGGGTATCAGCGCACTCAGGACAAATTGCACAATAACTTTTGGAGTCTTGTTACCCTTGGAAAAATAAAAATTGGGGTGAAAAGATCATTTTTGTGGAAAAAATATGATTTTTAAATTTTACGGCTCTACGTTATAAACTTGTGTGAAGCACTTGGGGGTTCAAATTGCTCATCAAAAATCTAGATAAGTTCCTTAGGGGTCTAGTTTCCCAAATGGGGTCATTTGTGGGGGTTTCCACTGTTTAGGCACATCAGGGGCTCTCCAAATGCAACATGGCATCCAAACTCAATTCCAGCCAATTTTGGTTGGAAAAAGTCAAATGGTGCTCCTTCCATTCCGAGCTCTGCCGTGCGCCCAAACAGCGGTTCCCCCCACATATCGGGTATCAGCGTACTCAGGACAAATTGGACAACAACTTTTGTGGTCCAATTTCTCCTGTTACCCTTGGGAAAATAAAAAATTAGTGACTAAAAGATAATTTTTGTGGGAAAAAAATAGGATTTTTTATTTTCATGCCCGGGCATTATAAACTTGTGTGAAGCACTTGGGGGTTCAAAGTGCTCACCAAAGATCTAGATAAGTTCCTTAGGGGGTCTAGTTTCCAAAATGGGGTCACTTGTGGGGGTTTTCACTGTTTAGGCTCATCTGGGGCACTGCAAACGGAACATGACCCCCATTAACGTCTGCATTCCAAAACGTTACTACTTCCTTTCCAAGCCCTGCTGTGCGCCCAAACAGTTTCCCCCCCCCACATATGGGGTATCAGCGTACTCAGGACAAATTGGACAACAACTTTTGGGGTCCAATTTCCTTGGGAAAATTCAAAAATTTGGGACTAAAAAATAATTTTTGTGGAAAATTGATTTTTTTTTTTTCACACCCAGGCTTTATAAACTTTTGTGAAACACTTGAGGGTTCAAAGTGCTCACAACAGATCTAGATAAGTACCTTAGGGGGTCTAGTTTCCAAAATGGTGTCACTTGTGGGGGGTTTCCACTGTTTAGGCGCATCAGGGGCTCTCCAAACGCGACATGGCATCCAATCTAAATTCCAGCAATTTTAGTTTGAAAAAGTCAAACGTCGCTCCTTCCCTTACGAGCTCTGCCGTGTGCCCAAACAGTGGTTTTCCCCCACATATGGGTATTGGCGTACTCAGGAGAAATTGCATAACAACCTTATCTGTCCATTTTCTCCTTTTACCCTTGTGAAAATAAAAAAAAAGTTTGTAAAAGATATTTTTTGTGGCTAAAAAGTAAAATATTCATTTTTTCCTTCCACGTTGCTTTAGTTACTGTGAAGCACCTGAAGGGTTAATAAACTTCTTGAATGTGGTTTTGAGTACCTTGAGGGGTGCAGTTTTTAGAATGGTGTCACTTTTGGGTATTTTCTGCCATATAGACCCCTCAAAGTGACTTCAAATGTGAGGTGGTCCCTAAAAAAATGGCTTTGTAAATTTTGCTGTAAAAATGAGAAATCGCTGGTCAACTTTTAACCCTTATAACTTCCTAACAAAAAAAATTTTGGTTCCAAAATTGTGCTGATGTAAAGTAGACATGTGGGAAATGTTATTTCTTAACTATTTTGTGTGATATATTTCTCTGTTTTAAGGGAATAAAAATTCAAAGTTTGAAAATTGCAAAATTTTAAAAATTTTCGCCATATTTGCGTTTTTTTCAAAAATAAACGCAAGTTATATCGAAGAAATTTTACCACTAACATGAAGTACAATATGTCACGAGAAAACAATCTCAGAATCGCGAAGATCCGTTGAAGCGTTCCAGAGTTATAACCTCATAAAGAGACAGTGGTCAGAATTGTAAAAATTGGCCCGGTCATTAACGTGCAAACCACCCTTGGGGGTGAAGGGGTTAATGAAGTAGGTTGGACCCAATCACAGATGGCCTGAACCTTGACCGAGTCCATTTCAATAACAGATGGAGACAAAATGAATCCCAGAAATGAGATCCTCTGTATGCCAAAAAGACACTTTGATCCCTTCACATACAGAGCATTCTCTCTCAAAATCTGGAACACAGTCCGAACATGTTTCACATGAGAGTCCCAGTCAATGGAAAAAATCAAGATATCATCCAAATAAACAATCAGAAATTTATCCACAAAATCCCTGAAAATGTCATTCATAAAGGACTGGAAGACGGAAGGAGCATTAGTGAGCCCAAAGGGCATCACTAGGTACTCAAAATGCCCCTCTGGGGTATTAAACGCCGTCTTCCATTCATCCCCGTGCTTAATGCGAATAAGGTTATACGCCCCCCTGAGGTCAAGCTTGGTAGACCAAGTAGCACTTTTCACCCTGGAAAACAGGTCAGAAATCAAGGGTAACGGATATTGATATTTCACAGTGATATTGTTCAAGAGACGATAATCAATACACGGCCTTAATGAACCATCCTTTTTGGCCACAAAAAAAAAAAACGGCACCCAAGGGTGAAGAGGATGGTCTGATATGACCCTTCTCCAATGACTCCTTGATATAAGACCGCATAGCGTCATGTTCAGGTACAGACAAGTTAAAAAGGCGACCTTTAGGGAATTTACTACCAGGCACTAATTCAATAGCGCAGTCATAGCTTCTATGGGAGGGCAAGGATGCAGATTTACTTTCGCTAAACACATCAGAAAAATCAGTCAAAAAGTCAGGAACATCTTGAGCCTGGGGAGAGGCAGAAAAAACAGGAGTGTTGGCATTAACACATTGGCAGCCCCAACTGGTTACAGACACAGATTTCCAATCCAAAACAGGATTATGAGACTGCAACCAAGGGAAACCTGGTACAATAATGTCATGCAGATTATACAACACCAAAAATTTGCAACTCTCCTGATGATCAGGTTCAACCCTCATTATCACCTGAGTAGAGAACTGGGGTTTATTCTCAGCCAAAGGGGTAGAATCAATCCCCAGTAGGGGAATAGACTTCTGTAGGGGCATCAAGGGAAACCCACAACGTTTAGCAAAATCAAAATCCATCAGGTTAATAGCTGCTCTCGAATCAACAAAAGCCTGAGCAGAAAATGTGGACAGGGAGCAAATCAGGGTAACAGTCAACAGAAATTTAGTCTGAACACTACCCAAGACAACTGAGTGTGCAAAATGTCTTCCCCGCTTAGGGCAGACTGAAATAGCATGAGAGGCATCACCACAGTAGAAACATAACCCATTGCGTTTTCGAAACTCATGACGCTGTGCCCCAGAAGCCACTCTATCACACTGCATGGGTTCAGAAGCTGGTTCACAAGGCAACACTATTCCACGCATACTTCTACGCTCACGCAAACGTCTGTCAATTTGAATCGCTAATGACATAGAATCATTGAGACCAGAGGGAGCAGGGAAACCCACCATAACATCTTTTACATTCTCTGACAGACCCTTCCGAAAAAGGGCTGCCAAAGCATCATCATTCCATTTGGTCAGGACTGCCCACTTTCGGAATTTCTGACAGTACAACTCAGCGTCCTCAAGCCCCTGATTTAATGCCAAGGTTTTTTCAGCTTGATCAGTGACATTAGGTTCATCGTACAATAACCCCAGAGCCAGAAAAAATGCATCAACATTACTCAAAACTGGGTCCCCAGGTGTCAGGGAAAAAGCCCAATCCTGAGGATCGCCGCGCAGAAGAGAGATGACAATTTGAACCTGCTGTGCTGCGTTCCCTGAGGACTTAGGTTTTAAGGCAAAAAACAACTTACAGTTATTTTTGAAATTCAGAAATTTAGCTCGATCCCCCAAAAACAAATCTGGCATGGGGATCCTGGGTTCCACAACTGGCAACCTAGCAAGATAGGTAGCAATACTCTGAACCTCAGTGGCAAGCTGATCCACACGGCCAGACAACTGTGCAAACTCCATTGAGAAAAAAAAGAAATCCTCCTGACAACCTTTTTTGTTTCCACACTATTTTTCCCTTCTGTGAGTACCATATAATTTTCAGTTGGGCCGGTGATACTGTTATGGTTTGGTAGCTGAGCAGAGCAGGCAAAAACGGCAATACACCAGAGAGGTTGGAATCTACTGGATTGCAGTACCCTGACTAACCACCACAACTAAAGGCAGCCGTGGAGCGTACCTACTTTGGTCCTAGACGCCTCGTCACAGCCTGAGAGGTTAACTACACCTAAAGATAGAAAGAGGAAAGCTATCTGCCCCGGAGCAGATCCCCAAAGAACATAGGAAGCCCTCAAACATGTAATGGCGGTTAGACAAAAGGAAATACGGGCACAGACAGAAAATAGTATGAGCAAACGCTGGGGCCCAATCTGCCTAGACAGAAAAGGATAGGAAGGATACTTACTGCAATCCAAAAAACCCTAAAAAAAGCCAACGCTACTAATTGCAAAAACACCTGAGATCACACGACCTCTACCACCTAAATTAGTTCTCTGATGTAACAAAACTCAGCCGCAGCCACTGAAAAAACTGGAAAAGGCAAATGAACAAACAACAGTGGCTCCAGAGGAACAGAGAGGAGCCCAAGCCCCCCGGGGAGGGGAACCTGGCCAACCTCACAAAAAAGCAGAGAAATATGCAAATGGCAAGCACAAAAACAAAAAACAGAAAATATCTTATCTGAGAGCAGGAGAAGAGGCAAGACTCAGCAAGCTTCCAAGTGAACCAGGAAACAACGTTGAGACAAGAACAATTGATCACCGGCAACCATGATGGGGGGAAACCTCCCTTGTATCCAACCAGTCTGTGATTCCTGATTGCCAATCCTCATTGAATGGTTCAGTACTGTTTGTAACCACCAGAGGGAGCTTCTGCTCAGAATTCATTTCTAAAACATTCATAACAGCCTCGACAAGCAGTATTTACACACTTGCGTAAGCAATGGTCATGGGAGGGCAAAAAGACAGGTCCAGCACGATGGGTTAATGATATACAGAACATCACAGTCGGGGAAATTTTAGATGCCACTTTGATGCAACGGAAGGTGATCCCCTCCAGCAGTTATGCAGACTTGTCTTTATTACTCCTTCATAGAGCTTATATTACCCCACACATTAAGTCTAGGATGTCTCCAGGGGGCACATTCACATGTTCCAAATGCGGGTGTAATGTATGTAGTACAGTTCATATAGCGTCTTGTGCTTGGGTGCGATGAAAACACAGGAGTCACAGGTTTGATATAGAAAAGTCCTGTATTACTTCATACAAGTTGGCAGAAATAGTCACACAGTTTGCAGACACAGAAACAGGAGACACAGCAGGCCAGAGTATCCAAGCTCAGCAATCACTCTCCAATACAGATTCAGGATCTTCTTCTCTGTTACCGTAAGTCCATGCAAACGTGGGTCTTTCAAAGAGCAGGGTTCAGAGTCCACAAGTGCTTCAGAGTTCCTCAGTAGGAATAGCTGGAGTACAAGGTCCAAGGCTTACAGGAGTCAAGTCACAGGTTCACTGCAGGCTAGATTCTGAAGCACTGATTGCTCAGCTGTGGCTGCTTAAGAAGCAAAGGAGAGAATCAGGGCGGGAACATGCAAGCTGGAAACTCCATTTTGACTGAGGGCAAGATAGCTGCAGCAAGACAGAAAGTAAAATGGCTGACGAACAAACTGAGTTTCAGGAATATATACATAGAACCTTACATTACTCCCCCCTTAAGGACAACCTCCGGATGACCTCAGTCCAGGCTTGTGTGGGTACCTCTGATGAAACTGACGGAGCAAGCGAGGAGCATTAACGTTATTGACCGGTTCCCATGAGTTGTCCTCCACTGGGTAGCCCTGCCATTTAATCAGATATTGTAACTGATTTCTATACAACCTGGAATCTAAAATCCTTTCCACCACAAATTCTTCCTGACCATCGACTAGCACTGGGTCAGGGCAAGGAGAGGAACGTCCAGGAAACGTATTGGGTGTCGCAGCCTTTAGTAGGGATACATGAAAGACAGGGTGGTTTCTCATAGTTCTGGGCAGTTGAAGACGACAAGCAACGGCACTTATAATTTTACTGATTTTATAGGGTCCAATGTACTTATGTCCCAACTTAGACGATGGAATCCTTAACTTAAGATTTCTGGTTGACAGCCAGACCAAGTCTCCTACCTTGAAAGCTGGTGCAGGTTTACGAAATTTATCTGCTGCTTTCTTGTACCTTTCTTGAGCCGATTCCAGATTTTCCTTTAGAAGATCCATATTCTTCTGTAAAGACGTGATTCTTTCAGCCACTGCTGGTAAAGGCGTTTCTATGGGAAATCGTGGTAGAATGTTAGGATGATAACCTAGATTAGAGTAAAAAGGAGACTGTTTAGTGGAGGCACTCTGAGAGTTGTTATACGAGAACTCAGCTAATGGAAGTAGATCCACCCAATCATCCTGTAGGTGGCAGATAAAGCAGCGAAGATACTGCTCCAGGGTTTGATTGGTTCGTTCGGTCTGTCCATTAGTCTGGGGATGAAAAGCAGAAGAAAGGTTTACTTTAATGTCCAATGCTGCACAGAAATTTTGCCAAAACCTAGAAGTGAATTGCACCCCTCGATCCGAAATAACCTCATCCGGTACTCCATGTAAGCGAAACACATCTTTAATCATCAAATCTGATGTCTGTTTTGCAGTGGGTAAGCCGACACAAGGGATAAAATGAGCTGCCTTTGTTAGACGGTCAACCACCACTAGAATGGTGTTCTTCCCCTGAGAGGTTGGTAACTCCACAATGAAGTCCATAGAAATGGATCCCCACGGGCGGGACGGGGTGGGAAGAGGCTGTAACAGACCAGTTGGTGAGGAGCGAGGTGTTTTGCATCTTGCACAGACCTCACATGAAGTGACATAATTCAAAACATCCTTCCTGCAAGTGGGCCACCAAAAGAAACGAGAAAGAAATTCCTGTGTCTTTAGAATTCCTCTATGCCCAGCTATCTTGGAATCGTGAATGAGTTGCAATACTCTTAATCTGACTGTTTCAGGAATATACAGACGTTGTCCCTGAATCCACACACCATTCTTAAAGACAAGACTTACGTCCCTTGGGGGTTGTGCCCAAAAGGAATCCGCATGGTATGCTTCCTTGATGTCCTTAAGTAGGTCTTGATTATGAATTACTCCTAGGAATCTAGAGTCAGGAAGAATAGTCTTAGGAGGAGTAATTGGACGTGTCTCTGCTGAGTAAATCCTAGAGAGTGCATCAGCCTTTCCATTGCGCGATCCTGGTCTATAAGAGATGATAAAATTAAATTGGTGTAAGAAAAGATTCCAGCGAGCCTGGCGAGGAGTCAGGCACTTAGCCGACCTGATAAACTCAAGGTTACGATGGTCTGTCAGGACGACTATTTGCTGTGCAGCTCCCTGAAGAAGGTGTCTCCATTCTTTGAAGGCTGCAATAATGGCCAACAACTCTCTATTGCCCACATCGTAGTTCCTCTCAGCCGAAGACAACTGCTGGGAAAAGAAGGCACAGGGATGCAAGACATTCTTCTCACCTGTTCTCTGAGAGAGTATAGCTCCAACGGCACAGTCTGAAGCATCCACCTCTATTATGAAGGCAAACTCGGGGTTGGGATGTACTAGGATAGGTGCAGTGGTAAATTTATCTTTTAGACGGGAAAATGCTTCCTGGGCTTGGGGAGTCCAGGAAAACCTAGACTCTTTCCGGGTAAGTTGAGTGATAGGTGACACTACCTCAGAGAAATTTCTAATGAAACGTCTATAGAAGTTGGCAAACCCGATGAAGCGCTGTACCTCCTTCACATTTCTAGGACTTGGCCAATCCTTGATGGCTTGGGTTTTGCTTCCATCCATACTAATTCCTTGTGTAGACAGTACATACCCCAGAAATTGAATTT
>JARQOD010000003.1:8762634-8882079 GCA_033576555.1 Oophaga sylvatica | reverse complement strand
ATGCAGCAGCCAGGGTCATCCATCTGGCTAATCGGTACTCGGACGCGTCCGCTCTTCGCCAGTCCTTACACTGGCTGCCCATTCATAGGATCCAATTCAAAGTACTTGTTCTCACCCACAAAGCTCTCCACAGTGCAGCAGTGCAGCACCCCTCTACATCTCCTCCCTCATTTCTATCTATCGGCCTAACCGACTGCTGCGCTCTGCAAACGACTTTCAACTAACCTCTGCACTAATCCGTACCTCCCACTCCTGACTCCAAGACTTCTCCCGCGCTGCGCCAATCCTCTGGAATGCTCTACGCCAAGAAATTAGGACTATCATTCTATGTGTAAGTGTGTGTGTAGCCCATTCACTATCTCCATCCATCCCTCACTCCCTCAAGATGGCTGGACCATCATTGTAAATGCACCATTGTATACCTGTATCTCCCCCACCTAATTGTAGATTGTAAGCTCTCACGAGCAGGGTCGTCTTATTTTGCTTTAATTATTGTATTGTTAACGTTGTTACTTATGACTTGTGTTTTGAAACTGTTAAACTGTAAAGCGCTGCGGAATATGATGGCGCTATATAAATAAAGATTATTATTATTATATAGGATTTCCACTTAAAATTAGATATATGTGAATGATTTTTCTAAACTATACTTTGGGACAGATTTAAACACGTTTTATATACTAACCAGATGATTTTTCTCTGCATAATCTCTTCTTTTTACATGTTTTTATGTGTTTTGTTGAAATAAAGATATTGTATTTCATACTGAAATTTTGTTTATGGGAGTAACGTTTGTAGGCTATGTTGTTGATTTCTACTCCTGAATATATGTAGGATCTCATTTGGGCTTTTTATATATGGTTAGACAAAAGAACTACATATTGCAGCAAAAGGCGTATACATGATAACCTCATACTGCAGGCAAAGACAATAAAGAAAGTGATAATACAGCATGACAATATTTAGGAGTATTTCACCAAACTCCTTTACAATCTATAAAGCTCCATGTCCTTTTAACTAATGTCGTTACTCACATAACTTCACATATTGACAACTGTATTGTCCTTGTCACAGACACTACTTACTACCATATTACACCACTTATTTACTCTCACAATGCCCTGCAGATACTCCTATTAACCTTTGTGTATGCCAAACATATCTCTTAATGGCTCTGATGTCATTTTATGTCTCCATTCTGGCTTGAGCTTCCATAACGGCATCTCATTAACTGCAAAGTTAGTTAGCGAAAGTTTTTCCAAGATGATAGCTCAGTCCAACATTGCTGTTCAACATATTTAGTACTGATCATTCTCATACAATGAGTGCTTTTATTTTAACGTGACCAAACATGAGGAATGACAGTTCTCTTAGGAGAGGTCAACCCCTTTAAGAAGATACAATTTTAAGTTAAAATATTTCCAACATTCTAAACATGAAAAAGGCTTCTCCCCTATGTGACTTCCCTGATGTTCATTAAGAATTAATTTTGGTAGAAAACATTTCCCACATTAAGAGCATGAAAAAGGCTTCTCCCCCATGTGAGTTCTCTGGTGTCTAACAAAATTTGATTGATTGTTAAAACATTTCTCACATTCTGAACAGGAAAAAGGCTTCTCCCCTGTGTGAGTTCTGTGGTGCTTAGCCAAATCTGATTGATTGTTAAAACATTTCCCACATTCTGAACAGGAAAAAGGCTTCTCCCCTGTGTGAGTTCTCTGGTGCTTAACAAAACTTGATTTCTGGTTAAAACATTTCCCACATTCTGAACATGAAAAAGGCTTCTCCCCTGTGTGAATTCTCTGGTGCTTAACAAAATTTGATTTACGGTTAAAACATTTCCCACATTCTGAACATGAAAAAGGCTTCTCCCCTGTGTGGGTTCTCTGGTGGCTATCAAGACGCACTTTTTGGTTAAAACATTTCCCACATACTGAACATGAAAATGGCTTCTCCCCTATGTGAATTCTCTGGTGGATATCAAGAAGCACTTTCTGGTTAAAACATTTACCACATTCTGAACATGAAAAAGGCTTCTCTCCTGTGTGGGTTATCTGGTGGATATCAAGAAGCACTTTCTGGTTAAAACATTTTCCACATTTTGAACATGAAACAGGCTTCTCCCCTGTGTGATTTCTTTGGTGTATAACAAGATTCCATTTCCGGTTAAAACATTTCCCACATTCTGAACAGCAAAAAGGCTTCTCCCCTGTGTGAGTTCTATGGTGCTCAACCAAATCTGATTTGCGGTTAAAACATTTCCCACATTCTGAACAGCAAAAAGGCTTCTCCCCTGTGTGAGTTCTTAGGTGCTTAATCAAATCTGATTTTCGGCTAAAACATTTCCCACATTCTGAACAGCAAAAAGGCTTCTCCCCCGTGTGAGTTCTATGGTGCACAACCAAATCTGATTTCTGGTTAAAACATTTCCCACATTCTGAACAGGAAAAAGGCTTCTTCCCTGTGTGAATTCTCTGGTGCCTTACTAAATCTGATTTGTGATTAAAACATTTCCCACATTCTGAACATGAAAATCTATTATCTGCTGTGTGAAGTTTTTCATGTTTAAGAAAAGTGTTTTTGAGAAAACTATTTTCATATTCTGAATATGAAAATGGCTTCTTTCCTTTAGAATCAATTAGTTTTACAATTCTTATATTGTGACTTTGATTTTCCTTAGTAGTTGGTAATGAGCCAGAAGACAGAACCTGTTTCAAAGGATCAGATGACAGATCTTTGCTGTGAAGTGATGATGGTATATCTGGAGTAATGGCATTCACTTCAATTGTATCCCGTGTGATCTCAAGATCATCCGATTTAAAAATTGAAGATGTCAGCATTCCCTCTGATTTGATGGGGCAGTCATCTGCTAAAAGTAAATGCAATTATTAATTTTGAATAAAATATCCTCAAATTTTATACTTTTGAACATTTCTACTTAAGCTGTTCGTAAAAATTAGTAAAAAAAATTTATGTAAAAATATTGAATTATTCACAAAGACAATGACAGTTCACAATCTAATCGAAAGTCTCATAGGATGAACCAGTGGATTGTGATGTTCAACTTAGAGCTGGGCGATTAATCGAATTAATTTGATTAATTCGCCCATAGTAAAATCGGCGATTTTAAATTAATTGAAATCCGATTTAAAATGGCATGCGCAATGTAATTGCGCCGCCATTTTACTCGGCTCGTCCAGGCCACGCGCTGCTGAGCTCCGTTTCGTTGACAGCGCGGCGGCGGCTGCCCTAAGTGCCCGGCGGAAGGGACAGTGAGGAGAGGAGGCGCAGGACACCGGCTCGGGCGCTGGAGCTTTATCGTCTGAGGGAAGGACAGAGCTGAATCCCCGGTTGGCGCCTCGTGCCCTGCCCATTTTCGCCGTTGTCCCCTCACATCTGCTCGTGCTGTAACCCGAGGCCGCGGCCCCCGCCTGCTCACCCACCCTTCTGAGGACCCTTCCTGAGGAGGAGTCCGTGGCCCGGGAGAGGCCGTCACTCGCCGCCGCACTCGGATGACTCCCCCGCCCGTGTACCGTGTATTGTCCCCGGGGAGGACGGAGGCGGCGGCCGGGCCTGCTCCTGCCGATGTGGCCGCCGCCTCCTCCCTCCTTCATCTTCTCTCCTCTCTCAAAATGGCGGACAGCCGTTACTGCCTCCACTCCGCAGGGGGCTGCTGGGAAGGAGCCGGGGGGCTGTGGCCGGGGTGTGGAGCCGTGTGAGCCGCCACATCCGCAGTGTGCCGCGCTGCTGACAGGATTCGGCAGTGTGCAGATGATGGGGGTTGTGCTCCATCCTGCCGTCATCGGCAATGGCTGCGACCTGCCCCGCGTCAGTGTGACATTGTGTGGAGCCCAGCTGTGACTGAAGCCACATCTTCCAGAAGGGTGCACTGACAGAGGATCCCACTAGAGGTCATTGTACACATGCACACACCACAGCTCATCCCAGAGACCACCAGATGGAGCTGTGTTAGGCATATAAAAACAAGAAGTTAGTTTCACTTTGCCTCAGAAGGTCAGAGGATGAGAAGATGAGAAGATGAGATAAGATCAGACAGACAGATTGTCTGCTTGGAGAGTTCAGTCAGAGCTCAGGCAGAGAGCAGAGCAGCTCAGCGCAGTTCAGTCTGCTAGTGGAGTTTAGTAGAGAGTGACACAGGGAAGTCACTCCAGCCTATTCAGAGCTGAATTAAGTGTGGCTCTGAGGCAAGCGTGCCGACGCTTAGAGAGCGGCGAAGAGGCAGCTCACCAACTGCCAGCGTGTGTGATCATAGGAGAACCTAGATAGGTCGAAAGCGAGAGGAATTTAATGAGACAGAGGAGCCTTAATAGCTCATCTCAGCAAGTATTGCCTGACACTGGGATCCGAGCCTATAGGGATCTCCACGACCCAATAGGAGAACACCAGAGTTCCTGGAGGACTACAAGTCCCAGGAGTGCCACCGTGCTGATACGTAGCAGGATCAGGAGGACGGAGTCCGGCTCGGCCGGGCCATCCAGGACCCTGTTCTTTCACAGAGAAGATCCAATAACAAAGTCAGCCAGGTACAAGACAGAGACTAAGCTAGGCCCAGCTACACACAGGCCAGGACTTATTACAAGAAAGGGAGAGAACAGGAGGCTACACACCTATCAAGTGGAGGAATCTGGATGTGCATCCTTCACCCTACAGTGCTTCGGGACATACCTGCAACAACATCAGTAAAGGTATGCAAAGAGACTGCATTGTGTGTGATTGACTTCTTATTTGCACCCTGCATCACCACCATAGACTTCCAGGGACCAGTCTCGCCTGTGGGAGACTTACCATCTAGCTGCCCCATAACATCCCCTGTGAAAATCCATATAGCAGCGCTGGTCCAATTGATCAGATACCACAGGTGGCGTCACGAACTATCTATTATTCAATCCCCTGTAAATACATCCCCCATTGCATGACCGCCAGGGCCACGGACCGAGTCCTGCTGCCAGTGACAAATCCCATAGACTTCCATGGGCTCGGTTCCGAGTACCCCATAGCCCTGGTACCACCAATGTGGTGCGCGTCATTTTCTGGCGTCACGAACAGGATCTGAAACTTACAATTTGTGAGTCCTGTGTTGCCTATTGGACTGTTTTGTGCAAGAGGACTGTGTGCTGTTGTGTGATTTTTGGCGCCATTCTCCGCCATTTTTACCGCCATTTACAGCGCCACGGCGCGAAAAATAGTGGGCGTACTTGAGAAAGAGCGCTGAGCCTTGGACACGCCCCCAACGCTGACGCGGCGGCAGGTCCTGTGGAGAGCTCCAGTGAACGCTCTGACGTCAGAGCGCCAGCGACGCAGGTCCTGTCTCCACCGCTGTGCCTGCAGAGCTGCAGCCTTCAGAGAAGGTAGGCTCAGATTAATTAGGGGGGCGCAAACATGTCGCAGCAGCCAGCTGACAGCGCGGCCCCGACCGGCGGCCCCAATGACTTACCAACTGGCGCTGCAGCGCAGGATAGAAATGTGGGCCCCTTACCTGGTCCTGTGGTCCCAATAATATCGCTAACGCTGCCATACATGCCTGGAGCAAAGTGACTCCCTCAGTACAGCGGCAAGCCAGACACCCTGTCAGGGTTCAAGCGGAAAATATGCAGTATAATGGACATGTACCCTATGACAGAAAAGCAAAGAGCTGCAGTAGTAATAGGGCAGTTAACTGGTGCTGCTGAAAGGGAGGTAGAGACTTGGACAGCTACAGATCAGGAATCAGTGCTTACAATCTTCTTAAAGCTACAGACTATCGGACCGCACTGAAACAGATCTCCGGATGAGTTTCTATCAATGCTCCCAGAAACCAGATGATAGCATTAGGGACTATGCTTGCCGGCTGCAAGGGGCCCTGCGAACTCTTAAAGAAGTTAACCCTATAAGCGTCATTAACGAAAATCAAATGTTAAAGGAACAATTTGTACGGGGACTGAGGTCTCAAGCGGAAAGCAGAGCTGTACACTGGTGGTCCGTGGATCATCCTGATGCTACCTTTGATGCTCTTAAGGACATGGCTATAAAAGGACTGCGTCCCCTGGAAACACCCGGAATGGCAACCCAGTGTCACCTGAGTGAAGCCACCCTACAGCCAGCAGCATCCCCCTTTTCCCCATTGGTTGCGGAAGTCAAAATGCAGGTGGCGCCCCCTACCGAGCTGGACTGTCTGCGCTCAGAAGTGCGCCAGCTGACTAAAAACCTGGCCACTGTAATGAGTGCCCTGCAATTAACGACGAAGGAGGAAGGAAAGATCCTGCTAGCTGACTGTCCAGAGGACGTCCCTTGGATGCGCCGGAGGAGAGGGAGGACGTCGCCCCACCGGAGGAGGACAACGCCACCTCCAGGAAGGACCCGCGACCAGCATCATCCTCGCCGAGAGATCATCTGCTACCGCTGCCACAGGGAAGGTCACCCAGCACGTCTGTGTCCTTTAAACGAGCAAATCCTGGGTCCGAGGGCCAACACCCAGGAATAGACTCTTCAGGCCCCTCGGACTGGAACCGCAGGTTTGTGGGAGAAAGACCATACCTGTCCATCATACTGGACGGGATCGCAATCCCTGCCCTGCTGGACACTGGATCTCAGGTAACCATCATACCTGATGTTCTCTACAATAAGTACTGGTCTAGTGACAGTCTCCAACCCCCAAACCCTGACTTTGCCGTGTATGCCTCTAATGGCCTCCCTCTTGAGTTACGGGGAGCTAAAGATGTAGACGTAAAAGTGGGGAGAGTGGAGCTAAAGAATCAGGGACTTCTTGTAGTAAAGACTGTTAATGAAGAAAATGGGTTGAATGTGGTGTTAGGCACTAACATCATTAGTAACTGTTTGGAGGAGGTTGTGTTTTTACTCCAACAGCTTGCTGAAATCGCCAGACCAAAGCAAAAGGGAGAGATCCGGAGGGAGATCCGAACCCTGATGTGCCAGCAGCAAGTGAAACTGACCGGTGGTGAGATTGGTAATGTACGAAATGCTTATATGGTGTAGAGCAGCAATAGGTCTAAGAGGACGGGACTACCAAGCAGTAGTAGAGCCCCACTGTTCAGAGCACAGACCTACACTCTTAACTGCCAGAGGGGTAGTGGAGGTACATAATGGGAGGGTGCCAGTGCGTCTTCTCAACTGGGGAGAGGATGAAGTCAAATTACCACGTTATGCCACTGTTGCTAAGCTACATGCTGTGGATAATAACTCCATTCACCAGACGGAGCCCTTAACCTCCCCGCAACCAGTGGAGGATAACGGTCCGACCACCCAGGTGGAGGATTGGTGTCAGCAGCTCCATGTCGGGACAGACACCACTCCAGCCCACCAGAAACAGGGAGTACTACGAGTAGTTCAGGAGTATGCTCAGGTATTCAGCAAACACCCGCTCGACTTTGGGACAATAAAAGGGGTTCAACATCACATCCCCACAGGCAATCATCCTCCCATCAAAGAACGGTACAGGCCTATACCACCAGCACACTACCAAAAAGCCAAAGAGATGTTGCGTGATATGAAGGAAGCAGGGGTGATAAGGGATAGTTGCAGTCCCTGGGCAGCACCTCTAGTTTTAGTCAGGAAAAAGGATAGAAGCATGCGAATGTGTGTAGATTACAGACAAGTAAATCGCATTACACATAAAGACGCATACCCTTTACCACGCATCGAGGAATCATTAGCTGCACTAAAGACTGCTAACTACTTTTCCACCCTTGACCTCACTAGTGGGTACTGGCAAGTAGCTGTGGCTGAGGAGGATCGGGAGAAGACGGCTTTCACTACCCCGATGGGACTCTGTGAGTTTGACAGAATGCCATTTGGACTCAGCAGTGCCCCTGGAACGTTCCAGAGAGTGATGGAGAGCTGCCTGGGACATCTCAACTTTGAAACTGTGTTGCTGTACCTGGACGACGTCATAGTGTACTCCAAAACGTATGAAGATCACTTGAAGCACCTGGCGGAGGTATTCGAGTCACTGTCCAAATATGGGATGAAACTGAAGCCTTCAAAATGCCATCTGCTCAAACAGAAGGTACAGTATCTGGGACATATTGTCAGCTCAGAAGGAGTAGCGCCAGACCCTGAAAAGATCACCGCCATCCAGAAATGGCCGGAGCCGAAAAATCTCAAGGAGGTGCGACAGTTCCTAGGACTGACAGGATACTACCGGAGGTTTGTGAAGGATTACACCAAGAAAGCAGCGCCTCTGCAAGACCTCCTGGTGGGACAGTCCCTAAAGAGCAGAAATTCTCCTTTCCATTGGGGTAAGGAACAGGCAGAAGCATTCAAGGAAACGAAGGAGATCCTGACAGGTGATGAGATCCTAGCCTATCCTGACTACAGCCAGCCGTTCCTGCTGTATACTGATGCCAGCAATGAAGGATTGGGAGCAGTTCTCAGTCAGAAGCAAAATGGCCTGGAGAAAGTCATCGCCTATGCAAGCAGGAAGCTCCGCCCGACCGAGAGAAACCCAGAGAACTATAGCAGCTTCAAGTTGGAGTTCCTGGCACTGGTCTGGGCCATCACGGAGAGGTTTAAGCACTACCTAGCCTCCAGCAAGTTCACTGCCTACACTGATAACAACCCCTTGACGCATCTTGAAACAGCTAAGCTGGAGCCATGGAACAACGATGGATGGCTCGGCTGTCGAATTACCAATTCACAATCAAGTACCGAGCAGGCCGCAAGAATGCCAATGCTGATGCCTTATCCAGGATGCCTCATGAATCGGACACAGAAGAGGAAGTGGATGATCTGGAAGAGATTGAACTACCTGCCTTTCACAGGAATGGGATAATCCAGGAGCAATACGCCAGCAGGAAGCCGCGTGTCAAGACGTTAAATCCTTTACCTCACCACAGTTGGAAGGAGACTCAGGACAGCGATCCTGTTGTCAGCCATATCAAGGAGCTGATAACTCAGGAAGGTTCCTCCTTGGAGAAGGATGCGCCTGAACAAGCTAAGCAGCTGTGGAATGAGAGAAGCCGGTTGTTCATCTACCGTGAGAAGCTGTGCAGGAGATACGTCAACCCCAGGACCCATGAAATGGTTTGGCAGATAGTAGTTCCCAGAGCAGACATTCAGATGGTGTTAGAAGCCTACCACGATCAAGCGGGACACTTTGGCTGGAAGAAGCTGGAGACCCTGTTGAAGTGTCGTTTCTACTGGGTGGGAATGCGCAGCTCCATTGAGAGATGGTGCCAGAAATGTGGACCCTGTGGTCTCAGAAGAAAAGACTACCGCAGTCAGAAGGCACCCCTACAACCCATCAAGACGACTCGTCCCTTGGAGATTGTGGCCCTAGATCATGTCAAATTGTCACCCAGCCGGTCAGGATACTCCTATGCCCTGACTATGGTGGATCACTACTCCAGGTTCCTGGTGGTCGCCCCTGTCAAAGATCAGACGGCAGAAACAGCAGCAAAGACGTTCCAAGCGTATTTCTGCAGACCACACGGATATCCTGAGCAAGTGCTAAGTGATCAAGGCCCAGCCTTCGAGGCCGAATTGTTCAAGGAGTTCTGTCACTTGTACGGGTGTAAGAAAATAAGAACCACACCGTACCACCCACAAACCAACGGTCTCTGTGAGAAGATGAATCACATCGTCGTTGACCTGCTGAAGACTATGCCACTCGAGGAGAGGAATCGGTGGCCAGACTTGTTACCTGACCTGGTAGACATGTACAACCATATACCGGTGAGTTCCACCAATTGCACCCCAGCCTATCTCATGCGGGCAAGACCAGGAAAGCTGCCCATGGATCTAGAGCTTGGAGTTGTAGAACCAGAAGCGAATGTAAATGCTGGAGATTGGAACACCCACAGACAGGAACAGTACAGAAAAGTACAGGCCTGTGTTGAAGATAGTCTTAATCGAATGAGGGTTAAACAAGAAGATCGCTACAACAAAAGCGCGCCAGCTGAACCTTTCGCACCTGGTAAAATCGTACTAAAAAGAAAAAGAAGGTTACACAAACTCGACGATCAGTGGGAAAGAGAGCCCTACATCATACAGAGTTCGAGGTTTGATAACAAGAAGACGTGCATAATAAGCAAGGATGGAGGAAAAACGACTGCAACTGTGTCTAGGGACCATCTAAAGTTGTGTCCGGACCCATTAAAGCTTCGTGAGGAAGAACCTGTTGTCAATCAGGAAGAGAGTGATGAAGCAGTCATACATAAAGATTTGGGAGATTTACCTGCAGATTGGCCCAGAATTGGAGACGCTGTAATCATTCCTGTGCTTCAATTTTATCAACCGCAAGAAGAATCTCTACCTCCAGTTGCACCAATTGTGCCAGTAGAGCCAGTTCCAGAAGGACCTGTTCCGGCAGAACCTCAACCAGTGGAACCCCAGGAAGCAGAATCCCAAGAAAGTGAATCTCAGGAAGAAGAATCCCCTGGCGGAACAGAACCGCATCGCCCAGCCACCAGTGTGCTTGCCAGATCCATAGAGAGGTTAAGGCAGTATTACAATTTGTCAGCACGCAGGACAGACAGGCTAGAAGCTATACCTGACATCACACCACGTAGGTCAGTACGTATAACAAAGGGGCAATTACCTGTTAGGTACAGAGAGTAGAACCTAACTCATGTAAATAACTATCTATGACCACTGTGTATAATGTATATATTTTTGCTAATAGTATGTTGTATCATACCGTTATTTATTAATCTGTTTTCCTCTACAATATTGAAACAAGAGAAATGGACATTGATTTTCTACTTGTTTTCCTTTCGCTTTTTGAGCATTCCTTTTCCAAAAGAGACTGGGACTTTTAAGGTTGCTCAATTCCTCAACCCTTCATTATGCTAATGTATATAATTATTTGTTTATTGTTATGAAACCGTTCAAGAGTGCCTTACCTCCTGCAAAGGAAGAATTGTTTTTATATGTTATTGTTCTGTTATCTGTTTTTGTGTTTCAGCCCCGGAGTGCTGAGTTTTACTAGGGGGGAATGTGGAGCCCAGCTGTGACTGAAGCCACATCTTCCAGAAGGGTGCACTGACAGAGGATCCCACTAGAGGTCATTGTACACATGCACACACCACAGCTCATCCCAGAGACCACCAGATGGAGCTGTGTTAGGCATATAAAAACAAGAAGTTAGTTTCACTTTGCCTCAGAAGGTCAGAGGATGAGAAGATGAGATAAGATCAGACAGACAGATTGTCTGCTTGGAGAGTTCAGTCAGAGCTCAGGCAGAGAGCAGAGCAGCTCAGCGCAGTTCAGTCTGCTAGTGGAGTTTAGTAGAGAGTGACACAGGGAAGTCACTCCAGCCTATTCAGAGCTGAATTAAGTGTGGCTCTGAGGCAAGCGTGCCGACGCTTAGAGAGCGGCGAAGAGGCACCTCACCAACTGCCAGCGTGTGTGATCATAGGAGGACCTAGATAGGTCGAAAGCGAGAGGAATTTAATGAGACAGAGGAGCCTTAATAGCTCATCTCAGCAAGTATTGCCGGACACTGGGATCCGAGCCTATAGGGATCTCCACGACCCAATAGGAGAACACCAGAGTTCCTGGAGGACTACAAGTCCCAGGAGTGCCACCGTGCTGATACGTAGCAGGATCAGGAGGACGGAGTCCGGCTCGGCCGGGCCATCCAGGACCCTGTTCTTTCACAGAGAAGATCCAATAACAAAGTCAGCCAGGTACAAGACAGAGACTAAGCTAGGCCCAGCTACACGCAGGCCAGGACTTATTACAAGAAAGGGAGAGAACAGGAGGCTACACACCTATCAAGTGGAGGACTCTGGATGTGCATCCTTCACCCTACAGTGCTTCGGGACATACCTGCAACAACATCAGTAAAGGTATGCAAAGAGACTGCATTGTGTGTGATTGACTTCTTATTTGCACCCTGCATCACCACCATAGACTTCCAGGGACCAGTCTCGCCTGTGGGAGACTTACCATCTAGCTGCCCCATAACATCCCCTGTGAAAATCCATATAGCAGCGCTGGTCCAATTGATCAGATACCACAGGTGGCGTCACGAACTATCTATTATTCAATCCCCTGTAAATACATCCCCCATTGTATGAGCGCCCAGGGCCACGGACCGAGTCCTGCTGCCAGTGACAAACCCCCTAGACTTTCATGGGCTCGGTGCCGAGTACCCCATAGCCCTGGTACTATGTGCGACTCAATTGTATATTCATGGCCATATGGTAGATGCGGCCCCTGTGTACTGCGCCGCCCTCTGTGCAGGCGCCATAGCCCTCCTACCATGTCTTGTGGAGGGTCTGCAGTGACCTTACTGGATGCTGCGATGATTGATCCCTCCTAGAGTCTGATACAGGTGTCTGATGTGAGGCCTGTGGCCAGCTAGAATGACAGGATGATCGGGGCACATGACCCCCCCATCCATGTACTGAGCACCCATCGGGGTCTGCGGTGTTAGTCCTGGACCCTCCGTCTGGCAGGGTGGGTGGAGCTTGTAAAATGGGGGCAGGGCTTAAAATAAAAATAAATCGAATCGATTTAAATCGAAAATCGGTTTCAAGTTTGAAAAAAAAAAAGATTTTGTTTTTTTTGAAAATCGCCCAGCTCTAGTTCAACTATTTCTTCATTTTGCCTCCCAAACATGGAATAAAAAGCCACAAAACAAATGTTATATGTAGGCAAAAATTATACCACTAAAACTTCTACTCATCTCATGAAATACAAGTCCCCACTCAGGTCCATCATCTGTCAGTAGAAAAAAAAGGTTTCCTCATTATTAGTGGCTCAAAAGCTCTTGAAAAGCAACATGGCTTCCATAAAATAATCCAGCAATATCCGCTCTTCCAAAATCAAATTTCCACTCGCTTCTGAGCATTGCAGTGAGCCCAAACCACATTTAGCATCCATGTATGTGGCATTACTATAGTGAGAAGAACCCACTTAATTTATAGTGTGTCTCCTGGAGCACAATCTGGGCACTATGAGTTTGATAATAAACCAGCAAATGTGCAATTTTCACGTTACAACATTCAGTGCGAGCTAATTTCCGGAAAGTGGCTGTGGAGTCAAAATAGTCACTACTCCCATAGAATAATTCAATGAGGGTTATAATTTCCAAAATGGAGTCAATTTATGGGGATTTCTACTGCTTTAGTCATCTAAAATATGGTTATATTAGGGCATCTGCAAATAGTGAGTCCCATCTCCACTGGAATCTGCTCATGAGATGTCTGCTTCCATCACCAGTCGGCACCTTATTTATTCTGCAAGCAATGCTGGTAATAGAGATGCTGAAACCAGAAGCTCTGGGCGGCGCTGGCTCTGTCCAGCCACTAAGATTAGGGTGCCTGAGACCAGTAGTACCATCCATTCGGTCAGTATGGGTTTGTGTGCTGTCCAGCTGGAGCAATCTGCTACGTACTTCAGCCAATTGGAAAGCACCAAACCCTACTAAAGCTTGAAACATATTGCCGGAAGCTGCCATATACAGACTTGTTCTCCTCCGGCTCAGCCCGCTGCTCAGCTCCCGGCTTGTGCATTTGTTTCCTTTTGTGATTCCAGACCGCTTACTGACTACTCTTGCATCTTCTGATTTTGTACTTTCTCTGGCCTCCTGGTTCTGACACAACTACCTGACTATTCTTCTTATCATCTGACACCACAGAATAGCAGGTAACACCATGGCCCAAGCCTAGGGGTCTCTGTGTAAGTCCAGATCCATGTAGAGGGGTTAAAGGATGATGAGCAAGGCAATCCCTGGGATCTAGAAAATGGAGTAGATAGTGCCAATCCTGTTTGTGGTGGCCATCTTTTGAGCTGCCAGATACAGCCTTGTTCTCTGCTGGTTTAGTCCTCCATGCTCAGCTCCCGTTTTGTGTATTTGTCGCCTGTTGTGACCCCGACCCGTTTACTGACTATGCTTGCATCTTCTGATTTTGTACTTTCTCAATCCTCCTGGTTCTGAGCCGGCTTCCTGACTATGTTTCTTGCCATCAAACACATGAAAACAGCAGTTAACACCATGGCCCAAGCCTAGGGGTCTCTGTGTAAGTCCAGATCCATGTAGAGGGGTTAAAGGATGACGAGCAAGGCAATCCCTGGGATCTGGAAAATGGAGTACATAGCGCCAAGCCTTCTCGTGGTGGCCATCTTTCATTCTGCCAGGTGATCACGAACAGTGCTCCAAATAAATTTTGTCTGCAAACTATTCCAGCAAGATCTCTTTTCAAATAGCTAAATGGCACTTCTTCCTTTCTGCCATGTGCCCAGACAGTAGTGTATAACCATATATAAGATATTGTCAGATTCAAAAGAAGTTGGAAAATAATTTGGAAAGTCCATTGGTTTCTTATTATCCTGGTGAAAACTTCCTGGGTAATTAGAGTACCGTATATACTCATGTATAAGCCGACCCGTGTATAAGCCGACCCCCTAATTTTGCCACAAAAAACTGGGAAAACTTATTGACTATAAGCCTAGGGTGGAAAATGAAGCAGCTACTGGTAAATTTTCAAAAATAAAAATAGATACTAATAAAAGTAAAATTAATTGAGACATCAGTAGGTTAAAGGTTTTTGAATATCCATATTGAATCAGGAGCCCCATATAATGCTCCATACAAAATACTCCCCATATAACGCTGCATGAAGGTTAATAATGGCCCCATAAGATGCTCTATAGAATAATTTGCCCTATATACTGCTCCATAAAGGTTATATATTTTATGTCCCATATATTATGCCCCATATGATGCTCCATAGATTATGGCCCATAAAATGCTCCATAGATTATGCCCTCATAAAATGCTCCACAGATTATGCCCCATAAGATGCTCCATAGATTATGCCCCCATAAGATGCTCCATAGATTATGCCCCCATATGATGCCCCATGGATTATGCCCCATATGATGCTCAATAGATTATGCCCCCATATGATGCTTCATAGATTATGCCCCCATAAAATGCCCCATAAGATGCTCCATAGATTATGCCCCCATAAGATGCTCCATAGACTATGCCCCCATATGATGCCCCATAGATTATGCCCCATATGATGCTCAATAGATTATGCCCCCATATGATGCTCCATAGATTATGCCCCCATAAAATGCCCCATAGATTATGCCCCATAAAATGCTCCATAGATTATGCCCCCATAAGATGCTCCATAGATTATGCCCCCATAAGATGCTCCATAGATTATGCCCCATATGATGCTCCATAGATTGTGCCCCATATGATGCTCCATAGATTATGCCCCCATAAAATGCTCCATAAATTATGCCCCCATAAGATGCCCATAGATTACGCCCCATATGCTGCCGCTGCTGCTGCAAATGAAAAAAAAAAATTACATACTCACCTCTTGTCGCTGGGGGTCAGGTGATGGTGTCCTGAGCAGGCGGTCACACTGGCGCGCTATGGGGGACAGGTACTAGTGTCACCGCTGGCTCAGGGCCCCGGCACCTGAGATATTCACCTGTCCCCGGTCCACCGCTGCGCGCCGCTGACTTCCTGGTCCTCTGTCAGTGAATGCTCAGGCAGAGGGCGCGGCGCACACTAACTACGTCATCGCGCCCTCTGACCTGAACATCGCAGCCAGAGGATGCAGGAGAGCTGTGCGCAGCAGTGGACCGGGGACAGGTGAATATTGCATATACTTAACCCTCCGTCTGTGCAGCCCCCCTGCTTCTCCTGCAGCTATTCCTTCAGCGGTCACATGGTACAGCTCATTAAAGTCATGAATATGCGCATATTCATGACTTTAATGAGCGATATCATGTGAGCGCTGAAGGAAGGAGCCTGAGATCGTGGGAGAAGCAGGGGGCTGCAAAGACATGCCAGGAGGGGGTAAGCATGATCTGACACCCCTGCTCCCCCTCCCCTGCCGACCCCCTGGCGTATATGACTCGAATATAAGCCGAGAGGGGGACTTTCAGCCTTAAAAAATGGGCTGAAAATCTCGGCTTATACACGAGTATATACGGTATGTAGCTTGGTGGCTCTTGGCAATCTAAACTAAAGGGCCAAAATTTTCTGTCAGATGAGTTTCATGAAGAAATATTAGACACTCATAGATAACTTTTTATAACAGTGCAGAGCTGAGGTGTCTTAAATTTAGATCTCGGGCTTTTGGAAGATGTAATGGAGACCTTCTTTTAAAGGCTACCAGGGAGTTGCAGACTCACATAGTGAGTCAGGCCGATCCCACCACCATCGAACTACCATAGAATAAAAAAAGATGTTATATCCCCAACAACATAAGTTTGGGGGAGAGCTCCAACACTAAACAGGAGTTGTACTTATTATGGTGGACCATTGGAGCTACTGAGTTCTGAAATTATTTAATGCTTCCCATATCGGGAGAGATTGTGCAGTAATCTCAATTCCAATTCCTGTTTGAAGTTAGTCAGTTTTAAAAGAAATTGAAAAGTCATGATAAAGGGAAACTCTGTTGTTATTGTTCAGAAATTCACATTTGACCCTCACTGCACGTTTAATGTTGTTGATTATAAAAGTGAAGTTTGGTCAGAAAAACCAGACCTGGTCTTGTAGGGACAATAATTAAGATATCAGTGATATAGGAAGCCAACAGCATCATTACCCTTCGCTTAATATTTTTCTTCAAGTTATTTTCTAACTTGTCAGCACATTCTGCGTACGCTGTCATTTGGCTTTGTAGTTTACAGATCTGGGCAGGTAAGGGTCAGCATCTTCTAATTGAAGTAGGTGGATATTCCAGGTTGTAAGATCTACAGAAAAGGGCTTTCAATGTCCAAAGTCATTTGAACAGAGTTTGGTGGAGGAGAATGTTGTGGTCTAGAGGAAAACTGGTGATTGCTAGGTTGTGATACGGCCGGAAAACACAACCGATAAAGCAGCCACAGCCTGACTGAGAAGAATCTGCTACTTCTCTGTATTTAGTGGTTACTACTCACCTGGGTAGCCATATGTAGGAATCTCTTCTTTATACCATTCATCACCTCTCACATATGTCTCTGTAGTACTAATATGGGTCAGATCTTCACCCTGAAACAAATATTGTAAAAGTCACAGACAGATGGAGAAGTCACATCTATGATCAGCTCTAATCCTGCCATCTCCACCGTTCTCATTATACAGGTTCTGGGATGTATTAAGAGAAGCATAGAGTGTAGATCATGTCAAATAATTATTCTCGTCTAATCCTCTTTGGTCAGATCAGTTCTGAAATACTGTGTTCAGTTCTGGGCACCACATTTAAAATAAAAAACATTGTAAAGTGGGAGCAAATTCAGAGACGAGCTACCAGGATGGTCAGCAGACTGCAAGTATGTCCTACGAAGAACAGTTAAAGGATTTGAGAATGTTTACCTTGCAAAAAAGAAGGCTAAGAGAAAACTTAATAACTGTCTACAAATATCTGAAAGGATGTCATAGTGTAGAGGGATGATCCTTTCTCTAATTTATACATGGAAACCCGAGGAGGAATGGAATGAAACTATGATTCTAAATATAAAACATATAATACTGGTGGATAAAACAAGACTGGGCACAAGACCTTCACAGCCATCTACACATCATAGGGGAGATCTCATGACACCTTCTCTCCATCTACCTGATGATCCTGAGGAACATTGGGATCTTCTTGTTTACAGTCCTGTGGAAGAAGAGGACGGGGACATCTCTCTGGTGTTGTCATCCTACTGGATAGACCTGGAGGAAACATATACAGGGACTGAATTCATTCTTTACATACAGATAATTATAGGCCGTGTGTATTTACACCTATCCATTACCTGGTGATGTGAGGGGCTGGGGAACCTCCATCATGACGTCCTTATATAGATCTGTCTGTGCTTCTAAATACTCCCACTCCTCCATGGAGAAATAGACGGCGACATCATGACACCTTACAGGAACCTGACACATACAATGATACCGTCATCCCCCGATCTCTTCATAGCGTTACTGTATAATGTCCCAGCATTCCCAGCAGTGTCACCTCTCCAGTCAGCAGCTCAATCATCTTGTAGGTGAGTTCTAGGATCTTCTGGTCATTGATGTCCTCATGTATCAGGGGGTGAGGTGGAGGCCCTGTGATTGGGCTCAGGGGTCTTCCCCATCCCTCAGACACAGGGTCCTGACAGCGCTCACTAGAGGTCTTCTTCACTACTGTGTAATCCTGGTTATGGAGAGACACATTAATAAATCTCACTACAGACATTTCCAGAGTCCTCACCTCTCCAGTTCTGTCCATCTGTTATTCCCATAGATAAGAATGATGTAATGTGACGTCATCAGAATCTCTCACCTCTCCAGTAAGCCGGAAGAGGATCTCTAGGGTGAGGTGTAATATCCTCTCCGCCATCTTGTCTCTCTCCATATCGATCCTTGATGAGTAAATCAGGAAAATTCTCTTATGTAGAAGATCTTCACTGAGAGGATCCGATATTGTAGAGACCTGAATGAGATGATGAGCCGATGTAACATCATAAAATCCTGTGTAATAATACAATTACTAGAGATAATAAGGGAAACATATGAGGAGATTTATTATTTTACAGTATTTAGTTTTCTTCTTTACATCTACTAATAAAACCTACAGCTCTGACAAAAATTAAGAGAACACTTTCAAATGTTCAGTTTGTTTGATTTTTCTCTTCATAGGTATATTTTTGAGCAAAATGTAAATTGTTCTTTGAATCTATAAACTTCTGACATGTTTCGAATTTGGAAGCAAGATCTCAGCACCAAAATCTTGGTGCTGAGACTTCCATCTGCGCAAGCGCCAACCCCGTCAGTCATTTTCCCGGAGTCCACCGCGTAGGAAACCATGGAACTGCGGAGGCTCTGGCCTTTCACAAAATGTCAGCAGAGCCCCACAGCACCGGAGACGCCCGCAACACCGGAGATACTCGCAGCGCTGGAGACAGCCGCAGCATCGGAGACACCCACAACGGCTCGCTGCACATCCAAACACCCCATCACCCCAGTCTGCCTCCTGCAGCAACGCTCCACTCTTGCCTCCTCCAGCAGCGACCCTAGGAGCACGCTTCACCGCAGCCACCACCCCCGGTAAGCAATAAGACGCATGGCTTTTAAGAAGCACTACCATTTAATTAAAAAACATTTTTTTCCTCAAAATTTGGGGTGCGTCTTATAATCCGCAAAATACGGTACTTCATGATGAGGACGACATCTTCATCTTCTACTACGGCTCTAGAAACATATTTGTCCAGAGTCGTCACTGACTCCATCACCACCGGAGTCTATATGAATGTTTCCCGTCTTCCCCGCACTGTAATCTTCTATCACGTTAGATCTCAGCTCTGATTCACACACAGAAGTTTGAGGCTTTTAGAAAAGATTTTTTGTTTGCGGAAACACCGTGGACAGAAATGATCTGATCCCAAAGTCTCCATGTACAGGGTTTTATGTGGTTAATTTCTGGCCTTAGGCTTTCCTATATTACAAGAAAAACACCAGAAAAAAAGATATTAAAATGTTTCACAGGAAAATTGGCTCCAACAATTCTTGTAAAAAGAAAAAAAAAACTAAAACAGCAGAAGACACATTTTGTTATTTTTTTAAGACATTAAACACTTGTTTTATAAAAAATGAACTCTTTTGGGCCCCAGAACATAGATGTACACCGCAGAGATGGCACAGGTGCGGCTGCAACAAAAACCCTGGCAGTTTAACCACTTGGTGCCGTGCAAAGCAAACATGGCATCTAAGAAGGTGTGACAGAGTCCGGCCCCTCATCCCCCAAGTATTCGATAGAATGGGGTAGACTTGTTACTATGATACTTACATGCCTAATAATGGTACAAAGGTCTATTACAGTCGGTACGGAAAGTATTCAGACTCTTAAATTTTTCTCTTTTTTTTCATTGCAGCCATTTGGTAAATTCAAACAAGTTCATTTTTTTTCTCATTAATGTACAATCTGCACCCCATCTTGACTGAAAATAACAGGAAAGTAGAATTTAAAAAAAAAAAAAAACACTGAAATATCACATGGTCATAAGTATTCAGACCCTTTGCTCAGTATTGAGTAGAAGCACCCTTTTGACCAAGTACAGTCATGAGTCTTCTTGGGAATGATGCAACAAGTTTTTCACACCTGGATTTGGGGATCCTCTGCCATTCTTCCTTGCAGATCCTCTCCAGTTCCGTCAGGTTGGATGGTGAACGTTGGTGGACAGCCATTTTCAGGTCTCATCAGAGATGCTCAATTGGGTTTAGGTCAGGGCTCTGGCTGGGCCAGTCAAGAATTGTCACAGAGTTGTTCTGAAGCCACTCCGTTGTTATTTTAGCTGTGTGCTTAGGGTCATTGTCTTGTTGGAACGTGAACCTTCGGATAAGTGTGAGGTCCAGAGCACTCTGGAAGAGGTTTTCATCCAGGATATCTCTGTACTGTTATGTTTCCTTTAATGACAACCAGTAGTCCTGTCCCTGCAGCTAAAAAACACCCCATATAGCATGATGCTGCCACCACCATGTTTCACTGTTGGGATTGTATTGTGCAGGTGATGAACAGTGCAAATAAAAAAATTGAGTATATACAATGTCCCACAAATCATGATAAAATGAAAAACTTTTATTAAATAATCACATACAGATGTAATATCCAACAAACACTAAGGTATAGACACAGAGAGGAAATATTGAGGAAACATGAAGGTAGGCTAGGGAAGGAGTGGGAGGCAGCGTATACCCAGAGGGGGCAGGATCAGAACAACAGCCATTATATGCAGCTTATATGCTCCTGAGGAAGAAGCGAAACGTTTATTGGGGCGACGGGGACGCCATACAAATATACTATATTGCCATGTAAGTGCCTTCGTGTATTTTACTCTGCCATATGTTTAGTGCATACTTGGATCTCTAGATCCTATTACTTTTACCTGCACTATATGCTTTACCATATACTGGTCGCTACATGCACTTTACTTCCTGTTACATTATATGGTTCTCAGTCCCTGTTTGGTTGCAGTCCACCTTTTTTTACAGTGTATTACTTTTGTATTTTTTTAATATTCTATTTAGAATGAAATAATCAATGTGAATACTTTTCTGCTCAATGATGACAAAAGTATACTCGGAGTGATGCCTTTACTGGCTGACCAGAAAATATATGTTTGCAGCTTTCAGAGCACAGGGGCGCCTTCTTCAGGCAGGAATACAAATGAATTAATAAGAAAAAGGCACAAAATTTAAGGGATATTACAGTAGGACATTTGTTCATGAGGTGGGAGAGGTGATGCCTCCTAAAGAGAAGCCAAGGAAATCAAATCAGGCATTTTATTACAGATGGAGAGGCGGAGGGAATGTACTTCTTAGTTATCTGGAGTACGTCTGGTGGAGGTGTGAATTGTGTCCATGTAGTAACTCATAAATCCAGGCGTTAAATTGAGTCCTAGTGTCAAAGAATTGAACATCTTTATCAGTTTGAATTTCCAGATTTTTCTTTCTTCGTCGTCCTTAAAATGACCTTATAAGACTTTTAAGTCTATCATACAGTGTCCAGGTCCAGAGAAATGTTTTCCCACAGGCGTGTCCATTTCATTCCTGATATTGGGTCCGTGTAGATTCATCCTTGTTTGTAGTTTTTGCATGGTTTCCCCAATATAGATGCCTCTAGGGCTCCTCGTTCATTGTATCATGTCACCACATTGGAGGATGTGCATGAAAAGAAATTCATGACATTATAGTCCTGATTTGTGTATAATGAAATAATAAATATTAATAGTTTTACTGGCAATTTATACTGGTGCTATCTTTGTTGTATATCTATGAGGGGGCTGCAGTATACTCTGAGGGGGGCTGCAGTATACTATGAGGGGGGCTACAGTATACTCTATCAACAACCATGGGGAGTACATTTTATTATACAGTACAGACCAAAAGTTTGGACACACCTTCTCATTCAACGATTTTTCTGTATTTTTATGACTGTGAAAATTGTAGAATCACACTGAAGGCATCAAAACTATGAAGTAACACATGTGGAATTATACATTACACTTTACAAAAAAGTGTGAAACAACTGAAAATGTGTCTTATATTCTAGGTTCTTCAAAGTAGCCACCTTTTGCTTTGATTACTACTTTGCACACAGAAAAGGTGAATGGATGGACTCTACTTGCCTGGTTCCCACCGTGAAGCATGGAGGAGGTGGTGTGGTGATGTGGGGGTGCTTTGCTGGTGACACTGTTGGGGATTTATTCAAAATTGAAGGCATAGTGAACCAGCATGGCTACCACAGCATCTTGCAGCAGCATGCTTTTCCATTCGGTTTGCGTTTAGTTGGACCATCTTTTATTTTTCAACAGGACAATGACCCCAAACACACCTCCAGTCTGTGTAAGGGCTATTTGACCAAGAAGGAGAGTGTTGGGGTGCTACGCCAGATGACCTGGCCTCCACAGACACCAGACCTGAACCCAATCGAGATGGTTTAGGGTGACCTGGACCGCTCACCACTTCAATTTTGAATAAATCCCCAACAGTGTCACCAGCAAAGCACCCCCACACCATCACACCACCTCCTCCATGCTTCACGGTGGGAACCAGGCATGTAGAATCCAGCCGTTCACCTTTTCGGTGTGCAAAGCAGTAATCAAAGCAAAAGGTGGCTACTTTGAAGAACCTAGAATATAAGACATATTATCAGTTGTTTCACACTTTTTTGTAAAGTGTAATGTATAATTCCACATGTGTTAATTCATAGTTTTGATGCCTTCAGTGTGATTCTACAATTTTCATAGTCATGAAAATACAGAAAAATCTTTGAATGAGAAGGTGTGTCCAAACTTTTGGTCTGTACTGTATGTACTATATGGGACCTGCAATACACTATAGTGAGGTAAGTGAAGTAAGGGTAGGTGCACACGGTCAGTAATCACTGAGTGTTGGATGTTGTGTACTTGTGCAGAGTCCAGATGTTACAGGATAGTGGATGGGATTTCAAGAAATCCCATGCCCACTTTGCGTCCACAGATGCCCGCAGCTCACCCTCAGAGATGGACATACTGCTCGTCTCTGGAGACCGCAGCATGTCTATAAGATAAATTTCACCCGTAGAATGTATTTGGATGCGATGAATCTGCACGTTTCAATGAACACAGAGGATTCACAAGCATTCAATAGTCGGCAGCGCTTTGAACATAGTTGACATGTGCTGCATCCAAAGCGCTGCCAATTACTGAACATGTGCACATAGCCTAAAGAGGTCGGAAAACAAGCGTTGAACGACTTCAACATCGTAGATCGCACTCGTTAAGTGGCCTGAACTTAGAGCATGTAAATACAACACAAATGTTTCTGTGTGATGTTGCAATATGTGAGCATTTGGGGCCCCACTTTTTCCCAGGGCCCCACTTTATCTAAAACCAGCCCAAGCAACTATATAATGTATTTGGGGGCCTCCCGACAGATGATGTCGGGGCAGAGAAGGATCTGCCATCCTGAATTTCAGAGGCTAATTAATCCGTTTGTTCTTCCTGTAGACAATCCTCCTCTAGAGGAGTCTGGAGGCGACTCTCTCATACAGACCACAGGAAAGCTCGAATATTTGTGTGTATGGGGGAGTCGGGAGAGATAGCCGTCTGCTAAATGACCGTTCAGCCAACACTTATCTCATGTGTATGGGGCCGTTAGTATTACACTGACAGGCAGTGATGATACACGGCACTACAGTAGTACTGTGCGTCACCGGAGCCATCAGAGGCTTGTATATTGTATGATCAGACTAATCAGAGGGGTTTAATAAATGGTTTAAGATGAAAAAAATATAAAAGTTTTGGCAACAAGAAATATCCGACTCTATAGGGAAAACAGAGTCACTGCTTAATGTTAGTTAAGTTACGTCCATAACTACTTTCTTATACTCTATTATCCTATGGAGTAGATAGAAATCACAGATCCCACAGCAATAGCTGAAATTGGGCCCCAAACATCAAAAGAAAAAAAAATATTTATTTATATTTGGTGGAGTCATAGCTCCCGATGCCACAGACCGTATGATGTTGTTGTACTTGGCAGGCCCAGACCAGACTGTATGAAGATATATGTGAGAAACAAAAGTCCAAAAATAAACTTTCCTTTACTTAATAAGCACTTGATGAGAAGTACATACATCAGATAGCAGGCATAACACTTTATGAATGTAGCGACACACCAGCGATCCCGACAACGATATGCACTTGTCAGGATCGCAGGTGTGTCGCTACATGATCGCTGCTGAGCTGCCAAACAGGCAGCGATCAGCACAGCGACACTGCGGGTAACGTCGCTTAGTTACCCGCAGTGTACGTTGGATACCAGCGCCCTGATGCAGGGAGCTGGTAACCAAGGTACACATCGGGTTTCCAGGCGCTGCGCAGTGCCTGGAAACCCGCTGTGTACCTTGGTTACCAGCTCCCCTGCATCAGGGCGCTGGTATCCAAGGTACACATCGGGTTTCCAGGCACAGCCCCGCGCCTGGAAACCCCCTGTGTACCTTGGTTACCAGCGGATCGCTGGTCTCCCGCCTGTCACACGCAGCGATGCGTTCTGGCCAGCGGGAGACCAGCGATCCAAAAAATGTCCAGGACATTCAGCGACGATCAGAGATACCCAGCAGGGGGGCTGATCGTCGCTGAATGTCACACACAGCGATATCGCTGGGGAGATCGCTGCTGCGTCACAAAACTAGTGACTCAGCAGCGATCTCGCTACCGAGATCGCTGTGTGAGTGGGGGCTTAAGATAATGAATTCTACCTTAACTCAATTAACTCAATTACCTTTAATTAAGCCTTCTGCCCTCCTCCCCCAAGGAAAAGTTCTGTACTGTTCAGCTCACGCCATTCCATATGCATTGCACCCCCTCAAAAATTATCAGCCTGTTATTACGGATTTCATCAGCAGCTCAGGAATCCAGTTTGATACCACTGGCCTCACTGACATTGACTTCTTCAAATTCTGCTTCAGTGAGGAAATAATGAATCTTATGGTAGCCCAGACAAACTTGTATGTCGATCAATTTTTCACCCAAAATCCCACGTTGCCATATGCCAGATGAACCCCTGTAAATGCAGCAGAGATGATTACATATTGGGGAATTGTGCTGCATATAGGCATAATCCGAAAACCAGAGCTTTGGCATTACTGGAGTACTGATATTCTCTATTGTACACCGGTATTCCGCATAGCCATGACAAGGACATGATTTGAAGTGATCCAAACATATTTGCATTATAGTGATAATGTGCAGTGTCCAGCCTGAGACAATCCTAACTTTGATCGTCCTTATAAAATTCACCGGTAGTTGAACACTTCAGCAGAAAATTTGGTGAGGCGTACAACCTCCAAAGGGACATCACTATAGATAGTAGTAGTTCAGACACACCCATACGAAAACGCCCGAGCACCTCCACACCGTTTAATTCACCAATCTCTGAACTACACTACACGTCTCATACTTGTAAGCATGAAAGGAGGACATCAGTAAACCAGGGGAGGAGTCCCGAGGAGATAATTTGCATATTCCCAGTGCCTTCTGGGATAAGTGAAGAGTCTCCGCGAGCTCAAGGAACACTGGATTTTGGCTGTTGCAGCTGAAAGGAGGACATCAGTAAACCGCGCGCCGCCAGGCGCGCGAGTTTTGGCTTATATTTCACCGCTTGATTATCTCTTGAACAATAAGAACATGGAAGAGGCTAAGAGCCATGTGGTGAGCTGCATTTCTTGCTACATGTTCATAGACTTACCAGTGGAAAAGCCAAACTTCACATGCCAGAAATGCAAGCTTGTGTCCCTGTTGGAGGAAAAGTTGCAAAATCTGGAAGAGAGGTTATCTACATTGAAGACCATTAAGGAAGGTGAAGAGTTCTTAGACAGAGCAGAATTATCTCTTCATGGTACAGAAAGAGAAGAAATTCGAAGTGCAACTGAAGAAACAGAGGAATGGAAGCATGTGACCCAGAGAAGCAGGAGGATCAGGAGGCAGTCAGCACCAATTCTGCTCAGGAACCAATACCAGGCTCTTACACAGGAGAACGATGAAGAAATACATCAGGATAAGACTTTGCCCACAAACAACCTTCTACGCCCTCAGAGTCCTCCTGAATGGAGAAAGAAAACTGTTGTGAAGAAGAAACGGAGAGTTGTTGTCATGGGCGATTCCCTGTTGAGAGGAACAGAGGCCGCTATCTGCAGACCGGATATAACCTCAAGAGAAATGTGCTGTCTTCCAGGTGCAAAAATTAAAGATGTGTCTGACAGGATATCAGGACTCTTCAGACCTAAAGATGACTACCCATTCCTGCTAATACATGTGGGGACAAATGACACCGCTAGAAACGACCTGGAAACCATCTGCAGTGACTTTGAAAACTTAGGTAAGAAAGTGAAAGAACTGGGAGCGCAGGTGGTCTTCTCTTCCATCCTCCCAGTGGATGGCCATGGAACAAGGAGGTGGAATAAGATTCTGCAGGTGAACAACTGGCTACGTCGATGGTGCCGTCAGCAAAGATTTGGATTTCTGGATCACGGAGTGAATTACCTATACGATGGACTACTTGCTAGAGATGGGGTGCACCTTACGAAGACTGGAAAACATGTATTTGGAAGTCGCCTTGCTACACTCATCAGGAGAGCTTTAAACTAGAACAATGTGGGAAGGGAAGCAAAACGCCAGCAAAAGCCATACACTTGACAAATACTATTGAGATTTCTGCTATTAGAAGTGAAGGGGAAGAACAAAGACAAAACAATTTACATAATAAAAATATTGAAGGAAGAGAAACCAATCACAAACTAAAGTGTTTCTATACGAATGCACAAAGCATGGGCAACAAACAAGGAGAACTGGAGCTAGTAACGCAGGAGAAGAAATATGATGTCATTGGAATCACTGAGACTTGGTGGGACGATACACATGATTGGAATACAAGGCTAGAAGGATACAACTTATTTGCAAGAAACAGACTTGATAAACGAGGAGGAGGTGTTGCATTGTATGTTAGAAAAGCGTATATCTGCACAGAGATTGACGCTTCAGAGACTGGGAGTTCTGTGGAAACTGTTTGGGTAAGAATACAAGGACAGAACAATGGAAAGGACACCATTGTAGGCATTTACTAACTACAGGCCGCCTGTGCAAGCTGAAGATATGGATGAACTCTTTATGCATCAAATGGCCAAGTTCTCCAAAAAATATGACATAGTGGTCATGGGAGATTTCAACTATCCAGACATTTGTTGGGAATCTCTCTCAGGCAAAACTAACAGGTCCAGGAAATTCTTATCCTCTCTTGCTGACAACTTTATCTTCCAAAAGGTAATGGAGAAAACAAGGGGATCTGCTACCTTGGATCTAATCCTCATAAACAGGGAGGAAATGGTGGAGGAGGTAAGAGTGGCTGGGACTCTAGGAGGTAGTGACCATGCTATTTTAGAATTTTGGATAACAAGAGGAGGAAGACCTGTGAAGACTCAGACGTCAAGGTTAGATTTCAGAAAGGCAGATTTTAAGGAACTCAGAAAGAGAATTGGAGGGATCCAATGGCTGGATATCCTTAAGGACAAAAATGTCCAGGAAGGATGGAAAATCTTGAAAAATGAGATTCTCAAAGCACAATCGTTAACAATTCCGAAAAGAGGGAAGAATGGGAAGCATTTAAGGAAACCAGGATGGATGAACATAGAACTTAAACACATGCTAAAAAGGAAGAAAGAAAATGTTTATCAAATGGAAAGAGGGAGGCATATCTAAAGAAGAATATAATGCCGTCTGCAGAACCTGCAGGGCACAAATCAGATTATCTAAAGCTGACAATGAATTAAGGCTTGCAAGTGACGTCAAAAGCAACAAAAAAGGATTTTGGGGATACGTCAAAAGTAAAAGAAAAGTCAAAGATGCTATAGGATTTTTACAGGATGAAAATGATGAAATGGTAAGTCAGGATGTTGAGAAGGCTGAACTTTTAAATTCCTATTTTGCATCTGTTTTCTCTCAGAAAGGAAATGTAACATCAACTGATCTTCACTGTCCTATTAAAGGAATAGAAGAATCCAGGATATCTATAAACAGAAAGACAGTGAGGAAACACTTAGCTAACATAAATGAATTCAAGTCTCCAGGTCCAGATGAATTACACCCCAGGGTACTGAAGGAGATAGCAGAAGAAATTCTTGAACCACTGTCCATAATCTTTGAAAATTCTTGGAGAACAGGAGAAGTCCCAGAAAACTGGAGAAGAGCAAATGTTGTTCCTATCTTCAAAAAGGGGAAGAAGGTGGACCCAGGGAACTACAGGCCGGTGAGTCTGACTTCTATACCAGGAAAGATCTTTGAACAAATTATTAAAGAACATGTATGCAAGTACCTGGATAAGAATGAAGTGATTAAACAGAGTCAGCATGGGTTTGTAACTAATAAGTCATGTCAGACTAACTTAATTTCCTTCTATGACAGAATCACTGACTGGGTGGATCAGGGAAATGCTGTAGATATAGTATATCTTGACTTCAGCAAAGCATTTGACAAAGTATCTCACACAATCCTTATTGAAAAAATGACTAAGTATGGAATGGACAAGGCAACTGTTAGGTGGATTCATAACTGGCTTAGGGATCGGACCCAAAGAGTGGTTGTAAATGGCTGCACATCCAGTTGGAAGAATGTCTCAAGTGGGGTACCACAAGGCTCTGTTTTGGGCCCTGTATTGTTCAACATCTTTATCAATGATTTAGATGAAGGAATTGAGGGTAAACTGATCAAATTTGCTGATGACACAAAGCTAGGAGGGGTAGCTAATACTAGAGAAGAGAGAGAGAGGATTCAAAAAGATATACATAAACTGGAGCAGTGGGCAGCAACTAACAGAATGGATTTTAACAGGGAAAAATGCAAAGTACTACATCTGGGCAATAAAAATGAAAAAAGCATATACAAAATGGGAGGAATAGGGCTAAGTAACAGCACATGTGAAAAAGACTTGGGTATACTAATTGATCACAGACTTAACATGAGTCAACAGTGTGATGCAGCAGCAAAAAAGGCAAATGCAATTCTAGGATGTATCAACAGAAGCATACAGTCTAGATCACGTGAGGTCATTATTGCCCTCTACTCCTCTTTGGTCAGACCTCATCTGGAATACTGTGTCCAGTTTTGGGCACCACATTTTAAAAAAGACATCAACAAACTGGAGCAAGTTCAGAGAAGAGCCACCAGAATGGTGACCGGTCTGCAAACCATGTCCTATGAGGAACGGTTGCAGGATTTGGGAATGTTTAGCTTGCAAAAAAGAAGACTGAGAGGAGACTTAATAGCTGTCTACAAATATCTCAAGGGCTGTCACATTGTAGAAGGATCATCTTTATTCTCATTTGCACAAGGAAAGACTAGAAGCAATGGGATGAAACTGAATGGGAGGAGACACAGATTAGATATTAGAAAAAACTTTTTGACAGTTAGGGTGATCAATGAGTGGAACAGGCTGCCACAAGAGGTGGTGAGTTCTCCTTCAATGGAAGTCTTCAAACAGAGGCTGGATAGACATCTGTCTGGGATGATTTAGAGAATCCTGCTTTGAGCAGGGGGTTGGACCAGAAGGCCCAGGAGGTCCCTTCCAACTCTACCATTCTATGATTCTATGATATGTCTACGCAGTTCTATAGTGTACTTATACACGCAGATAAAAATTTCTGCGGTAACTAGTTTTATTTACCTGTGTCAAGTTAGCTTTGTGAGTGCTTTGCGCATTCATGTATGTTATATTTTATTTTAGCGGCTAAAGTATCGCCCACGAGGTTGCAGTTTGATGGAGAAATCAGCCCCATACGGGCGCGAACGAGCAGCGTGATGTCTGTTAATTCAGCATTCTCTGTAGATCAGCACCCGGGGCATACTTGTAAGTATATATGTCTAGGCCTCTCTATACTGTACTTATACAAACAATTATGCATCGGTTTCACAGATAATCGGTGCTGGTAGCTTTACAAATGTCGCGTTGAATCAGAGTAAAGTGGGGCCTGTAGCTTTTCCTATATCTCGACCGCTTAGCGGTTAACTACACCACGTGTCTTTTCTTTAGTTACGGAGGAGCGTCATTCGTGAGTTTTGCAACAATCCAATTATGGATTTGAGAACAGAGCGGAGATGAGAACTGAACCACGTTCACCCAGGTGTGTCGCGTATCGTGGAGAAAGTGACGCGCCAATCGCACACCCCGGGAATACAGAGAGTGGTTGGCGTAAGAATATACGTCTGTGTCAAGCTACAGAATCTGCAAATAACAACGCGGAACCAACATCTGCCAATTCAGCCGATGCATTACAGTCAAAGAAACGCGCGGTATCGCGCCGTCGTGTAAGTAAGAAGCAGAAGAATGATGGTCGCTCACCTTACACGCCAACACCCGTATGGACTGGTGAACACACCAAAATGTTTCTTGACATGTCTGCTCAGTACGTGCATAATAAACTCTCGCAGAACAGACTAAAATCTTTCTGCGACACGTATGAGAGACTGATAAGTGCGTGTCCAACACCCGACATTATCGCAGAACTGTGCGATTTTAAACAAAATTATGCAAATGTATGATTTTAAACAAAAATTATGCAACTGTACAGTCAACTTCTGTGAAATAAACCTGTCTGCCTGAGAACGTGTGGTTATGAATTGAAAATTAATTAAAATGATCACGCATTACACCCTAGGGGCCGATACACGAGCCCCCACAGCGCATTTACACAACTATAATGACCCTGGAAATGTCAGCATTCACGCGCAATCGGTCAAGGCATGGAGCCTCTTGACACGCACATCCAGAAATTCTCGCGGGGCCGCCTCTGTAGGCAATAGTGTTTGTGATAGCTCTGGGAGTTTGAGGATGATAGTTGTACGCACGACTTTTTACTGTTCTTTAGCAACGGTAAATTTTCAGACTATACATTTATAGACCACAATGCAGGTCACCACGATTCTTACTTTATTGTTAAGGCAGTGGTTTTTGAAAACTACCGGTAAATGTGCTAGCCCGAGGTGTCGTCGCCTTGTGTGTGACGCGTATGCTAAAAAGTTTGCACGCAATTTTTTGTTGAATGCTGATCAAAATCGTTGCATAGGTGTGGTTCTGTGCCAAAATAGTCCGGGACACGGCCCAACATGCCTGTCTTTTTATCTGATGGGGCTTAGCGTCTTTAAAAACAGGCCTGTGCAACAAGAACGCTGCTCATCCCAGGCTATACAGAGGGTCATGTATGTAGCGCATACCGAGAACATTGGCAATCACCACGCCTTGTGTGGTTTGTGAAGCAACTCGCTCAATATTTTCTAGATGACTATGCGTGTGTTAACGGCCAGCCCATAGTTTTTGAATTTCAGTATTGTTTTTTCCACGGCTGTCCCGTGACCAGGACTTGTCCAGGCATGCCCGGACATGCCCGGACTTGTCCAGGCATGTCTCACACGGACCCTATATGTCAGTTCACAATATGTCTATCAGTATTAAAACATAAAAACTCCTCTGTACACGATCCTTAAGCAAAATAAAAAAATATATAATGCAAAATAATTCTGTGAAGTAGCTAAAATGTTGAAATATATGGTGTCTCACATGGACCCTATATGTCAGTTCACAATATGTCTATCAGTATTAAAACATAAAAACTCCTCTGTACACGATCCTTAAGCAAAATAAAAAAATATATAATGCAAAATAATTCTGTGAAGTAGCTAAAATGTTGAAATATATGGTGTCTCACATGAGCAAAATAAAAAAAAATATATAATGCAAAATAATTCTGTGAAGAAGCTAAAATGTTGAAAAATATGGTGTCTCACATGGACCCTATATGTCCGTTCACAATATGTCTATCAGTATTAAAACATAAAAACTCCTCTGTACACGATCCTTAAGCAAAATAAAAAACATGCAAAATAAATCTGTGAAGGAGCAAAAATGTTGAAAAATATGGTGTCTCACATGGACCCTATATGTCCGTTCACAATATGTCTATCAGTATTAAAACATAAAAACTCCTCTGTACACGATCCTTAAGCAAAATAAAAAAATAATGTAAAATAAATCTGTGAAGGAGCAAAAATGTTGAAAAATAAAAAATATAATGCAAAATAAATCTGTGAAGGAGCAAAAATGTTGAAAAATATGGTGTCTCACATGGACACTATATGTTAGTTCACAATATGTCTATCAGTATTAAAACATAAAAACTCCTCTGTACACGATCCTTAAGCAAAATAAAAAAATATATAATGCAAAATAATTCTGTGAAGGAGCTAAAATGTTGAAAAATATGGTGTCTCACATGGACACTATATGTTAATTCACAATATGTCTATCAGTATTAAAACATAAAACTCCTCTGTACATTATTGTGAAGGGGTTAAAAGAGGCTTCATGGTTGATATGATAAGCTGATCAGAATAGCTAGCATCATGAGAGCTGCTATGGCTGAAAGTGGTAGCGAACGCATAACTAATATTTGAAAAATATGGTGTCTCACATGGACCCTATATGTCAGTTCACGATTTGTCTATCAGTATTAAAACATAAAAACTCCTCTGTACATTATTGTGAAGGGGTTAAAAGAGGCTTCATGGTTGATATGATAAGCTGATCAGAATAGCTAGCATCATGAGAGCTGCTATGGCTGAAAGTGGTAGCGAACGCATAACTAATATTTGAAAAATATGGTGTCTCACATGGACCCTATATGTCAGTTCACGATTTGTCTATCAGTATTAAAACATAAAAACTCCTCTGTACACGATCCTTAAGCAAAATAAAAAAATATATCATGCAAAATAATTCTGTGAAGTAGCTAAAATGTTGAAATATATGGTGTCTCACATGAGCAAAATAAAAAAAAAAAATATATAATGCAAAATAATTCTGTGAAGGAGCTAAAATGTTGAAAAATATGGTGTCTCACATGGACCCTATATGTCCGTTCACAATATGTCTATCAGTATTAAAACATAAAAACTCCTCTGTACACGATCCTTAAGCAAAATAAAAAAATAATGTAAAATAAATCTGTGAAGGAGCAAAAATGTTGAAAAATAAAAAATATAATGCAAAATAAATCTGTGAAGGAGCAAAAATGTTGAAAAATATGGTGTCTCACATGGACACTATATGTTAGTTCACAATATGTAGACTGTGAGCCCTCGCGGGCAGGGTCCTCTCTCCTTCTGTACTTGTGTGTCCCTTGTCTAGCACATGTTTATTGTATCTGTCTATATTTTTCCCTTTTCATATGTAAAGCGCCATGGAATAAATGGCGCTATATAAATGTATAATAATAATATGTCTATCAGTATTAAAACATAAAACTCCTCTGTACATTATTGTGAAGGGGTTAAAAGAGGCTTCATGGTTGAAGGATAAAATGTGAAAATATGTAGCTCACAGGGACAGTATATGTTATGGCGAAATTGTCTACGTATAAAACATAAATCTTGAAACATTATTGTTGAAGGGGTACATATGTTCAGTTCACATATGTCTTCAGTATTAAACAAAAACTCTCTGTACACGATCCTTAGCAAAATAAACATAATATTGAAAATAATTCTGTGAAGGACAAAATGTTGTAAAAATTGTGTCTACAGTATTAAACATAAAAACTCTTGTATCACTTATTGTAAGGTTAATAAAAGACTTCATGGTTTGATAATAATTGAAGGTTAAAAGCTTCATGGTAGCTGCTATGTAAGTGCAGAATACTAGCGAAGCAACTAATATTGGAAAAAGTGTAGCAACGTCAATGGACCCATATTTGACAATATTTGTCTATCAGGTATCAAATAATGTACAAATCACTTGTCATCAGTATTAAAGATAAAAACTCTCTGTACATTATGTGAAGAGTTAAAAGAGCTCAGTTGAATATAAGCTATCAGAATGTAGCATCATGGAGCGTAATGGCTGAGAAATATGGACGCTAACTATTTGAAAATATGTGTCACATGACCCTATAATTCATTAAACATTGTCATCATATTAAATAATAAAAATCTGCAAATAATTCTGTGAAGGAGCTAAAATGTTGAAAAATATGGTGTCTCAACATGGACCCTATGTCAGTTCACATATGTCTATCAGTATTAAACATAAAAACTCTTAAAGGGTCCTTAAGCAAACTAAAAAAATAATGTAAAATAAATCTGTGAAGAGCAAAAATGGAAAAATAAAAATATAATGCAAAATAAATTGTGAAGAGCAAAATATTTGTAAAAGGAGCTTACACATGGAAAAATAGGGTGTCATCACATAGTACCGTGAGCTGCGGTCACGATTCTCATCAGTATAAACTGTATATCCCTCTCTACACATGTTATGTATGCAATATTTTACATGTATCAATATGTGAAGGCAGGAAAAATGTCGACTAATAAAAAGTATAATAAAATAATTCTATACAGTATAAAAATTAAAAATCTTGTCATCATTGGAACGGTATAAGAGTTCAATTGTATGACTGAGAGCCCTCCGAGAGCTGCTCTACTCTATCTGAATGGTAGCGTACCATAACTAATTTGAATTATTGGTTCTATTTGACCCTTTATTCAGTTACAAGCTCCATAATAAATGTAAAAATCTTGTAAAAATCAATTATCACAAATAAAAAATAAAACTCCTTGACATTTGTGAAGGGGTTAAAAGCTTATGGTTGATATGAACAGATCAGAATAGCTTCACATATGAAGATCTATGGCTGAAAGTGGTAGCGAACGCATAACTAATATTTGAAAAATATGGTGTCTCACATGGACCCTATATGTCAGTTCACGATATGTCTATCAGTATTAAAACATAAAAACTCCTCTGTACACGATCCTTAAGCAAAATAAAAAAATATATAATGCAAAATAATTCTGTGAAGGAGCTAAAATGTTGAAAAATATGGTGTCTCACATGGACCCTATATGTCAGTTCACAATATGTCTATCAGTATTAGCAACTGAGAGTCAGAAACATTTGTCATGTGGCAAAATATTACCATCAACTGTTCACATGTGCTTTGTGCCGGAAGACTTACAAATAGTTTTGAAGAACCACTTGGTTGTATTGTGATGTTAGACAAGAGAAAAAGTAGCAATGAGGGCTTGTAAGACCTGACAAATTTCAGTTGGTGTGTAATGAATCTAAAATATATGAAAGTTTAATTTTAATCATTACATTATGGAAAATAATGAAATTTAGCACTATATGCTAATTTTTTGAGAAGGACCTGTTTAGGTACAAATATATGGAGGTTATTATTGTTTAGCCCCGGATTAATCTATTATCGCTATAACATATAAGATATGGAGATGGGCACTATTATATATTGATTTGAATGTAGTTCATACCTGTCTGCATTTGGCTAATTTGTACCATGTTAACCACTAGATAGAAAATACTTTGTTACAGATCGGTAACCTATTACCAAGCTTTGTGTACAAGGCTTGAATTGTATAGGGATTTAATGACAGGCTAGAAAAAAGACTAGTAGAACTCCTTATACATTTACAGGGTCCTTAAAAGTTTCTCCCTACATGCATTTCATCTCATAATGTGACCTCGCCTGGTGGGAAGACCCTTCAGAAACCCATTGTTTTAAAATCACATTAGTGCAGGTTATGTTTGCTAGAAACCTTCGGTTTATGGGCACTGCTAGAAGAATACACATAAATGTGTTGGTTTTAAAAGATCCCACTGACTATACACAATGCAATACTATTTACTGTTTGCCTGAATTACCGTAGCATCGACCTTCACTCATTCTGACAATTCATGTCAACACTGTTGTACTACATTTCTATGTGCCAGTAAAGATGTATATCTATGTACCATGTTAGTTAGTAAATAGAAAAATATGCTCCTCTCAACACAGCTCCTAATAGCTTACCGATCTGTAACAAAAGTCTGTATTTCACTAAAACTCTTTCCCAGTACTGATATAAGTGTAGATACACTGCCAAGCTAAAAATATATATACTGAATAAAACTATAAGATGAGCGTCGTAATTCCAAATGTGTTATAAGATGATACTTCAATAAAATCCTTATATACTAGTTATATACAGAAGTCTGTATTTAACTAGAACTCCTTATACATTTACTGGCTCCTTAAAAGTTTCTCTCCACAAAAAAGATCAAGATTCACTCTTTAATTCACTAAAAATCATTATATACTAGTTATATACAGAAGTCTGTATTTAACTAGAACTCCTTATACATTTACTGGGTCCTGTCTGTATTTAACTAGAACTCCTTATACATTTACTGGGTCCTTAAAAGTTTCTCTCCTCTTTAATACACTAATACTCCACAGACTAATCTAATCCAGTGGATAAAATATCAATAGAGACGAATAAATCACTTTGATTGAAATTCACAAATCCAGCAGCTCAGATTTCCCAGCCTGAGCAAAGTTCAACCAGGGGGCGTGACGACCTGGATCAATCTGACAGGGAGACGGATTAAATGATAGGGGGCGTGACGACCTGTCAGATTGAGTTTGATGAATGGTAGTGCCCCTATACTACTATAGATGACTCTCTAGTTCATTTCAAAGGGAGGCTAAAATTACTACAATACCTGCCAAGTAAGAGGGCCAGGTAAGGAATAAAATTGTACAAACTATGCGAGAGTACTTCAGGGTACACCCACAGATTTAGGGTCTACGAGTAGAAGGACACCCCGATTGACCCCACTGAATGCACCCTGTCCTGTGGATGAGTGGGAAAATTGTGTGGGAATTGCTACACCCACTGCTGGATAAGGGTTGCCACCTATATATTGATAACTTTTACACCAGCATCCCACTTTTCAAGACTCTCTCTGTTAGAGGTACAGTTAAATGCAGTACCATGCAAAAAAAAAATCAGAGAGGCCTCCTCCCTAAGCTGCTAATTAGACAAATGCTGAGAAAGGGTGACAGCAGAGCCCACCAAATAATGGTGGTCAAGGGATGTCCTTATCTTGACCGCCATACACCATGACAACAACTTCCTTGTCACCGTTTGTGGTACCACAATACAAGTCGCAAAGCTAGATTGTATCTTGGATTACAATCAGTACATGGGGTGTAGATCTCTCAGATCAGGTCCTCAAACCATACAGTGCTTTGCGAAAAGCTAAAGTATGGTACAAAAATTGGCCGTGTACATTGTAGAGATGGCACTGTACAATGCATTTGAGCTGTTCCGATCTGCAGGCAATACGGGGACCTTCCTTCAGTTTCAGGAGGTAGTCATCAAGGCCCTAATGTTTGGCACTCAGGAAGGTGAGGGTCCCAGTACTTCTGAAACTGATAGTGCCATATTGTCCCAGGTCAACGGTTTCCAGGACCAGTTCCACAAACAGGGAAGAAAGGAAGATCTCAAAACCAGTGCAGAGTATGCACCAAGAGGGGAATCCAAAAGGACACAGCTTAGCATTGTAAAGCCTGAACTGAGAAATCTGGTCTTTGAACTAAGGATTACATCAAAGCGTACCACACGTTCACAAATTAATAAAATTAGGTTTTACCCCGCTGACACAACATACTTTTATAAGCTGATATACTCCACACATCTTACACAAAACACTACATTATAAATTCATACACCGGTAAAACCAAAAGCATTATAATCATTTCTATAAAATTATGCCTCTAGATAAATTCCTTGAGGGGGTGTAGTTTCCAAAATTGGGTCACTTGTGGGGGATTTCCACTGTTTAAGCACATCAGGGGCTCTGCAAACGCGACATGACGCCCTCTGACCATACCATCAAAGTCAGAATTTCAAAACGTTACATCTTCCCTTCCGAGCCCTGATGTGTGCCCAAAAAGTGGTTTTCATCCACATGTAAAGTATCAGCGCACTCAGGAGAAATTGCACAACTTTTAGGGTCCATTTTATCTTGTAAGTCTTGTGAAAATAAAAAAAATTGGGGCTAAAAGATCATTTTTGTGGAAAAAATATGTTTTTTTTTACTTTAAATTTTTCATTATAATTTTCTATGATGCACTTGGAAGTTCACGGTGCTCACCATATATCTAAATAAATTGCTTAAGGGGTCTAGTGTCCAACATGAGGTCACTTATGGGGAATTTCCATTGTTTAGGCACATCAGGGGCTCTGTAAATGCGATATGACGCCCACAGACCATTACATCAATCCCAAAACATCGCTCCTTCTCTTCCGAGCCCTGACGTGCACCAAAACGGGGGTTTTCCCCTACATATGGGGTATCAGTGTACTCAAGAGAAATTGCGCAACAAATTTTAGAATCCATTTTATTCTGTTACCCTTGTGAAAATTAAGAAATTGGGGCTAAAATATTATTTTTGTGGAAAAAAAAAGTGATTTTTTTTTTTTATTTTCACGGATCCATATTATAAACTTCTATGGGGGGGTTTCAAAGTGCTCACCACATATCTAGATAAGTTCTTTGAGGGGTTTAGTTTCCAAAATAGGGTCATTTGTGAGTGGTTTCCACTTTTTAAGCACATCAGGGCTCTTCAAATGTGACGTCACGGCGTCCGCTCTCAGTTCCAACCAATTTTGCATTCAAAAAGTTTAGCGGTGCTCATTTCCTGCCGTGCGCCCAAACAATGGTTTTCTCCCACATAAGGAGTATCAGTGTGCTTAGGAGAAATTGCACAATAACTTTTGTAGTCCATTTTCTCCTTTTACCCTTGTGAAAATAAAAAATTTGGGCTAAAAGATAATTTTTATGACTAAAAAGTTAAATGTTCATTTTTTCCTTCCATGTTGCTTCAGCTCCTGTGAAGCACCTGAAGGGTTAATAAACTTCTTTAATGTGGTTTTGAACACCTTGAGGGGTGCAGTTTTTAGAATGGTGTCACTTTTGAGTATTTTCTGTCATATAGACCCCTCAAAGTGACTTCAAATGTGAGGTGGTTCCTAAAAACAATGGTTTTACAAATTGTGTTGTAAAAAGGAGAAATCGTTGGACAAATTTTAACCCTTATAACTTCCTAATAAAATAATTATGTTTCAGAAATTGTGTTGATGTAAAGTAGACATGTGGGAAATGTTATTTATTAACTACTTTATGTGACATGACTCTGATTCAAGGACATAAAAATTATAAGTTTGAAAATTTCAAAATTTTCTCCTAATTTCAGTTTACACTAATAAACGTAATTCATATCAACGAAATGTTACCATTATCACGAAGTAGAATATGTCACAAAAAACATTCTCAGAACCAGTTGGATCCTTGAATTGTCCAGAGTTATTACCTCATAAAGTGACAGTGGTCAGAACTGTAAATAATGGCCTGATCAGGAAGGTGAAAACAGGCTCCAAGGTGAAGTGGTTAAATACACCCTATAGCAGGGTTCGACAAACCCGGGCGCCAGGTCGCCAGTGGCGCCTAGAAAATCATGCCTGGCACCCGGGTTTGTCGGGGCCCTGAGCAGGCGGGGGGCCCACTCGCTGTCGGGCACCCCGGCGCCCGTTAGCGGAGGAGAGCGGTGTCAGCGCCGCCCCCGCCTGCTCAGGGCCCCGGCAGCAGCTGGCACAATACTTATCTCTCCCGTGCCTCCGCTGCCGCAGCTCCGGGCTCCAGGGGGCGCCGGCGCTTCCTCTCACAGCAGCGCCGCTGAATGACGTCATCATTCAGCGGCCGGCTGTGGCAGAGAGCGCGGACCCCGGACAGGTGAGGTGTGTGTGCATCAGTGTGTGTGTATGTGAGAGAGTGCTTGTGTGCTGCATGTGTGATGGTGGTGTGCTGCATGTGTGATGATGGGGAGGCATTGATGATAATGGGGAGGGCAGTGATGATGGGGAGGCATTGATGATAATGGGGATGCATTGATGATAATGGGGATGCATTGATGATAATGGGGATGCATTGATGATAATGGGGAGGCATTGATGATGATGGGGAGGCATTGATGATGATGAGGAGGCATTGATGATAATGAGGAGACATTGATGATAATGGGGAGGCATTGATGATAATGGGGAGGCATTGATGATAATGGGGAGGCATTGATGATAATGGGGAGGCATTGATGATAATGGGGAGGCATTGATGATGATGAGGAGTTATTGATAATGGGGAGGCATTGATGATGATGGGAGGCATTGATGATGATGGGGAGACATTGATGATGATGGGGAGGCATTGATGATAGGGAGGCATTGATGATAATGGGGAGGCATTGATGATGATGGGGAGGCATTGATGATGATGGGGAGGTATTGATGATAATGGGGAGGCATTGATGATGATGAAATGAAAAAAAAATTCTGGCTCCTAAATTTTTTGGCTGGCTCCTAGATTCTGAACAACTTTGTCGACCCCTGCCCTATAGGGCCACATGAAAGACACTAAAGGATGTAACTTTATAATATTTAGGGGGCTGACAATAATCTAAGCGCTCCCTCCTATAACACCTCTCCCTGAGCTGCTCCCTGAGGACGGTGTGCCGAGCATCGCGTCACTGGGGCTTCTATAAACTTGATAACGTGATGCGGCCGGACAGTCACAGTAATGTCAGCAGCCAACATGGCCACAGCATTCCCGTGTATGGCGGGCAATCCCCGCATGTTTATAGGCTGGGAACTCCAGCATGGCGCTCCATCACCTGAGATACTCCAGTAACAAGCTTGTCCGAGCTCCCGATGCCTGATCGAGTAGTGGAGAGCGGTCACTCATCACTGGTATCTACATTATTGTGCTGGAGCGGAGCTAGGAGAGAGATCATCACATTGTGTGAGGACTTCTCTGGGCTTCTGTCCTCTCATCCTGCAGGTGTCTGACTGGATCTAATGTGGAGCTGGGAGCCAGCTAAGACGCATCCTGTCCACAGCTGTTACGTCACTGTTCACACCACACCGAGACCCCAAAAGAGTCTCTGTGCTGAAGGGGTTAATGTCCTCCTTCCCCCCCAAACCAGCACCCAGTAATGGGGAATCTCCAGCACTGACCTCCACCCGCAGAGCCGCACTCCACATAGAGAATGATGGAGCCTCCAGTACCGACCTCCACCCGCAGAGCCGCACTCCACATAGAGAATAATGGAGCCTCCAGCACCGACCTCCACCCGCAGAGCCGCACTCCACATAGAGAATGATGGAGCCTCCAGTACCGACCTCCACCCGCAGAGCCGCACTCCACATAGAGAATAATGGAGCCTCCAGCACCGACCTCCACCCGCAGAGCCACACTCCACATAGAGAATAATGGAGCCTCCAGCACCGACCTCCACCCGCAGAGCCGCACTCCACATAGAGAATAATGGAATCTCCAGCACCTACCTCCACCCGCAGAGCCGCACTCCACATAGAGAATAATGGAGCATCCAGCACCTACCTCCACCCGCAGAGCCACACTCCACATAGAGAATAATGGAGCCTCCAGCACCTACCTCCACCCGCAGAGCCACACTCCACATAGAGAATAATGGAGCCTCCAGCACCTACGTCCACCCGCAGAGCCGCACTCCACATAGAGAATAATGGAGCCTCCAGCACCGACCTCCACCCGCAGAGCCGCACTCCACATAGAGAATAATGGAGCCTCCAGCACCTACCTCCACCCGCAGAGCCGCACTCCACATAGAGAATAATGGAGCCTCCAGCACCGACCTCCACCCGCAGAGCCGCACTCCACATAGAGAATAATGGAGCCTCCAGCACCGACCTCCACCCGCAGAGCCGCACTCCACATAGAGAATAATGGAGCCTCCAGCACCGACCTCCACCCGCAGAGCCGCACTCCACAGAGAATAATGGAGCCTCCAGCACCTACCTCCACCCGCAGAGCCGCACTCAACATAGAGAATAATGGAGTCTCCAGCACCTACCTCCACCCGCAGAGCCGCACTCCACATAGAGAATAATGGAGCCTCCAGCACCGACCTCCACCCGCAGAGCCGCACCCCACATAGAGAATAATGGAGCCTCCAGCACCGACCTCCACCCGCAGAGCCGCACTCCACATAGAGAATAATGGAGCCTCCAGCACCGACCTCCACCCGCAGAGCCGCACTCCACATAGAGAATAATGGAGTCTCCAGTACCTACCTCCACCCGCAGAGCCACACTCCACATAGAGAATAATGGAGCCTCCAGCACCGACCTCCACCCGCAGAGCCGCACTCCACATAGAGAATAATGGAGCCTCCAGCACCGACCTCCACCCGCAGAGCCGCACTCCACATAGAGAATAATGGAGCCTCCAGCACCGACCTCCACCCGCAGAGCCGCACTCCACATAGAGAATAATGGAGCCTCCAGCACCTACCTCCACCCGCAGAGCCGCACTACACATAGAGAATAATGGAGCCTCCAGCACCGACCTCCACCCGCAGAGCTGCACTCCACAGAGAATAATGGAGCCTCCAGCACCTACCTCCACCCGCAGAGCCGCACTCCACATAGAGAATAATGGAGCCTCCAGCACCTACCTCCACCCGCAGAGCCACACTCCACATAGAAAAATGGAGCCTCCAGCACCTACCTCCACCCGCAGAGCCGCACTACACATAGAGAATAATGGAGCCTCCAGCACCGACCTCCACCCGCAGAGCTGCACTCCACATAGAGAATAATGGAGCCTCCAGCACCTACCTCCACCCGCAGAGCTGCACTCCACATAGAGAATAATGGAGCCTCCAGCACCGAGCTCCACCCGCAGAGCCGCACTCCACATAGAGAATAATGGAGCCTCCAGCACCTACCTCCACCCGCAGAGCCACACTCCACATAGAGAATAATGGAGCCTCCAGCATCTACCTCCACCCGCAGAGCCGCACTCCACATAGAGAATAATGGAGCCTCCAGCACCTACCTCCACCCGCAGAGCCGCACTCCACATAGAGAATAATGGAGCCTCCAGCACCGACCTCCATCCGCAGAGCCACCCTCCACATAGAGAATAATGGAGCCTCCAGCACCGACCTCCACCCGCAGAGCCGCACTACACATAGAGAATAATGGAGCCTCCAGCACCGACCTCCACCTGCAGAGCCGCACTCCACATAGAGAATAATGGAGCCTCCAGCACCGACCTCCACCCGCAGAGCCGCACTCCACATAGAGAATAATGGAGCCTCCAGCACCTACCTCCACCGCAGAGCCACACTCCACATATATGGCTGCTCTGTGCGCACAGGACCTGTGATGAGGTCACAGGAGGGGAGGAGTCAGGGGTCACATGATCAGGGGCCTCAGTCTAGCAGGACTCTGCTGTGCTGACAAGTATTCAGCTCCTCTGCTGGTGTTGCTCCTTTAACCCTCAACTGGTGATGTGGGGTTTCCTATACCCCTGTGTTTAGAAATCTCTTATTTTTGCAGAAAATGCAAAGATCACGTTTGTTTTAATCGTTTTCTTATTGGCGATTGATTACACATGAGTATAACAAATTTTTGACACCCACAAGTGGATGGAAGCTAGTGAGTCACGTATCCTCATACCAGCATTTTTCAATGAATGGCAGCCGTACAAAAATTCCCTGGGGTGTGGCAAACCCCACCTCACCAGTTGAGAGTTAAGAACAGGTAACGTTGCAAAAAGTAAAACAATTCCCCCTATTAATTTATTGGATCCTCCAGATCTCTCATAGATCTTAGTGATATTACAGACGGGAGTTTCCAGTAGCGCTAGATTCAGGGTAATCCTAGTGCTGAATGAGCCGTGCGGCCTCCATCTATAGAGAGTGGCCGCAATCCCAGAGGATACAACAGCCGGAGTAATGTTATTGATTGAAGGAATTTCTGTGAGCAGCAAATTAGTAAAGAATGTTTTACCGGAATCTCCTGGGGCATCAAGGAAAACTCTCCCATTTCCACCTGAAATCGGAGCCATAATTGCCAAATACGCCGATCTGTGGTCATCACCATAAGAGGCTTATATAATGGGAGAAATTCTTTCATCTTTTCCATATCATGGCTTTTCTCTTGCAGAATATCTCTGTCCATAACACAAAGCCTGGTGGAGCTGGTGCCGGTAAACCTGATGCTATTAGAGTCTTACTACTGATACATTTGCTCCTTTCTTCTGGAGTCAGGAGGACTTTACTGAATATGTCAGCAGTGACATTTATGTGTAAGTCCGGATTACCTCTCCTGTGCTCTCTATGAATATCTTCTCTAGGATATTCTCTTTATTTGTCCCAGAGATCACAGGGATTGGAAGGTGCACAGGGTGTAGTTATTATAAGGAACAGGATTAGAAGTTGAGGTGGAAAGCGAGTGAGAGATGCCTCCTGCAATGTCCTGTCCCAGGGTGGATCATCTTCCATCAGACCACGCTTTTGTCATGTCTCACTGTAAGATTTTGTTGGTTCAGTTGTATATACAGACGCTCGCTTTCACCCTGGCATACATATCTACTGTAAATGTATGAAAAAGTGGCCTACATTGTTTTCTGATCATTATTTCATAGAATGGTAGAGTTGGAAGGGACCTCCTGGGCCATCTGGTCCAACCCCCTGCTCAAAGCAGGATTCTCTAAATCATCCCAGACAGATGTCTGTCCAGCCTCTGTTTGAAGACTTCCATTGAAGGAGAATTTACCACCTCTCGTGGCAGCCTGTTCCACTCCTTGATCACCCTAACTGTCAAAAAGTTTTTTCTAATATCTAATCTGTGTCTCCTCCCATTCAGTTTCATCCCATTGCTTCTAGTCTTTCTGTAGTGCCCGCGTCCCTGCCTGCTGCCAGACAGCGACGTCGCTCTCCTCACCTGCGCTCAGCGTCCTCAGTGCTCTCAGCCTCCTCTGCGCCTCTGGCATCCTCGGCGTCCTCCTTCCGCCCTGCTGGTCCCGCGCGCTCCTTCCCTGCTGCTGGCCTTAGGGCGCGCGCCCGCACCCTCCCCCGCTCTTAAAGGAGCCGCGCGCATTTTCCAAATCAGTCTCCAGCCAATGCTGGTGGACTCCACCCTATATTAAGGGCTTCCTCCTTAATGGAGGTGCCTGAGCAATGTTGTTTCTGTGCAGTCTAACTCTGCTTCAGCCATCAGCTCCTGTTTCCAGTTGCCTGCCTGTTACCTGTCTGTTTGCCTGTCGGCCATCTGACTGCAGCTCTATCCAGAGGTTCGGACATCTTCAGCAGAGATCCCCGGCTGTTGCCTGCTCACCTGGGAGCGATCATCTGCCATCCGACTGCAGCTCTATCCAGAGGTTCGGACATCATCTGCGGAGATCCCCGGCTATTGCAGAGACTCTTGCCTGCTCACCTGGGAGCGATCATCTGCCATCCGACTGCAGCTCTATCTAGAGGTTCGGACATCATCAGCAGAGATCCCCGGCTATTCCAGAGACTCTTGCCTGCTCACCTGGGAGCGATCATCTGCCATCCAACTGCAGCCTACCAGGAGGCTCCACCAGCTCAGGTCGTATATGCCTGTTTGTCTAGAGACTGCCTTGGTCACTTACCGTGACAAACCTGCCTGTCCAGAGACTGCCCTGGTCACTTGCCGTGACAACCTGCCTGCCCAGAGACTACCCTGGTCACTTGCCGTGACAAACCTGCCTGCCCAGAGACTGCCCTGGTCACTTGCCGTGACAACCTGCCTGTCCAGAGACTGCCCTGGTCACTTGCCGTGACAACCTGCCTGTCCAGAGACTGCCCTGGTCACTTGCCGTGACAACCTGCCTGCCCAGAGACTGCCCTGGTCACTTGCCGTGACAACCTGCCTGCCCAGAGACTGCCCTGGTCACTTGCCGTGACAAACCTGCCTGCCCAGAGACTGCCCTGGTCACTTGCCGTGACAACCTGCCTGTCCAGAGACTGCCCTGGTCACTTGCCGTGACAACCTGCCTGTCCAGAGACTGCCCAGGTCACTTGCCGTGACAACCTGCCTGTCCAGAGACTTCCTTGGTCACTTATTGTGACAACCTGCCTGTCCAGAGACTGCCTGGCTAATTGCTGTGATTCCCTGTCCTATTCCCGGATGCCACCCGCTCTCTTGCAAGTAAATTGTCTTGTATAATAAAGCTTAGTGGTTCCACCAACCAGACCCGTTTCCGTCAGTGGTTCCACCTACCAGACCCGTTACAGTTTGCTCGGGCCATGGAACCCGGTGGCACCCAAACCCCTTCACTTCCGGAACTGTGTCATGAGCTGTCTCGCCAGAGGTCTCAACAGGAGGCTATCCTGGGTCACCTGCGGAACGTCAATTCCCGCTTGGACACTCTGAATCCATCACCAGCAACCACCGCTGGAGCCATGACTCATAATCCGGTAGCCCCGCTGACTCCCAATTCCGTGGTTTCCATTCCCGGTCCCCGACTTTCAGCTCCTCCTAGGTATGGAGGCGACCCTGTTATGGCTCGGGGTTTCATTAACCAGTGCACCCTGCATTTCGAACTCCTGGCACACCAGTTTAATTCTGACCGGGCCAAAATTGCCTTCATCATGTCCCATCTCACCGGAGAGGCTCTGGCCTGGCTTAATCCTCTCTGGGAGAGAGAAGATCCTCTGGTGTCAGACCTGCCTGCTTTTCTCTCGGCCTTCCGGAGGGTATTCGACGAACCTGGACGGAGGACCTCCTCTGCATCATCTCTGTTGCGTCTCCGTCAGGGAAGTCTCACCGTTGGTCAATATGCCATACGGTTCCGTACTCTAGCCTCAGAACTGGTTTGGGACAATGAAGCTCTAATTTCGGTCTTCTGGGAGGGTCTGTCCGGCCGTATTAAAGACGAACTTGCCGGTCGGGACATTCCAACCTCGCTTGATGATTTAATAAATCTTGCCAATCGGATTGATCTACGGTTCCAGGAACGAGCCAAAGAGGTCACCCGTGAAAAAAAGTTTCCTCATTTAACCCCTTCCGTTTCTCCCCAGGTGCACACTGCTGAGCCTATGCAGGTCGACCAGACCAAGATGGTTAAAGCCCGTCAGGACTCACGCCGTGCCGAGAAAAGTTGCTTCTACTGCGGCAGTAAGGAGCACTGGATCCGAACCTGTCCGGAGAGGTCGGGAAACGCCTGTGTCTAGGTTCGCTCGGAGAGGTCAATCTAGACAAAAATAAATCCTCTTCATCTCTGCTGCTCTCGGTCTCAATTCTTCTCGGTAAGAACCGTTACTTCGAGATGGCCCAACTTGATTCTGGAGCAGCTGGGAATCTCGTGTCACAGGCTCTAGTAGAGAAGTATCGCATTCCCACCAAACCTCTTGTTGAACCAGTATCTGTTGCTGCTGTGGATGGGGGTCTCCTACCTCGTCCCATCCGACTTATCACCGAAGCCATAACCCTGCAGGTGGGAATGTTGCATTCTGAGAGCATCTCATTTCATGTTCTGCCTGGACTCTCTCATGCTTTCTTACTAGGTCTGCCTTGGCTCCAAAAGCATGCACCTGTGCTTGACTGGCAGAATGGAGAGATTCTTCGCTGGGGACAGGACTGTCATAAAACGTGTCTGGTGCCTGTTCATCCCGTCTGTCCTTCTCCTACTCCTGCTAATCTACCAGGACTCCCGATTCCATATTGGTCATTTGCTGATGTCTTCAATGAAAAGGAAGCAGAGACATTACCCCCGCATAGACCATATGATTGCCCGATCGACCTGCTACCCGGTACCACGCCTCCCCGTGGGCGTATTTACCCGTTGTCCGCTGCTGAGACCAGGTCGATGTCCGAATATATCGAGGAGAACTTAGCAAAAGGATTCATCCGGAAATCTACCTCCCCAGCGGGAGCAGGTTTCTTCTTCGTAAAAAAGAAGGACGGATCTCTCCGTCCCTGTATTGACTACAGAGGCCTAAATTTGATCACGGTGAAGAATAAGTCCCCTCTTCCACTCATTCCAGAATTGTTTGATCGTCTTAGAGGGGCTAGAGTCTTCACCAAACTAGATCTTCGTGGAGCATACAACCTGGTTCGTATCCGTCGAGGAGATGAATGGAAGACGGCATTCAACACCCGGGACGGCCACTACGAGTACTTGGTGATGCCCTTTGGTCTCTGTAATGCTCCAGCAGTCTTTCAGGAGTTGGTCAATGACATCTTCCGGGACCTCCTCTACTCCTGCGTTGTGGTGTACCTTGACGACATCTTGGTCTTCTCTCCGGATCTTCAGTCTCACCGGAGGGATGTTCGTCAGGTTCTGCTCAGGCTCAGGCAGAATCACCTCTTCGCCAAATATGAGAAGTGCCTCTTTGAGCAGACATCGCTTCCGTTTCTGGGCTACATCATTTCTCAGACAGGCCTACGAATGGATCCGGAGAAATTGTCTGCCATCGAGAAGTGTCCCGACCGGAGGGGTTGAAGGCCATTCAGCGGTTCCTGGGATTTGCCAACTATTACCGTCTCTTCATACCGCACTTCTCTTCCAGGACTGCTCCAATCTCCGCGCTCACCCGCAAGGATGCTAACCCCAAACAGTGGACGCCCGAAGCAGAGGAGGCCTTCCTTTCTCTAAAACAGGCCTTCTCTTCCGCTCCAGTGCTGCATCGCCGGATGGCAACAAGCAGTTCTTCCTGGAGGTGGACGCTTCCTCTGCTGGAGCCGGAGCGGTACTTACCCAAAAAGCTTCATCCGGGAGGATGGTATCCTGCGGTTTCTTCTCCAAACTCTTCTCCTCCTCCGAGCGCAACTACTCCATAGGAGACCGAGAGTTATTGGCCATCAAGTTGGCATTGGAGGAGTGGCGTTACCTACTCGAAGGGGCTCTTCATCCGGTAATCATTTACACGGACCACAAGAATCTGGCATACCTCCAGCATGCCCAGAGACTTAACCCTCGCCAAGCCCGGTGGTCCTTGTTTTTTGCCCGCTTCGATTTTCTTTTGCATTTTCGCCCAGCTGACAAAAACATCAAGGCGGATGCCTTGTCTCGGTCTTTCCTGGTGTCGGATCTCGAGGAGGAACCTAAGCATATCATCGATCCCGCCAGAGTGATGCAGGTGGCTCCCGTGAGTTTAAATCGTCTCCCTCCTGGTAAGACGTTCGTATCAGAAACTGATCGGAAGAGAATCCTACATTGGGGTCATTCATCTAAACTCGCTGGCCACGCTGGTCAAAAAAAGACCCTCCAACTCATTACCCGGCATTATTGGTGGCCTACCCTGCACAAAGACGTAATAGACTTTGTTTCTGCCTGTGTTTCCTGTGCCCGCAACAAAGTTCCGAGACACCTGCCTACCGGCCGTCTTCTTCCGCTTCCTGTACCCGCTGCCCCCTGGCAGCATATAGCCATGGACTTCATTACTGATCTTCCCGTCTCTGCTGGTTGTACAGTCATTTGGGTGGTCACTGACCGCTTTTCCAAGATGGCTCACTTCATTCCTCTGCCAGGTCTTCCGTCTGCACCCGAGTTGGCTAAAGACTTTATCCGCCACATCTTCCGTCTTCATGGTCTGCCTCGTCACATTGTGTCGGATCATGGGGTTCAGTTCACCTCACGTTTCTGGAGAGCCACTTGTAAGTTGCTAGACGTCACCCTGGATTTTTCCTCCGCTTACCACCCACAGTCCAATGGACAAGTTGAACGAATAAATCAGAATTTGACCAGTTACCTTCGACACTTCGTTAATGCCCACCATTCTGACTGGGTGGAGCTCCTGCCTTGGGCCGAATTCTCCTACAATAATCATGAGAGCGAATCTTCCACCAAGTCTCCGTTTTTTGTAGTCTTCGGTCAACACCCTCGGATCCCTGTCCCTGTTTCCATCTCTGTGGACAATCCAGCTGCGGAATCTCTGGTTAGAGAATTCTCCTCCATCTGGGAGAGTACCCGGTCCGCACTCATTCAGTCATCCGAGCGCATGAAAAGACATGCTGACAAAAAACGTCTGGATCCTCCTCAATTCCGTCCTGGGGACAAAGTCTGGCTTTCGTCCAAATATGTTCGACTCAAAATTCCGTCCTACAAGTTAGGTCCTCGGTTCATCGGTCCTTTTGAGATCATCAGTCAGATCAACCCGGTGTCCTATAAATTGAAACTCCCGGTCAATTTGCGAATTCCTAATTCTTTTCATGTATCTCTCCTCAAACCTGTGGTTCTTAACTCTTTTTTTAAGTCTACAGGTACACCTCCTGCTCCAGTGTCTGCTGATGATGAATTTGAGGTAGAGAACATTCTGGCCACAAAAAGGGTAGGAAAAAAGACTTATTTTTTGGTGGATTGGAAGGGGTTTGGTCCTGAGGAGAGAACCTGGGAACCTCGGTAGAACATCCATGCCCCTCTCATCCTAGCTAATTTTTTTTCTGGCCTAAAAAGGGGGGGGCCTAGAGGGGGGGGTACTGTAGCGCCCGCGTCCCTGCCTGCTGCCAGACAGGGACGTCGCTCTCCTCACCTGCGCTCAGCGTCCTCAGTGCTCTCAGCCTCCTCTGCGCCTCTGGCATCCTCGGCGTCCTCCTTCCGCCCTGCTGGTCCCGCGCGCTCCTTCCCTGCTGCTGGCCTTAGGGCGCGCGCCCGCACCCTCCCCCGCTCTTAAAGGAGCCGCGCGCATTTTCCAAATCAGTCTCCAGCCAATGCTGGTGGACTCCACCCTATATTAAGGGCTTCCTCCTTAATGGAGGTGCCTGAGCAATGTTGTTTCTGTGCAGTCTAACTCTGCTTCAGCCATCAGCTCCTGTTTCCAGTTGCCTGCCTGTTACCTGTCTGTTTGCCTGTCGGCCATCTGACTGCAGCTCTATCCAGAGGTTCGGACATCTTCAGCAGAGATCCCCGGCTGTTGCCTGCTCACCTGGGAGCGATCATCTGCCATCCGACTGCAGCTCTATCCAGAGGTTCGGACATCATCTGCGGAGATCCCCGGCTATTGCAGAGACTCTTGCCTGCTCACCTGGGAGCGATCATCTGCCATCCGACTGCAGCTCTATCTAGAGGTTCGGACATCATCAGCAGAGATCCCCGGCTATTCCAGAGACTCTTGCCTGCTCACCTGGGAGCGATCATCTGCCATCCGACTGCAGCCTACCAGGAGGCTCCACCAGCTCAGGTCGTATATGCCTGCTTGTCTAGAGACTGCCTTGGTCACTTACCGTGACAAACCTGCCTGTCCAGAGACTGCCCTGGTCACTTGCCGTGACAACCTGCCTGCCCAGAGACTACCCTGGTCACTTGCCGTGACAAACCTGCCTGCCCAGAGACTGCCCTGGTCACTTGCCGTGACAACCTGCCTGTCCAGAGACTGCCCTGGTCACTTGCCGTGACAACCTGCCTGTTCAGAGACTGCCCTGGTCACTTGCCGTGACAACCTGCCTGCCCAGAGACTGCCCTGGTCACTTGCCGTGACAAACCTGCCTGCCCAGAGACTGCCCTGGTCACTTGCCGTGACAACCTGCCTGTCCAGAGACTGCCCTGGTCACTTGCCGTGACAACCTGCCTGTCCAGAGACTGCCCAGGTCACTTGCCGTGACAACCTGCCTGTCCAGAGACTTCCTTGGTCACTTATTGTGACAACCTGCCTGTCCAGAGACTGCCTGGCTAATTGCTGTGATTCCCTGTCCTATTCCCGGATGCCACCCGCTCTCTTGCAAGTAAATTGTCTTGTATAATAAAGCTTAGTGGTTCCACCAACCAGACCCGTTTCCGTCAGTGGTTCCACCTACCAGACCCGTTACAGTTTGCTCGGGCCATGGAACCCGGTGGCACCCAAACCCCTTCACTTCCGGAACTGTGTCATGAGCTGTCTCGCCAGAGGTCTCAACAGGAGGCTATCCTGGGTCACCTGCGGAACGTCAATTCCCGCTTGGACACTCTGAATCCATCACCAGCAACCACCGCTGGAGCCATGACTCATAATCCGGTAGCCCCGCTGACTCCCAATTCCGTGGTTTCCATTCCCGGTCCCCGACTTTCAGCTCCTCCTAGGTATGGAGGCGACCCTGTTATGGCTCGGGGTTTCATTAACCAGTGCACCCTGCATTTCGAACTCCTGGCACACCAGTTTAATTCTGACCGGGCCAAAATTGCCTTCATCATGTCCCATCTCACCGGAGAGGCTCTGGCCTGGCTTAATCCTCTCTGGGAGAGAGAAGATCCTCTGGTGTCAGACCTGCCTGCTTTTCTCTCGGCCTTCCGGAGGGTATTCGACGAACCTGGACGGAGGACCTCCTCTGCATCATCTCTGTTGCGTCTCCGTCAGGGAAGTCTCACCGTTGGTCAATATGCCATACGGTTCCGTACTCTAGCCTCAGAACTGGTTTGGGACAATGAAGCTCTAATTTTGGTCTTCTGGGAGGGTCTGTCCGGCCGTATTAAAGACGAACTTGCCGGTCGGGACATTCCAACCTCGCTTGATGATTTAATAAATCTTGCCAATCGGATTGATCTACGGTTCCAGGAACGAGCCAAAGAGGTCACCCGTGAAAAAAAGTTTCCTCATTTAACCCCTTCCGTTTCTCCCAGGTGCACACTGCTGAGCCTATGCAGGTCGACCAGACCAAGATGGTTAAAGCCCGTCAGGACTCACGCCGTGCCGAGAAAAGTTGCTTCTACTGCGGCAGTAAGGAGCACTGGATCCGAACCTGTCCGGAGAGGTCGGGAAACGCCTGTGTCTAGGTTCGCTCGGAGAGGTCAATCTAGACAAAAATAAATCCTCTTCATCTCTGCTGCTCTCGGTCTCAATTCTTCTCGGTAAGAACCGTTACTTCGAGATGGCCCAACTTGATTCTGGAGCAGCTGGGAATCTCGTGTCACAGGCTCTAGTAGAGAAGTATCGCATTCCCACCAAACCTCTTGTTGAACCAGTATCTGTTGCTGCTGTGGATGGGGGTCTCCTACCTCGTCCCATCCGACTTATCACCGAAGCCATAACCCTGCAGGTGGGAATGTTGCATTCTGAGAGCATCTCATTTCATGTTCTGCCTGGACTCTCTCATGCTTTCTTACTAGGTCTGCCTTGGCTCCAAAAGCATGCACCTGTGCTTGACTGGCAGAATGGAGAGATTCTTCGCTGGGGACAGGACTGTCATAAAACGTGTCTGGTGCCTGTTCATCCCGTCTGTCCTTCTCCTACTCCTGCTAATCTACCAGGACTCCCGATTCCATATTGGTCATTTGCTGATGTCTTCAATGAAAAGGAAGCAGAGACATTACCCCCGCATAGACCATATGATTGCCCGATCGACCTGCTACCCGGTACCACGCCTCCCCGTGGGCGTATTTACCCGTTGTCCGCTGCTGAGACCAGGTCGATGTCCGAATATATCGAGGAGAACTTAGCAAAAGGATTCATCCGGAAATCTACCTCCCCAGCGGGAGCAGGTTTCTTCTTCGTAAAAAAGAAGGACGGATCTCTCCGTCCCTGTATTGACTACAGAGGCCTAAATTTGATCACGGTGAAGAATAAGTACCCTCTTCCACTCATTCCAGAATTGTTTGATCGTCTTAGAGGGGCTAGAGTCTTCACCAAACTAGATCTTCGTGGAGCATACAACCTGGTTCGTATCCGTCGAGGAGATGAATGGAAGACGGCATTCAACACCCGGGACGGCCACTACGAGTACTTGGTGATGCCCTTTGGTCTCTGTAATGCTCCAGCAGTCTTTCAGGAGTTGGTCAATGACATCTTCCGGGACCTCCTCTACTCCTGCGTTGTGGTGTACCTTGACGACATCTTGGTCTTCTCTCCGGATCTTCAGTCTCACCGGAGGGATGTTCGTCAGGTTCTGCTCAGGCTCAGGCAGAATCACCTCTTCGCCAAATATGAGAAGTGCCTCTTTGAGCAGACATCGCTTCCGTTTCTGGGCTACATCATTTCTCAGACAGGCCTACGAATGGATCCGGAGAAATTGTCTGCCATCGAGAAGTGTCCCCGACCGGAGGGGTTGAAGGCCATTCAGCGGTTCCTGGGATTTGCCAACTATTACCGTCTCTTCATACCGCACTTCTCTTCCAGGACTGCTCCAATCTCCGCGCTCACCCGCAAGGATGCTAACCCCAAACAGTGGACGCCCGAAGCAGAGGAGGCCTTCCTTTCTCTAAAACAGGCCTTCTCTTCCGCTCCAGTGCTGCATCGCCCGGATGGCAACAAGCAGTTCTTCCTGGAGGTGGACGCTTCCTCTGCTGGAGCCGGAGCGGTACTTACCCAAAAAGCTTCATCCGGGAGGATGGTATCCTGCGGTTTCTTCTCCAAACTCTTCTCCTCCTCCGAGCGCAACTACTCCATAGGAGACCGAGAGTTATTGGCCATCAAGTTGGCATTGGAGGAGTGGCGTTACCTACTCGAAGGGGCTCTTCATCCGGTAATCATTTACACGGACCACAAGAATCTGGCATACCTCCAGCATGCCCAGAGACTTAACCCTCGCCAAGCCCGGTGGTCCTTGTTTTTTGCCCGCTTCGATTTTCTTTTGCATTTTCGCCCAGCTGACAAAAACATCAAGGCGGATGCCTTGTCTCGGTCTTTCCTGGTGTCGGATCTCGAGGAGGAACCTAAGCATATCATCGATCCCGCCAGAGTGATGCAGGTGGCTCCCGTGAGTTTAAATCGTCTCCCTCCTGGTAAGACGTTCGTATCAGAAACTGATCGGAAGAGAATCCTACATTGGGGTCATTCATCTAAACTCGCTGGCCACGCTGGTCAAAAAAAGACCCTCCAACTCATTACCCGGCATTATTGGTGGCCTACCCTGCACAAAGACGTAATAGACTTTGTTTCTGCCTGTGTTTCCTGTGCCCGCAACAAAGTTCCGAGACACCTGCCTACCGGCCGTCTTCTTCCGCTTCCTGTACCCGCTGCCCCCTGGCAGCATATAGCCATGGACTTCATTACTGATCTTCCCGTCTCTGCTGGTTGTACAGTCATTTGGGTGGTCACTGACCGCTTTTCCAAGATGGCTCACTTCATTCCTCTGCCAGGTCTTCCGTCTGCACCCGAGTTGGCTAAAGACTTTATCCGCCACATCTTCCGTCTTCATGGTCTGCCTCGTCACATTGTGTCGGATCATGGGGTTCAGTTCACCTCACGTTTCTGGAGAGCCACTTGTAAGTTGCTAGACGTCACCCTGGATTTTTCCTCCGCTTACCACCCACAGTCCAATGGACAAGTTGAACGAATAAATCAGAATTTGACCAGTTATCTTCGACACTTCGTTAATGCCCACCATTCTGACTGGGTGGAGCTCCTGCCTTGGGCCGAATTCTCCTACAATAATCATGAGAGCGAATCTTCCACCAAGTCTCCGTTTTTTGTAGTCTTCGGTCAACACCCTCGGATCCCTGCCCTGTTTCCATCTCTGTGGACAATCCAGCTGCGGAATCTCTGGTTAGAGAATTCTCCTCCATCTGGGAGAGTACCCGGTCCGCACTCATTCAGTCATCCGAGCGCATGAAAAGACATGCTGACAAAAACGTCTGGATCCTCCTCAATTCCGTCCTGGGGACAAAGTCTGGCTTTCGTCCAAATATGTTCGACTCAAAATTCCGTCCTACAAGTTAGGTCCTCGGTTCATCGGTCCTTTTGAGATCATCAGTCAGATCAACCCGGTGTCCTATAAATTGAAACTCCCGGTCAATTTGCGAATTCCTAATTCTTTTCATGTATCTCTCCTCAAACCTGTGGTTCTTAACTCTTTTTTTAAGTCTACAGGTACACCTCCTGCTCCAGTGTCTGCTGATGATGAATTTGAGGTAGAGAACATTCTGGCCACAAAAAGGGTAGGAAAAAATACTTATTTTTTGGTGGATTGGAAGGGGTTTGGTCCTGAGGAGAGAACCTGGGAACCTCGGTAGAACATCCATGCCCCTCTCATCCTAGCTAATTTTTTTTCTGGCCTAAAAAGGGGGGGGCCTAGAGGGGGGGGTACTGTAGCGCCCGCGTCCCTGCCTGCTGCCAGACAGGGACGTCGCTCTCCTCACCTGCGCTCAGCGTCCTCAGTGCTCTCAGCCTCCTCTGCGCCTCTGGCATCCTCGGCGTCCTCCTTCCGCCCTGCTGGTCCCGCGCGCTCCTTCCCTGCTGCTGGCCTTAGGGCGCGCGCCCGCACCCTCCCCCGCTCTTAAAGGAGCCGCGCGCATTTTCCAAATCAGTCTCCAGCCAATGCTGGTGGACTCCACCCTATATTAAGGGCTTCCTCCTTAATGGAGGTGCCTGAGCAATGTTGTTTCTGTGCAGTCTAACTCTGCTTCAGCCATCAGCTCCTGTTTCCAGTTGCCTGCCTGTTACCTGTCTGTTTGCCTGTCGGCCATCTGACTGCAGCTCTATCCAGAGGTTCGGACATCTTCAGCAGAGATCCCCGGCTGTTGCCTGCTCACCTGGGAGCGATCATCTGCCATCCGACTGCAGCTCTATCCAGAGGTTCGGACATCATCTGCGGAGATCCCCGGCTATTGCAGAGACTCTTGCCTGCTCACCTGGGAGCGATCATCTGCCATCCGACTGCAGCTCTATCTAGAGGTTCGGACATCATCAGCAGAGATCCCCGGCTATTCCAGAGACTCTTGCCTGCTCACCTGGGAGCGATCATCTGCCATCCGACTGCAGCCTACCAGGAGGCTCCACCAGCTCAGGTCGTATATGCCTGCTTGTCTAGAGACTGCCTTGGTCACTTACCGTGACAAACCTGCCTGTCCAGAGACTGCCCTGGTCACTTGCCGTGACAACCTGCCTGCCCAGAGACTACCCTGGTCACTTGCCGTGACAAACCTGCCTGCCCAGAGACTGCCCTGGTCACTTGCCGTGACAACCTGCCTGTCCAGAGACTGCCCTGGTCACTTGCCGTGACAACCTGCCTGTCCAGAGACTGCCCTGGTCACTTGCCGTGACAACCTGCCTGTTCAGAGACTGCCCTGGTCACTTGCCGTGACAACCTGCCTGCCCAGAGACTGCCCTGGTCACTTGCCGTGACAAACCTGCCTGCCCAGAGACTGCCCTGGTCACTTGCCGTGACAACCTGCCTGTCCAGAGACTGCCCTGGTCACTTGCCATGACAACCTGCCTGTCCAGAGACTGCCCAGGTCACTTGCCGTGACAACCTGCCTGTCCAGAGACTTCCTTGGTCACTTATTGTGACAACCTGCCTGTCCAGAGACTGCCTGGTTAATTGCTGTGATTCCCTGTCCTATTCCCGGATGCCACCCGTCTCTCTTGCAAGTAAATTGTCTTGTATAATAAAGCTTAGTGGTTCCACCAACCAGACCCATTTCCGTCAGTGGTTCCACCTACCAGACCCGTTACACTTTCCTTGTGCAAATGAGAATAAAGATGATCCTTCTACAATGTGACAGCCCTTGAGATATTTGTAGACAGCTATTAAGTCTCCTCTCAGTCTTCTTTTTTGCAAGCTAAACATTCCCAAATCCTGCAACCGTTCCTCATAGGACATGGTTTGCAGACCGGTCACCATTCTGGTGGCTCTTCTCTGAACTTGCTCCAGTTTGTTGATGTCTTTTTTAAAATGTGGTGCCCAAAACTGGACACAGTATTCCAGACGAGGTCTGACCAAAGAGGAGTAGAGGGCAATAATGACCTCACGTGATCTAGACTGTATGCTTCTGTTGATACATCCTAGAATTGTATTTGCCTTTTTTGCTGCTGCATCACACTGTTGACTCATGTTAAGTCTGTGATCAATTAGTATACCCAAGTCTTTTTCACATGTGCTGTTACTTAGCCCTATTCCTCCCATTTTGTATATGCTTTTTTCATTTTTATTGCCCAGATGTAGTACTTTGCATTTTTCCCTGTTAAAAACCATTCTGTTAGTTGCTGCCCACTGCTCCAGTTTATTTATATCTTTTTGAATCCTCTCTCTCTCTTCTCTAGTATTAGCTACCCCTCCTAGCTTTGTGTCATCAGCAAATTTGATCAGTTTACCCTCAATTCCTTCATCTAAATCATTGATAAAGATGTTGAACAATACAGGGCCCAAAACAGAGCCTTGTGGTACCCCACTTGAGACATTCTTCCAACTGGATGTGCAGCCATTTACGACCACTCTTTGAGTCCGATCACTAAGCCAGTTATGAATCCACCTAACAGTTGCCTTGTCCATTCCATACTTAGTCATTTTTTCAATAAGGATTGTGTGAGATACTTTGTCAAATGCTTTGCTGAAGTCAAGATATACTATATCTACAGCATTTCCCTGATCCACCCAGTCAGTGATTCTGTCATAGAAGGAAATTAAGTTAGTCTGACATGACTTATTAGTTACAAACCCATGCTGACTCTGTTTAATCACTTCATTCTTATGCAGGTACTTTCATACATGTTTGTTGTGAATGGACTTGAAAGGAGTTCTGAGCAGAGGCTCCCTCTGGTGGTTACAAGCGGTACTGGACTGTCCAGTGAAGATTGTGAGGATTGGGAATCAGGTGTTACTGACTGGTCTTATTTAAGGGAGTCGCCTTCCCATCAGGGTTGCCGGTGATCAATTGTTCTGGTCTCAATCCTTGATTCCTGTTTCCTTTGTAGCCTGCTGTGTCGTGTCTGCATCTCCTGCTAACAGATAAGACATTTTCTTCTTTTTGTTTTTGTGCTTGATTTTTGCATTTTGTCCTGCACTTCTGTGGGGGCCTTCTGGGTCCCCTCCGGGGGCTTTTGCCCTCTCAGTTTAGTTCAGCCACTGATGTTTGTACATTTGCTTTTTCCAGTTTTTTCAGTGGCTGCTGTTTTGATTTTGTTACACCAGAGAACTAATTTAGGTGGTAGAGGTCGTGTGATCTCAGGTGTTTTTGAAATTAGTAGAGTTGGTGCTTTTCAGGGTTTTTTGGGATTGCAGTAAGTGCCCTTCCTATCCTTTTCTATTTAGGTAGTTTGGGCCCCAACGTTTGCTCATACTATTTTCTGTCTGTGTCAGTATTTCCTCTTGTCTAACCGCCATTACATGTTTGGGGGCTTTCTATGTTCTTTGGGGATCTGCTCCGGGGCAGATAGCTTTCCTCTTTCTATCTTTAGGTGTAGTTAGTTTCTCAGGCTGTGACGAGGCGTCTAGGACCAACGTAGGAACGCTCCACGGCTGCCTCTAGTTGTGGTGGTTAGTCAGGGTACTGCAATCTCATAGATTCCAACTGCTCTGGTGTATTTCCTTTTTTACCTGCACTCCTCAGCTACCGAAACATAACATATGTTCTTTAATAATTTGTTCAAAGATCTTTCCTGGTATAGAAGTCAACCTCACCGGCCTGTAGTTCCCTGGGTCCACCTTCTTCCCCTTTTTGAAGATAGGAACAACATTTGCTCTTCTCCAGTCTTCTGGGACTTCACCTGTTCTCCAAGAATTTTCAAAGATTATGGACAGTGGTTCAAGAATTTCTTCTGCTATCTCCTTCAGTATTCTGGGGTGTAATTCATCTGGGCCTGGAGACTTGAATTCATTTAGGTTAGCTAAGTGTTTCCTCACTGTCTTTCTGTTTATAGATATCCTGGATTCTTCTATTCCTTTAATAGGACAGTGAAGATCAGTTGATGTTACATTTCCTTTCTGAGAGAAAACAGATGCAAAATAGGAATTTAAAAGTTCAGCCTTCTCAACATCCTTTCTTACCATTTCATCATTTTCATCCTGTAAAAATCCTATAGCATCTTTGACTTTTCTTTTACTTTTGATGTATCCCCAAAATCCTTTTTTGTTGCTTTTGACATCTCTTGCAAGCCTTAATTCATTGTCAGCTTTAGATAATCTGATTTGTGCCCTGCAGGTTCTGCAGATGGCATTATATTCTTCTTTAGATATGCCTCCCTCTTTCCATTTGATAAACATTTCTTTCTTCCTTTTTAGCATGTGTTTAAGTTCTGTGTTCATCCATCCTGGTTTCCTTAAATGCTTCCCATTCTTCCCTCTTTTTGGAATTGTTGACGATTGTGCTTTGAGAATCTCATTTTTCAAGATGTCCCATCCTTCCTGGACATTTTTGTCCTTAAGGATATCCTGCCATTGGATCCCTCCAATTCTCTTTCTGAGTCCCTTAAAATCTGCCTTTCTGAAATCTAATCTTGACGTCTGAGTCTTCACAGGTCTTCCTCCTCTTGTTATCCAAAATTCTAAAATAGCATGGTCACTACCTCCTAGGGTCCCAGCCACTCAAAAGGGTATGCCACACAAAACAATATCGCTAACGGGATCGCTAAAAAACGTCACTATTTAGCGATCCCGTTAGCGATGTTGTTCAGTGCGGCAGCTTCCAGCGACGAGCTTCCTGCTGTGATCTCGCTCGTCGCTGGAATCGTTCCGGACCCTATTTCATCGCTGGCGCTCCCGCTGGGTAAGTATCTAATCGCTGTGTGGCACCTTTTCTTAACGATTTAGCGGTACTTTTGTACCGCTAAAGTCGTTAAGAAGATCGCTAACGGCGATAGCGTCGTTAACTATATCGCTAAATGTGGCCGCATTTAGCGATATAGAAACAATCCCGCTAGCGATCTCATTAGTATGCAACGCTAACGAGATCGCTAGCGGGATAGCTTAGTGTGGCAGTACCTTTACCTCCTCAACCATTTCCTCCCTATTTATAAGGATTAGATCCAAGGTAGCAGTTCCTCTTGTTTTCTCCCCTATCTTTTGAAAGATAAAGTTGTCAGCAAGAGAGGATAAGAATTTCCTTGACCTGTTAGTTTTGCCTGAGAGCGATTCCCAACAAATGTCTGGATAGTAGTGTTGAGCGATACTGCTCGATATCTAAAAATATCGGATCGGAATGGTATCGCCGATATCACTAAATATCGGCGATATCCGATTCCGATACCGGAAGTCCCATGTAAGTCTATGGGAACAAAATATCGCAACTAAAAAAACACTTTCTTTCCTTGTAAACACAAAATATACACACTTAGAATACATATATATATATATATACATGTCATTGTGACAAATATATATACATATGTTCCGACCACGCACCACAATTGTGGATACCAGGGCTATGGGGTACTCGGAGCCGAGCCCATGGAAATCTATGGGAGTTGTCACTGGTAGCGGTGGCTCGGTCCGTGGCCCTGGCGGTCGTGCAATAGGGGAATATTTACAGGGGATTTGTAGGTAGTTCGTGACGCCACCTGCGGTTTCTGGTAAATTGTACCAGCGCTGCTCTAAGGACTTTCACAGGGGATGTTATGGGGCAGCTTGGTAGTAAGTCTCCCACAGGTGAGACGAGTCCCTGGAAGTCTATGGTGTGATGATGCAAAGTGTAGATAAGAATTCAGGCACACACAAGGTAGTTCCTTTTCATACCTTTTACTGATGGTGGTTCAAGCAGGTCCCGGGAAGCTGGTTGGGGTGGAGAGTGCACTTTCAGGTAGCAGCCGAGCAGGTTAGAGGCCTCCTTAACTTCCAATATGTAGGTGAGTCCAACTTGCCTGAAGCGAAGTTAACTCTGAAACTCCAGCTTTCTCTGTAGCTGTACTGCCCGGCCAACGTTGTGGTGGAGCCTTCCAAGTGATGAAACTAGGTTCTTACTTTTGCTTGGCCTAGCTCAAAGTCCCTATTCCACCTGACTCCGGTTACGTATTGACACTTAGGGCTGCTCTCTGCGACCTGTAGTCCAGATGCCTCTGGTTTTCTTGTCACTACGCTTGAAACAATAGCAACGCTTCGGTCCCCAGTGACCGGTGATTTAGTGCAGGTAATCCAATACCTAAGGCACTGCTCTGTCTTCTCCACTGTGCCCTTCGCCCTGCTTTCCGCTCTTAACATAAGCACTGCTGCATAGAAGTCGAATCTCAGATTCCCTGTTTGGGCTCGCTGAGCAGCTCTCAGTATTCTCCTAGTTCAGGACCTCTGTCGACTGAACTTCACTGTCCTGGGACAGGCGGCTGAAGTCTCTGCTCTGAACTCAGCAGGAAACCTATCTGACTGACTATCTCAGACAGGTAACTATCCAAGGGATGACTCACTCCTGAGCCTCCCGGAGCTAACTGACTGACTCACTGTCCTAAGACAGGAAGCTCACTCCTCTGTCCGAAGACAGGAAACTATCTCTCTCTATGCTGACACCCACAAACTTATATACCCATATGGGTGTGTCTAAATGTGTGTGACATGAGTGAATGCATATCAAGCTTTGGCTGTTACCTTCCAGTGCACTTTCCTGGATTTTCATGTGTGCCTGCGAAGCTGGGCTACACACATATATTTATAGTTTATTCACTTCTACATAGTAAAATAGCCTCTGATTCAATTGCCGGGTAAAGCTGGCATTTGTGAAAAGACAGAAGCACCCGAGGGTCCAGTCGCCACAGAGATGTTGCATCGCACCCAGCGGTGTGACAACTTACTCTCAGGTAAGGAGGAAACACCCCATTGACTCCAACCACTGCATTCAACAGTACACTATGCCAGCTGAGTGTAGGCGGACCCAATGGGATGATCTAGCTCAGGCTGGTTAGAACAGGGTGTAGCTAGTTGGATGGGAGGGGTTGAGGCAGCCTTATGCTGCATGTCTTTGTAGTAAGAATTGTTTCCTTTCCTGCTTTCTTACTACGTCGCATACTCCACTCTGCTACATCACTCTGCACCATTGCTCTATCTCACATCTATCTGCCCTGGAAGGATACCGTCTTACCTGTACAAGACTTATCACCTAGCTGCACTACACCATCCCTGCCAGAGGACCTGCACAGCAGCGCTGGTCACCCTGACCAGGTACTACAGGTGGCGTCACGACAAACTACACAAACATTCTATCATCCCCTGGAAATATCCCACATTCCAGTGAGCGACCAGGGCACGGACATAGCTGTGCTACCCGTCACATCCTCCATAGAAGTCGACGGGCTTGGTGCCGAGTACCCCCAAAACCTGTGGCTCTGTGCGACTCAACTTTGGCGTCACAAACAGGATTCAGAAGCTCGCTATAAGCGAGTCCTGTGTGCCTTAATTGAACTGTTTTTTTGCTTGAGAATTGCAAAAATCATCATAGACTGTATTTGCCATTTTTCCATCATATCTGCGCCACGAGGCACAGGTGAAGAATAAGGGCGTGCTCTCGTGGGCGTACACTCACTCCGTGGCGCGAAAACGATGTCCGCACACTCTAAATGTTACTGCAATGTAAGATCATGCCCCACAGCTCTGGAGTTCCGCCTCCTCATCCTCCTCAGTGGGCGGAAACGAACGCGAAGGTCCCGCCTCCCTACAAAAGATGTCGCCTCTCCTGATGCTAATGACACATGTGACTTGGCAGAGATGGCGAATGGACGTGAGCAGAAGTGGGAAGGGATGGAGGAGTCAGAGCTCTCCCCCCACGGAAGCGACCCGATCGCCACGGAGCCACCGTTTGGCACCCGGCCTGGAAACCCTCCTACGCTGGAAGAAGCGGAGGATACCCTGAGAGACCTGGCCCGGCACCGGGAGGAGGTCGCCAGGATGGAAGCGAGCTGGCGGGCCCTAAAACTACAATTGGAGCGGCGCCAATCCCTCTTACCCCCTGAAGTGTCTGTACCGGAAGGTGAGGCACCCGTTCCAGTAGAGGAGGCCGTGCGGGCATCCCAGCCCTTGCAATCTGAACCGGTTGCCAGTATCTCAGTGGAGGCACCCGTTCCAGTAGAGGAGGCCGTGCGGGCATCCCAGCCCTTGCAATCTGAACCGGTTGCCAGTATCACAGTGGAGGCACCCGTTCCTGCTGAAAACGCCGCACCAGCACCCCAGATCCCGCTGTCTGCCCCCGTCGCTGAGGCAGAAGAAGCGACACCCGTCCTCATGGAGGAGGCCGCGCAGGCACCAGAGCTCTACCTGCCTGTACCGGAGCCCCGACCGTCATCTGTTCCAGAGCCGGCTGCTTCCGCCACAGGTGAGGGCGCCAGGACTGGCGGGCGCCAGGAGAGCTGCCGCAAACCGTACATCGTAAGCTGGCGTTTGATGGTGGAGACATGGAGATGCTGGTGGAGGAGAATTACAACCGGCGTCAGGAGGAAGAGTGGAGACGTCGGGAGCGGGAAGCAGAGCGACAAAGGGAGCAGCGAGAATCCCAAAAGCTTCGGCAACGTCACCTGGAGAAGGACCTGGCAGAGAAGGCACGTATGAGAAAGGATAAAAGTACGGTGAGGGAGCCGCGGCGTAAGGGTGCAGTACGGAACTTTAAGTTAAAAGGTGGTTGGAGCTTCATCCAGGAGCCTGGACTTTATTTAGAAGTTTTTGTAATCCGGCGGGATGTGGAGGCTCACCTCCCAGAAGGACACCCGGGGAGGGACCTGTTGCCAGGAGACTTGGTGACTTACACCCGACACTGGGGTTACAATGGATGGTACGCCCTAAATGTTACCAGGTGCGACCCCTACTCCCCAGAGTGTCAGGAAACTGACAGACCCTACGAGCCTTCAGCCTCCCCCAACCAGGCCTCTGCACAAGTGCCCACCCCACGCCGTAAATCTCCCCAGCCTCCCTCAGTGGTCTCCTCAGCAGCCCCAGCTATGGACATGATAATGATAGCTGGCCCGTACCCGGCGCCTGTTAGGCCCCCTGGGGTTCGTTCAGTCCGGGACATAGGGGTCCAGACCCGGAGGGAGATGAAAGAGGTGGCCACACAGAACCAGATAGCGGGTCACGACGTCACTCTACAGGCCACACGACGTCATCAGGTCTGGGTGGACCTCCTGTCATGGATGTTTGGCAAGCTCCAGAACAGTACCAGGTGGTACCTGTAAGAGGCCAGCCAAAGAAGTCTAAATAACCCGGACAGGGTCTCTGTATGTAAATAGTTAAATTATTGATGTACCCGGACGGGTGAATGTTCATAAAAAGAAGTTTATTGTTGCCTTAATATACCCAGGTTGGGTAATGGTTTGATGTACCCGGACGGGTGAATGTTCAGAAGAACAAGTTTATTGTTGCCTTAATATACCCAGGTTGGGTAATGGTGTTTCACTGTAATGAAAATGTTGAACTTTGAAGCCATGAACTGTACTGGCTCACAAACTTTTCTGTAAATAGTTGGCACTTCGGTGCTCCATCTTGGTTTTACAAAAAACTTTATTGTGCACTATTTTCAACTACCTCAGAAACTAAAAACCCGTTTGGTGTGGCCGAAAGTGAGGTCTGCTCAAGGAAAGTCTTGCAGCCCACCCAAGACCACAGTTGGAGGTTTGGAGCGGGTCCTCCACAAGCACAAGTAAAGGACACTGTGAAGTTACCCCGGTGGGGGTAGTCCTAAGAAGTCTCCACGAACTTCGGCACTAATGCTATTTGCACTTTTGTTGAATATGTATTTATTAACACACATGTATAAAACATATCAAGGGTATGAACAGTAACAAAACATGTCACATAATATAAGCCATTTGCACTTTTGTAATGTTATTATTAAAAATTTTATTATGCAACGTTTAACTTGAAGTGTTTCCTGCTTTCTTACTACGTCGCATAGTCCACTCTGCTACATCACTTTGCACCATTGCTCTATCTCACATCTATCTGCCCTGGAAGGATAGCGTGCTACCTGTAGAAGACTTTTCACCTACCTGCACTACACCATCCCTTCCAGAGGACCTGCACAGCAGCGCTGGACACCCTGACCAGGTACTACAGGTGGCGTCACGACAAACTACACGAACATTCTATCATCCCCTGGAAATATCCCACATTCCAGTGATCGCCCAGGTCACGGACCGAGCTGTGCTACTCGTGACATCCCCCATAGAAGTCGACGTGATCGGTGCCGAGTACCACCAAAACCCCTGTCTCTGTGCGACTCAACTTCCCTCACTGTGCTGGCACTTTACATTTACAATGCCTCTGGGTTTTTTTTTTTGGGGGGTGGGGAACATTCAGACTTTTGCTATGGGGCCCCATGATTTATATGTACGCCCCTGCTGCTGAGGCATGGTATTTAAGGCTGTTAAGCAGCCAATATCCATGGACCTTGCCAGCAGCGTCGGACTGGAGTACCTTGGGCCCACCAGAGAAAAATTATTCTTGGGGCCCACCATCATACTTCCCAACCTTTGAAGAAGGGAAAGAGGGACAAAGGCTGTGGCACACTGTGCCTGCTGCAGCAAATTTTAGGCCATGCCACGTTGCACCACAGACTGTCCAGGAGTTGGTGGATGCTTTAGTCCAGGTGTGGGAGGAGATCCCTCACGAGACCATCAGGAGCATGGCCAGAAGTTGTAGGGAGGTCATACAGCATACCTCCCAAATTTGGAAGACAGGAAAGAGGATTAAAGGCTGCGGCGCGTGTTGCGCGCCGCTGAAAATTTTAGGCCACGCCCCGACAACACCCATTTCACAGCTAATCACACCCATATCCTCGCCCCAAGCGTAACCATTTAGCACTGCTGATCACACTGACTGGTAATGAGGGCACAGTGGCTGGTACTGAGGAAAAGAAAGAAAGAGCAGCGAGAGAGAAAGAACAAACAGAGAAAGAAAGAGAGGAAAGAAAGAAAAGAGAGAAAGAAAGAACAGAGAGAAAAAAGAACAGAGAGCAAGAAGGAAAGAACAGAGAGCGAGAAAGAAAGACTAGAGAGAGAGCCATAGGCGTAGCTAGGGTTTTGGTTTAGTGGGGGCAAAACTTCTGAGTGGGCCCATCATCAGAGAACCTCAGCAAATGACCGCGCTGTTGGCCAAAATAATCTATATATAAAAAGACCAATATTGATATTACCGCCATATGGTCTGTGTTAAATAATACCAGTCCTACAGAACATATAATAGATTACAGCACAGGTACAGATAATGACTTACCGCTGATGTTCTTTCTAATGGAATTGTTCACTTTTCATGTCTTTTCCATCTGGCCCACACCGACATGACGACTTCTCCAGCCAGGACTCAAAAATAAAAAAAAAAACTCACCTCCCGGCTCCTGTGCTGCTCACTGTTCTCCCTCTCAGCGTCTGACAGCGGGCGCCGGCAGGTGATGTTATTGCGCCCGCTGTCATACGCTGAGAGGGGGATTATGGGAGAGAAGGAGCGCTCGCTCCTTCTCTCTCCATGCGGTCAGCTTTATCGGCTGGATGCCGATACAGCTGACCCTCCGATGACGGGTGGGGGGCCCACTGCTGGCACCGGGCCCCCCAACGCCTGTTCAGGCCCCATAGCTTCCGGGCGGCAGAGCAGGGAGAGCGATTCTCCCTGCTCTGCCGCAGAATGTAACTGTATCGTAGCTCCGGGTGGGCCCCCTCAGAGCGCGGGCCCCGGGGCCACCGCCCCCTCTGCCCCGCGACCTATCCTTTCAAATCAGGGCCCACCACGCAGGAGCTGGGGCCCACCGTAGGTTTCTCCGGTGTCCCGGTGCCTCAGTCCGACCCTGCTTGCCAGCCTGATAATACCAGGCCACAGCAGTCTGCATATCTTGGCTGGTTAACAAAAATAGGGGATCCCCTCGAAAAAAATTTGGCGTGGGGTCCCCCCTATTTTTGATAACCAGCCAGATGAAGCAGACTGCTGAGGCCTGGTTTTTCAGGCTGGTAAGGATCCAATATCCATGGACCTTGCCAGCCTGATAATACCAGGCCACAGCAGTCTGCTTAGCTTGGCTGGTTAACAAAAATAGGGGATCCCCTCGAAAAAAAAAACGGCGTAGGGGTCCCCCTATTTTTGTTAACCAGCCAAGTAAAATGCAGACTGCTGCGGCCTGGTATTAAAAGACTGTCAAGGCCCATGGATTTTGGCCCTCAACAGCCTGATAATACCAGGCTACAGCAGCCCCACATTTGGCGCATCAAAAGATGTGCCAATTGTGGCACTTTACCCGGCTCTTCCCACTGCCCTGTAGCGGTGGCAAGTGGGGTAATAAGGGGTTAATGTCACTGTTGATTGCACGGTGAGAATAAGCCCGGTTAATAATGGAGAGGTGTCAATAAGACACCGATCCATTATTAATCCCAAAGTTTTTAAATGTATAAAAAAAAAGACACAGCAAGAAAAAAGTATTTTAATGAAATAAAAGAGACAACACAGTTTTCATTAATTTTATTATACTCTCATTCCTGCGACGCCATCGATCTCCTGTAAAAAAAGAAAAAAAACAAAACAACAGTATACCACCTGTCCGACGCAGTCCATAGTAACGACTGTCCCACGACGATCCAGCTCTGCTACATCGCAATGACAGGCAGAGCCTGTCATCTCGACGCAGCACAGCTGATTACCTGCTTCCCGGCGGTGACGTCATCGGACTGACTGCTTTACGGCCGGGATTACCCAGCAGTCACTGCAGTTATCGCGAGAAACTGCATGTGACCGCCGGGGAAAGATGATGGCGGCCATCAAGCAGTCCAGCCCGTGACCGCCGGAGATCTTCTGCCAGGTAAGTGCCGCTGACTCCTGACAGACCCGACCGACGGACACTGACAGTGACAGTGACAAATCCGATTCCGGTATCCGATAAGACGAAAATATCGGAACTAAGTATCGAAAGTCCGATAGAGCTAATATCGGCCGATACCCGATACTTGCGGTATCGTATCGCTCAACACTACTGGATAGTTGAAATCTCCCATGACCACTATGTCATATTTTTTGGAGAACTTGGCCATTTGATGCATAAAGAGTTCATCCATATCTTCAGCTTGCATAGGTGGCCTGTAGTAAATGCCTACAATGGTGTCCTTTCCATTGTTCTGTCCTTGTATTCTTACCCAAACAGTTTCCACAGAACTACCAGTCTCTGAAGCATCAATCTCTGTGCAAATATACGCTTTTCTAACATACAATGCAACACCTCCTCCTCGTTTATCAAGTCTGTTGCTTGCAAATAAGTTGTATCCTTCTAGGCTTGTTTTCCAATCATGTGTATCGTCCCACCAAGTTTCAGTGATTCCAATGACATCATACTTCTTCTCCAGCGTTAGTAGTTCCAATTCTCCTTGTTTGTTGCCCATGCTTTGTGCATTTGTATAAAAACATTTTAGTTTGTGATTGGTTTCTCTTCCTCCAATATTTTTATTATTTAGATTGTTTTGTCTTCGTTCTTCCTTTCCACTTCTAATAGCCGAGTTCTCAATAGTATTTGTCAGGTGTATGGCTTTTTCTGGCGTTTTGCTTCCCTTCCCACATTGTTCTAGTTTAAAGCTCTCCTGATGAGTGTAGCAAGGTGACTTCCAAATACATGTTTTCCAGTCTTCGTAAGGTGCACCCCATCTCTAGCAAGTAGTCCATCGTATAGGTAATTCACTCCGTGATCCAGAAATCCAAATCCTTGCTGACGGCACCATCGACGTAGCCAGTTGTTCACCTGCAGAATCTTATTCCACCTCCTTGTTCCATGGCCATCCACTGGGAGGATGGAAGAGAAGACCACCTGCGCACCCAGTTCTTTCACTTTCTTGCCTAAGTTTTCAAAGTCACTGCAGATGGTTTCCAGGTCACTTCTTGTGGTGTCATTTGTCCCCACATGTATTAGCAGGAATGGGTAGTCATCTTTAGGTCTGAAGAGTCCTGATATCCTGTCAGACACATCTTTAATTATTTGGTAGGCATAGACGTCCATAGCTGATATTTTATTGGTTGGCCTAGCAGTGTTGGGATCAGTCTGCATTAGATTACAGTGACAGCCATCTTGGCCATTCCACAATATTATAGGATATTACAGAGCATCATATGATCTATGTGTTTCTGTAATACGTTGAAGATTTTCGCTTCGTCACTGAATAATTATATCTCGGCTTAGAAAGTCCCGTCCAACCATTACAATAGCTACTTCGTTAACACCGGGAGGATTACATCTCCTTTTGTGCTCACCAACCGGTGTCTTCTCTGCTCTTATTACAACCTGATATTCCGCACATCACATTCTTTCTAAGGCTGTTTTCAAAAGGTTTACTAACTGATTGTGTTGATGGAAAAATCTTTGCAAATTCAAAACAATGTCTTTTTTTGTCTCAGGTATAGCTTCACAACATCGATCAGCTTACCTCTGTTCATCTCCCAAACAGTAAATGTGTAAAAATGTTGGGTCTTGATTTTCTACAGGAAGCATCAAACCTATTTTGTGATATATTTGTCCCTGGACTTTAAAAGTCAGCATAAATCCTGCTTCCTCGAGTCCAGCTGTCGTACCAAAGGATGTCATGTGGAAAGATGAATTTTATCTCCTAATAATTTGCAGTAAATGCTTGGGCTCATGAGTTGTTCTCATCATGTATGAAAAAAGTGGTTCGGGAGGCGACTTTACCATTTGACCACCACGTACCAGGCGAATTAAAGTTAAACTTTTTTCTTGACAATGTTCTCATATTACGTCCATTTTGCTTATTATGACTTTCAGAAGTCCTGAATTGGGTCGTAGTGAAACGCTTCCAAACTCAAGTCAGCCTGCCTACGTTATTGCATATGTCATATGGGGTCATTTTGATGACGTTAATCCATTTTGTTCAGATGTTTCCGCATCCCATGATTCAGCCTTTCGCATTAGTTTTTTCTGAAGACAATGTTTCCGTTGCTCCGATGTTTCAGCTGCGATTGATTCAGCCTGTCTCACCCATTTACTTTCAAGCCAGGGCTCACATTGTTCACTTGTCTCAGCTGTTTCAGAAGGTTTACTTTCTCAGCTTTTGGACTAACTTGCCCATAAGTTGGTCGTTTTTTTGGGCGGTATTTTAACCCCTTCCCGACCCATGACGCCAACGTTGGCGTCATGAAAACCTGTGCCATCCCGACCCATGACGCCAACGTTGGCGTCATGCTATATATCATGTTCCTGCGGGCCGGGTGACCGGTGTCACTGAAAGGTCACCCGACCCGCAGGCACAGGACCCTTAGTGCATCACCACAGTGGGGTTGGCTTAACCCCCACATGGCTACGATCGCTCTGATTGGCTGTTAAAAGTGAAACAGCCAATCAGAGCGATTTATAATATTTCACCAATGAAACTGGTGAAATATTACAATCCAGCCATGGCCGATGCTGCAATAGCATCTGCCATGGCTGGACACCGCGATTTGACCCCCCCACATCGAGTCACAGCGGTGATCGGCCGCCGCCACCGAAAGATGGCAGCGATCGGTCACCGCCATCACTGTCTGCTCCCCTGCTCCTGCGATCCGCTGCCCCCACCTTCCGATCCCCCTTCACCTTCCGACCCCCCCTACTCACCTCTCCCGGTCCACCGATGTCCCTGGATCCGTCCCGGCGGCTGCCCGGGATTCTTCATGGGCGCCGCCATCTTGGAAAATGGCGGGCGCATGCGCAGTGCGCCCGCCAGCCGGAGCATGCGCAGTGCGCCCTCCAGTGTCCAAAAATTTATTTTGATCACTGTGATAAACTGTCACAGTGATCAAAATAAAAAAAAGTAAATGAACCCCCCCTTTATCATAGGTAGGGACAAATAAAAAAATAAAGATTTTTTTTTTTTCCTAGCAGATTTTGCTGCTGATCCGTGGCGGATTTTGCTGCTGATTTTGCTGCGCATCCGCGGCTGATTTTGCTGCGGATCCACGGCGGATATTGCTGCTGATCCGCGGCGGATTTTGTTGCGGATCCGCGGCGGATATTGCTGCTGATCCGCGGCGGATTTTGCTGCTTATCCGCGGCGGATTTTGCTGCGGATCCGCGGCGGATTTTGCTGCGGATCCACGGCGGATTTTGCGGCTGATCCGCGGCGGATTTTGCTGCTGATCCTCGGCGGATTTTGCTGCTGATCCGCGGCGGATTTTACTGGGGATCCGCGGCGGATTTTGCTGGGGATCCGCTGCGGATTTTGCTCCTGATCCGCAGGGGATATTGCTGCTGATCCACGGCGGATTTTGCTGCTTATCCGCGGCGGATTTTGCTGCGGATCCACGGCGGATTTTGCTGCGAATCCACGGCGGATATTGCTGCTGATCCGCGGCGGATTTTGCTGCTGATCCGCGGCGGATTTTGCTGCTGATCCGCGGCGGATTTTGCTGCGGATCCGCGGCAGATTTTGCTGCGGATCCGCGGCAGATTTTGCTGCGGATTCCCGGCGGATTTTACTGGGGATCCGCGGCGGATTTTGCTGGGGATCCGCAGCGGATTTTGCTGCTGATCCGCGGCTGATTTTGCTGCTGATCCGCGGCACATTTTGCTGCTGATCCGCGGCGGATTTTGCTGCGGATCCACAGCAGATCCAGAAACCATGTACAGTACAATGCAAATAAATGGTTAAAAAAAACGCTGTGCACATGCGGATTTGCTGCGGTTTTAAATCCACAGCATGTCAATTCTTTGTGCGGATTCCGCAGCGGTTTTACACCTATTCCATTATAGGTGTAAAACCGCAGGGAAAAACCGCAGCAAATCCGCGCTAAATTCGCAGGTAAAACGCAGGTCATTTTACCTGCGGATTTAAGAAAAATCCGCAAGTGAACCCGCAACGTGTGCACGGGGCCTCAGGGTTAGGGTTAGGCTGGGTTCATATTGCATTATGGCAGTCCGTTAGATGGACTGCGTTTCACCGCTGTATAACGCGGTGTAACGCAGTCCGTTAACGCTGCCATTCGCCCCATTTGTGTGCGCATCGCAACGCATGCCGTAAAGCGGCATGCGTTCGCGACGTGCCGTCATTCAGTGACGGAGCCTCGGACACGGGCTGCAGCGTCTGGGCTCCGTCACCGCTAGCACAGATGAATCATCTGCTGATTCATCTGCGCTAGCGGGTATAGCATAACGCAATCGCATTATGCTATACCGTTACCAGCCGGTCAACGCTACGTGTTGAACGGGCTGGTAAAACGCAATATGAACCCAGCCTTAGGGTTAGAACTAGGGTTAGGGTTAGCATTAGGGTTAGAATTAGGGTTAGGGTTAGAATTAGGGTTAGGGTTGGAATTTGGGTTAGGGTTGGAATTAGGGTTAGGGTTGGAATTAGGGTTAGGGTTGTGGTTAGGTTTATGGTTAGAGTTGGGATTAGGGTTAGGGGTGTGTTGGGGTTAGGGTTATGGTTAGGATTTGTATTAGGGTTAGGTGTGTGTAGGGGTTAGGGTTGGGGTTAGGGGTGTGTTGGGGTTAGGGTTGGAGTTAGAATTGAGGGTTTTCCACTATTTAGGCACATCAGGGGGTCTCCATACGCAACATGGCGCCACCATTGATTCCTGCAAATTTTGCGTTCAAAAAGTCAAACAGTGCTCCCTTTATTCCAAGCCCCGACGTATGCCCAAACAGTGGTTTATCCCCACATATGGGGTATCAGCGTACTCGGGAAAAATTGCACAACAACTTTGGGGGTTCTAATTTCTCCTTTTAACATTGGGAAAAAAAATTGGGGACTGAAAATTATTTTTGTGGAAAAAAAATGATTTTATATTTTCACGGCTCTGCGTTATAAACTTCTGTGAAGGACTTGGAGATTCAAAGTGCTTACCACACATCTATAGGAGTTCCTTGGGGGATCTAGTTTCCAAAATGGGGTCACTTGTGGGGAGTTTCTACCGTTTAGGCACATCAGGGACTCTGCAAACGTAACATGACGCCCGAAGACCATTCCATCAAGTGGGCATTTCAAAACGTCACTACTTCCCATCCGAGCCCCGACGTGTGCCCATACAGTAGTTTTCTACCACATATGGGATAGCAGCATACTCAGGACAAATTGGACAACAACTTTTGGGGTCTAATTTCTCATGTTACCCTTGGGAAAATAAAAAAATTGGGGACTAAAAGATCCTGATTGTGGAAAAAATATGATTTTTTTTATTTTCATGCCCGGGCGTTATAAACTTCTGTGTAGCCCTTGGGGGTTCAAAGTGCTCACCACACATCTAGATAAGTTCTTTGCGGGGTCTAGTTTCCAAAATGGGGTCGCTTGTGGGGAGTTTCTACTGTTTAGGCACATCAGGGGCTCTGCAAACGTAACAAGATGCCCGCAGGCCATTCCATCAAGTCGGCATTTCAAAGCGTCACTACATCCCTTCCGAGCCCTGACGTGTGCCCAAACAGTGGTTCCCCCCACATATGGGGTACTAGCATACTCAGGACAAACTGGACAACAACTTTTTGGGTCCAATTTCTCCTGTAACCATTGTGAAAATAAAAAATATTGGGCTAAAAAATCATTTTTTGAGAAAAAAAATGATTTTTTATTTTCACGACTCTGCGTTATAAACTTCTGTGAAGCACCTGGGGGTTCAAAGTGCTCACTATGCATCTAGATAAGTTCCTTAGGGGGTCTAGTTTCCAAAATGGGGTCACTTGTAGGGGAGCTCCAATGTTTAGGCACACAGAACTCTCCAAATGCGACATGGCAACCGCTAAATATTCCAGCATATTTTCCATTCAAAAAGTCAAATGGCGCTCCTTCCCTTCTGAGCCCTGCCGTGCGCCCAAACAGTGGTTTATGACCACATAAGAGTTATCTGTGTACTCAGGAGAAATTGCCCAACAAATTTTAGGATAAAATTTATACTGTTGCCCAAGAGAAAATGAAAAAAACTGAGGCTAAAAGAAAATTTTTGTGAAAAAAAAGTACTTTCTTTTTTTTTACGGATCAATTTGTGAAGCACCTGGGGGTTCAAAGTGCTCACTATGCATTTAGATAAGTTCCTTAGGGGGTCTAGTTTCCAAAATGGGGTCACTTGTGGGGAGCTCCAATGTTTAGGCACACAGGGACTCTCCAAATGCGACATGGCAACCGCTAAATATTCCAGGATATTTTCCATTCAAAAAGTCAAATGGCGCTCCTTCCCTTCTGAGCCCTGCCGTGCGCCCAAACAGTGCTTTATGACCACATATGAGGTATCTGTGTACTCAGGAGAAATTGCCCAACAAATTTTTGGATAAAATTTATACTGGTGCCCATGTGAAAATGTAAAAACTGAGGCTAAAAGAAAATTTTTGTGAAAAAAAAGTACTTTCTTTTTTTTACAGATCAATTTGTGAAGCACCTGGGGTTCAAAGTGATCACTATGCATCTAGATAAGTTCCTTATGGGGTCTAGTTTCCAAAATGGGGTCAGTTGTGGGGGAGCTCCAATGTTTAGGCACACAGGGACTCTCCAAATGTGACATGGCAACCGCTAAATATTCCAGCATATTTTCCATTCAAAAAGTCAAATGGCGCTCCTTCCCTTCTGAGCCCTGCCGCGCGCCCATACAGTGGTTTATGACCACATATGAGGTATCTGTGTACTCAGGAGAAATTGCCCAACAAATTTTAGGATCCATTTTATCCTGTTGCCCATGTAAAAATGAAAAAATTGATGCTAAAAGAAAATTTTTGTTGGAAAAATTAAAATGTCCATTTTTTCCTTCCTCGTTGCTTTAGTTCCTGTGAAGCACCTGAAGGGTTAATAATCTTCTTGAATGTAGTTTTGAGTAGCTTGAGGGGTGCAGTTTTTATAAAGGTGTCACTTTTGGGTATTTTCTGCCATATAGACCCCTCAAAGTGACTTCAAATGTGAGGTGGCCCCTAAAAATATGGTTTTGTAAATTTTGCTGTAAAAATGAGAAATCGCTGGTCAACTTTTAACCCTTATAACTTCCTAACAAAAAAAAATGTTGTTCCCAAAATTGTGCTGATGTAAAGTAGACATGTGGGAAATGTTATTTATTAACTATTTTGTGTCACATAACTCTCTGGTTTAACAGAATAAAAATTAAAATTTGAAAATTACAAAATTTTCAAAATTTTCGCCAAATTTCCATTTTTTTCACAAATAAACGCAAAAATTATCGACCTAAATTTACCACTAACATGAAGCCCAATATGTCACGAAAAAACAATCTCAGAATCGCTATGATCCGTTGAAGCGTTCCTGAGTTATTACCTCATAAAGGGACACTGGTCAGAATTGCAAAAAATGGCAAGGTCTTTAAGGTCAAAATAGGCTGGGTCATGAAGGGGTTAAAAACCAATTCTTAGTATTATGACCCCTAGTAATCACCTCACACTCTTCAGAGATCTAATAGATGAATCTATATATATAAAGCAGTAAATGTGAGACTGCCTCACAGTCAGACTGTTCTAGTTGTCCATAGCAACCAATCAGAGCTCAGCTTTCACTTTACCTCAGTAGCTTCAATGCTGAAAAATGCACTCTGGTTGCTATAGGTAACCAGAACGATCTTACTGTGAGTCAATTCACAGTTACTTCTGCCACAGCCGTTGCTATAATTACAGACTTTAGAAGACCTCTAGTGAGTGCTGTCAAGACTCTGTGTCTGAGAGATGGGGAAGACCCCTGAGCCCAATCATTAGCCTCCACCTCACCCCCTGATACATGAAGATATCACTGACCAGAAGATCCGAGAACTCACCTACAAGATGATTGAGCTGCTGACTGGAGAGGTGACACTGCTGGGAATGCTGGGACATTATACAGTAACACTGTGAAGGGATCGGGGGATGACGGTATCATTGTATGTGTCAGGTTCCTATAAGGTGTCAGGATGTCGCTGTCTATTTCTCCATGGAGGAGTGGGAGTATTTAGAAGAACACAAAGATCTGTACAAGGATGTCATGATGGAGGTTCCCCAGCCCCTCACATCACCAGGTTATATATTAAAAAGATGGTTAGCACTCGACTCAAAAGTGAACTTGAACGGTGCTAGTGAAAAGGAATCGTTGGTCCCATAAACAAAAGATCAATGTAGAATCACTGCACACGTAAAAAGAATGTGGTATGCTTCCAGTGGATTTTTATTTGACATAGATGAAAAAAGACAACAACTTGACATTTCAGGTAATAGACAGGACTAAATACACACGGCCTTTAATTATCTGTATGTAAAGAATGAACTCAGTCCCTGTACGTGTTTCCTCCAGATCTATCCAGTAAGATGACAACACCAGAGAGATGTCCCCGTCCTCTTCTTCCACAAGACTGTAAACAGGAAGATCCCAGTGTTCCTCAGAATCATCAGGTAGATGGAGAGAAGGTGTCATGAGATCTCACCTATGGTGTGTAGACGGCTGTGAAAGTCTTGTGTTATGATATGGTAGCCGAGGAGGACAGTAAGAAAAATAGCCAAGGCAGCCAGTCACCCAGAGAGGCCTGATATAAGTGAGCTGGCCTCCCCTGATCCTCGCCGGTAATCAATTGTTGCTTTCAGGTCTTTGTTGGAATTTTAGCTTGCTTTCCTGCTATCATTCAGATAAGTGACTTTCTGTTTTTTTTTCTGTGGTTGGATTTTCCTTGCTTTTTGCAGTCTTGCCTTGGACTTCAGCCGGGTCCCCTTTGGTGGCTTGCGCTGCCCCCTGTTCTCATTTTGTATTTGCACTTGTTCTCTGTTCCTGTGATATTTTTTACTGCTGGATAGCTGTGTGTCACACCAGAGATCTGATATAGGTGGTCGAGATCGTGTGGTCTCAGGTTTTTTGTAATCAGAAGTGCTGGTATTTTTGTTAGGGTTTTTCTGGGTTGCAGACAGAATTTCTTTCCTGTACTTTGCTTTCTAGACAGATTTGGGCACTAACATTTGCACTTCTATTTTCTGTCTGTGTTCGTGTTTTCCTCTTGTCTAACAGCCATTACATGTTTGGGGGCTTCCTATTTCTTTGGGGTCTCTACTCCGGGGCAGTTAGCTTTCCTCTTTCTATCTTCAGGTGTAGCTAACTCCGGCTGTGCCGAGGCATATAGGATCACCGTAGGTACGCTCCACGGCTACTTCTAGTTGTGCGGTTAGTTTAGGGATCTGCAACCCATTAGGTCCCAGCCTCTCTGGTGTCTTGCTGCTTTGGCGTTTTTTTGCTCCTGACTTCCTCAGCTACCAAAACATAACACTATACGCCTCGACACAGCCGGAGAGTTAGCTAAGCCTAAAGATAGAAAGGGAAAAGCTAACTGCCCCGGAGTAGCACGCCAAAGGAATAGGTACCCCATACATATATTGGCGGTGAGACAAGATGAAATACAAATGCAGGCAGAAAATAGAGTAAGCAAACGTGGGGCCCAAAACTGTCTAGATAGGACAGGACAGAAAAGAATACTTTTAATTTCTGCAATCCAGCAAAACCCTAGGAAAAATTCTGAAAAAAAATACTGAGACCACATGATCTCCCCACTGTAGATCAGAACTCTGCTGTGAACAGGTAGCTACCCAGCAGCCACTGAAATAACAGGGACTGAACAAATGAACCAAGGTAAATGAGAAACAGAGACCAGCGCAGGCCCCAGCAGGGGGACCCGGCTGACCTCACTCAGAAGGCAGAAAAAAACAAAAGAAAACAAAACCACAAAAACAAGCAGAAAATAACTTATCTGAAAGTTGCCGGAGACCGCAGAAAGAAAGCTGACTTCCAAACTGGACCAGGAAGAGACAACTAATCACCGGTGAGGATCATGGGAAAGTTACTCCCTTAAATCTCCCCAGTCATCACTCCCAGTTGCCAATCGTCTGCAGCTGAATCCTGAGCTGAAGGGCCTCTGTCAGTCAAGGTAGCTTCATTAATATCAACAGCCACCAGAGGGAGCCCCAACTCAGAATCCAGAGCATTCACAACAGTCTTGTGTTCAGTCTTGTTTTATCCCCCAGTATTATATGTTTTATACTTGTGTAATGAGAATGGTGGAGATGGCAGGATTAGAGCTGATCATTAGTGAGTGAGCATGCTCACCACAATTTGGTACTTGCCCGAGCACCTCACTGCACGAGATGCTCGGAGCTTGCCGAGTATTAAAGGGTTGTTTGGCCGGAGCTTGGGTCCCCTCGCTGCATGTTTGGCGCTCTTTAGAGAGCCAATGAACATGCAGGGATTGTCTACCACACACTGCAATGCCGAAGGAGCGCTGTTTGACCTTTCAATGCAAAATTAGCTGGAATTGAGATCAGATGACAAGTCGCGTTTGGAGAGCCCCTGAAGTGCTTAAACAGTGGAAACCCTCAAATTCTAACTCCAATCCTAACCCCAACACACCCCTAACCCTAATCCCAACCCTAACCATAACCCTAACCACAAACCTAACCCTAACCTTAATCCCAACCCTAATCCTAACTTTAGCCCCAACTCTAATCCTAACTTAATCCTCAACACTAACCCTAACTTTAGCCCCAGCCCTATCCCTAATTTTAGTCCCAACCCTAACCCTAACTTTAGCCCTAACTCTAACCCTAATGGGAAAATGGAAATAAACACATTTTTTTTTATTTTATTATTTTCCCTGAGGGGGTGATAAAGGGGGGTTTGATTAATTATTTATAGTGGGGTTTTATAGCGGGTTTTTATGTTTGGCAGCTGTCACACACTAAAAGACGCTTTTTTTTGCAAAATATAGTTTTTGCATCACGATACTTTGGGAGCTATAATTTTTCCATCTTTTGGCCCACAGAGTCATGTAAGGTCTTTTTTTTTGCGGAACGAGTTGACATTTTTTTGGTACCTTTTTTGGGCACATTACATTTTTTGATCTCTTTTTATTCCGATTTTTGTGAGGCAGAATAAACAAAAAACAGGAATTCATGAATTTCTTTTAAAGGGGGGCATTTATACCGTTCCACGTGTGGTAAAATTGATAAAGCAGTTTTATTCTTCGGGTCAGTACGATTACAGCGATACCTCATTTATATCTTTTTTTATGTTTTGGCGCTTTTATACAATAAAAACTATTTTATATAAAAAATAATTATTTTGGCATCGCTTTATTCTGCGAGCTATAACTTTTTTATTTTTCTGGTGATGGAGTTACATGGCAGCTTGTTTTTTTGCGGGACAAGATGATGTTTTCAGCGGTACCATGTTTATTTATATCCATATTTTTCATTGCGTGTTATTCCACTTTTTGTTCGGCGGTATGATGATATACATTGTTTTTTGCCTTGTTTTTTTTTTAATAGTTTTCACTAAAGGGGTTAACTAGTGAGTCAGTTTTATTGGTCGGGTCCTTACGGATGCAGCGATATTGAATATGTATATTTTTATTGTTTGTTTGTTTTTATTCAAATATTTATTGATGAAATAAATATTGATTTTTTAGTATTATTTTTTTAAATATTTTTACAATTACTTTTTTTTTATTATTTAATTCTTACTTTTACACTTTGTCCCACTGTGGGACACTCATTTTGTGTGGGCTGATCGCTTCTAAGGCATGCAGATCCGCATGCTATAGAAGCTGTATACAGAGATCCTTTCTACAGTAATAATATACCCTACCAAGGGTTAACACTTCTTGAACAACATAGATTAAATACAATTGTTTTTATACTTTCCCATTAATTGTGGGTACAAAAACTGAATGAAGAGACTAGAAAACAGATTAGAAATCTATAAAGATTTTTTCATTGAAAAAAATAAAAAACAGTAATTAATACATTTATCATCAGAATACAGCACTGAAAAATGGAGGTTAGAATCCAAACACAGTCAGCAAAAAATCAAAAATGGATCCATCTACATGCCTACCACAGATTACATCACTAATTTATTATGCAGAGAATAAATAAAGATATATATAAAGTGCACTGTGCATGATCCCTATTTGAAAGTCATTCATAAATTTAAACGTATTCACCACTAGGTGGCAGTCTTGTCATTACTCTATGTGCTAAAGCCCATCAAATAGAGTTTAACAGTGGGAAAGTATCAGAATGAGCAAGACAAATAGTCCCTTTAACAAAACATATAGCCAAAACAAATGGCCATGTCATGCAAACAAATTAGTTCTCCTCAATGAAGCACTACTGATGGATGTGCAAGGTAGCAAAATGTTAAATAGTGTATAATAATAAGGCAATTGCCATATCAAAGCAATGAAGGTCACAGATAGTTACAATAAATATAACTTAACCCCTTAGTGACAGAGCCATTTTGCTGCTTAATGACCGGGCCAATTTTTACAATTCTGACCACTGTCACTTTATGAGGTTATAACTCTGGAACGCTTTAACGAATCCCGCTGATTCTGAGATTGTTTTTTCGTGACATATTGTACTTCACGTTAGTGGTAAAATTTCTTTGATATGACTTGTGTTTATTTATGAAAAAAACGGAAATATGGCGAAAATTTTGAAAATTTAGCAATTTTCAAACTTTCAATTTTTATGCCCTTAAATCAGAGAGATATGTCACACAAATTTCTTAATAAATAACATTTCCCACATGTCTACTTTACATCAGCACAATTTTGGGTACAAAATTTTTTTTGTTATGAAGTTATAAGGGTTAAAAGTTGACCAGCGATTTCTCATTTTTACAACACCATTTTTATTTTAGGGACCACATCACATTTGAAGTCACTTTGAGGGGTCTACATGATAGAAAATACCCAAAAGTGACACCATTCTAAAAACTGCACCCCTCAAGGTGCTCAAAACCACATTCAAGAAGTTTATTAACCCTTTACGTGCTTTACAGGAGCTGAGGCAATGTGGAAGGAAAAAATTAACATTTAACTTTTTTTGCAAAAACTTTACTTCGGAACCAAATTTTTTTTATTTTCACAAGTGTTAAAAGAAAAAATGAATCACAAAATTTGTTGTGCAATTTCTCCTGAATACGCCGATACCCCATATGTGGGGGTAAACTACTTTTTGGGCGCATGGCAGAGGTCGCAAGGAAAGGAGCGCCGTTTGACTTTTTCAGCGCATGTCGCGTTTGTAGAGGCCCTGATGTGCCTAAACAGTGGAAACCCCCCACAAGTGACCCCATTTTGTTTATAACATAGAACCGTGAAAATAAAAAATCATATTTTTTCCACAAAATGATCTTTTCACCCCAATTTGTATTTTCCCAAGGGTAACAAGACCCCAAAAGTTTTTGTGCAATTTGTCCTGAGCATGCTGATACCCCATATGTGGGGGTAAACCACTGTTTGGGTGCATGGCAGAGCTTGGAAGGGAAGGAGCGCCGTTTGACTTTTTCAACGCAGAATTGGCTGGACGCCATGTCGCGTTTGTAGAGGCCCTGATGTTTCTAAACAGTGGAAATCCCTCACAAGTGACCCCATTTTGGAAACTAGACCCGCTAAGGAACTTATTTAGATGTGTGGTGAGCACTTTGCACCCCCAAGTGCTTCACAGAAGTTTATAACGCCCGGGTGTGAAAATAAAAAATCATATTTTTTCCACAAACCTGATCGTTTAGTCTCCAATTTTTTATTTTCCCAAGGGTAACAGGAGAAGTTAGACCACAAAATTTGTTGTCCAATTTGTCCTGAGTACGCTGATCCCCCATATGAGGGGGGGAACCACTGTTTGGGCACACGGCAGGGCTTGGAAGGAAAGGAGCGCCGTTTGACTTTTTCAAACCAAAATTGGCTGGAATTGAAATTGGAAGCCATGTCGCGTTTGGAAAGCCCCTGATATGCCTAAACAGTGGAAATCCCCCACAAATTACACCATTTTGGAAACTAGACCCCTTAAGGAACATATCTAGATGTGTGGTGAGCACTTTGAACCCCCAAGTGCTTCACAGAAGTTTATAACGTAGAGCCGTGAAAATAAAAAATCATCAGCTATTTTTTATTTTCCCAAGGGTCACAGGAGAAATTAGAACCCCAAAATTGGTGTGCAATTTGTCCTGAGTACGCTGATACCCCATATGTTGGGGTAAACCACTGTTTGGGTGCACGGCAGGGCTCGGAGGGGAGGGAGCACCATTTGACTTTTTGAATGCCACGTCGTGTTTGGAGACCCCCTGATGTGCCTAAATATTGGAAACCCCTCAATTCTAGCTCCAACCCTAACCCCAACACACCCCTAACCCTAATCCCAACCCTAACCCTAATCCTAACCTAAATCACAACCCTAATTCCAACCCTAATTGTAACCCTAATCCTAATTATAACCCTAAGGCTAGGTTCATTTTGCGTTTTACCAGCCCGTTCAACACATAGCGTTGACGGGCTGGTAACGGTATAGCATAACGCGATCACGTTATGCTATACCCGCTAGCGCAGAGGAATCAGCAGATGATTCATCTGCGCTAGCGGTGACGGAGCCCAGACGTTGCATGCTGCGTCCGAGGCTCCGTCACTGAATGATGGTATGTCGCGAACGCATGTCGCTTTACGGCATGCGTCGCGATGCGCCCTCAAATGGGGGTGAATGGCAGCGTTAACGGACTGTGTTACACCGCATTATACCGCAGTGTAACGCAGTCCATCTAACGGACTGCCATAACGCAGTATGAACCCAGCCTAACCCTAATGCTAACCCTAACCGTAATTATAACCCTAACCCTAATTATAGCCCTAACCCTAACGGAAAAATGAAAATAAATGCAATTTCTATATTTTATTACATGTCCCTAACTAAGGGGGTGATAAATGGGGGGTTATGTACTGTTTTTTTTATTTTGATCACTGTGATAGTTTATCACAGTGATCAAAATGTACTTTTAGGAGAATGAATGAAACATTTTTTTAATCTGCTGCCAGGTAGATTCGGTGGGCGCAGTGCGCATGCGCCCGCCATTTTTTTTACAGGAAGAAGAAGCCGGGAGCCTGGGACCTGCTGGAGGACGGGGGACACCGGGAAGTACGGAGGGGGAATTGGGGGTACTGGGGACCCTAATTCTTTCCCCTCTGATGTGCGATCAGAGGGGAGAGAAATAATTTTTTTTTTTTTGTTGCTGTCGCCGTTATACTGTTATAACGGCGATCGCAACACCGGGGTCGGTAAATACCGACCCAGATCATGTTCTCTGGGGTCTCGGAGAAAATTGCCCACCCCCCCCCGGCAGATCGAGGCGGGCGCACTGAGCATACGCCCGCCATTCAAGATGGCGGCACGCACCGGAGGAGGCAGGTGGGCAGATTGGGGGCCAAAAGGGGGGATCGGGGACCCTTTTTCTCTCTCCTCTGATGTCCGATGACATCAGAGGAGAGAGAAATTAAATGGCACATCAGATTTTTTTTGTTGTTGTTGCGATTGCCGTTATAGGGTTAATAACGGCGATTGCAACATCGGGGTCGGTAAAAACCGACCCGATTCATGTTCTCGGGGGTCTCGGCTACCCCCGGTAGCCGAGACCCCGGAGAAAATGCGCCTCTGGGGGGCGCTATTCACTTTTTCCACAGCTCCGTTAATTAACGGCACTGTGGTATAAGTACCCTTAATGACCGCCGTTAAAAGGCGTATCGGCGGTCGTTAAGGGGTTAAACTGATGATCATATCATGCAGATAGAAAAATTCATAGAGGTATCACATCAATAGTAGACATACAAACTAGCAGCTTGTGCATAGTTGCAAAAAAGCAATATCAAAGTGGCAGAGGTCATAGATTGTTACCTGATCTAATGAAGACTGTGCTGGAAAGCCTCCCACCCCGACGCGCGCATTTCACCCAGTCTGCTTCTTCAGGGGGGCATGTCTAAAGCTCAGCTGTGTGTGGGTATAAATTCTGACATCAGCCAATGAGCTGGAGAGTATCTACATGACGTAATTCTTATCATAGACGCTGCGCAAGCGCATAGGAGCGTGCCTCCTCTGAGCCACTCCAGAATAGACGCTTCAATAGTTCCGTCATTCTCCACTGCATCTGCGCAGCAACTTAGTGTCATTCTATCCACGAAATAGCGCTCAGTGTGGCTGCTCTATTGAAAACACTCATATGAAGAGTATACCTCTTGATCACAGCGATATATGTCCGTCTATGACTTCCTTAAGGGCGGCCATTCATAAGTATGTAAATGAAAAACAGCTTATCTCTGTATTAGATACTTTAAACAAAATATAAGAATCGCTGTATATCTTAAAATACAATATAAAGAAAGCACAGCCCTCAATAGAACAGCCAAAGGACCCAACATATAAATGTATAAATATGGACAATATTTAAGTAGAAAGACATATTTCTACCTGTACCCATAGAATGAAAAGAATAAAAAAAATGAAAAATAATAAACAAAAGATGGTCAACATGTATATCAGTGTTTTATTGGAGCATATATAGGTAATGCAGCTTGTTCATAAATATGGTGCACAAGAAGCAATCATGCAGAGCACATAGAATGCTATACATATAGATCTGCTAAAAGTGCCACTGAACCACCGCATTAACCCAACATGTGCTCAACACTGATACCATGGGATCAATAAAGAAGCTCATCTGAAAGAAGACATCAATTGGGAACCCAAGTAAAAATAGAGTAAGCAAACGTGGGGCCCAAAACTGTCTAGATAGGACAGGACAGAAAAGAATACTTTTAATTTCTGCAATCCAGCAAAACCCTAGGAAAAATTCTGAAAAAAAATACTGAGACCACATGATCTCCCCACTGTAGATCAGAACTCTGCTGTGAACAGGTAGCTACCCAGCAGCCACTGAAATAACAGGGACTGAACAAATGAACCAAGGTAAATGAGAAACAGAGACCAGCGCAGGCCCCAGCAGGGGGACCCGGCTGACCTCACTCAGAAGGCAGAAAAAAACAAAAGAAAACAAAACCACAAAAACAAGCAGAAAATAACTTATCTGAAAGTTGCCGGAGACCGCAGAAAGAAAGCTGACTTCCAAACTGGACCAGGAAGAGACAACTAATCACCGGTGAGGATCATGGGAAAGTTACTCCATTAAATCTCCCCAGTCATCACTCCCAGTTGCCAATCGTCTGCAGCTGAATCCTCAGCTGAAGGGCCTCTGTCAGTCAAGGTAGCTTCATTAATATCAACAGCCACCAGAGGGAGCCCCAACTCAGAATCCAGAGCATTCACAACAGTCTTGTGTTCAGTCTTGTTTTATCCCCCAGTATTATATGTTTTATACTTGTGTAATGAGAATGGCGGAGATGGCAGGATTAGAGCTGATCATTAGTGAGTGAGCATGCTCACCACAATTTGGTACTTGCCCGAGCACCTCACTGCACGAGATGCTCGGAGCTTGCCGAGTATTAAAGGGTTGTTTGGCCGGAGCTTGGGTCCCCTCGCTGCATGTTTGGCGCTCTTTAGAGAGCCAATGAACATGCAGGGATTGTCTACCACACACTGCAATGCCGAAGGAGCGCTGTTTGACCTTTCAATGCAAAATTAGCTGGAATTGAGATCAGATGACAAGTCGCGTTTGGAGAGCCCCTGAAGTGCTTAAACAGTGGAAACCCTCAAATTCTAACTCCAACCCTAACCCCAACACACCCCTAACCCTAATCCCAACCCTAACCATAACCCTAACCACAAACCTAACCCTAACCTTAATCCCAACCCTAATCCTAACTTTAGCCCCAACTCTAATCCTAACTTAATCCTCAACACTAACCCTAACTTTAGCCCCAGCCCTATCCCTAATTTTAGTCCCAACCCTAACCCTAACTTTAGCCCTAACTCTAACCCTAATGGGAAAATGGAAATAAACACATTTTTTTTTATTTTATTATTTTCCCTGAGGGGGTGATAAAGGGGGGTTTGATTAATTATTTATAGTGGGGTTTTATAGCGGGTTTTTATGTTTGGCAGCTGTCACACACTAAAAGACGCTTTTTTTTTGCAAAATATAGTTTTTGCATCACGATACTTTGGGAGCTATAATTTTTCCATCTTTTGGCCCACAGAGTCATGTAAGGTCTTTTTTTTTTGCGGAACGAGTTGACATTTTTTTGGTACCTTTTTTGGGCACATTACATTTTTTGATCTCTTTTTATTCCGATTTTTGTGAGGCAGAATAAACAAAAAACAGGAATTCATGAATTTCTTTTAAAGGGGGGCATTTATACCGTTCCACGTGTGGTAAAATTGATAAAGCAGTTTTATTCTTCGGGTCAGTACGATTACAGCGATACCTCATTTATATCTTTTTTTATGTTTTGGCGCTTTTATACAATAAAAACTATTTTATATAAAAAATAATTATTTTGGCATCGCTTTATTCTGCGAGCTATAACTTTTTTATTTTTCTGGTGATGGAGTTACATGGCAGCTTGTTTTTTTGCGGGACAAGATGATGTTTTCAGCGGTACCATGTTTATTTATATCCATATTTTTCATTGCGTGTTATTCCACTTTTTGTTCGGCGGTATGATGATATACATTGTTTTTTGCCTTGTTTTTTTTTTAATAGTTTTCACTAAAGGGGTTAACTAGTGAGTCAGTTTTATTGGTCGGGTCCTTACGGATGCAGCGATATTGAATATGTATATTTTTATTGTTTGTTTGTTTTTATTCAAATATTTATTGATGAAATAAATATTGATTTTTTAGTATTATTTTTTAAATATTTTTACAATTACTTTTTTTTATTATTTAATTCTTACTTTTACACTTTGTCCCACTGTGGGACACTCATTTTGTGTGGGCTGATCGCTTCTAAGGCATGCAGATCCGCATGCTATAGAAGCTGTATACAGAGATCCTTTCTACAGTAATAATATACCCTACCAAGGGTTAACACTTCTTGAACAACATAGATTAAATACAATTGTTTTTATACTTTCCCATTAATTGTGGGTACAAAAACTGAATGAAGAGACTAGAAAACAGATTAGAAATCTATAAAGATTTTTTCATTGAAAAAAATAAAAAACAGTAATTAATACATTTATCATCAGAATACAGCACTGAAAAATGGAGGTTAGAATCCAAACACAGTCAGCAAAAAATCAAAAATGGATCCATCTACATGCCTACCACAGATTACATCACTAATTTATTATGCAGAGAATAAATAAAGATATATATAAAGTGCACTGTGCATGATCCCTATTTGAAAGTCATTCATAAAATTTAAACATATTCACCACTAGGTGGCAGTCTTGTCATTACTCTATGTGCTAAAGCCCATCAAATAGAGTTTAACAGTGGGAAAGTATCAGAATGAGCAAGACAAATAGTCCCTTTAACAAAACATATAGCCAAAACAAATGGCCATGTCATGCAAACAAATTAGTTCTCCTCAATGAAGCACTACTGATGGATGTGCAAGGTAGCAAAATGTTAAATAGTGTATAATAATAAGGCAATTGCCATATCAAAGCAATGAAGGTCACAGATAGTTACAATAAATATAACTTAACCCCTTAGTGACAGAGCCATTTTGCTGCTTAATGACCGGGCCAATTTTTACAATTCTGACCACTGTCACTTTATGAGGTTATAACTCTGGAACGCTTTAACGATTCTGAGATTGTTTTTTCGTGACATATTGTACTTCACGTGAGTGGTAAAATTTCTTTGATATGACTTGTGTTTATTTATGAAAAAAACGGAAATATGGCGAAAATTTTGAAAATTTAGCAATTTTCAAACTTTCAATTTTTATGCCCTTAAATCAGAGAGATATGTCACACAAATTTCTTAATAAATAACATTTCCCACATGTCTACTTTACATCAGCACAATTTTGGGTACAAAATTTTTTTTGTTATGAAGTTATAAGGGTTAAAAGTTGACCAGCGATTTCTCATTTTTACAACACCATTTTTATTTTAGGGACCACATCACATTTGAAGTCACTTTGAGGGGGTCTACATGATAGAAAATACCCAAAAGTGACACCATTCTAAAAACTGCACCCCTCAAGGTGCTCAAAACCACATTCAAGAAGTTTATTAACCCTTTACGTGCTTTACAGGAGCTGAGGCAATGTGGAAGGAAAAAATTAACATTTAACTTTTTTTGCAAAAACTTTACTTCGGAACCAAATTTTTTTTATTTTCACAAGTGTTAAAAGAAAAAATGAATCACAAAATTTGTTGTGCAATTTCTCCTGAATATGCCGATACCCCATATGTGGGGGTAAACTACTTTTTGGGCGCATGGCAGAGGTCGCAAGTAAAGGAGCGCCGTTTGACTTTTTCAGCGCATGTCGCGTTTGTAGAGGCCCTGATGTGCCTAAACAGTGGAAACCCCCCACAAGTGACCCCATTTTGTTTATAACATAGAACCGTGAAAATAAAAAATCATATTTTTTCCACAAAATGATCTTTTCACCCCAATTTGTATTTTCCCAAGGGTAACAAGACCCCAAAAGTTTTTGTGCAATTTGTCCTGAGCATGCTGATACCCCATATGTGGGGGTAAACCAATGTTTGGGTGCATGGCAGAGCTTGGAAGGGAAGGAGCGCCGTTTGACTTTTTCAACGCAGAATTGGCTGGACGCCATGTCGCGTTTGTAGAGGCCCTGATGTTTCTAAACAGTGGAAATCCCTCACAAGTGACCCCATTTTGGAAACTAGACCCGCTAAGGAACTTATTTAGATGTGTGGTGAGCACTTTGCACCCCCAAGTGCTTCACAGAAGTTTATAACGCCCGGGTGTGAAAATAAAAAATCATATTTTTTCCACAAACCTGATCGTTTAGTCTCCAATTTTTTATTTTCCCAAGGGTAACAGGAGAAGTTAGACCACAAAATTTGTTGTCCAATTTGTCCTGAGTACGCTGATCCCCCATATGAGGGGGGGAACCACTGTTTGGGCACACGGCAGGGCTTGGAAGGAAAGGAGCGCCGTTTGACTTTTTCAAACCAAAATTGGCTGGAATTGAAATTGGAAGCCATGTCGCGTTTGGAAAGCTCCTGATACGCCTAAACAGTGGAAATCCCCCACAAATTACACCATTTTGGAAACTAGACCCCTTAAGGAACATATCTAGATGTGTGGTGAGCACTTTGAACCCCCAAGTGCTTCACAGAAGTTTATAACGTAGAGCCGTGAAAATAAAAAATCATCAGCTATTTTTTATTTTCCCAAGGGTCACAGGAGAAATTAGAACCCCAAAATTGGTGTGCAATTTGTCCTGAGTACGCTGATACCCCATATGTTGGGGTAAACCACTGTTTGGGTGCACGGCAGGGCTCGGAGGGGAGGGAGCACCATTTGACTTTTTGAATGCCACGTCGTGTTTGGAGACCCCCTGATGTGCCTAAATATTGGAAACCCCTCAATTCTAGCTCCAACCCTAACCCCAACACACCCCTAACCCTAATCCCAACCCTAACCCTAATCCTAACCTAAATCACAACCCTAATTGTAACCCTAATCCTAATTATAACCCTAAGGCTAGGTTCATTTTGCGTTTTACCAGCCCGTTCAACACATAGCGTTGACGGGCTGGTAACGGTATAGCATAACGCGATCACGTTATGCTATACCCGCTAGCGCAGAGGAATCAGCAGATGATTCATCTGCGCTAGCGGTGACGGAGCCCAGACGCTGCATGCTGCGTCCGAGGCTCCGTCACTGAATGATGGTACGTCGCGAACGCATGTCGCTTTACGGCATGCGTCGCGATGCGCCCTCAAATGGGGGTGAATGGCAGCATTAACGGACTGTGTTACACCGCATTATACCGCAGTGTAACGCAGTCCATCTAACGGACTGCCATAACGCAGTATGAACCCAGCCTAACCCTAATGCTAACCCTAACCGTAATTATAACCCTAACCCTAATTATAACCCTAACCCTAGCCCTAACCCTAACGGAAAAATGAAAATAAATGCAATTTCTATATTTTATTACATGTCCCTAACTAAGGGGGTGATAAATGGGGGGGTTATGTACTGTTTTTTTTATTTTGATCACTGTGATAGTTTATCACAGTGATCAAAATGTACTTTTAGGAGAATGAATGAAACATTTTTTTAATCTGCTGCCAGGTAGATTCGGTGGGCGCAGTGCGCATGCGCCCGCCATTTTTTTTACAGGAAGAAGAAGCCGGGAGCCTGGGACCTGCTGGAGGACGGGGGACACCGGGAAGTACGGAGGGGGAATTGGGGGTACTGGGGACCCTAATTCTTTCCCCTCTGATGTGCGATCAGAGGGGAGAGAAATAATTTTTTTTTTTTGTTGCTGTCGCCGTTATACTGTTATAACGGCGATCGCAACACCGGGGTCGGTAAATACCGACCCAGATCATGTTCTCTGGGGTCTCGGAGAAAATTGCCACCCCCCCCCGGCAGATCGAGGCGGGCGCACTGAGCATACGCCCGCCATTCAAGATGGCGGCACGCACCGGAGGAGGCAGGTGGGCAGATTGGGGGCCAAAAGGGGGGATCGGGGACCCTTTTTCTCTCTCCTCTGATGTCCGATGACATCAGAGGAGAGAGAAATTAAATGGCACATCAGATTTTTGTTGTTGTTGCGATTGCCGTTATAGGGTTAATAACGGCGATTGCAACATCGGGGTCGGTAAAAACCGACCCGATTCATGTTCTCTGGGGTCTCGGCTACCCCCGGTAGCCGAGACCCCGGAGAAAATGCGCCTCTGGGGGGCGCTATTCACTTTTTCCACAGCTCCGTTAATTAACGGCACTGTGGTATAAGTACCCTTAATGACCGCCGTTAAAAGGCGTATCGGCGGTCGTTAAGGGGTTAAACTGATGATCATATCATGCAGATAGAAAAATTCATAGAGGTATCACATCAATAGTAGACATACAAACTAGCAGCTTGTGCATAGTTGCAAAAAAGCAATATCAAAGTGGCAGAGGTCATAGATTGTTACCTGATCTAATGAAGACTGTGCTGGAAAGCCTCCCACCCCGACGCGCGCATTTCACCCAGTCTGCTTCTTCAGGGGGGCATGTCTAAAGCTCAGCTGTGTGTGGGTATAAATTCTGACATCAGCCAATGAGCTGGAGAGTATCTACATGACGTAATTCTTATCATAGACGCTGCGCAAGCGCATAGGAGCGTGCCTCCTCTGAGCCACTCCAGAATAGACGCTTCAATAGTTCCGTCATTCTCCACTGCATCTGCGCAGCAACTTAGTGTCATTCTATCCACGAAATAGCGCTCAGTGTGGCTGCTCTATTGAAAACACTCATATGAAGAGTATACCTCTTGATCACAGCGATATATGTCCGTCTATGACTTCCTTAAGGGCGGCCATTCATAAAAATGTAAATGAAAAACAGCTTATCTCTGTATTAGATACTTTAAACAAAATATAAGAATCGCTGTATATCTTAAAATACAATATAAAGAAAGCACAGCCAAAGGACCCAACATATAAATGTATAAATATGGACAATATTTAAGTAGAAAGACATATTTCTACCTGTACCCATAGAATGAAAAGAATAAAAAAAATGAAAAATAATAAACAAAAGATGGTCAACATGTATATCAGTGTTTTATTAGAGCATATCTAGGTAATGCAGCTTGTTCATAAATATGGTGCACAAGAAGCAATCATGCAGAGCACATAGAATGCTATACATATAGATCTGCTAAAAGTGCCACTGAACCACCGCATTAACCCAACATGCGCTCAACACTGAAACCATGGGATCAATAAAGAAGCTCATCTGAAAGAAGACATCAATTGGGAACCCAAGTAAAAAAGATCAGTCAAGGGGAAAGGGGGAGGGGGAAGGGAAAACAAAAAACTATATATGCACAGCAACACATCCTAATGCTGACGCACACAACCATCAAAACCATTTTTGGGTCATCAACAGTGACATATTGTATCAAGTGAATGATAAACTGAAAAAATGTGGAGTAAGAAAAAACATTGAGAATAGGAGCGTTATATACAAAATGACTAAATATGAGGATTGGAGTAAAACCATGGCCCAATCCATAGAATAGATAAATGGGAAAAAAATTCCCTAGTACATATATAAAAGTGAATTACCAATAGCATATTATTAAATAGTGAACATAGTAAAAAAAAAATTATATTTCACAACAGAAGTCTAGGATGGGATAGAAAGAGTTTCCCAGACCAACTTGCTGAAAACAAGAATGCCCCCTATAACAAATATCTCCCAAAATATTCCCCAAGATTCAAATGGATTCTTGAAACGATATCCTCAAATCTTGGTGTGGATCTTCACCAAGCGGCCAACAAAGAGACTTTCAATAGGCAGACACCTTTTACATCTCTGGTAAAGTATAAAAACAATTGTATTTAATCTATGCTATAGAAGCTGTCAGCGCTGCAGTTTCTATTACACTGACCTGAGAGACTTCCTGGTCATCACTGCGCATGACAGGAAGACTCTCAGGTTGTGGAGACCCGGATGTCGTCATGGCGACATCTGGTCTCCATGGCAGCGATTGGGACCCCTCATCATGCCATGGGGTCCCCATTCCAAAAGCAAAGGGGCTGTCAGCCCCTCTGCCGGCTCCAGAACGCTACGATCATATTTGATCACAGTGTTGCCGGGGGGGGTTAAAGTGCCGGGAGCAGTCCATGACCGCTCCTGGTGTGGCGCCCTGAGGGTCCAGTCGCCACAGAGATGTTGCATCGCACCCAGCGGTGTGACACCTGACTCTCAGGTAAGGAGGAAGCACCCCATTGACTCCATCACCGCATCCACACACATCATGCCAGTGCTGAGCATCAGGCTGGTTAGGAAAGGGTGTAGAAGTTGGTGGGTGGAGCCAGCTGCAGCATGAGGCAGCAGCGTGTTAGTTTAGAGTTTCAGTTTGAGACAGGCAGGCAGTGTGTGGGTACTGCCTGGCCTGCAGCTCTTCTGAGTTTACCTCAGGGAGCCGTGCTAAGTGAGAGCGAACGGTTCCTGGGCAGAGACGATCTCTCAAGTCGTAGCCCATTGCAGAAGAGGACCAGGCTGACTTCAGGGAACGGTCCCTAGACTAGTGGGAAAGTTCAGCTCCATTAGTAAAACCGTGGGCATTGGTCACTTCAAGTGCCGTAGCCACCATAATCTCACCAGGAGGCAGCCTAGTGATCAAGTACGTGCAGACATTGGACGGTGATCTTTTACCTCAGAGAAATTCAGAAGAGGTCAAGGGCCAAAGACATCGGGTCGTGCTCTGTGATCTGAAAGGGCCTAATACTGCCTTGTCTGAGGGCTCTGTGGTGGCGTAGTGCAAAGAAGAAGGGAGAGTAAGGCCGGAAAGGAACATAAAGGGAGTCCTTGGGAGTGCGACCAATCTACCTGAGGGTTGCTGGACTACTCACTGGAAGGACACAGTGCCCGGCTGGCATCTGTATGGATCAGACAGACTGTGAGTAAAACCTTGAAACTGCAACAGAACTGTTTCCTGCATTATTCTAGCGACGCACACTCCACTCTGCTACATCTCTCTGCACCACTGCTTATTCTTACATCTATGTGCCCTGGGAGGACACAGTCTTGCCTGTAGAAGACTTATCATCTAGCTGCACAACACCATCCCTTCCAGAGGACCTGCCCGGCAGCGCTGGTCACCCTGACCAGGTACTACAGGTGGCGTCACGACAAACTACACAAACACTAATCCCCTGTAAATGCTCCATTTATAGTGAGCGCCCAGGGCCACGGACCGAGCTGCCGCTACCGTGACATCCCCCATAGAAGTCGACGGGCTCGGTGCCGAGTACCCCACGGCCCTGGCGGGCGACTCACTGGCACTTAGTGTCGGGTGTCAGCTGATTCTCGACTAATCGGCCATGAAGTACTATCACGTCCATGGGACTTAAGGCCCAGGGCACATGGACGGGATAGTACGTCCAATGGTAGAAAGGGGTTAATTAAGATTATTAAAGAAGTCTGTGTGATTATCTAAATATATATAAAACTGAGTGTATGTGTGTGTGTATCAAGCCACACCCACTCCACATAGCCCCACCCACTCCACATAGCCATACTCACTCCATACGCAAAGCCCTGTATAATAAATATCTAGTCTTATATATATATATAAAATATCTAAGCTAATATATATATATATATATATATATATCATAAATATCTAATATTTATATTTCATAGGCACATTTTCTTGACCACAACAGGTTACACTGCCTGTGTTGCCCATAATAACCAATCACTAAGCATTAGTGATGAGCGAGTCCTCATTGCTCGGGTTTTCCCTAGCATGCTCAGGTGTCCTCCGAATATTTTGGTGTGCTCTGAGATTTCGTTTCTGTTGACTCAGCTGCATTATTTGCGGATCCTGGACACCCTGAATACATGTGATGGTTGCCTGTTTGTTAGGGAATCCCGACATGTATTCAGGCTGTCCAGCAGCCACAAATCATGCAGCTGAGGCGATGAAAACTAAATCTTCGAGCACGCCAAAATACTCGGAGGACACCAGAGCGTGCTGGGGAAAACCCGAGCAATGAGTATACTTGCTCATCACTACCAAGCATCTTTCATGTTACCAGAGCTGTTTAAAGATGAAAGCTGAGCTGTGATTGGTTGCTATGAGCATCAGTTTTCCTTGTAGACAGTTGTGGTAACTGAGGCCTATTATTCTTATCATTTCTATGGTGTTATCGTCCTTCTGTAAAGCTGGAAATAACACAATTTATTACCGTGCCGACACAGACCACCCTCTGACACAGACTGCAGGGGGAGCCCAGGATCAGAAACTTCTCTTTGGCTGGCATGACACAGATTAAAATAAGAAACACAAGATGGATTTCTCCAACCCAGGTATCATTTTATTCGGTGTAACAGCGCCAAACTGACAATGCCTGGTTCACTTTAAACTTGTCTATACAGCTACAACTAATGCCTCTGGAAATTAATGTTTCTTTAAAATTTCTAACTAAATGGTATTACACTCCCACAAGGTTGAATCTGCTTTCTCTAAGAGAAAAGCTGTATCACGCCTCAATGAGAAAGACTTACAGAAAGACGAAAGGGAGCCGAGACTTACAGAAATGAGTACAGAAATCAAACCCCTAATATCCCACATCATTCACCCCGGTATCCCGACTGCTGTCTCTCCCTCAGCAGACAAATATCAGAGTAGAGAACTATCGGCCCTGAGCACCGAGCACATCCTGGGCTCACCAACCCACCAAGCACGAAGCACATCCCGGGCTCACCGCTAATTGCACTGTCTGTGACCTTTAACCCCTTTCCAACATCTGGCGTACATTTACGACCTCCCTTCATCGGCCTCCCTCCCTTTGATGTGTAGGGATACCTCTATGGTTGTCAGTGCCAGCTTGCTGTGAGCGCCACCCAGTGGTCAGCGCTTATAGCAAGTGAGTAAATCTGCTGTATAGAGGCGTTCTGATCATCGCCTCTGTGTAGCAGAGCCAATCAGGTTGTGACAGCTTCTAGTCTCCCATGGAGACTATTGAAGCATGCCAAAAGTAAAATAAATGGTTTTAAAAATATAAAATTAAAAGTTCAAATCATCCTTTGTTTTGCATCATTTAAAATAAAACAATAAAAATAAAATCAAACATACACGTATTAGATATCGCCGCATTCAGAATCGTCCGATCTATCAATAAAAAAATTATTAACCTGATTGCTAAACAGCGTAGCAGGACAAAAGTCAAAACAACAGAATTACATTTTTTGGTTGTCGCGACATTACATTAAAATGCAATAATGGGCAATCAAAAGATCATATATGCACCAAGATGGTATCATTAAAAATGTCAGCTCAGCACACAAAAAGTAACCCCTCACCCAACCTGAGAAAATGAAAAATGGAGACGCTACGTGTATCGGAAAAAGGCTCAATTTTTTTTTTTTTTTAACAAAGTTTGGATATTTTTTCACTACTTAGATAAAAAAGAACCTAGACATGTTTGGTGTCTAATAGCTCGTAATCACCTGGAGAATCATAATGGCAGTTCAGTTTTGCCATTTCGCCGCACTTGGAATTTTTTTTCCCGTTTTCTAGTACATGACATGGTAAAACCAATGGTGTCGTTCAAAAGTACAACTCGTCCCGCAAAAAACAAGTCCTCTCACGGCCATATTGATGGAAAAATATAAAAGTTATGGCTCTGGGAAGAAGGGGAGCGAAAAACGTAAACGCAAAACCGAAAACCGCTCCGGGGGTTAAGGGGTTAAAAAACATTTCCATGACCAATCCTTACACAATTTGTTTCCAACAGAATCAGAACAGGAAGCAGTAAGCATCTTGGAAGAATTAGCTCATGATCATAATACAGAGGAAGGAGGTGAGATTCCATCGAGTTTTGCCCCTAGATCAAAAAAATGTGGATTTATCCATACAGTTGGTCAGAGCAGACTTTGAGAAAATTCCTCATACAATTAAAAAAGACAATTTAAGCAGAGATGAATGTAACAGTCTAAATAACCTAAAAAAAGACAATGTTGTTTTTAAACCTGCGGACAAAGGTGGCAACATAGTGATATTGCCAAAACCTACAGTATTTTCAGACTATAAGACGCACCGGACCATAAGATGCACCCCAAATTTTCAGAAGGAAAATAGGTAAAAAAAAATAATGTGTCAAATGGGGGTTTGTCTTACAGTCTGAATTTAGCTTACCAGGGAAGGGATCGGCACGGGTGGAGGAGTGGTCACAGGGGTTGTTCGGTGGTCCAGGCTACTCCCATGGTCTCTGGCGCCTGTGTTCAGCGGTCACGTGGTACCGCTCATTAAAGTCATGAATATGTGCATATTCATGACTTTAATGAGCGGTACCACGTGACCGCTGATGGAAGGAAGAGCTGCGGCGCCGGAGACAATGGGAGAAGCAGGGGCTGCAGAGACGCGCAAGGAGGGGTGAGTATGACGGGGAGGATGGAGGGAGCCATGCTATATTCACCTGTCCCCGTTGTACCGCTGCACACCGCTCTGTCCTCACGTCTTCTGGCTGTGACGTTCAGGTCAGAGGGCACGATGACGTGGTTAGTGCGTGCCCTCTGCCTGAACATTCACAGCCAGAGGACCCGGAAGACACAGCGGCGCATGGCGGTGGAACGGGGACAGGTGAATATCGCAGGTGCCGGGGGCCTGGGCCAGCGGCGACACCGGCACCTGGCCCCCATAGCGCACCGGTGTCCCCGCCTTCTCAGGACACCGGTACATGACCCCCAGCGACAAGAGGTGAGTATGTCTTTTTTTTTATTCGCAGCAGCAGCATATAGGGTCTATTCTATGGAGCATTTTATGGGGCCATAACCTTTATTGAGCAGCATACGGGGCGCATTCTATGGAGCATCTTATGGGGCCATAACCTTTATTGAGCAGCATACGGGGCGCATTCTATGGAGCATCTTATGGGGCCATAACCTTTATGGAGCAGCATATGGGGCGCATTCTATGGAGCATCTTATGGGGCCATAACCTTTATGGAGCAGCATATGGGGCCCGTTCTATGGATCATCTTATGGGGCCATAACCTTTATGGAGCAGCATATGGGGCATAATCTATGGAGCATCTTATGGGGCCACTATTAAACTTTGTGCAGCGTTATATGGGGCGTTTTTTGTATGGAGCATCTTATGGGGCCATCATGAACTATATGGAGCATTATATGGGGCTCCTGATTAAATATGGATGTTCAAAAACATTTAACCTACTGATGTCTCAATTAATTTTGCTTTTATTGGCATCTATTTTTATTTTGAAATTTACCAGTAGCTGCTGCAGTTTCCACGCTAGGCTTATACTCATGTCAATAAGTTTTCCATTTTTTTGTGGCAAAATTAGGGGTCGGCTTATACTCGAGTATATACGGTAAGTGGTGAAAAAAAAATCCAGTTTGTTAAAAAAAAAATTGCGCCATTTTCCAAGACCCATAGTGTCTCCATTTTTTGTGATCTCGGGTTGAGTGATTGCTTATTTTTTGCGCACTGAGCCGGCATTTTTATTGATACCATTTTGGTGCAGATATGATCTTTTGATCACCTGTTATTGCATTGTAATACAATGTCACGGAGACCAAAAAAAACATAATTCTGGCATTTTCACATTTTATTAATAGATCGGGTGATTCTGAACGTGGTGATACCGAATATGTGTATGTTTGATTTTTTTGTTTTATTTTGAATGGGGCGAAAGGGGCGTGATTTAAACTTTTATGTTTTTTTTATAGTTTTAAAATAATTTTTTTACTTTTGGCATGCTTCGATAGTCTCCATAGGAGACTAGAAGCTGCCATAACCTGATCGACTCTGCTACATACAGGCGATGATCAAATCACCTGTATGTAGCAGAATTACTCACTTGCTACATACATACGGGGTGGTCGGCGCTCATAGCAATCTGGCAGTGACAACCATAGAGATCTCAGGAGACCTCTGGTTGTTGTGCCAACCCATCGGTGACCCACGATCACGTGACGGGGGTCACCGATGGGCAAATTTATGGCCTGATGGCACGTTAAATCCTGCTGTCAGTTTGACAGCAGCATTTAACGGGTTAATAGCCATGGATGGATCTAAAACCAGATTTTGTGAACAGGGCTCTAGTCACAGATGCATAAAGAGAGCATATCATAGAGCTAAGAATACATCTAGAGAACAATTACTATATACCCCTCATATATCATCACCATCAATTGTAATATGGCTTATTACATTCCATCACTCATAATCATCCATGATGAGACAATGCCTAGAAAGATCGTGACCTATTTTATTATGTGATGCAACTTTATCCCAATATTTACTGAAAACCCCCTAGTATTACTTATCGTCGGTCAAAAAATATTCGGGACCACCTGGTCAGCAGTCATTATACAAACGAAATGTCCATTTTTTGGACAACGCTCGCCCTCCTCTTGGTTGCACACCCTGTGGTCAGTGTGTAGCGTATCAAAATATTAAAAGAATTTATGTATTCTCAGACTCAACTGGACAAAAAACTTTTGATATACAACATGATATCACTTGTACAACTAGGACGGTCACTTATTACACCACTTGTCCATGTCCCAAGATTTATGTTGGACTCACAACTAGACAACTAACAGTGAGATTATGGGAACACATAATGGGATTTCTGCTGCCAGACTTGAGGACAATATCTTCACACTCAAAACTATTACCAAGCACTTTAAGGTTTATCCTGACTACAATCCATCTCTTCTAAAAGTACATGGGATTGACATGATTAATCCTCTGATAAGGGGCGGCAAAACCAGCAAAAAATTGCCACAATTAGAGACAAATGGATTTGGGCATTGAAAACTATTCAACCAGTTGGCCTTAATGAGCAGAATAATTTTGTTCCTCTTCTCTGACCCCCTTTTGGTGTTATCCAGTATATACAGATGATTCTCACAAAATTAGAATATCATCAAAAAGTTAATTTATTTCAGTTCTTCAATACAAAAAGTGAAACTCATATATTATATAGAGTCATTACAGAGTGATGTATTTCACGTGTTTATTTCTGTTAATGTTTATGATTATGGCTTACAGCCAATGAAAACACAAAAGTCATTATCTCAGTAAATTAGAATACTTTATAACACCAGCTTGAAAAATGATTTTAAAATCTGAAATGTTGACCTACTGAAATGTATGTTCAGTAAATGCACTCAATACTTGGTTGGGGCGCCTTTTGTATCAATTACTGCACTGTTTAACTTAAGTGGTTTTATATGATTATAATTCCTTGTTCATTCATCTTTTCCTTTATACAGCATTGTGATCTTTTTCAGATATTGTTCCTCCTGGAATTTGAATATGGATTCCATTCAGGATGGCGCCGAATATACCAGAAAATGTGGTATGGATTATTCCATCATGTCCAGTATCAGTAACCTATACTATATATTCTAACTCTTATATTATATTGTATCGTCATGTGATACATAATGCGCCCGTAGAATGTAAGTCCGCAAGGACAGGGTCCTCTCCCCTCTGTACCAGTCTGTCATTGTAAATTTGTTTACTGTAAACGATATCTACAACTTTGTATGTAACCCCTTCTCATGTACTGCACCATGGAATTAATGGCGCTATATAAATAAATAATAATAATAATAATAATGTGTGTATATGGCAATCACATATGCAAGGCGTCTTCTCACGGTATGTTTTGTAGATGTATCTTTTTATCCACATTTTTATGTAGTTTTTCATTATTATATTCAACTTCTACATATTGTCCTGTATTTCATATCCATTTATTTTTTTATAAATATATTTTTATTTATTACCCAGTCACTTTATTGTAATTATATTTTATTTGACATTTTTTATTTATTTTCTTTCACTCTTATACATATCTCAATAAGGTATTCTTTTACACCTTATTCTGATTTGTTTTTTCACATCTTATTTTTATTTTATGTATTATATATATTCTATTAAAATTATATGTTCATTTTACATTTGTACAAATACAAATGTGCTGTGTATTTCTGATACACATTGAAGGCATCAAAACTATGAATTAACACATGTGGACTTATCTACTTAACAAAAAAGTGTGAAACAACTGAAAATATGTCTTATATTCTTGGTTCTTCAAAGTAGCCACCTTTTGCTTTGATGAGTGCTTTGCACACTCTTGGCATTCTCTTGATGAGCTTCAAGAGGTAGTCACCGGAAATGGTCTTCCAACAGTCTTGAAGGAGTTCCCAGAGATGCTTAGCACTTGTTGGCCCTTTTGCCTTCACTCTGCGATCCAGCTCACCCCAAACCATCTTGATTGGGTTCAGGTCTGGTGAATGTGGAGGCTAGGTCATCTGGCTTAGCACCCAATGACTCTCCTCCTTGGTCAAATAGCCCTTACACAGCCTGGAGGTGTGTTTGGGGTCATTGTCCTGTTGAAAAATAAATGATTGTGCAACTAAACGCAAACCGGATGGAATAGCATGCCGCTGCAATATGCTGTGGTAGCCATGCTGGTTCAGTATGCCTTCAATTTTGAATAAATCTCCAACAGTGTCACCAGCAAAGCACCCCCACACCATCACACCTCCTTCATGCTTCACGGTATGAACCAGGCATGTAGAGTCCATCCGTTCACCTTTTCTGCGTTGCACAAAGACACGGTGGTTGGAACCAAGGATCTCAAATTTGGACTCATCAGACCAAAGCACAGATTTCCACTGATCTAATGTCCATTCCTTGTGTTCTTTAACCCAAACAAGTCTCTTCTGCTTGTTGCCTGTCCTTAGCAGTGGTTTCCTAGCAGCTATTTTACCATGAAGGCACAAAGTCTCCTCTAAACAGTTGTTGTAGATATGTGTCTGCTGCTAGAACTCTGTGTAGCATTGATCTGGTTTCTAATCTGAGCTGCTGTTAACCTGCGATGTCTGAGGCTGGTGATTCGCATAAACTTATCCTCAGAAACAGAGGTGACTCTTGGTCTTCCTTTCCTGGGGCGGTCCCCATGTGAGCCAGATTCTTTGTAGCGCTTGATGATTTTTGCAACTGCACTTGGGGACACTTTCAAAGTTTTCCCAATTTTTCTGACTGACTGACCTTCATTTCTTAAAGTAATGATGGCCACTCGTTTTTCTTTACTTAGCTGCTTTTTTCTTGCCATAATACACATTCTAAGGGCTTCTTTCCACTTGCGAGAAATACGTCCGATTCTCGCATGTGAAATCCCAGCTCTGGCGCCGACACTCGGGAGTGGAGTGCGCGGCTGCATGTATTTATATCCAGCTGCTCGCTCCACTCCCGAATACCGGCCCCAGAGCTGGGATTTCACATGCGAGAATCTGACGTATTTCTCGCAAGTGGAAACAAGCCCTAACAGTCTATTCAGTAGGACTATCAGCTGTGTATCCACCAGACTTCTGCACAACACAACTGATGGTCCCAACCCCATTTATAAGGCCAGAAATCCCACTTATTAATCCTGATAGGGCACACCTGTGAAGTGAAGACCATTTCCGGTGACTACCTCTTGAAGCTCATCAAGAGAATGCCAAGAGTGTGCAAAGCAGTTATCAAAGCAAAAGGTGGCTACTTTGAAGAACCTAAAATAAAAGACATAATTTCAGTTTTTTCACACTTTTTTGTAAAGTGTAATGTATAATTCCACATGTGTTAATTCATAGTTTTGATGCCTTCAGTGTGAATGTACAATTTTCATAGGCATGAAAATACAGGAAAATCTTTGAATGAGAAGGTGTGTCCAAACTTTTGGTCTCTACTGTATATATATATACAGATATAAATAAAATAAAAATATACGGTATATTATTTTTAAAGTTTTGAAAAAACGCGAATTTCTGTGTTTTCTGACTTTACGTTTCTCCTCATAACTCAGGCCAGAACCAAGACAAAGAGACGGAAAAACACCATTCCACTCAGCACTGTAGAAGCTTCCGCCTGATATTACCATATTAAGATATTATTGTGACATATTTTACACATGTGAACAGAAGCACAAAATGTTGAAAAACATTTCCAAGCAAAATATTTGACATAAAAATGTCAAAAAATTTCTCATGCGCCACAAAAAATTACTATGTAAACAGTGTCAAGTTGAAAATCTTGAATTCCGATCTGCTCAGCCTGTGGTCTGAAGGTGCGGGTCTATATTTTCCAAATAAAATATAATAATAATCTTTATATAGCACTTTACAGGCATTATCATCGCTGTCCCCGTTGGGGCTCACAATCTAAATTCCTTATCAGTATGTTTTTGGAATGTGGGAGGAATCCAGAGTACCTGGATGTTGTCCTTGGTGGGATTTGAACCCAGGACTCCAGCGCTGCAAGGCTGCAGTGCTAACCACTGAGCCACCATACCGCCCTGTAAATGAAAAAATGCTTCCTGACTTGTCCTGATCATAAACCAGGAAATCATTAGATTACTCTATAGTGGATACAGTGACAGGTTTTTACAGTAATGATGACGTGAGACGAATTATACCTGGCAGGAAAGACTGTTCGAAAGAGACCTATAAACTAAAGAAAAATTCAACGTCTGCCAAAGTAGGATTTTCACAATGTGCTGCCCTGTGACCTAAGAATTGTGTCCTGGCTGGTGGTAGTGGCGCACACTCAGTATGTGTATGTACCGCACACCAGAACACTAAGCTTATGACTGAAGGAGGTAAACTGAAAGATACTAAGATTGGCGAGTCCAACTGTGGTGATTGCAAAGTATGTGTCTCTAATAATGTGTCCAGAAAAGAGTACAATCTGTTACCTAAATATCTGCAAAAAATGTCCTTCAGTAATGGCTCTCCAAGAAAAAATACTAAATCATTTTGAAGATGCTATGATAGAAAGTATAACTTATAAACAGTGGATATCTGGTGACAGATGGACTTTTGTCAATCTTTCTAAAAGTGCAGAATACTTTGTAGAACGTTTTTGTGACCAGCTGATAGTCCTTAAAGGTTTAGTACAAAATCCAAAAGTAAATTTCAATTAATAAATCTTTAAAAACTAATAACTTTTGTAATTCAAGTCATTGTTAAAATCCCCATCAGTCACTCTTTGCTGAACTAAGGGTTCTGCTTTTATTACCCGCTTCCTATGATGATTCATTTGAGAATCCTCAGTGCATAATGGAATACTCAAACAATTCATCATCTGCTGGCTGAAACTGCTGTCACTCCCCTTACCGCCCTGAAATGAAGTGACATTGAAGGGGAGGGGGCTGGGACATCCCAACACTCCCCTCACTTTGTTTGCCGTCCTGAAACAAAGAGTCATCAGTGTTGGTCCCTGCAGAATCTCCTTTGTGCAATGTCTCCCCCAGTGCCCTGTGTGATGAGCGCAGCGTCCGGTCTGTTGTCTGCTTAGCTGAATAGTAATAAGTCGGCTCTACTTACTGTCAGAAATAAAATACAACAGTGTACTTATGATATCTGAGCGCTTACTTCATGAGTCATAGCTGTTCATTTGTTCATCCAAAAAATGATTTCAGTAATAAAAACTGACATCAAAGCCTTTTGGACATATGCACTACTGTTATGAATGTGCTAAAAATGGTTTCTGAGCAGAGGCTCCCTCTGGTGGTTGCTGACAGTACTGAACCTTTCAGTGAGGAATGGCAATCTGGGATCATGGACTGGTCTGATATAAGGGAGGTTCCCTCCCATGATGGTTGCCAGTGATCAATTGTTCTTGTCTCAATTGTGGTTCCTGGTTCATTTGGAAGCTTGCTGAGTCTTGCCTGCATCTTCTGCTATCAGATAAGATATTTTCTGCTTTTATTTTTGTGCTTGCTTTTTGCATTGCTCCCTGCACTTCTGTGGAGGTCAGCCAGGTCCCCTCCGGGGGGCTTGTGCTCCTCTCAGTTTATCTGGAGCCACTGTTGTTTGTTCATTTGCTTTTTCCTGTTTTTTCAGTGGCGGCGGCTTAGTTTTGTTACACCACTGAAAAAACAGGAAAAAGCAAATGAACAAACAACAGTGGCTCCAGATAAACTGAGAGGAGCACAAGCCCCCCGGTGGGGACCTGGCTGACCTCCACAGAAGTGCAGGGAACAATGCAAAAAGCAAGCACAAAAATAAAAGCAGAAAATATCTTATCTGATAGCAAAAGATGCAGGCAAGACTCAGCAAGCTTCCAAATGAACCAGGAACCACAATTGAGACAAGAACAATTGATCACCGGCAACCATCATGGGAGGGAATCTCCCTTATATCAGACCAGTCCGTGATCCCAGATTGCCATTCCTCGCTGAAAGGTTCAGTACTGTCAGCAACCACCAGAGGGAGCCTCTGCTCAGAAACCATTTTTAGCACATTCATAACACTGTAATGTATGTAGTACAGTTCATATAGCGTCTTGTGCTTGGGTGCGATGAAAATACATGAGACACAGGTTTGATATAGAAAGTCTTGTATTACTTCATACAAGTTGGCAAAAATAGTCACACAGTTTGCAGACACAGAAGCAGGAGACACAGCAGGCCAGAGTAATCTAAGCTCAGCAATCACTCTCCACAACAGGTTCAGGATCTTCTTCTCTGTTTGTCACGCTGTATAGCAGATATATATATGTGATGTCAGTAATCTATATCAAAAGAGCAACATACTATATAACATGCGCATAGATATATGATAACATAGATTTACCTGACAGAATGTCCAGAGGGTCAAAACGGAATCCGTTATACGCTGTCTCCGGCTAGAGGGTGACCGGGGTCTAAGCTGACCCTAAACTGGGGTCCTAACTAATCCCTCAACCTGGAGGTACTGTTAAAGGTACAGAGGTCCAGGCCACCAGCGTAAACCCTGTCTCCTATCAATCCCTGCCAACTGTATTCTAGTCCTAAGAAGGACCCTGAATACCACCAAAGGGAATGAACAGGTAACGGTTAATGAACAGAAAGACAAACAACAAAGACAAGAAATAAAGTAAATAAAGTCTTACATACAACACTCACACACAGTAGGAACACCTAAGGTCTCAGAGAAAAACTATAAGCTGTAAGAGTAAAAACAACTAAGGAGCTCTTAGCTTAAATATTCTCAGAACCGATCCAGTCTGCTAAACTACATGAATACTTTCACCGGCGTCTAACACCCAGACTGGCAGAAATATAAAGGAAACTAATTAGAACATAATCAAAAGCAGCCGGGCGAGGCTGCACCTAGCCTTAGCAAAGAGCTAGGAAAAATTAACTCTCTCATTACCAAAAAACAAAGAAACAGCAGCTCAGCTGTGAGAAGTCAGAATGTGCAATCGCGACGATCTTCATGGTGATGCACCCATGACAGTACCCCCCCTTCTACGAGGGGCCTCCGGACCCTCATGACCAGGTCTGTCCGGGTGAGTTGTGTGAAAGGTCCGAACCAATCGATCTGCGTTAACATCAGACGCAGGGACCCACGTCCCCTCCTCAGGACAATACCCCCTCCACTGAACTAAGTACTGAAGGGATCGGCGACTGAGACGTGAGTCAATGATTTTCGACCCATGAATTTCCACGTTATCATTGACCACCACTGAAGGAGGTAGAGGTGACGGTATGACTGGTGCCACATACTTTTTAAGTAATGACTTGTGAAACACATTATGATTTTTAAACGTAGGAGGGAGGTCCAGACGAAATGCCACAGGATTAATTATGGAACTGATCCTGTACGGCCCGATGAATCTGGGACCCAACCTCCAGGAGGAAACTTTACGTTTTATATTCCTGGTAGACAACCAAACCAGATCGTTCACCTTCAGATCTAGACCAGAAACTCTCCTCCTATCAGCCATCCGTTTGTAACGGTTCCCCGTAACCTTCAGTCTTAAGCGATCTGGAACTATCAGTCCCCCTGGAAGTCCCACAGGGGCGTCCCCCTGAGCCCCCAATACCTCCCCCTCAAGCTCAGAGCATACAGCTGACACTACAACTCCCTCCTGAGGAATAGGAACCGGATCATCCGTCTTCCCGGCCCTTGGGAAAGTACGAGATAAGGCATCAGGAAGCAACTTTATTGAGCAGTCATATGCGCGATAAGGAGGAAACTCTTTACACCCCTCTTCTGAGAACATCTCCCCAAAGTCCTCCAGAAAAGGAGACAAAGTCCTAGGCACAACCGCACCGATGACCGTGCTCATGCAGTTATTCTTGCAAAATTCACCCCACTGGCTTATCTTTCTGGATTGCCAATCAATCACTGGGTTATGTTTAGCCAACCAAGGAAGTCCCAACACAATAGGAGTAGGTAGACCCTCCAACACATAACAAGACAATTGCTCTTTATGTATTGCCCCTACTCGAAGATCTATGTTATGAACAGCTTGTACCAAGCTACCTTGACCAAGAGGTCTAGAATCAATAGAGAGTATAGGGACCGGTTTGGCCAATACACTCAGTTGCATACCATGCACCTGGGCAAACCGAGCGTCCACCAAATTAGCCCCGGACCCACTATCAAGAAAAACAGAAATCCTCTCAGTTCTAGTACCAATCACCACCTCCGCAGGCACGAGAAACTGAGAGGGATTTGGGGACGAAATACACACTCCCAGGTTAACTCCTTGGCTCAAAGAGGTCCGGGATGGACACCCCCCAACAAAATGTCCCTCTCTCCCGCAAAAGAAACACCTTCTAGTCTTGCGGCGCACCGCCGATTCCCTCCTACAAAATGATGTCCCTCCCAACTGCATGGGTTCCTCAGAACAGACCAGGGGTACCTCAGTATAAGGGACTTTAGTAGTAGGTGGAGTCATCATGGGGGCGGAGTTACCTCGCGTCTTCCCCGAAGTCGTCTATCAATGCGAATAGCGAGGGCCATAGCAGCCTCCAGTGATGGAGGAGAATCATACTGAGCCAACACATCTTTTAATTTGTCAGACAACCCTTGACAAAACTGGCTCCTAAGAGCTGGTCATTCCACTGAGTATCTGTTGCCCATCTACGGAACTCAGAAGAATATTCCTCCGCTGGACGATTTCCTTGCCGTATTTTACGTAACCTTGTTTCAGCAAGGGAGACTCGATCCGGATCATCATATACCAGACCCAGGGCAGTAAAAAATCGATCCACTGACTGGAGATCTGGGGAGCCTGGAGGAATAGAGAACGCCTAAGATTGAGGGTCCCCTTGTAAGAGCGAGATAACAATTCCCACCCTCTGCTCTTCACTCCCAGATGACCGAGGCCGCAGCCGAAAGTACAATTTACATGCCTCCCGGAAAGTAAAAAATTTGTCCCGCCCACCAGTGAACCTGTCCGGGAGAGCAACCTTAGGTTCAGATCTGGTTTGCTCCGGGAGGGACAAAACCTTGGACTTAATGTCTGCAAATTCCATGGACAACCCCTGCAACTGCCGGGCCAGCTGGGCTACTGGATCCATGACAGCTGGGGAGAATCTTTAGTTGGGCCGGTGAAAATGTCACGCTGTATAGCAGATATATATATGTGATGTCAGTAATCTATATCAAAAGGGCAACATACTATATAACATGCGCATAGATATATGATAACATAGATTTACCTGACAGAATGTCCAGAGGGTCAAAACGGAATCCGTTATACGCTGTCTCCGGCTAGAGGGTGACCGGGGTCTAAGCTGACCCTAAACTGGGGTCCTAACTAATCCCTCAACCTGGAGGTACTGTTAAAGGTACAGAGGTCCAGGCCACCAGCGTAAACCCTGTCTCCTATCAATCCCTGCCAACTGTATTCTAGTCCTAAGAAGGACCCTGAATACCACCAAAGGGAATGAACAGGTAACGGTTAATGAACAGAAAGACAAACAACAAAGACAAGAAATAAAGTAAATAAAGTCTTACATACAACACTCACACACAGTAGGAACACCTAAGGTCTCAGAGAAAAACTATAAGCTGTAAGAGTAAAAACAACTAAGGAGCTCTTAGCTTAAATATTCTCAGAACCGATCCAGTCTGCTAAACTACATGAATGCTTTCACCGGCGTCTAACACCCAGACTGGCAGAAATATAAAGGAAACTAATTAGAACATAATCAAAAGCAGCCGGGCGAGGCTGCACCTAGCCTTAGCAAAGAGCTAGGAAAAATTAACTCTCTCATTACCAAAAAACAAAGAAACAGCAGCTCAGCTGTGAGAAGTCAGAATGTGCAATCGCGACGATCTTCATGGCGATGCACCCATGACACTGTTACCGTAAGTCCATGCAAACGTGGGTCTTTCAAAGAGCAGGGTTCAGAGTCCACAAGTGCTTCAGAGTTCCTCAGTAGGAATAGCTGGAGTACAAGGTCCAAGGCTTCAGGGGTCAGATCACAGGTTCACTGCAGGCTAGATTCTGAAGCACTGATTGCTCAGCTGTGGCTGCTTAAGAAGCAAAAGGAGAGAATCAGGGCGGGAACATGCAAGCTGGAAACTCCATTTTGACTGAGGGCAAGATAGCTGCAGCAAGACAGAGTAAAATGGCTGACGAACAAACTGAGTTTCAGGAACATGTACACAGAACCTTACATTACTCCCCCCTTAGGGACAACCTCCGGATGACCTCAGACCAGGCTTGTGTGGGTACCTCTGATGAAACTGACGGAGCAAGCGAGGAGCATTAACGTTATTGACTGGTTCCCATGAGTTGTCCTCCACTGGGTAGCCCTGCCATTTAATCAGATATTGTAACTGATTTCTATACAACCTGGAATCTAAAATCCTTTCCACCACAAATTCTTCCTGACCATCGACTAGCACTGGGTCAGGGCAAGGAGAAGAACGTCCAGGAAACGTATTGGGTGTCGCAGCCTTTAGTAGGGATACATGAAAGACAGGGTGGATTCTCATAGTTCTGGGCAGTTGAAGACGACAAGCAACGGCACTTATAATTTTACTGATTTTATAAGGTCCAATGTACTTATGTCCCAGCTTAGACGATGGAATCCTTAACTTAAGATTTCTGGTTGACAGCCAGACCAAGTCTCCTACCTTGAAAGCTGGTGCAGGTTTACGAAATTTATCTGCTGCTTTCTTGTACCTTTCCTGAGCCGATTCCAGATTCTCCTTTAGAAGATCCATATTCTTCTGTAAAGACGTGATTCTTTCAGCCACTGCTGGTAAAGGCGTTTCTATGGGAAATCGTGGTAGAATGTTAGGATGATAACCTAGATTAGAGTAAAAAGGAGACGGCTTAGTGGAGGCACTCTGAGAGTTGTTATACGAGAACTCAGCTAATGGAAGTAGATCCACCCAATCATCTGTAGGTGGCAGATAAAGCAGCGGAGATACTGCTCCAGGGTTTGATTGGTTCGTTCGGTCTGTCCATTAGTCTGGGGATGAAAAGCAGAAGAAAGGTTTACTTTAATGTCCAATGCTGCACAGAAATTTTGCCAAAACCTAGAAGTGAATTGCACCCCTCGATCCGAAATAACCTCATCCGGTACTCCATGTAAGCGAAACACATCTTTAATCATCAGATCTGATGTCTGTTTTGCAGTGGGTAAGCCGACACAAGGAATAAAATGAGCTGCCTTTGTTAGACGGTCAACCACCACTAGAATGGTGTTCTTCCCTTGAGAGGTTGGTAACTCCACAATGAAGTCCATAGAAATGGATCCCCACGGCGGGACGGGGTGGGAAGAGGCTGTAACAGACCAGTTGGTGAGGAGCGAGGTGTTTTGCATCTTGCACAAACTTCACATGAAGTGACATAGTTTTAAAACATCCTTCCTGCAAGTGGGCCACCAAAAGAAACGAGAAAGAAATTCCTGTGTCTTTAGAATTCCTCTATGCCCAGCTATCTTGGAATCGTGAATGAGTTGCAATACTCTCAATCTGACTGTTTCAGGAATATACAGGCGTTGTCCCTGAATCCACACACCATTCTTAAAGACAAGACTTACGTCCCTTGGGGGTTGTGCCAAAAAGGAATCCGCATGGTATGCTTCCTTGATGTCCTTAAGTAGGTCTTGATTATGAATTACTCCTAGGAATCTAGAGTCAGGAAGAATAGTCTTAGGAGGAGTAATTGGACGTGTCTCTGCTGAGTAAATCCTAGAGAGTGCATCAGCCTTTCCATTGCGCGATCCTGGTCTATAAGAAATGATAAAATTAAATTGGTTTAAGAAAAGATTCCAGCGAGCCTGGCGAGGAGTCAGGCACTTAGCCGACCTGATAAACTCAAGGTTACGATGGTCTGTCAGGACGACTATTTGCTGTGCAGCTCCCTGAAGAAGGTGTCTCCATTCTTTGAAGGCGGCAATAATGGCCAACAACTCTCTATTGCCCACATCGTAGTTCCTCTCAGCCGAAGACAACTGCTGGGAAAAGAAGGCACAGGGATGCAAGACATTCTTCTCACCTGTTCTCTGAGAGAGTATAGCTCCAACGGCACAGTCTGAAGCATCCACCTCTATTATGAAGGCAAGCTCGGGGTTGGGATGTACTAGGATAGGTGCAGTGGTAAATTTATCTTTTAGACGGGAAAATGCTTCCTGGGCTTGGGGAGTCCAGGAGAACCTAGACTCTTTCCGGGTAAGTTGGGTGATAGGTGACACTACCTCAGAGAAATTTCTAATGAAACGTCTATAGAAGTTGGCAAACCCGATGAAGCGCTGTACCTCCTTCACATTTCTAGGACTTGGCCAATCCTTGATGGCTTGGGTTTTGCTTCCATCCATACTAATTCCTTGTGTAGACAGTACATACCCCAGAAATTGAATTTCGGTCTTATGGAATTCACACTTTTCAAGTTTGATGTAAAGATGATTTTGTCTTAGACGTTCCAAGACCATTCTCACATGTCCATGATGTTCCTCTGTGGAGTTAGAAAAAATTAGAATATCATCCAAATAAATTACCACGAATGTATCTAGGAGATCCCTGAAGATGTCATTCACCAAGTGTTGGAAAGTGGCTGGGGCGGTACTCAGACCAAAAGGCATAACTAGATATTCAAAGTGTCCATAGCGTGACCTGAATGCAGTCTTCCATTCATCCCCAGGTCTAATACGGACTAAGTTATAGGCCCCACGAAGATCTAGTTTAGAGAAAATTTTGGCATGTCGCACTCTCTCCAATAACTCAGGGATTAAAGGCAATGGATAACGGTTTCTAATAGTAACCTTATTGAGTTCCCTATAGTCTACGCAGGGTCTCAGAGATCCATCTTTCTTCTTTACAAAGAAGATGGGTGCACCTGCAGGAGATGAAGAGGGGCGTATGAAGCCCTTGGCTAGATTTTCGTCTATGTAATCCTTTAAAGCCTTTAGCTCGGGCCCCGCCAGGGGGTAGATCTTACCAAAAGGTATCTCTGCTCCAGGCAATAATTCAATTGGACAATCATATGGACAGTGAGGAGGAAGCTGGTCAGCATTCTTCTTGTCACATAAATCCACATAGTCCTGGTATACAGCTGGTAGTTCAGGGACTGACATGGTTCCTTTAGGAACAGAGCAAGCTGAAACTTTTGAACTCATCTGTTTCTCTGGAAAGTGTAATTCCTTGGTCTCCCAGTTAATGGTAGGATTCTGAGCCTGCAGCCATGGTAGCCCTAGAATAATGGGAAAGTGGGGAGAAGAGATAAGCATAAAGGACAGTTTCTCTTGATGATCTTTACCCATAAGAACCCTCAAAGGCTCTGTTTCCTGATCCACTGGTCCAGAGGTCAGCAGGGAGCCATCCACAGTTTCCATCTGTACTGGAGTAGCCTTCTTCACTGAACGTATCCCCTGTTTCAGAGCAAAGGAGACATCCATAAAATTTCCACTTGCCCCTGAGTCAATCATAGCAGAGCTAGACACCCAAGTTGAGTCAACCCAGAGTTTGATGGAAAGAAAGCAATGAGAATTGTTTTTCTTACAACTCAGCTGGGACACCGCTGAGGAAACTTGAAAAATGGCAGCGTTTACACAGTCAACGTCCTCAGAGGTAACGGAGTTTAAGTCCGAGAAATCAAGATCTGTTGCTGCAGATCTCTCTGGAGCCTGAGGCTCGGACCTGACAGATCCCCTCTCGCAACACTCACAGTGAATGAGTGCTGCAGTAGTCTTACGAGAACGGCTGGGGCAGTTTATAATGAAGTGCCCTGACTTACCACAATAGAAACATAGATTCTCCTTAAAACGATGTTCCTTGCGTGCATCACTAACCCGTCGTTGTAAAGAGTCTACCTGCATGGGTTCAGGTTCAGGTTCCCGTGTAATCCTACTCAAAGGTTCCTTAGTTGGAGAGGAAGGTAGGAAAAGGTTAGTGCGATTGCTTTCGAACCATCTCTCTTGCCTGCGTTCAGTCAGACGAGTATCAATACGGATGCAGTAGTTAATAAAATCACCTAACGCAGTGGGAGGGTCGGCACGAGCAAGTTCATCCTTAATCAGTGGAGATAACCCCTTTCGAAAAATAGATTTTTTGGCAGAACTGTCCCAGGTGGTATCAAGGGCCCATCTCCTGAAATCCAAGGCATATTCAGCTACCGAGTGCTTACCTTGGCGCAAAGCTAACATGGCTGCTTCAGCTGTTGCACCTCGATTGGGGTCATCAAACACCTGCCCCATGGCTGAAATAAAATCATCAAGGTGATTCAAACAATCATCCTCAGTCTCAATCAGAGGGTTTGCCCACATCAAAGCCTTGTTGGTAAGCAACATAATTATAGTAAGCACCTTAGATCGTTCAGTGGGAAATTGTGAAGCATGTGCGGAAAAAAAAAGATTGCATTGATTAATAAATCCCCTGAATTTCTCACGTTCACCGCCAAAACGAAAAGGGGGCAACTTGGGAATCCCAGAACTCGGGGCTACGGCAGGAGCCTGGACTCGCCCTTCTAGAACCTCAATCCTGGCTCGCAAATCCTGGGCAGTCTGTCCAAACACTTGCAAATTGTGATTAGTGAGGTCCTGTAGATTTGTAAAACGGGTCTTTATATTCTGCAAATCTGCAAGGATATTATCAGTCACTCCGCAAAGTTCCTTTATGCGGGCCTCCATTTTCCAGATCTTTTAAGACAGGAGTACTGGAAGAAGAGGAAAGGAAAAAAAAAAAAAAAACAATAGTGTTTACCTGTGGTAACACTGCAGAGAGAAAAAAAAATTAAGGGAACTGCTCACCTGGAATGGTTGTGAGAAGTCACAACCACTATCATCACAGAAGTTCAACCGGACATCTGATATCCACAGTTATAGCAGACAAAAAAGAGAAAAGAAAAAAATAGTGTTTACCTGTGGTAACACTGCAGAAAAAAAAAACACTTAAGGGAATTGCTCACCTGGAATGGTTGTGAGAAGTCACAACCACTGTCATCACAGAAAGTACAACCGGACATCCGATATCCACAGTTACAGCAGACACAGCCTTTCCAGACCCAGCAGACACTAATGTTTGGCTTCAGAATCTTGTAATGTATGTAGTACAGTTCATATAGCGTCTTGTGCTTGGGTGCGATGAAAATACATGAGACACAGGTTTGATATAGAAAGTCTTGTATTACTTCATACAAGTTGGCAAAAATAGTCACACAGTTTGCAGACACAGAAGCAGGAGACACAGCAGGCCAGAGTAATCCAAGCTCAGCAATCACTCTCCACAACAGGTTCAGGATCTTCTTCTCTGTTACCGTAAGTCCATGCAAACGTGGGTCTTTCAAAGAGCAGGGTTCAGAGTCCACAAGTGCTTCAGAGTTCCTCAGTAGGAATAGCTGGAGTACAAGGTCCAAGGCTTCAGGGGTCAGATCACAGGTTCACTGCAGGCTAGATTCTGAAGCACTGATTGCTCAGCTGTGGCTGCTTAAGAAGCAAAAGGAGAGAATCAGGGCGGGAACATGCAAGCTGGAAACTCCATTTTGACTGAGGGCAAGATAGCTGCAGCAAGACAGAGTAAAATGGCTGACGAACAAACTGAGTTTCAGGAACATGTACACAGAACCTTACAAACACACTACCACTCCCAATAGCCACAGATGATTTTAAGCAGATTAGCTGGTCCATTTCTGCCACATAAGTTGTAGGCTTTTTTGTCCAAGAGAGGTGACATTACAGGACAGGGATCCAATTTACGAAGGACACCTTGACGTGGTAATTGGGTACACATACAGGGGTTGGACAAAATAATGGAAACACCTTGAAACAACAAAAGTTGTTAAATATGGTGTAGGTCCACCTTTGTCGGCGATTACAGCCTCAATTCTCCGAGGTATGGATTCATACAAGGTGTGAATTATTTCCAAAGGAATTTTAGCCCATTCTTCAGTTAAAACACCCTCCAGTTCTTTGAGTGACTATGGCAGGGATATCGACGTCTAACTTGAATCTCTAAAATCGACCATAAATGCTCAATAATGTTGAGGTCTGGGGATTGTGGGGGCCAGATGAGATGCTCAACTTCATTAGAATGTTCCTCATGCCATGCTTTAACGATTCTAACTGTATGAATTGGTGCATTATCATCCTGAAAGATGGCGTTCCCCTCCGGGAACAGTGCTTGAACCAAAGGATGTACTTTGTCGCCCAAAATGCCTAAATAATTGCGGCTGTTAATTCTTCCATGAAGGGATATCATTGGCCCGGCGGATCTCCACGAAATAGAACCCCAGATCATCACAGAACCTCCGCCATGTTTTACAGTTGGGAGAAGGCAGTGTGGATGGAATGCTTCTTTCCGCTGTCTCCAAACGAACATGCGGCCAGAGGTCAGAAATAGGGTAAACGATGATTCGTCTGAGAATATCACATGTTTCCACGGCTCGAGGGACCAATTCTGGAGGTTTCTTCACCGGTTATATTACGGTAGCTGAGGAGTGCAGGTAAAAAAGGAAATACACCAGAGCAGTTGGAATCTATGAGATTGCAGTACCCTGACTAACCACCGCAACTAGAGGCAGCCGTGGAGCGTTCCTACGTTGGTCCTAGACGCCTCGTCACAGCCTGAGAAACTAACTACACCTAAAGATAGAAATAGGAAAGCTATCTGCCCCGGAGCAGAACCCCAAAGATAATAGAAAGCCCCCAAACATGTAATGGCGGTTAGACAAGAGGAAATACTGACACAGAAAGAAAATAGTATGAGCAAACGCTGGGGCCCAAACTATCTAAATAGAAAAGGATAGGAAGGGTACTTACTGCAATCTCAGAAAACCCTGAAAAAACACCAACTCTACTAATTTCAAAATCACCTGAGATCACACGACCTCTACCACCTAAATTAGTTCTCTGGTGTAACAAAAACAAAACAGCAGCCACTGAAAAAAAACTGGAAAAAGCAAAAGTACAAAACACAGTGGCTGGACTAAACTGAGAGGGCAAAAGCCCCCGGAGGGGACCCTGAAGGCCCCCACAGAAGTGCAGGACAAAATGCAAAAATATAGCAAAAACACAAAATAAGAAATTGTCTTATCTGATAGCAGGAGATGCAGACACGACACAGCAGGCTACAAGGGAAACTGGAAAGAAGGATTCAGACCAGAACAATTGATCACCGGCAACCCTGATGGGAAAATGACTCCCTTATAAAAGACCAATCAGTAACACCTGATTCCCAGTCCTCACAATCCTCACTAGTACCGCTTGTAACCACCAGAGGGAGCCTCTGCTCAGAACTCATCTCAAACCCATTCACAACAGTACCCCCCCCTTGAGGAGGGGTCACCGAACCCTCATTTGAGCAACCAGGTCGGTCAGGATGAGTTCTATGATATGCACGGATAAGTCTCCTAGCATGGATGTCCGAAGCAAACACCCAAGAATTGTCTTCCTGACCATAACCTCTCCATTTAACCAAATACTGGAGTCTTCGTCTAGAAAAACGAGAATCCAATATTTTCTCAACCACATACTCCAGATTGCCCTCAACCAAAACAGGGTCAGGAGGCACAGCAGCAGGAACCACTGGCTCAACAAACCTCTTCAACAAGGACTTGTGGAACACGTTATGGATCTTAAATGTCCCTGGAAGAAGCAAACGAAAAGAAACAGGATTAATAATCTCCATGATCTTATAAGGTCCAATGAACCTAGGTTTAAATTTAGGAGATGCTACTCTCATAGGAATATTCTTTGAGGACAACCAGACCAAGTCCCCCACTTTAAACCGAGGACCATCAGTCCTATGCCGGTTAGCAAACCGCTGGGCCTTCTCCTGAGAGAGGGACAACCTCTCCACTACCTGGTCCCAAATCTGCTGCATACGCTCAACAACAGAGTCAACACCTGGACAGACAGAAGCCTCCGTCTGTCCTGAAGAAAATCGAGGTTGAAACCCAGAATTACAGAAAAACGGAGACATCAAAGTGGCAGAGCTAGCCCTATTATTAAGAGCAAACTCAGCCAAAGGCAAAAAAGAGACCCAGTCATCCTGATCAGCAGACACAAAGCATCTTAGATAAGTCTCCAATGTCTGGTTTGTTCTCTCAGTTTGACCATTGGTCTGAGGATGAAATGCCGAGGAGAAAGACAATTGAACACCCAGTTTAGAACAAAAAGTCCTCCAAAATCTAGAAACAAACTGGACTCCTCTGTCAGACACAATGTTCTCAGGAATGCCGTGTAAACGAACCACGTGCTGAAGGAACAATGGCACCAATTCAGAGGAGGAAGGCAACTTAGGTAATGGCACAAGATGTATCATTTTGGAAAACCTATCACAAATTACCCAGATGGTGGTCATTCTCTGAGAAACAGGAAGATCGGAAATGAAATCCATAGAGATATGGGTCCATGGTCTCTTGGGCACAGGCAATGGCATCAACAAACCACTAGAGCGAGAGCAAGGCTTGGAGCGAGAGCAAGTCCCGCAGGACTGCACAAATTCCCTGACATCACGAGACAAGGTAGGCCACCAAAAGGACCGACTAACCAAGTCTCTGGTACCAAAAATTCCGGGATGCCCAGCCAATGCGGAACAATGAATCTCAGACATCACACTCTTTTTCCATTGGTCCGGGACAAACAATTTTCCAACAGGGCAGCGCTCGGGCCTATCCTCCTGACACCCCTCCAGAGCAAGTCTCAAATTGGTCGAGATGGCGGAAAGAACTACACCCTCCTTCAAAATAACAGAGGGATCAGATAGCTCAGGAGAGTCCGCAAGGAAACTCCTCGAGAGGGCATCCGCCTTAACATTCTTAGTGCCAGGAAGAAAGGAAACCACAAAATTAAAACGTGTGAAAAACAAGGCCCACCTGGCCTGTCTAGGATTGAGTCGCTTGGCAGATTCCAGATAGACCAGATTCTTATGGTCCGTAAGGACCACCACCTGATGTTTGGCTCCCTCCAGCCAATGTCCACTCTTCAAAAGCCCACTTCATGGCCAATAACTCCCGATTACCCACGTCATAATTACGTTCAGTAGGAGAAAATTTTCGAGAGAAAAAGGCACAAGGGTTACTTTTAGAGGTCTCTGGATCTTTTTGGGACAAAACGGCACCTGCCCCAATTTCAGAGGCATCAACCTCCACCTGAAATGGCAGAGAAACATCAGGCTGCCGTAGAACAGGAGCAGAAGTGAATCTCTGCTTAAGTTCCTGAAACGCAGAGACAGCCTCAGGAGGCCAATTCACCACATCAGAACCCTTTCTGGTCAAATCAGTTAATGGTTTAACAATAACCGAGAAATTACCAATAAATTTACGATAAAAATTGGCAAAACCCAAAAATCTCTGAAGAGCCTTTAATGAAGTAGGTTGGACCCAATCACAGATGGCCTGAACCTTGACCGGGTCCATTTCAATAACAGATGGGGACAAAATGAATCCCAGAAATGAGATCTTCTGTACGCCAAAAAGACACTTTGATCCCTTCACATACAGAGCATTCTCTCTCAAAATCTGGAATACAGTTCGAACATGTTTCACATGAGAGTCCCAGTCATTAGAAAAAATCAAGATATCATCCAAATAAACAATCAGAAACTTGTCCACAAAATCCCTGAAAATGTCATTCATGAAGGACTGGAAGACAGAAGGAGCATTAGTGAGCCCAAAGGGCATCACAAGGTACTCAAAATGCCCTTCAGGGGTGTTAAATGCCGTCTTCCATTCATCCCCGTGCTTAATGCGAATAAGGTTATACGCCCCCCTGAGGTCAAGCTTGGTAAACCAAGTAGCGTTTTTCACCCTGGAAAACAGGTCAGAAATCAAGGGTAACGGGTATTGATATTTCACAGTAATATTGTTCAAGAGACGATAATCAATACACGGCCTTAATGAACCATCTTTTTTGGCCACAAAGAAAAAACCGGCACCTAAGGGTGAAGAGGATGGTCTGATATGACCCTTCTCCAATGATTCCTTGATATAAGACCGCATAGCGTCATGTTCAGGTACAGACAAGTTAAAAAGGCGACCTTTAGGGAATTTACTACCTGGCACTAATTCAATAGCGCAGTCATAGCTCCTATGGGGAGGCAAGGATGCAGATTTACTTTCGCTAAACACATCAGAAAAATCAAACAAAAAGTCAGGAACATCCTCAGCCTGGGGGGAGGCAGAAAAAACAGGAGTGTTGGTATTAACACATTGGCAGCCCCAACTGGTTACAGACACAGATTTCCAATCCAAAACAGGATTATGAGACTGTAACCAAGGGAAACCCAGCACTATAATGTCATGCGGATTATATAGAACCAAAAATTTGCAGCACTCCTGGTGATCAGGTTCAACCCTCATTATCACCTGAGTAGAAAACTGGGGTTTATTCTCAGCCAAAGGGGTAGAATCGATCCCCAGTAAAGGAATAGACTTCTGTAGGGGTATCAAGGGAAACCCACAACGTTTAGCAAAATCATAATCCATCAGGTTAATAGCTGCTCCAGAATCAACGAAAGTCTGAGCAGAAAATGAGGACAGAGAGCATATCAGAGTGACAGTTAATAAAAACTTAGTCTGAACACTACCCAAGACAACTGAGCGTGCAAAACGTCTTCCCCGCTTAGGGCAGACTGAAATAGCATGAGAGGCATCACCACAGTAGAAACATAAC